>CM070715.1:13614014-14233797 GCA_036346275.1 Otatea glauca | reverse complement strand
ACATTTCACCTCGTGGACGGACTCTTCTTCTTCTCTATGTTGATGACATGATTATTACTGGAGATGACCCCCAGTATATTGCCTTTTTGAAGGCACGTCTTAGCGAGCAGTTTCTTATGTCTAATCTGGGTCCTCTTCGCTACTTTCTTGGGATTGAAGTTTCTTCTACACCTGAGGGTTTCTTTCTATCCCAAGATAAGTATATTCAGGATTTTCTTGATTGTGCTTCTCTCACTGATCAGCATACCACTGAGACTCCTATGGAGCTCAATGTTCACCTTCGACCTACTGATGGTGAACCTCTCGAGGATCCTACTCGCTATCGCCATCTTATCGGGAGTCTTGTTTACCTTGGTGTCACTTGTCCTGACATAGCATATCCTGTTTATGTCTTGAGTCAATTCGTTTCTACTCCAACTCAACTCCACTATAGTCATCTTCTTCGTGTTCTACGATATCTTCGTGGAACTATCTCTCGTCGTCTTTTCTTTCCTCGCTCCAGCTCTTTACAGCTCCAGGCTTACTCTGATGCAACCTGGGCTAGTGATCACTCTGATCGTCAGTCTCTTTCTGCTTACTGTGTTTTACTTAGTGGTTCTCTTATTGCTTGGAAGACTAAGAAGCAGACAACAGTTTCACGTTCGAGTGCTGAGACTGAGTTGCGAGATATGGCTCTTTTGACAGCGGAGGTTACCTGGCTACGGTGGTTACTTGAGGATTTTGGTGTTTTTGTTTCTACACCGACTCCTCTTTTATCTGAGAGTACAGGTGCTATTAGCATTGCTCGAGATCCAATGAAGCATGAGCTCACCAAACATATTGGCGTTGATGCTTCCTACATGCGATCCCAGGTACAAGATCAGGTTGTGGCTCTTTAGTATGTGCTTTCCGAGCTTCAGTTGGCAGACTTCTTCACGAAGACACAGACTAGAGCTCAGCACAATTTTTATCTCTCCAAACTGAACGTTGTTGATACACCATGAGTTTGAGGGGGGGTGTTAGATAGTATCCTTGTTACCTTATATACGATATTACTAGTTGCCTTGTATAGAGATTGTTTGCCTTGTATAGCTATTGCCATATATAGGCTTTCCTTCTATACCCTCTTGTATATGTATATATACTGGCCTTTTGGCCTCATGTTGAATACAAGTGCTATTCATAACAGATTCATCACGGGGAGACAAGTAGTACCCGTCCGGTATGCAACGAGGACATGCTGGAACCCGATCACGAGTTGCAGCGTGATATGTTTGAGGATAATTTAGAGCCAATTTTGCGGAATGTGGAGAGAAATTACACTGAAAAAGAGTTTGAAAAATTTAAAAGCTTCATGGAAGACGATGCCAAACCGTTGTTCTCGAGTTGCAAAGCGGAATACACCAAGTTGGGTTCGGTCCTTGCATTGTTCAAACTGAAGGCAAAACACCGTTAGACAAATAAAACTTTCAATGTACTTTTAGTTCTTCTATCGGATGTACTTCCGGAAGGAAACGAGTTGCCAACAAGCATTTATGAAACGAAGAAGAAGAAGCTGCTATGTCCCGTGAGAATGGAAATAGGAATGATACACTCATGTCTAAATGATTGCATCTTGTACCGTAACGCGCATAAGGAATTGCACGTTTGTCTAGTTTGTGGTGTACCCCGGTACAAACAAAAGAAGCGTAATGACAAGAAGCATAAGAGCCGAGGCAACGACGGTGAAGAGGTTATTAAAGGGGCACCGATTAAAGTATTGTGATACTTGCCCATCATTCCCTGTTTGGAGGGGTTGTTTGTAAATCTCAAAGAGGCAAAATTATTGCGTTAGCACTATGAATCTCGAAAAGAAGATGGCAAACTGAGATATCCCGCTAATTCAGCTCAATAGAGAAACACCGATTGGAAACATGAGAAGTTTGGTGCCGAGATGAGAAACATAAGATTTGGATTGAGTACCGATGGAATGGATCCGTTTAGTAAAATGAGCTGTCAACCCAATCGTAGCGAAGGATTAAAATCTTTGGATTGAGTACAGAGGCACAACTTCAATATGGTTCATACATTTATGAAAATTTCAGCTGTCAACCCAATCGTAGCGAAGGATTAAAACCCAGGTCTATGTTAACCAAAGGCTGAACCTCAAAAATTGGCAGGCAATAACAAGCTTTCGATCCGGCGTGCAAATGTACATGCATTGAATTTTGGAGAATAAACAAATACTAATGAATGATACTATCACTTGCTGCACTGTTCTTTCAATATTTTTTAGGAAAAAAGTATGCGCTCCTCAAAAACGATGAAATCTCTATATCCATAGCGAGAACAATACTTCCGTTACTAAAGAAACATTGTTTTAGAAAATATGAAAGATTGTTCCTAGTAATTAATATAGTCTCATTTCATTCACAAAAAAAGAGTTCAAACTTAGCAACCTACTACCCTTGTAAGATATAAATGTGTAAGCAGGATTTCACAACAAGTAGTCTCATTTGCTGTTGTAACTTTTGCTATTCTTTCTTAATGCATCCGACAGAGCTCCTGCCGTCTCTTTCAAAAAAAAAACTACGATTACTGATAAGCGCATAAATAGCTTCCGTGGAAAATTGAAGCATTTTAATAAAGCAATGGCGCCACAATCATGGGATCTACTGCAAGAGAATAATTTTTTTTTTACTTTTGTACTCTTTAAACAAATGGCCATTCTGTTTAACTTTCACAATCTAATGCTTTTTTCATGATTTGTATCATTTTCCAAGGTGCTTTCTAAAGCTCTAAGATGTTGTGTTATTTTTAGGCATATTAGTTTTATTTTTTATCTCAGTATGATGTTAGAGTTTAGGTTGCGTAACCTACGTCTTCAGTTCGAGGGTGCTTGTTTATAAATATGCTGAAATGGCATATTTATAAGCAAGCAGTCTCGAATTATCCACGCTTTTTTGGACAGTTCGAGGATATGTGGTTCGGGCTAGTTCCTGAGCTGTTGTACAACTCCAGAGAAAGTTTCGATAGTATCTCCCTGGTGTTCTCCGGATACACACCCTCTTAACCTGTTGTTGAGACGTGTATTTGGAGAACAGCGGGAAAATGCTACTGAAATTTTCTCTGGAGTTGTACAATAGCTTAGGATCTTGCCCGAACCACATCCTCAAATGGGATTAGGACCTAACCTAATTAGAGATTAGGAGCTATCGTTGATACATATTTAGTTGATTAACAAACAGACGTTTCTTTAAGATCATCCATTAATCTGTTAATTTACTACAATATAGTAGAACAATTATATGCTATGAATTATCCATTAATATGTTACTTTACATGTTTCATTAAGTTCACATAATAGCTATGAATTACTTTCTCTCATGTGAAATATATGACCATGTCAGATATATATATATATATATATATATATATATATATATATTCAAAATGTCGCAAGGAGAGAGCATCGGCTCATCGCCAGACAAAATAGAAGGTGTTGCTGAAGAGCCGAGTAAGGTGACAAATGTTGAGGGGCCAAGTAAGGTGAGAAAGGGCCGAGGACTGAATAAAGAGGTTACAGGGAGAACGCCACATGTTCTCCACTTTGATGCCACAGGGGTTTGTACGGGTCCTCCGAAGTACAAGGGGCGCTACCGATCTTTTCTCGGCCAATTAGTGAGGTAACGCCGATCACGATTAAGGATTGGAGGAAGGAAGTCAACGTCGAGCAAAAGAATCGACTGTGGGAAGAAGTTAAGGGGAAATGGATTATACAAGAGGAAGATAAAAGCAATACGAGACGGTATGCCTTGAAGAAAATGGGTGTCTTTGAGGCACTTCAGGGTTATTATGCATGGTGAGTACGCACTGAAAGGTATCCGTTTGTGACTCCCGATATTTGGGAGTTCACAAGGATGAAGAGTACTCCCGAGACAGAGGACCTGAGAGAGAAAAACATTGCTATCCAGAGGCAGAACACACACGCGCACCACCTCGATTCCGCCGACTATAAAGGGAAAAAGGCAGAGTGGGTGCAACTAGCCGAGGAATGCGCTAACTCCGGGATGGCGATGCCTTACTCCCACATATGCGAGGAGCGGGCACGCGTCTGGTTCTTAGCAAGGACCGAAAAAGCCTCTGACTGTCGTCTTGTAGTTCCAAACCCTGCAATCGCCGCAGATCGTCTCTATCATCGTAAGACATCTAATTTAGTACATTGTAGTTGACCATTCCTATTATATTTTAGAACTAATTTATATTTGCTTCTTGCAAGAGAAGGTAAGCCAATAGAAAGAGCAAAAGACCTTTCAAAGCCAAGGGTCGAAAGACATCCTGTCTTCGGCAATTGAGAAGCCCGACCATAAGGGCCAGGTGCTTCCCGCAGGTGCAGGGCATACAAAGAGGTCCATCTTTCAAGAGGACGCTGCCAGTGCCAGATCAAGATCATGGGAGGCACGTGCGGAGCGCCTCAAGAACACGCTGAGGAAGGAGTTGAGGGAGATCAAAGAGGAGACGAGGGAGGAGATAATGGCACGTGAGGAGCGTCTGAGGGCCGAGATGATGGCGATGATCTCCCAGAGTCAGATGGCCTCGCCTCTCGTAGAAAGGCTTGTGCCCCGCTCTAGCAGCTGCGGTTTCAAAAATGATCAGTCTAGTCCCCAACTGAAGGTAATAATTGTTTCTGATTTAAAGGTATGAGAGTAACTCCTACAATGTTTTCGAATCAAGTTGCGCACTTCTTGCAAGCGCCTGCCAAGTGCCAGCTCGTCGTGACGGAAGACGGATTTCCCGTTGAGGCTTGGATGTAGGGTTGTATTTCCATGCAAGGAGACCGACATGGTGCATGATAACCCTTTGGGGAAGGGCTACATGAGGGTGCAGGTGGACTATGTACACGAAGACTTCCTATCTCATGTGCTAGAGTTCCCCCCGAACGAAGATATCACCACTCTCAGGCAAGCATGGATATCGTTTATCAAGCGGTTCACGACGGGTGTCGTACTACTCAAGGTAAAAATCCCCCGCGTCTTCTCGATCATTCAAGTATTGCAACACGTTACATATCCATGTGCTTTGTAGGTTCCTATTATACCTGCACCTGCTCCTGCTCCCACCACTATGACGAGTCCTACGCAGAGTGCAAAACTAGTGCGCAAAAGGATTAGCACGACACCCAAAGATCCACAGGAGACCTCGGAGACTCCTTCTGTGAAGAAGGCAAAATTAACAGAGGCTACAACGGACCCTCAAATACATAGAAAGCCCCTTGTCCCGACCTCGGAGACTCCTTCTGTCGAGAAAGCAAAGTTAACAGAGGCCACAAAGTCCCCTCAAAATTATAAGGGGTATGTACATGGAAAGCCTCTTGTCCCAAGCAACGAATTGAACCTCTAGGCATGTGCACTCGCTTGCTCCATGTATGGTACATTGACAAGGCGAATGAGACCGAGCGTCACATCGATTTCAATGTGATGTATCGAGGGGCACATTTCCACCGCGAGGAGCATGGGACATTCCCAGTCAGTTTTGAGGATCTCTTCCGTTTGTACAGCCTGAAAGCCATCGATATTTCTATTGTACGATCCTGGACGCTGTGAGTATCGCACTATACAACATAAGCCTATGACTATTATAGGATTTTGAATTATGTTTTTTAACATTTGACACGAGTTGCAAGATAATGAGGCAGTGAGCCGTGACCGGTAAACACCAAGTTGGGTTCGTCGACCCCGAGATGGTCTACAACCATAGCTAGGCTTCAATCGAAGTTCCTTGCCAACTACATCAAGTAGGCATTGCAGGCTGAGGCGAAAAAGAACTTCGTTCTATTCCCGTACCACGAGGGTTAAGTACTACTTTACCCTTCAATTACTTGTACTCATTTAAACCGTATATAAACTTATTTTCTTGCACTACATACCATTTAATAAGCAACATTGGGTTCTACTCGTCGTCGCTCCGAGTGAAAACACATTCTACACTTTTAACTCGATCAAGAAGAGACCGATGACCTACGCGATCAAGCCTGTTTTGCAGAAGTAAATACATTCCTCTAACATAAGACTTTCTGTATTTAACTACGTTCATTGTTTTTGCCTCAATGGTATCTCTCTAATATGTAGGGTTTTCTTATCTTACGTTGCTGAAGGAGGGCGACATGATCACAAACGAGGCAACCAGCGGCAGTGGAACCGCTTCAAGGTACAAGTGCCTAGCATAGGATTAAATTTTTCTAACATCTATTATTCATTTGTTAATTTGATTTTCTTTGTTCACAGTATCATCAACAGGGGTGCGACGACCTGTGCAGCTTCTACGTCATGCATCATATGCTGATCGTGGTCAACGGCTCATACCTTTTCCCTAAGGTATATGTACATGCATAATACACTCAGCCTTTTACATACAAATTTTAAAACTTAAATTAGTGCACTCATTTCTATTTTGCAGAAGATCGATATCCCCCCGCAAGAGCTTACAAAACAAAGATTTAAACAAATTACGAGACAACATATACCAGTGGTACTGGACAGAGATCCGACAGGCTCCTACTAGTCCATATGTAAGCAATATTATATATGTGAATGTGATATGTGTACTGACTGTTAAGTATGTTTGTGTTTTATATTGTGAACGAATGTGATATGTGTATTGTAAAGTGTTTGTATTCTATATATATTGTGAATGTGATATGCATAGTACTATATGCAATCTGTGTTGTTTTCGGTGCATACTGTGTATAATCTGCTGTTTTCGATGCACATCACGATCGGTTGTAAGCTAGAACTGATTATGATGTTGGGCGCATCACAATCGGTTCTCATTGAGAAACGATTGCGATGTGCACCATATCACAATCGGTTCTAGATAAGAACCGATTGTGATAAGAATTTATCACAATCGGGCGAAAACCGACTGTGATAGCGCCTCCTCATCACTGTCTAATAACTTTGTATCGCTACCAAAACCGACTGGGACGACGAAAAAGACCGATTGTGATGTACATTCATGTAGTAGTGACCCCTCCCTTCACCCTTTGAAAGAAAAGCAATGTTTATCATTATGAATAAATGGCCTATTAAACCCTCAGCTCCAGCTAAAGAATTGCTGCAGAGAGCTTGTTCGCCTAAGCCCTTAACAAGAAGAAAATGCTGTGTTTATCATTATGAATAAAAAACCCAGAGTTAAACCCAAAGCTCCAGCTAAAGAATTGCTGCAGATATGGAACAAAGAGAAGGACAAAGCTAGTAAGCTACTCAGGAAAGGTTCAATTTATAAAGAGGAACCTTAGAACTTGTTTGCCTCTCCAATTTATGTACGGACCAGAATTTTGTCCTATGGTACCAAAACTACAATACTTTTGTACATTTGAGCATGTCTATTTATACAGTTCTCATTATTCCTCACTTGTTTAAAAAAGAATGGAAAAGAACACCCAGCGGTCCCAGCCAATAATCTCACTTTGCCTTGTGGTACCATCTGATGGGAAGGAATGAAGGATTTATGATAAGACCGCTAACTCCTAGTTTCCTAATATTTACCTGCATATTTTGTTTGTTAAAAGACGGGTTTAACCAGAAGCTTGGATAGCTGTCACACCATTATTAGTTCTAACTGCTTCCAACCTTGTTATGAACTTTGGTAACCCATCTAAACAACAAAACCAACATTATTTGCTACAAATTAATATCAAGCTTTTCTATTTTACCAATCCAAACGATTTATCTAATATCTCACGGTACCAACAGACTAAAACTTATTCCACACTTCAGTACACCTAGCCCTTTTATAACAAAGGTTGAACACATTCATGATTAATTTGTTCCAGTAAACAAATAACTTTTCTCAGTTTTCTAGTATCAAAATAAAAGTATCCAAAAGTCCCACTTGATCAGCTGACAGACTTCTGTAGTGTCAAGACTAGAGACCAAGAAAACTACAATCTACAAAATCTTTGACCCCCGAAATCCTGAAATTCCAGAGTGAACATAATCAAAGTATGTCACTCTTTCAGCTTAGCCCCACTATCGATATAACTGTCATAGCTCATTCCCTCCTACCCACTATGGCAATATGGAATTGTTTGTTCACCCTATTGTATCAGGATAAAATCCAGAAGGTTTTATATAGAAGATGATTGAATCCAATTCACTGGTAAAGTGAGATAATGAAATACAGATGCTTTCATAAAACATGATTATATGTGACATAATATGCCAAACTTGTATTAAAGGAGAAAAACAATGCATTTTATCCCAAGAATGGAGATTCATTATCAGGATACCATTAAATACTTAGGCCAACCTCTAAAGCTTCATAAGATAAGAGGTGGTTCATGAACAAAAACACAGAAAGGAGATGCTCAACAATCATAACATAAGCAACAAATTTGGAACACAACCATGACATCTACACAACAAATATCGAAACTTTTGAGACAACCAAGGTAGACACAGTTCAATACTTCAATCCACAGAATTTATTTAAATCTAGTTTTATTAGAAGTTATCCTCGGAAAGTAAACTCTAGCAACATTACATGTAACTAATCAAAATAAAATACTGACATTCTGGCTGTTCATCAGCATGATTGATTTGTTGTATCTTTTTCATCTTTGACATGTTCCATAAGTGCATCAGCAAAAACACGCAATCCAAATTCACACTGATTATAAACAAAACTCTTAGCAATATCTCAATTATTAATTAAAAAGTGTCGTGCTGCCTTTTAAAAGAGGCAATGCACACTACCTCATTTTCATTCGTACTTGAGCACATCTTAATTGCATTTTCTTTTAAAAATTCTAGCATCAATAGAATCCATACTATGCATTTATGCAATCAACAAAATGAAACATGCATTGCAATCGCAATGTTCATAGAAAGAGCCATTACCCGAGCACGCATTGCAACCGCACGGCCACGACCAACTCCAATAGCTGATCCTTTGCCCTAAATAAGACCCCCCCCAAAAAATAGCACAATCATGTACCATCTCACCACTACCTTAATCCTGAAGGAAACACTAAACGGCTAAAGGAAGCACCAACCCTAATCCTTGCTTCCAAGCGCTTGAACATGGGGGCGTTCTTGAGCATATCTGGTATAACCATAAACCTGCAACAACAGCAAACCACAACAACAACAGATGAGGCCGCCATAACACAACAACAACACCCCCGAGAACCAAACGCCTCCCGGGTTCTTGAATTACCTCACTCTGCTTCCTCTGATGAAGACGTGCTCGACCTGCGACACCTTCCCGTCCTACAGATTAACAAAAACAATCAACAAATCACTCAAGGAACCGAAAATCGATGGGGGATCTGGCTCCGATCTGGAGGTAGGGCAGGCGCAGGGCGTGCGTACCTTTGCGGTGAAGGTGATGTTCTCGAGCTGGCAGTTCCAGTTGTCCTCGCACTCGACCATGGAGCCGCGGTACACCTCGCCGGTCTTGAGCTCCACCGTCACGACGTGCCCCGCCGCCTCGTGCAGCAGCTTCACCGGGATCCCCAGGCTCCGGCTCATCTTCCCCTCCCCTCTCTCTCTCTCTCTCTCTCTCTCTGCCCTTCTCTCGCCGCTAAAACCCCAGTACGTACGGGAGGCGGCGAGATAAAAAGGGAAGGCTTGGCTCGCGAGTCCAGACCGCCTCCATTTTGGTTTTGATAGAACTGGGCCTCTTGTTAAAGCCCGACCCACCTCATTCAAAGGCTTCCGGCCCAAGTGAGGGAAACTTCGCAGAGCCTGGAAAGCGACAGTGGCGAATCACTTGGCGACGAGGCAAATCGCCGAGACGAAGGAAACCGACGCGACTTTTATCCACCTGTCCATCCACCCAAAAGCGAAACCCGCATTCATTTCGCACGCGTACGCAGATCGGAGAGACCGAGGATTTCCCAGCGCACGCTTCGCCCCCTATCACGCGTGAAGGTTCTAGAGGGTGAGAGAGAGAGAGAGAGAGTGGGGGAGCTCCGATGGCGCTGCAGTGGATGATCCTGGCGTGCGTGGTGGCGGCGGAGGCGGCGGTGGCCGCGCTGCTCACGCTCCCGGCGCCGCGCGCCGTGCGGACCCAGATCGTCGGGCTCACCTCGATGCTACTACAGCCCTTCGCTGGGATACTCCCCTTCGCCGCCTTCCAGCTCCTCGGTCCGTGCGGGCGCAGCCTTGCGGAACCTTCCGCGTGCAAAACCTCTCCTCGTTTCAGGCTCTAATGTTAGGCTTGCTTTTTTTTCCTGATGTGCAGATATCTACTGGAAGAACGAGCACAGGCTGATGTGCACCTCGGAGATTTGCACAGCCGACGAGCGTATCCACTTCGAGAAATCCGTTAGTCAATTCAGACCTTATGCGCCTTCCCTGCTTGATTTTGTTGGGCATTTCTAGGGTTTTTTACCGATTGGTTCAGTACAGGTCCATATGGAGAAATACTTAGTAACTTCGAAAAATGATGTATTTGGTTTGAAAGGGGACTAAACGCCAATTGCGTTTTGCCTTGGCTTACAACTCGATTAGTAAAGTGTAGCTAGAGTTGGCCAAGGTTTGAAATTTCGTTTTCGGTTCACATCTCGAAAGTGGGCGAAATCTCAGGATTTTGGATGAAATCCGGTCAAAATTCAAAAGGCAAATTTGAAATCTGGATTTTTTTAATCCAAAATTCGGCCAAAATCTCAGTGAAATTCAACTGAGTGAAAAATGGTCGAAACAATGTTAAAAAAAATTTAATTGGTCCATACGTCACTAATGTTCCTATTAAAATTTCAAATGATGATCAAGTCTGATGAATTTTTAAAAAATCTGACAATGGTACTGGCCTGATAAAATGCTGACCGGCAAATTTGAATCGAATGAAAAATAGAACAAACAATGTTAGAAAATTTTCAGATGATGATCCTAACACATTAATAATGTTTCCATAAAATTTTCAAATGATGATCAAGCCTCAAGAATTTTAAAAAATTCTGATAGTGCTACTGTCCTAATAAAAACCTTACCAGCGAACTTCAACCGAATGAAAAATGGTTCAAATCACGTTAGAAAATTTTGAAATTTTTTTGTGGATGGTTCTAATGCATCATCAATATTTCCATAAAATTTTCAGATCATGATCAATCATGAGTAATTTTCAAAAATTCTGATAGTGCTACTGTCCTGATAAAAGCCTGATGATCACTACATAGATTTGCTTGAGCAACCAAAAAATGTTTAGATTTTTTGAAACTTTTACAGAAGGGTGCTAAGGCAATGCTTAAGCTGATTAAAATTTTGGATCATGATCGCACTCCAGCGAATTTATAAAATTCTTACAAGGGTATTACACAATTTATGTTCCTTCTCTTTTTGATTTTTGAAAGATAACAAATGAAGTTCAATGCTTCCATAGATTTGATTGAGTAAACAAAAAGTTTAAATTTTTTGAAAATTTTAGGGAAGGGTTCTGAGGTAATGCTTAAGCTCTCATAAAAATTTTGGATCATGATCATACTCGAGAAAATTTATAAAATTCTGACAAGGTTACTGTCTCAGTTTTGTTCAATCTGTTTTTGATTTTTTAAAGATAACAAATGAAGTTCAATTCTTTTGAAAAAAAAATTGTATGATCCTAGACTGCTAAAGATGGTACAATAAATTTTTCAGAGCATGACCAAGCTTGTACAATTTTATAAAAATCTGACTGTTTCTGCTGAAATTATAAAATGTCTCAAATTCGGTTTTTCAACAAATTTTCATGGAAGATGACATTCTTAAGGGTATTTGGGCCAAATCGGGTCAAAATCTGGTCAACAAACCGAGATTTAAGTTTCTGAAAAAAAAAATACTGTAGTAATTTTAAAAAATCAAAAAATATTATCCGGCCTGGATTTTGAATCTCGTCCCCGGCCAAAATCCGAAATCTTGCTGAGATTTCACGAAATTTCGCCAAAATTTTTAACCATGGTGTGGGCACATGATGCAAGTGAGAAGGCCAGACCGTAGTTGTATCCGGTGATCTGATCTTCAATGTGATATATTCCATCACCACCACTTCATTTAGATGATTCCTTCCTATTATTTTGAAGTTTTTGGACAGAAAATGGAATTTTCATTGTTAATAAAAAAAGGTTAAACAAGGCCTGAAATTAGGAGCAGGATGCAACCGCAAAATTTGGAATTGGAATGATGGACAAAATGAATTTGTTCTGATCTTAACCACATCTCCTATTCACCTTAATTTTTAAGATGACTAGGTGAGGCTGAAGCTGAAAGTGCGAACCCCATAGATTAGCGGAAGCTCGCTTCACGATTTATCAAGGAGGCTTCTGATTCTATCTATTGTTGCAACCATCTTGGTAGAAGAATGAAGATATGTTTGATTGCAGCTATATTGTGGCAAATCAGCTTAGGAAACCCTTATTTCTTTTTTCTTTGCTTTCCTTTTTTGTGGGTGGTGTGTGTGGTGTGGTCGGTGAGATCAAATATATTTGTTTGCATCAGCTACATTGCATGATAACTACTGTTGGCAGGGCATTTGTTTTGGGAAACATCTGTGTAGATTCTGAAATTGATAAAAAAAAACTTTAGTGCTTTTCTTTAGCAGGAATTGTAGATGATCCCATTCTCTTGGTAGAAACAACTTAGTTCATTGCCTGTGCGTTGCTACGGAATCTCAAATTCTAAGAAAAAAATAACAAAATCACAGTAGTACTGTATGTTTCCTGTGTATATAAAATACATATATGATGCCCTTTTTTGCGAGGATATACACAAAGATATGCAATTAATCCAGATATGCTAATGCGATACATCTTGTAGCTTCTACAATTAACAAACTGTGTTAAGTGGGAAAAATTGATGGTTTGCCCCGTTTTTCTTTTGCCATTGATCATTTGCCTCGTGATGTCTCACTGACATGCGGGCCCTGGGGCCACATGTCAATGAGACATGCGGGGCAAATGGTTGCACCCAGAAAAACAGTACAAATCATCAAATCTCCCATGTTAAGTGATTTGATCCAATCACAAATGCACACACCACGTCTATCGTTCCCAGAAAAAAAAATCAATCGGTCTTTTATTTTCTGTTTCATTTCGAAATGCACATTAGTCATGTTTCAACAAATCACTTCTTCCTAGCATGTCCAAAACAATTTCATTATGTTGTATAGTAGTAAAACCGTCAACAAGTCATAGTTCCCAATTTCCCGTCCATCATACTTTCTCTGCACTAACTCTTTGTGTCATAATATTTTGGTGACATCCCTCGAGCTGGTCGAAGCAACTGAAAATCACCAAGCCCTAAGAATAACCAATTCGATATTAGATACAGAAAAATTCTATATAGGTTCTTAGCTCATCAAAAGTTGCATAAGAATGGACCGGTGACAAAGTGGTAGCCGCTGCGGTAAACACGTCCAGCCTCCCCAACCCATGCAACAGTCAAGGTCCCTGCAGATTCCAGTATCTCCTGAAGATTGTTGAATGTGCTTGCCATTCCAGGATCTTTTTCATTCAGATGTTTGTCCAATCTTGTGGCATGCAATGCTTGACACATTTGTTCAGCTTCCAATTCAAGCATCAATTTATTGGCAGGTAGGAGTGAGCATAGCTGGGTCTAAATTGTAGATGTGGTGGGTGATTATATTCAGTAGATCTGGCCTAATTTTGACGACAAATTGGGTAAACCGTGCTGCATTGAAGAAGCCTCCAGGAGCAAGCACCAATGGCTTTGATGGACTGCCTCTGCCTTGGTATATGTTGTAAACAGCAGATTTTAGGGTGATCACAGCTGCATCATATTGGTCAGCCCCAAATCGAGCTCCAACTCCTGCAAGGAGAGCATACACATGTTCCAAATTTTAATTGAACTGCATGAGTGCATGCAGAAGTTCTGAAGCAATACTTTAAGAAGTGATGAGCAAGGGCAGTAATGTTTGAGCTGGTTCTTATTTGTTCACTTGGTAATCTGAAAATAAGAGATGGAATTAGGCATCTTAACCATACATGCTAGTACACTAAAGAATGGATATATTCACACTTCACATCACCACAAATCAAGTTGTCTTATGATAACTTAATGATCAAACAACCATCATTCAGACATATACCTAACATCAATTGCGTAGAATACTTTATTAGTTTTCCTTTCAAGAACAGGTTAAAATGTCAATGCTCTACAAACGATAGAGTTGTATATAATGCCAAGTAAAACTGTAAAACATCGTAGCTGAATATGCCCATCCTCTTATTATACTAATGATTTCCCAGCAATAACTAAAGCGGTGCTGACATTATATATCAAAATTTCTTTCTGACCAAATAGGCATTTCAGAACACTGCAAAACAATTAGCAAGATAAATGGAACATTAACACATTAGAACATACCAAGATCCCTTTCGGGAATCCTATATCCCTTATTTGCGGTGCAACCTAATAGTGTTCCTGCATTAGTCCCTTCGCCCTCCTCAAGAGCCATCTGGCAAAGCAACCTAGCCGTCCAGAGCATTCAACCCGAACACAATTTTCACACTGCAATTCAAATGACATCTGATTATCATAACAAAAACCCTTCTCCTTTGTAGGCTAAAATTACTTGGTTTTTTGGAGGAACAAGTTCGCAGAGTCAAATATACCTTCATCAAAGTGCTGCTGGTCCAGGAAATTGAGCTGCCACCTGTCCCTGCTGCGACTCACCTAGGATTGCCCTGCCGCCCCCAACCTCTAAAGCTGCTGCGCCCTACGGCCTGCGGGCTGCATCTCTGCCAATGGCACGCTGCCGAATGTGGCCGCACCACGTCCAGCCTCTGCAACCATTTGTGGGGCTGCAGGCTGCAGGGAGCACGCAGGCACGGGTGGGTGAGCGCGATGGACACTGGCGATGGCGACAGCGGGGTTGCAGTGCATGAGGCCATGAGGGCAGGGAGCATGCAGGAGGGTGACCACATGGTGGGGATGGCGAACGCGGTGGTCGTGTGGAGAGAACGGGCGCGAGGGTGGCGACTGCGTGACCTAATTCGGCAGCGGAGACAGGGGCTCAGAAAGTGGGCGCGGAGTGCGATCTTGTGTCGCGGGCAAGGGCAGCATTGGCTGTATTTGTCAGCGGAGATGGAGGTTCAAGAAGAGAGGGGATGGACCCATCACGACGCTTGCACTCCCAACCGAGGTGGATCAAGCTGCTTCATCGGTGGAGCAGAGTAGGAGGAGCTCCTTGGCGAGGAGCGTGGCGAGGTGGTCATCGCCGCTGGAGGAGCCATTTCCGGACGTCGCGGATCTGCACGTCGTGGGTTGCACTGCGATTTGGGGTGACGGATGCTTAGTTGTCGGGGTTGGGGAAGGTGGATCTTAGCATTGGGGAGGGCGCGGGAAGGACGGTGGTGGTGATGGTAAGAAGGATAGGGATTGTGGAGAGGGGGGACACAGACGAGTCGGGCAAAGAGAGCACTCGTAAGCAAGCGAGGAAGGAGCGAACAACAACTGACGCTGACCTAATGGCCCCACCTATCGGCGCAAAAGTTTCCTAGTCAGACAGACGACCGTCACCACCACCCACCCCCAACTCTTGTTGTTGAGTATGACTACTGTATTTGAATCATATGGTTTTCACTAACATGTCAAGTTGCCCCCTTTTTGAGAGTAGCATGTTTACTATCCTAGCTAAACTCTCTTATCTAAAGTTGAATGCAAACCTAGATCATCCATTGTGTCACGTCATCGAATAAATGACACCCATTTGATTAACTAGATGATACTGATATCGACCTATCCACCTGACTGTTCAGATAATATATTAACATCTTGAACACTTCTGGAGCTGGATTGAGCTCGAGCTTGAGCATGGATTGTTCCTGAGTCGAGCTCAGGCTTAGGCTGGCTCAGGTTAGAATGGACATGTGTTGGGCATGTTTCGATCTTGGGCTAGGCTGGGGCAGGGCAAGAAAAGGCAAGCTTGTTTGGGCTGATCTAAGTTTGTGATCTTGCTACAATATTCACCGTTGAATTCCTTGCTGTCTCTTTGAACATTTATAGTCTTTAATAATTTCTTTCAGTATGCGAAAAAATTTAAGGGGGATATTCATTGCGTGTACTAAATCAACACATAACTGTCTCCGGTCTTTCATCCTATCCTCTGAAATCCATTACCTGTTTAGCATGTACTCACATAGTTAATTGTTTTTGTTTTTTGGATATGGATTCATCATCATTCATGAAGGTCAATTATCTTTCTTTATTGGGTATTTCCTTTTCTTCCCCTTTTGATAGCAGTGAGGATCAATAAGCTGATGCACAACAGCCAATCGTATTGCTGCTTTCAGCTGTGTGCAGAATAGGAAATTGTAGTATCTAGTTTCTCCATTTTTCTGTGCTCTGAATTATAATTGTTTTGTTGTGCAGATCTTCAAAGCCCAGAGGAATGTCATCCTTTGTGTTTCAGCATGCCTCCTTTATTGGTAAAGCAACACTGGTGCAGAGTCTGATAAACAGGATTTCTATAAAGATTTTTATCTTATATTTTTTTTTTTGCTTCGGGGTAGGTGCATTTATCGTATGTGCAAGTACAACAAGGATATTAAGGCATTGGAGGAGATTGAGAAGCACCTCAAGGAAGAGTAGATTTATCGTAGTTTCAGGTGAGTGATTGAGGTTTGAGCCTGATTTAACGCATTATATATTTTCAAGTTTAACTTAGACAATGCATTTGTAAGGAAATGTGATTGATGATTAGTTCAATGTTAACTCAGGAATGCCTTCATAAGGAAACACTTCACTTGAATCGTTGGTCAAACTGAAGTTGAAAGATTTTGTTAGTGGTTTCCATTGATGTGCTTAAAGGAGTAGGCTTTGCTGAATATTTATGTTCTTATCTCATAATTTTTGGGTCGTGCTAAATTGGAATTTAGATAGTGTTCACCTAATTCTTGTATTGCAACTAGGAAGTCAACGAGGCAAGCAAGCCACTTTAATTTCCACGAACTATGTGGTGTAGTTTGGTAAACTGTGCCCTTGGTTCTGTTTGATTTTTGCTAATGGGTGATGAATATTTGAAGAAGCCCTCGCTGTTTTCTGCCTACACATGCCAATATAATCCGTTGAGCACTGGCATTCTCATTTTTCTTTTCAAATGACTTGCTATACCAGCAGTAATATGTTGTATGGATACTACATAGTGTTAAGAGTGGTTGCAGTTAAGCTTGAGCATGACATTCATGATAGGGGAACATTACTCAGCTTGCGTTATCTTTGGTAAGCTAGCGAATTCTCATGTGCAATCCAACGTCCAGTGCAAAATGGTCAATTATTTTGTTAGCTAACTGTTGATGGCAGAAGTTGCTTGCATGTTTTGGGATGGCAGTGGGTGGGTGGGTGGGTACGAACTTGTAATAGTTAGCTTATTTTACATTCGAAGATTGATGTGTCATTGCTCATTCATTCTACTCTCATTTCCTTACTGACTACTGAGTTAGTAATTTTCTAAAAAAGAGATATTTGAGTTACAAATGATCTGCCTCATTTATTAATGCAGGTGGGTTTTGTGGTATTCGCAGCCTTCAGCAGATATATCCAGAAAGTTTTTTAGGATTTCCCGTGTATATTTTTTTTCTCCTTGTAGAAAGGAGAATGTCACCTTGTTTCGACACTTCACATCCTCAATGTTACTGCTGTCGTTTTTAAGATGTCAATTTTTCCTATCTTGAACTTCTGATGATGTTTACTAAGACATCCAAATATCGGTCATCCTTCAACTGTTTTGAAAATTTGCTAGAATGGTGTATGAACATCGGCATTTCCTTGGTCCTCCATGTTGAATTAGTCTGGTATTTGTTTAGAATTTTACTTAGATACGGTAAATGATGTACTTTACGTTTGCATTGTTGGGAGTTGGAAAGTTGGGGTACCCGTGTATTAGGGCAGGCGTTTTTGGCTGTTATTCGATGGCCCATCCGTGAACGCCCACATATGAATTGATTGACCTTGGCTTTTGGCTGTTGTCTGCTTGTCTTGCTGATGTATGGGGTTAGCAACTCAGCATAAAGTTGATGTCAGCAGTCTCCATAGTATTAATTAGCTAGTCACATAATTAAAAGTTGAGAAGCAATGTCTTGCTTGAGCACAAGATCCAACAAGTAGATATTGGTTAAAACATTCGTTGGGATTCGTTTTCGGTGTATCGATAGTTCTTGCTTATGGGAGGAGGATATGTATATATATCACTAATTTCTGGGGCTCACCGCTACACCATGCCCATGGCGGCCACGTCGGAGCTCGTGTTGCCCCTCCGGATGCTGCACCCGCCGTCGAAGCTTGTCATTGTGCTGGCTGGCCGTGTGCTCGCCGCCCGACACCAATGCACCTGTCACGCTCACCGCACCTATCGGCGGCTATCGCACTCGCCACTTGACGCTGAGCCCGCCTGACTCCAACAATGTGACTGTCACGTCACAATCGCTGCCCAACGCCACGGCTTCCTGTTTGCACCAAAATTTGGCAAATCTAACCATAATCGGCAATGAAATCAAAGATATGGACGTTAACAGACAAGTTAAGAAAGTTTGGAGATATTTATGCTAACGGCAAGATTTTTTAGGAAATAACTGTTCAAAGATATGGCCGATACGGATACGGGCTTGAAGCGTGTTGTAACAGGACACTATCGCCAAAGGTATAAAGGAAGGACCGGCGAGCTGCGAAAAACATCAACTCAATACAATCAACCGACTTTTACTTTCTTTCCGTCGACTAGGGTAGCACGTAATTTAGCCTTTGTAATCGATTTTGATCAATAAAGTTGAGCATCGCCGATTGTTGATCTTCGTCAATTACACCTCCAGGTTCGATTTATTCTGATTTTGTTGCGCATCGCCTTCTTCAGAATCGATCTACCTTTAATCTCTGATTAGCCTTAATCGGCTAGTTAGACTTATCCTGTTACCTTGATCTTGATCGGCTTCAAGCTGATTGGATCTAAGCCGATTGATCGTCACGATCGGCTTTGTGTGAATTTTATATTTTTACCTTGTCGATTACAAGTTAAATCGACTGGCACGCTCTGAACCCGGTGTTCGTCCGGTGTGCTGCTGTCAGAAACCCTACATCAAGTTTTTGACGCGAACACACTCATTACAGGTCAAATCGACTGGCACGCTCTGAACCCGGTGTTCATTCAGAAACCCTACATCAAATTTTTGACGCGAACACACTCTTGGCACGCCCGGTGGGACCCGCAATGTCTTCATCAGGGAAGTCGATTCCGCCATCAGATCTCAACGCAGAAGCTATAATCGTTCCAACAATGGACGATTTATCTGCAGAGCAACGTCAAGAAATTGAAGCTCGGAAGGCCGCGCTGGAAGAGATGATACTAAGTTGCTATCAGAAAACTAGACGCGGCGTCACTCAAAAATCCGCCTTGCCGACGGCCAACGCCCTAGGAGATGCAGTGTAATGTAGCGTAAGCCGATATCCGCCGCTCGTCGAATTATCGGCTATGATTAATCGATCATGCACCATGCTTTGATAAACCAATCATCGGCTCGTAACAACGCCTAAGCCGATGATAGCAAATAGCGTTAAATCTATAGCTCAGGAGTTGGTCTCGTCAGGAAGTCTACTCGACCCATTGCAAGCTCTGCCAAATTATCCTATTTTTCAAGATCGCAAAACACGCAGAGCACACCTACGATCCTAAACCATCGCCTATAACCTCACCCCCGACCATGATGCCCACACAACCCACGGTCATATTGCCTAGGGACCCTCGGTCAAGTGGGGTGAACCATTACCAGTCCTATACTGACGCTACTAAATTGGATGCACCAATCAATTTGCCGCCGTCGGCTCCGTTCTACGCCCTTCCCCAATCGGTTTCACAGCCGATTGGCTCCGAGAGATTGCCACAAGAGCCTACACTGTTGAGAAATCCGGGTTCATATAAGGTAGTAACATACTCAGAACCATTTGTACCAGTGCCGGAACCTCAAGTCAGACGCAATCGGCATGAGCAGTACGATCGCGCACCGGCAAGACAGCATAATTGGCAACCCGATTTTGCACTCGGGGGGCAGAACGCCAATTATGACAGATATTATCAAGGGCCTGCTATGGCCGATAATGCTAATTGGGCCGATCAGATCTCCGCCGTTCTGAGGGACCAATTCGGCATACAACCAGAAGGAAAGGTTGTCGGCTATAGAAAGCTGTATCCCGATTACATAGATCGCATGCCCTACCCTCATAACTTCAGAGTTCCAGACTTCGCCAAATTCTCTGGGGATGATTCTATCACCACTCTGGAACATGTTGGACGCTTTATCGCGCAATGCGGTGAAGCGGCCCAATCCGACGGGCTGAAAATCAGACTATTCCCGTTGTCTTTGTTTGGGACAGCGTTTACTTGGTTTACTTGCTTGCCTCCGAATTCGGTCCATTTATGGAACGATTTGGAAAGCCGATTCCATGAATACTTCTTTTCGGGCAGTTTAGAGCTCAAGATTTCAGATCTGAGTTCATCCGCGGTTCGGGAATCGTAACGGATTACATCAAGAGATTTAGAGAAATTAGGAATCGGTGTTTCAGTCGTCACATTGCACGACAACCAACTTGCCGATTTAGCATTCCAAGGTTTGATTCCGCCGCTTAGGAGAAATTCGGAGGACAAGAATTCATGACCTTAGCCACTTATTGCATCACGATCGCCCGGAAAGCCGATTCGCGACAATAAAGTGTTCAAAGATAGATTTAAAAATAGCAATAACAAAGAAAAGGACAAGGCTAAAGTCAATATGGTTGAATATTGTCCAAGTGACTCATCGGAAGACGAAAGCGTAAATAAACATAGCCGAATGGGTAAAAGGATCCAAAAGTCTTTAGTCCATTTTTGGCTTAAGCCGACTAGGAATAAGTCGGAGGTTAAGTACTCTTTCGATGTTTCAAAGTGCGATCGTATTTTTGATTTACTTCTGCAAGAAAAGATAATACGATTGCCAGAGGGACATGTGATACCGTCGCCCGATGAGATCAAAAAACGCAGGTATTGCAAGTGGCATCATTCTTATTCGCATAACACTAATGATTGCCCGGTAGGATTCGTGCTTTTACCCCGTTGCTGAAGTTAAATGACAATGAAGAATTTATATGGGGAGCGATCAACAGAAAGCTTTCGACGAAGTCAAAAGGTATCCATCCAACCCTCCGATTAATTGCACCTCAAAAAGGGGTTCCTTTCAGATTATATGTCTCGGCCGAAGAAGATACTATTGGAGCTGTTTTGGCACAAGAGGTACATGGTAAAGAGAGGGTTATCTTTTACTTAAGCCGACGGTTGTTGGACGCAAATCAGTACCCTTTTATCGAAAAACTATGTTTATCTTTGTACTTCGTGCACAAAGCTAAGGCACTACATTTTAGCATCGGCAGTAAAGTGATCTCGCAAAACCGATGTTATAAAATATATTCATCGCTCCTATTCGCGAGGTCGACTTGGCAAATGGGCTTACGCCTTGGTTGAGTTCGACTTATCATATGAATCGCCAAAGTCAAAGGACAAGTCCTAGCCAATTTTATAACAGGACATGCCACTACGGCAAACTTAGTCTTGGTCGCACCATGGCGTTGTTCTTTGATGGATCAAGATATGCGGGAAGGTGATGGTATCGGTATTGTACTCACTTCACCCAAAGGGCATAGCTTTGAATTTGCATTAGGTTAAATAGCCGATGCTCAAACAATCAGCCGAGTACGGCGTTACTCAAAGGCTTGCAATTGTTGGAAAATATTGGGGTGTATTTGTTGAGGCATATGGTGATTCAATGTTGGTGGTGCAGCAGATAAAAGGAGAATACCAATGTCGAGATGAAATACTACTAAAGTATTTAGAACAATGTTTAGAGATTATCGGCTTTTTCGCATCATTTTCTATCGGTCATGTCCCTCGAGAATTGAACGATAGGGCTAATGCTTTAGCTCAGCAAGCATCAGGATACAAAGATTTTGACCAAAGTCAGGAGACTGAACTGGTAAATAAGGCAATTATGTGCACGGATATTGCCGATTGGAGAACGCAGATAAAAGACTATCTAGATGATCCATCCAAGCCGACGGAACGAAGGATACGGCAACAAGCATTGAAGTACGTCGTTATGGACGATATACTATATTATCGGACCATGGAAGGCTTGTTGTTAAGATGTCTTGAAGTCAAGAAGCGCGGTGGCGATGGGTGAAGTACGAAGGCATTTGTGGTTCTCATCAATCGGCACATAAGATGAAATGGATGCTCAGACGAATAGGTTATTTTTGGCCGACGATGCTAGAAGATTGTTTCAAGTACTATAAAGGATGTCAAACATGTCAAAAGTTTGGCAATGTACAACTAGCACCAGCATCGGCTTTACATCCAATTATCAAACCTTGGCCGTTCAGGGGTTGGGGAATAGATATAATCGGCCAAATATTTCCTGCTTCAAGTAAAGGCCACAAGTTTATTTTGACCGCAACCGATTACTTCTCAAAGTGGGTCGAGGCTATACCACTTAAAAAGGTGACCAGTGTTGAGGCGATTAGTTTTGTGAATGAACATATCGTCCATCGGTTTGGAATACCGCAAACAATTACGACCGATCAAGGTACGGTGTTTATGTCCAACGAGTTTCAGAATTACGCAACGAGTCTAAGGATTAAATTGTTAAACTCCTCCCATATTACGCCAAAGCTAATGGACAAGCGAGTCGTCCAACAAGACGCTGATCAAGTTGATCAAAAGGAAGATCGACGAAAAACCAAGGAATTGGCACTTAACTTTATCGGAATCGCTTTGGGCCTATCGGCTATCTTATCACGGAGCGACAAAACTTTCACCTTACCAGTTGGTGTATGGACAAGAAGCCGTTCTACCCGTAGAAATCAACATCGAGTCGATACGAATAGCCAGACAAAATGGTCTGTCGGCTCAAGAGTACAACGATTTAATGATCGACAACTTGGATGAGCTAGCAGAGTTACGTTTATCCACGCTTGATCGGCTTAAAAAGAATAAGATCAGAGTTGCAAGGACATATAATAAAAAAGTCATGCCTAAGTCCTTCGATCTAGCCGATTTGGTATGGAAAACGATACTGCCTGTTGGCTCGAAAGATAACCGATTCGGGAAATGGTCACCTACGTGGGAAGGGCCATACAAAATTAATCGGTTAGTCGGCGGAAATTCGTACTTACTAGAAACGCTCGAGGGGTATGTATTGCCAAAAGCTATTAACGGGAAATACTTGAAGAAATACTACCCTAGCGTTTGGATTGGAGCATAGCCGACTAAAGATCATATTCAGAGCCAAGATTAACATGATGCTGTTAATCGGCTGAAAGGATTGCAAACTTAGAAGATATAAGCAAAATATGAATCGGTTAAACAGCCGATTATAAGTACAACGAGTTACAAGCATTCAGGACCAAGTGTTTTCAAAACGATCATTAAAGTTCTACAGATCAGAAGTTCAATCATAAAATGCCCGATCCGGGAGATTTGCGCCAAAGCCGATAACGCGCTGCAATTTCTTGCAATCACGCCTTGGATTTCATCAAGAATTCACTCGTCTTCTTTGGCGCCCCGGATCGTACCACCTTGGCCGATTGTTCCTTCACGCTTGCCACAACCGTTGCAATTTCAAGTTTTTGATCCTTTATCTCCGACATAGTTTTTTCCATGGAGACTTGGCCTTCTTGGATTTGTTTCTCTGTTTTGGCCAATTCTTCCAAAAGAAATTTCTTCGTGGTTTTAAGCTTGGAGAGGGACTCCTTGGCGATTTCACCGCAAGATTGGCATCAAACTTGCGTTTCTTTGCCTTGGCGTCTGCGACAGTTCATCCAGAGTTTTTGTCGGCTTCTTGGGCTTCACGTTGGCTGATCCTTGCCTGAGCTGCCTCCACTTCAGATCTTCTGTCATCTAGATGGCAAACATTCAGGAGAGCTGCCATAGCTTCTAGAGGCAAGTCCGCTTCGACGGAGGCCATGGTGTCTCGAATCGACTGGTTGTTTGCCAGTATCTCCGATTGGGGTCTCGTAACCAAGTCAAAAAGCTTGTTAAGCTTTTCTTTTATGCCTGGAGTTGAAGTGACGACCACTGATGCTTCCTTTGAGACTTGAAGAATTTTTCTGAAATCAGCATCATGGTCGGGTGCCATAATTTCTGGGTCATCAAGGTCAGCCAAAGAGAAGCCCAAACAAATCGATCGGTCCGATGGCTCGGGGAGAGTGATTACAGGTTCGAGTCACTTTGGTGGGAGACAGCGCAAAGCAATGTTTGGAAGGTTAGCCAAGATTTTTGCAACCTGGGCAGACTGCGTCGGCTATAGAAATTAATGAACAGTTAGTCAATATATGTGAAGAAATAGTAGCCGACACATATAGCCTATCGAAAATATGGTAAACTCACCTGCGTAGTAGCCGAAGTATGAGGAGAGCTCTCGCCGCTTTGCTCCTGAGGTTTAGACCCTTTCTTTGCTGGAACTTTGGTATACTTTGTTTTCTTCTTTTCTGAAAAATATAATCGGCTAAAGGTTAGTTGGAAAAAGCAAAGAAAATATGAGCCGATTATATTTTTACTTACTTGGTTGCTTCTTCTCAATATCCGATAAGGATGGACTTTGAATTCCCAGGGTACCGGAGGTATACCCTGTGAGGCCAGTCGTCTGGAGCGGCCTTTTTGCTTGGCCAACGCTGATTGGCTGTAAATCGGCTTCTTACCAAAGACTTTAGTCCGAAAATAAAAGAACAAAGAATAAGGAAGTGTGTTTTAAAAGGAAATTGATGTACACAAAAAAATATTAGTCGATCCGATACCTTATCGATCTACAAGACTTGTATTAGTATAACCCAAGAGTTAGTTTCATCGCTTGAAACGTCGTTAGTATCTATCGTCGCCCAGAAGATTTGGAAGAAGTTCATTGACAATAGCCGATGGTGATTTATCGTAATATAGCGCAGATTGCAATAGATAACCACCATGAAGAAAAGCGCCTCGAGCGACGGGTATTTAACACAAAATGAGGCAAGTCTTTAATCAAGTTCGTCGGCTATCTCAATAACAAGGTTGGTCTGCGGTGGCATTATGGACTCGCTCTTGGTTGAAGCCGATCAAGCAATGGCGACTAGGAATAACTTGACCAAAGCCCAACCGCTTAGCATAAATCAAGGATTATAGAACTCATATGAAGGTTGAAACGTCCGATTCTCGGTATGCAAACCGACATGCGAGAACGTGGCGAGATAAAAATCTTGAACAAATCCAAAGTATTTTATGCATCGAGCAATTATCGGCTTCAAGGTGAAGAAAAGAAGGCCGCGGAAATCTACTGTACTTGTATAATCAAGAAATCATTTTGCTTGAATTCATTGCTATCAAGTTGCAGAAAATAACAAATACTTCTTAGAGCCGATGGGGTCACCTTTGTCTCATTCCCAGAGCACATCATGAACCTTTCCCGCACGATCGCTAGCTATGAATCGAGGTATCATGCCTTCGAGTATCTTCTGGGAAAGCCGTATCTTCGAAGGATTTAACTCAAACGATCGACTGAACAAGCAATATAACCAAATCTGAATAAACCAGAGCGGTCCGCCGACATTTCCAACAATGAATTTTGAGAATCCAGTAAAGAGCTGACACCTTATTATGTGCATCATCTGATAAATCGCGCCAGAACATCTTTCCAAGTGCCACCGACGCCTCTACTAATTGTTCTCGCTATAGTTTGGTATACTTGAGTTGGTCCTAAAGAGGCGCCACGAATAAAAATCGGTCTAGCTGAGATTTAAAAAGCAAAGATGCTCTTCGTCCGATACTATACCATTGACCTTATTGTTATTTTTGATATATTTCGCCCATCCTTCACCCTTGGATTTAATAAGCATATACTTGGGCTTAGCACTATAAGCCGATATCTGGTCTCCATCAGGTCTCAAACAACACAACTAGGCCACATCCAAAAGAGTTGGGCCGATGAGACCGGTGCGGAACAAGAAGGCATTAAAAGTATCCGACCAAAAGTAACAAGCCGTGGCCACCAAGGGCTCATTGGCTTTTGGATCGGCTAAAGAAAGGGGGAGATATTCAGCTATGCCCATTTTTTCCCATTCAACCCTCTTTTGAGCTGCTACACGAATATACCATGATCTCCACCCTTTAAGAGTCATCGACCAAGCCTCAAGCTCTTAGTCCACCCTCTATATTATACCCGAAGCCGACAAAGGAGACGAGGGGTTTCTTCATTTATTACGGAGTCAGACTCTAAATTCCCTACTGGACCCAGATAGAATTGGTCTTTGCTGTTTGGGATCGGGATGAATACCTGGGAAGGATCCATGGAAGCAATTCTGACAGCCGATTTGAAGCAGTGCTCAAAAGCCGATTGGAAGCTTGAAGAACAAAAGCCGATTGTGGATAAATCGAGAGCTTGTATGCGTGAAGAATGGGTCCTGGAAGGCCATGTATTTATAGCACGGTGAAATTTTTGAAACGGCGGGAAGCGAATTTCAAAGGACATAGTAATTAAAGCGCACTACCCGCATGTTAGAAAATTACGGCGTGAGTAAAGCAACAGTTAATGGGTGAAGTTCAAACGTTAGCCGATTGAAAAGCCGATTATTGATATTTTTTGAAAGATGACATGTCATCTCTCAAAAATGGGGGGCATATGTTTGCACCAAAATTTGGCAAATCTAACCATAATCGGTAATGAAATCAAAGATATGGGCGTTAATGACAAGTTAAGAAAGTTTGAGATATTTATGCTAATGACAAGATTTTTTAGGAAATAACTGTTCAAAGATATGGCCGATACTGGATACGGGCTTGAAGCGTGTTGTAACAGACACTATCGCCAAAGGTATAAAGGAAGGACCAAGCGGTGCGAAAAACATCAACTCAATACAATCAACCAGCTTTTACTTTCTTTCCTGTCGACTAGGAGTAGCTTCTGTAATTTAGCCTTTGTAATCGATTTTGAACAATAAAGTTGAGCATCGCCGATTGTTGATCTTCGTCAATTACACCTCCAGGTTTGATTTATTCTGATTTTGTTGCGCATCGCCTTCTTCAGAATCGATTTACCTTTATTCTCTGATTAGCCTTAATCGGCTAGTTAGACTTATCCTGTTACCTTGATCTTGATCGGCTTCAAGCTGATTGGATCTAAGCCGATTGATCTCACGATCGGCTTTGTGTGAATTTTATATTTTTACCTTGTCGATTACAGGTCAAATCGACTGGCATGCTCTGAACCCGGTGTTCGTCCGGTGTGCTGCTGTCAGAAACCCTACATCAAGTTTTTGACGCGAACACTTCCCTACGCTGGCATCGAGGTGGTTGTGCTCGTCATGTCCACCCTGCTTGCCACCTTACGCCAACACCGTGCCTCACCCCACCCGACACTTGCCATGGCTTGCCATCGGTTGGATCTGGGAGGAGGCAGGCAAAGGATGGGGAAGGAGGGAGTAGCAGGGCGAGGAGGCTGCTCGTCAGGCAATGAGGCGGGCAGGGAGGCGGTTTGTCGGGCGAGAGGAAGAGAAGAAGGAAGGAGGAGAAAGAACGTAGGGAGGGGAGGGAAAATAAATATAAAAATTAAAGTAAATTTTACTTTGCACCACCTAATCTTATCATGTTATACAGATCTTTTCACTTAACACTGTTATGAGATAAGATATCCGTAACCGTTTCGGTTAGAATCTATCTCTTATATGTGGGCGAATTCGAACTCATCTCTTGCTAGTTTCTCTATATATTGGGCATCCCCTTGTACAAGAGATCAATCTAATAAAGCAAGAGAACTCTATCCCTATATTCTATGTACTCCTGTTCTTGTTCTTGTGATCTTGTTGGCATGATGTTGATTGATCGTGGGTGAACGACTACGTTTTACAACACGTTATCAGCACGAAGCTCTACAAGATCAAAGCATAGATCAATCTGAATCGAACGTATACCGTTCTAAATTCTTTGCAAATAGATCAATCTTGTTTTCTTGATACTAATCACATATTGATGTATGCTTGATTCATATGCTACTCGTACGGGAGATCATCTCGTCAACGCAAAGAAGGAAGCTGCCAGACGCTGCTCCGATCCAACCCCGAAAGCTGCAGGATCAGGACGAGCTGAGAACACATCTTATGTTCAGACGCATGTGCATTGACATGCAAGTGTGCAATCCTTGGTGATTGCTATTGCGCAGCAGCAAAGCAGATGGATGAATCCATAACCGCGACAGCAAGATAATTTGATCAGGAATATTGCTACTCTGTGTATGGCTCAACGTCGGTGCCGGCGATGCGGTGTTCGCGGCCATGTTCTACAGCTAGTCACCTGGCATAGTCACGCTGACGTTCTCGCTCCTCGCGACTAAGTCGGCCATGCCAATGGAGTTAAAGCTACTGCACGAAGCTCTACCGAGGCCGATCGTGATCGTCTACCTGCACCAATCGACACTGCATCGATTTTTATCCTGCATCACGCGATCAACCTACATCAAACCCTACGTAAGTTCGAACAGTCGACTGCTCATGAGCGATCATACTAAATCTTGCAGATTAGTTCTTGTGGTTTAGATTACTAGTTAATCTAATCTGTTCATGAATTTAATATTCATCATAAGAGAAAAAGGATTTCATCTGCCTGAAGGCCAAAGCCCTCGGCAGCCGTCTCGACCACCATCGTGCAACCATCCACGGTCGTCTGCCGCCGCCGCATGCGGCCCGTAGCCGCGTCGGCCGCTCGCTATCCCCTGTCGTCGCCCGTGGTTGCCCGCCGCTGACGAATATGGCTTGTAGCCATGTCAGCCGCCAACGCCCCGCCATGCCGGCGCATCGATCCACAACCATGAAGACCGTGACACCGCCGCCGGCGCCCGTGTGCTCGTCGCCGCAGCCGCCGCCGCCGCCGACGCCATCGCCTACGCCGACACCGGCCGCCATACGCCTCGGCTTCACGAGCTCCGTCGCCGCAGCCGACCGCCACTCGCCACGACGCTGCCGCTCGCATGATCGACCACCCTCGCCCGCCGACGTCGTCACCCGCAGTGCCACCGCGCCCTCTTCGCATCACCCGCCGCGCTGCCGTTTAGCCGCACCGCCCGTTCGATCGCGCCACCTCGGACCCTTCGCTTCACGCCACGGCGGCGAAGCGCTAGGGTTAGCATACGCTTAACGCGACGCACGCGGGCCAAGCAGGCCTACGCGTCTCGCGCGCCGCACACGGGCCACACACCGTAGCGGGCCTCCATGCATGGGCCGACCGTACGGCTTGTTTTTCCTGAAGAAAAAAAAGATTTCAGAATTAGTAAAAAAATGGTTATAAATCTTAGAAATTATTTTCTAGGCAATTTACTTCCTTAAATTTTGGTAAATTGATATTTAGCATATTCTCTAGGTTTATTTTCTAGCTTCATGCCATGTTTTATATGTGCTGAAATTTATATTCTTTTATTTAAGTAATTCTGAAAATTACTTGAAAATTAACATAAAATGCTAGAAAATTATGGAAAATAATGTATGACCAATTGAGTAATCCTTGTGATATATGCTGGAATTTCTATTCTTTCTGTTAATGGTAATTCTGAAAATTACTTAATGTTTAGCAGAAAATTATGAAAAATGCTATGAAAATTCTGGGAAATTTTAGATAATTATCTACTGAAAATATATAGATCAATCTTTACTGATTGAAGAGTGAGCATGCAATATAATGATTTTACCAGTAGTAAAAGTCATTTTGCATAAATTGAAATAGGATATGTTGGACATCGCAAAAAGAAAACTTATCAAGCTTGCCGTGAATGGCAACAATTACCTTACCCGGGCAATGAATACTAAGATTAATCTGATAGCTTGATCTTTCGGAGCTATTGTTTTCCCAGCCTGAAGTTGGTACCCCTACTCTTCCCGAAGCCACCAGATGTATGGCTCTGCACCTCTTGAGGCACCATCTCCATACGGACGTGAAGACCAAATAATTTATGGAAGATGACCAGCTGGTATTTAGATTCCATAAAGGAAAAATATATAACCAGCAAAGATCCGTTATGTTGCCAGAAGTACAACGCGAATAGATCATCCCGCGCTTTCAGGATTTTAAAGGCTATAGCAACATATAATTTTTGTCATACACAAGCTTGTCATTGATCTGACATTATGTAACAAGAAAGTTACTAATGCAAAAAAAAGATCGACAAGATATTGTGCACATTCCACCCCAAAATGAGGATACCGTCGTGTCGACGATCGGGACCGTCGACCGCAAAGAAAGAGGGTGAAGGGTAGTACGGAGGGCGAGGCCTGAGTTTCGCTTCGTCAGGAGGTACTCGTGGGCGCGAATGAATAGGGGCCAAAGACAATCAAACAGGGACACGAGATTTATATTGGTTCGGACCGAACGTCCCTACTCCAGTTCGGATGATGGTATCGTATTGCCCTCAATGCCGATGGCTGCCCGGCCTTTACAAATGAGAACTAGGGGTTCTAATATGAGAGTGTCGGAACCTAGTTCGTGGAGGTGTAGTGAGAAAGAAGAAAAGCCCCCCTTCCAGAGGGCCCTACCCTCCCTTATACGGCCGAAAGGGGCATGTTACATTGGGGATTGGGAACAGGGAGGATGAAGGGGCTCATGCCAGAAAGCCCTCGCCTTGGTGACTAGTCTTGTCCGCCTTGCCCACGGGTTAGTAGACTCTCCGAGCAAAGCGTGTCGCGCTTCTTGGAAACAACGCACCCACTCTCTGTGGTTTTGTCGATGATGACGTTGCCATGTGTGGCCCCGCCACGCTTAGGTGAGCGGACTCCCATCTTTGTCAGACGCGATCGAAGATGGATCGAGGCTTTGACTTTGGCGACCTTCGTGCTGTCTTGGGAAGGAGCCACCTGCTTCTGTGCGGTCGCTTCAGGCGGTCGCGATCGTTGGACACGTGGTTAAAGGTCAGCGGAGGGCCCGATGCTCGACCCTTGGCGGAGACCGGGATCGGGCCGGTCGGAGGTCGGGAGCCCGGTCCCGATTTAAGGTCGAACGCCCGCTAGGTCGTGGAAAGAGCTCGGGCGGTCGGCTAGGTCGAAAGAGCTCCTTTATGGCCTTGGGACCTTTGGTGAGTCGCTTGGAACAGTCCGATTGGTGCTCCGGACTGGCGGTTCGGGGACGTCTCCGTCCGAGTTAGGGAATAGTCCCCGATCTTAGAGGAGGGCTGCTCAAAGCCCCCCCCGGGGGGGCCACGTGTCAGGGTGGCCGATCCCGACAACCAGCCCCCAAGGCTCAAGAAGCTGTCCGAGACTTCTAGGCGCTCTTGAGTCCGAGGTCTTTGGGAGGATCGTTCCCCCTTCTACGGGCTCGAGGTTTCTAGGGCTCACCTTCAGCCGAGAGAAGGCCTCCCTGGCGCACACTTGATCCCGACATCTTGTTTTCCCAGTGGGCTCGGAAGGCCCGGAGCCTCGTGGATAGGGAAGTTGGAGGATATGATCTGGCGGATGCGTGGATTGATGCGCCCGTACGGGGGTTTTGAAGGGGCCCTGGCGCCTCGGCTACCGTCCGCCGGCTACGGGCGCGCCTTTTGAGGCGATGGTGACGACGGTAGACGAGGCGTCTTTAAAAGCGGAAGGTCTCTTCCTTCGTGGTTTCGCCTCCCATTGCTCGTGCTCTTGTCTTCTTCTTCTTTGTCCTTCCGTGACCACGCCTTCTAGCCTTCGCTATGATCTTGTCCCCCCTCGACCTCGACCTCATGGCGAAGTTCGGGAGGAGCACGCCTCGCGGAGTGGATGAAGGAGATGGAATCCTTGGGACTTCGACCCATTCACTGGTGGCTTCCGTCAGGGAGGCGTGCGCGACTCGGGACGACGAGATCGTGAGCACGAGCAAGACATGCTCTTCGGCCGCGAACCCGGAGAGCGATTTCTTGGATCGGTCCTTGCGCAAAGGCGAGATCGAGCTCGTGAACACAGTACCGAACTCCCTTCTTCTCCTTTCCATCTTCGCACATCTTTGCGAGGGTTCTTGGCGCCCTTCCCCCCTTCGCTTTTTCTTCCGCTTTTACTCTTTGTCCCGCACCGCGGCGATCCCGTCGTCGGTGCCTTTACTTCCTTGCGGGCGTGGCTCCTTGTTCCTTCTTCCAAATCCCGACCCGAGACTCGCTCGGGCCGTGGAGGGAGAAATGGTTCTATCTGAAGAAGGGCGAGGGGAGCGGGCTCGCCTACAACGGCACCGCAATCGAGGGAAAGCGGGAGACCCCAGAGCCTGAGGACTCGGCGACCGACTAGGCGGCGGTTGCCTTTATCCATATCTGCGCCATGCGGGGCCTCAAGGGGCAGGCGGTCGTTCATGACTTCTTGCGGAATTGGGTGCTTCCTCTCCGGAGGAGGTTGCACCCCTTTTCTGAGATCACCGGGAGGTGCGACGCCACCCGAGAAAGCCACGAGGGTAAGCGCCGTCCGACCTTAAGTCCTTTCGGGGTCTTGGTCGGAGTTCCCTCATTTCTTGATGCTCTCTTTCTGACCTTGCAGCACCGAAGGCGGCTTGGATCGCCTCGAGGATGCAGGAGATCTTGGGAAGGCGCCATCGCGCCGACCTCGTGACATCGTCCCCAAGAACGCCCCGGGCGCAGTAGCGAGGTAATGGCCTTCCGCTTTGATTTTTTCCTTGGGGGCTCGGACTCAGATGCTCATCGTGATGAGCATACGCAGGCGACCAGGGAGCTCTGGGATACGACAAAGCAGCTGCTACCGCTCCCCGGTCCGAACAAAGGCAAAAAGGGAGGTAAGAGACCGGCTCTTGACGCCCCGAAGCAAGTCGCCAAGAAGCCCCACGTCGAGTGGGGCGACCGGGTCGTGGTAAGCCTGAATGCCCCGAGTTCGGGAACATCCGAGCCCGAGCTCGCTTCCTTCGTGCCGCCTTTTCGGTCCTTATGTTAATCCTTGCTTCTTTGCCAGCAACAAGAGGCGGCTTCTGCCGCAAGGGCCCTGAATACGCAGCCAGAGCCACGAGCTCCGGCATTGAGCCCCCGGGGAGGGAGTCCTCCTGCTGCCGCCGCCGAGGAACCATCACGCCAGGCACGGCCTCCGTCGTTTCCGCCCCGCCTGTCGCGGCGCTCGGCGCCCGAGGGCACCGACCTTTCCTGTGGTTCAGGGCGAGGCCGGGGAGGACGACGACGTAGACAATTACCGCCTTGCGTCGCGACCCCGGACGCGGAGGATGTTGCTTGCCGCGTCCTCCGAGGAGGACGGAGCGGCCGAGGGAGGAGCGGTTGAGAGCGCCGCGGTCAAGGGTGCCGCGGCCGAGGGCGTTATCACCGTCGTGCCCCAGGTGGGGGCGTCGCTGGGGGTGGAGTCCTCAGAGAAGCGGATGGCCGAATCGCCCCCAGGGGGAGGTCCGACCAACAAAGCGAGGTTGCCGCGCATCCGCTCGGCGCAGTAAGTATCCCGTTCTGCTTCTTGATTTTGTGGTGGTAGGGTCGACCGAGCACCCCCTGATAATTTGTTGCGCGCAGCACCTACACCGGGGTGGTCGTGGCTGCAATCCATCGTCCGACCCCGGCACCCCCGACTAGGGCGCCCCCGACCCCGGCGCCCCCGACCGAGGGCGGCATTGTCGCCGCACCCCAGGTGGAGGCGTCCCCAACAGAGTCGGAGTCGCCGAAGGAGCGAGCGACGACTTCTGAGCAGGCAGCCAAACCAGGGCTCCTTCTTGCTGTCGAGGGCGACCAGGGGATCCCCGAGCCGCTCGTCGGCCTAGAGGGTCCGGCCGCCATTGCCCTAGCCGAAGCGGACCGCTCTGGGCCTTCGGGGGGTACCGATACCACAGCGGTGGCGGAGGCCGCCAGGGATACGGCCACGACAGATCCGCTGCCGGGTTCCGACGGCGACGCCGACGCCTCATTGGAGGTCGGTTAAGCGGAGTAAGCACGGTTGTGGTGACCTCTCCTTCTTTTCTCCCTTTTCCTTGTGGTCGTAGTAAGTTTTCCTTTGCCCTTGTAGGGTCTGCGGCTGATCTCTCGAGGGCACGACGTCGTGCGTGATCATGTGCTCACCTTTCGGTCCCTATGCGGCGCCCTCGAAATCAACCAGAGGGACACCGCTGAGCTCGAAGCTGCTGTGCTGCGCTTCCTGGAGGAAGTCTTGCGCCTGAAGGAGGCACAGGCCCTCGAGATCGCGCGAGCCGTTGAGGTCGGAAGGAGCACGGGCCCGGAGGTCGAGCGAGTTAAACACCGCGAGGGACCTTGTGCCATAGCGCTCTCAAGGCCATCGAGGAGGAGCGGAAGGCGCGGTGGTCGAGATCCGGCGCCTCGAGCTCGAGGTCTCCAACTTTCGATCAAAGACGGAGGTCGCCTGACAAGGCGTCCTCCTCCGAGCTCGAGGCCAAGGCGCCGAGCTTGAGAAGACGAGCTATGGATTGGAGGCGAGGCCATCGAGCGAAGCCAAGGCGGTGAGGCGGAGGCCAGGGCTGCAAGTCTTGAGGAGAAGCTGGCGAAAATAGCTCGAGCGGGAAAGGACGCCTTGGCCCATCTCCAGAGCGACCGTGATCGGGTCGATAAAGCCGAAGCCGAGGTCATCGCGCTGCGGCGGAGGGTTTCGACCTCGAGCGGGAGAAACTTGCCCGAGATATGTCCCTGTAAATTAAAGTTAGCGGACGGGTCGGGGGGCGAAGGATTCCCCCCTTGTAAAGAAAAATAACTTTTTGCTAAGTCTTATAGAGTTGCGTTTCTTTGGAAGACTTAGCTCGTTTGTTGGTTTGTGTCGCCTTTGTAGACTTTGCGTGGCTTGCTTCGTGGAAGGGTCCGATCAATACTGGATACGTGACGTGTAGTGAGCACGTTTCTGCAGGCTCTCGCAATGAGACTCACCGCCTTTCACTTGAACCACTCGATTCAGTGGCCGAGTGGCGATGCCCGAGGTCGGTTTAGCGAACCGAGGCCTCGCCAAATCACTCGGGCTCGAGCACGACTGGATTGATATGTCTTGATCATCCGCCACAGAGAATTAGTCGGCTTATCGGCGAGAGACTTATTGCGACTGAGATCATCCCTGGCGGTAATCTTAAGAGTCGCGACCTCCGAGCCCGGGAATGTCATCGGGCCCGGGGCGCTACTTGAGGGCGTTCACTGGTCGGCAAAGACGGGGAATAGCTAGCTTACTCGATAAGAATCGCTTTACCGCGCCTCCGAGCTCGAATGCATCGGGCTCGGGATGTCGACATCCCCGAGGCGAACCTAGAGAACGTGGCCCCAACCGAGGCCTCGCCTGGCAAGATGCTCGTGTTTGGGCACAACTGACCGGGTCGGCTGGGTAGCTCGGGCTCGGACGATTTAGGCCTCTCGGTCCGACTCGGCGAGCCGGAAATGTATCAAGCTCGGCAAGGCCCCCTCAGAGGCGGTTTAGAAATTCGAACCCGCCACTCGGCCGGAGGAAAGGTCGGCTTAGTGCGCGGCGGCTTATCGCGACCGAAGTCATCCCGGTGGTGAATTCAAGCTGCGACCTCGAGCCCGGAAACGCCATGGGGTTCGGGCGCCTCGAGGACGCTCAATGGTTGGCAGACGGGAATGGCGGCTTACACTCGATAACGATCGTCTTATGCGTCCCCGATCCTCGGGATACCTGTGCTCGGGTTGTTCATCCGAGACGAACCTAGAGAACGCGACCTAGGCGCCGCAAAAAGAACACGCATGGACGCCTGAGGCCGAACCCGCCGCGTGACCTCATGGTCGCCCTTATGGTCACGCCAGCGGTCGCGCCAGCTTGAGGCGTTCTAAAAGGAATTACTTTGGTTAAAAGGAGAACGGACTCGGGGCCCGAGGTCTTTAAGGCAGCGCGACCTTTGGCCAAAGGAATCTGCAACTTAGGGTTGTGGCGGAACGCCACCCCTTCCACAAATCAAAATAGGTTAGTACCGGGAGCAAAGGAAATCTTTATTGCGGCCACATACCTAGGCCGGACCAAGGCATGGCAATACAAAAGTCTCGAGCATGCCCCGGGCGCTTGCTCGAACACAAGAACGAACATAACGATGAAGGAAGAGACATCTTAACTTAAAGGCGGGTGAAAGAAGAGCACTAGGCGAAGAACCGAGTCTGGCCTATGTTCCACGAGCTCGCGAGCTCCTTGCCATCGGGGACCGCCAGACGGTAAGCTCCCGTGCGGCTTGCTGAGATGACTCTGAAGGGGCCCTCCCACAGCGGGGACAGCTTGTTGGTGTGGGAGCGATCTTGGATTAAATCTTAGGACCAGTCCCCAACGCGGAAGCCCACAGGTCTGACGGCTCGGGCGGCATGCTGCGGAGATCTTGCAGTAGCGTCCGAGCGCAGGCTTGTGCACCTTACTTCTTCTACCAAGGCGAGGTCGAGGGACAGCTCCTGCTCGAGGTCGACCTGGTCGACCGAGCTCGCCTCGACGGAGCGGAGCGTGACTCGGCGGCAGGCGACCTCGGCCCCAAGACGCAGCCGAAAGGACTTGTTCTGTTGCGGTGGTCGAGGTGCGGACGAGACCAAAGGAGGCGTGGGAGCTCGCCCACCCATGCCCGGCCATGGCGACCGAGCTCGTCGAAGACTCGCTTCTTGAGCCCTTGGACGAGCTGCCCGTTGGCACGCTCGGCCACCCCGTTGCTCTAGGGGTGGCTCACCGAGGCATAGCAGACTTTGTTTCCCATATCTGCGCAGAACTCTTGGAACAGCTCACTGGTGAACTGCGTCCCATTGTCGGTGATGATCCTGTAAGGGACTCCGTACCTTGTGACCACGAAGGAACGGAAGAACCTTACCGCGGCGTTGGCGGTGATAGCAGAGACCGGCTCTGCCTCGATCCATTTTGAAAAGGTGTCAATGGCCATGAACAGGAACTTCTTCCCCCCGACCGACCTCGGGAAGGGACCGAGAATGTCGAGGCCCCACGTCGAGAATGGCCAGGCGAGGGGAATGGTCTGCAGAGCGTAGGCCGATTGCACGGCTTCGAGGCGTGAAACCGACAGTCGGCAGAACGAGCGATGCCGGGCATCTTGGCGTTGTTGGCCAGTAAAAGCCCATCCTGAAGGCCTTCCCGACCATGGTCCTGAAAGAGGAGTGAGCGCCATATAGGTCGGAGTGTATGTCGTTGAGCAGGTATTTACCTTCTTCTGGAGTGATGCATTTTGACAGAACGCCCAAAGCCCCCTGACGGTAGAGCTGCCCGCCTGAAAGTTCAAGCTCCATTAAGTTGGTTTTGGTGTTAATGACAAATCTAATATTGAGACAAACACTTTTGATAATCATAATATTGATTAGTCTCAATTGTTAAGTAATGACAAATCGTTTATAAGACTAACTCTTTTGGTGAGCTTAACTCTTATTAGTCTCATATTTGGATGGAAAATGGAAAACTTAAGGTATGCGCTTGTATGCACTCTATCATCTGAATGCATATTTAGGATTCAAGTTAAAATATGAACTCTTCCGTTGCTTTAGTCCAAATATGTGCATTATGTTCCTACTCCATATATACATGAATGCACACATTTAGGGGGAGTTCATGCTTAATCTTGAAGTTTCAATAGTATTGATCTAATCCATCTTTCTATATTAAGGATCATTACTTTGAAACAACCATTTGAGTATATTTAACTTGTGTAGTTGTAGTATACTCATAGCAATATAGGATAAACTCCAAAGCAATACAAAATTGAATATGTGCATATCGATTCAAGTTCAATTATTTGCATGCACACATCTAACGGAGTTTAGTCTATAATTAATGGTCTTAAGAGTATTGATCTCTTTCCACCACTCCATATAAATTGGATCATTACTTTTAGGTTCCATCGAACTGAGTATATGAAACTTATGTAGTTAATATATACTCATAACAATTTAAATTGTGTTCAGTTGCCATTCAATCAACAAAGAACTAGTCATGTGTTGATAGTCCACTTTGTTGATCCTAGGGCAATCGAAAGTTCTTGAGTATATGAAGCATTAGTTGCATTAATATACTCAAGACACAATTAATCTTTCAATCTTTTGTCTTTGGGTTGTGGTCAATCATCAAAGGAAAATATCAAAGGATCTTGGGAGCATCCATTATGTGTTAATGGAGTGCAATGATGATTGAGACAACCATGTGTTTTGGACTAACACTTTCAATGAGTTTGAAATAGGTTAAGTGCAAGTTTGAGATGGATGAGCGGAAAAGGGCGTCATCATGTGTTGATGAGCATCAGAGAGGATCCCGAAGCTAAGACAAGGGGAGTTCATCATGTGTTGATGAATAAGACAAAGATCCCGACTTGGAGAGAAGATGATGGAAATCATAAAAGCTCCAAGTGGATGTGCTAGAGGCAAAGGTATAACTAGCTAGGGCAAAGGATGTGTTCCTAGTCTTTACCGGTCTCGGTGTTTGGATGGGAGACCGGGTTGCTAGTTAGGTGCCGTACTATTAAGAGGGGTTAAGTATTATAGCTTGAGCTTCATCATGTGTTGATGAACTCAATCCAGTTCACTCTAGCTCACTCTCTATTTGGTTCTTGCATGAGCTAAGTATTTGCATGTGTTGCAAATAAGGAGCTCATGCTTGCTTCTTATTGAATCTTAATCGATTTGGTTTTGCATGGAGCTATGGAATTGCATGTGTTGCAAAAGGATATAGCTCATGTAATATGGTTTATATGGTTTTGCATAGAGCTAAGTTTTGCACATGTTGCAAAGGTGAGAGCTCATGCATCGGTGTTTTAGCTTGTGATTTGATCATGTGTTGATCATCACAAGGCTAAGTAAAGTTTATGATTTTTCTATTTGCAAATAATCTAGAGGTTATGGTTTTGATCCTAGAGCATGTGTTGGCATTTGCAAATGTGTTTTGCAAAGTGTCGGGATTATGTGTTGATCCTTACATGGCTAGAGGATTGATCTCATGGGTTCTCGGTTTATTTGCAAATGTGTTTTGCAAATTGGTTTTGATCATGATTTGATCACAAAATGGCATAAGATTTGATCTTATTGACTCCCTCTAGCTTGTAGTCATGCCCTTGATCAAGTCTATGTGAGGGATTTCGAGAAATCGGATTTTAGACTTGAATGACTACATTAGAGTCTTTATTTTTGTGATATTTAAAAATATCTATGGTTGCTTAAATCTTGAAAATGGGTGGAGATTTTAGCCCTCGTGACAAGCTTCGTATAGAATCAAAAATCACCTAAATCGGAGTTCGGAGTAAAAAGTTATGAGCGTTTTAGTGGCTCTGATAGTGGTAGCACCGCCCCTACATGGGCGGTAGCACCGCCCGGGCCCCAGATGGGCGGTAGGACCGCCCGGGGCGGTACTACCGGCCCAGAGGCGGTGTAAAAACTCCAAAGAAGTGTTTTTTGGTGAAAATGGCCGGTGCTACCGGTCCTAGATGGGCGGTAGCAGAGTCATCAGAGCAACGGCTAGTTTTTGGTGTTTTTAATGCACAAAAGTGACCGTTGGCCTAAAGGCCGGTGCTACCGGCCCTAGTAGGGCGGTAGCACCGGGTTTGCTACGTTTTTACCCCATTTCACCCTCCAACGGCTAGTTTTCTTGAGGGGCTATAAAAGGGGCCGAGTTAGGAGGGTTTTGTGGCTGTTCTAGCACCCATTTGAGGTATTCTTGTGAGAGCAAAACCCCAAGAGCTCATAGAGCCATATTTGAGTGATTTGAGATGAATTTGATTTAGAGTTTCTTGAGTAGAATCTCTTTGGTGTTGTTTTGCTTTCTCTTGAGCTAGTGTGAGCCTCTCCTCCATATTGTGCATGTGTTGCACTTTGTGAGCAAGGAGAGAAGTCTCTAATTGCACGTGTTGCATCTAAAGAAGGATTGAGCATCCCTGTGCATGTGTTGCACTTGGTGAGGTTCAAGCTAGAGGGCTTGACTTATTACTCTTGGTGTTTGCCGACACCTATACGGCGTGTGGAGGCGTCGTGCACGGTGACCTTCTCAAGGAGATTGTGAGAAGGCGGCAAAGTTGTGAAGGTCGAGCTCGCCTACCGAGAGGGGAAAGAGCTACCACTAGTGGAATCGAGGCGGGTGCTCAATTCGTGGAGCCGGTCCAAAGTGGTTTGGGCTTGCCTCAACGTGGATTAGGGAGGCCAAGCAAGTCTCAGAACACCACGGTAAAACATCGGTGTGTCTCCTTATGTTTGCTTTCAATTCTCTATTTACATTGTTGCAATTTACATTCCTAGAATTAAATTGCTTGATTGTCTTTAGGATTGTATATTCTTTAGTAGAGACATAATTAGCTAGTGCACTTATAAAGCCTAGTTGATTTAGGCTTTAATTTGTCAAAACCTTAGTTTGTCGCTTCCGCATTGATTATTGTTTAGGTTTTGACATAGAGATAAATAAAGTGTGTATTTAGTGAGAAGAATTTTTAAAACCGCCTATTCACCCCCCCTCTAGTCGGCATCCTCGATCTTACACCGCCGACGAGCCTGTACGAGCCCGCACGTCGCCGGAGCCTGCTTCTTTCGGCTGGAGTGGCGAGGAGCTCTCCTTGGTCGAGGAACTTGATGAATGGATCCATCCACGACGGAATGCTTTCGAGGAAGGCCACTGGGTCTTCCTTGTCGGTGACGGACGGTGTGGCCAAGGTCTCAAAGATGACGTCCGTGAGCTCATCGCCGGATGATCCGAGCACAGACGAAGATCGTGGTGGAATTGTCCTTCCTTGGTACGTCTTTGGATTCTCGTGTTCGGAACCATCTCTCCATCTTGCGTACCTCGGTGAGTACTTGGCCATCGAGAGGTTCGAACATTGGTAAACTTTGTTGTCTTGATTGGCGACAAGTCGGGAGTCTCCTTTCACAATGGCGGCGAACGCCCAAGGACTTGCAAGCTCGAAGGCCGGCCAAGAGGGCCTCGTATTCCGCCGCGTTGTTGGTAGCGGGGAAGCCAAAGCGGACCACATATCTCAAGTGGTCACCTTGAGGGGTGATGAGGAGAACGCCGGCCCCCGAGCGCTCAAAGGACCTTGATCCGTCGAAGAACATGGTCCAAGGGTCCTCGGCCTCGACCTCGGGCTCGGGGGTAGGCTCCATCGTCTGCTCGGCCACGAAATCTGCCAGCGCCTGTGATTTGATGGCGGTGCGCGCCGTGAAGCGGAGGTCGAACTCGGCCAGCTCCATGGCCCACTTGGCGAGTAGTGCCAATGCTTCCGCGTGTGCTTGGAAGTAGTGCCGAAGCGTCCGCAAAGCTATGAAGAGTGCATAGAGGAGTTTTTGGACCTGGGGATAGCGCTCCTTTGGCCAGTGGAGTACTTCGCTAACATAGTAGATTGGGTCTTTGCCCGCCAGCTCGGCTACGAGGACCCACACGACGGCACAGGTTGCGTACCGCGAGTAAAGCATGACACCTCTCCTCTTTCGCGGGGTTGTCAACAGAGGAGGACGCGATAGGTATGTCTTGAGCTCGTCGAAGACCGCTTTGGGCCGAGTCCTCGAAACCCTCATATTGCGAGATCTTGAAGAAAGGCAACCCGCGCTCGCCGAGCCGGGAAATGAAGCGGCTGAGGGCGATGATGCGACCGGTGAGGCTCTGCACTTGTTTTACTGAGGTTGGAGCGGTCATTTGCTCGATTGCCTCGATCTTCTCCGGGTTCGGGCCCACGCCCGACCCCCCGATCATGTAGCCGAGTACTTTTCCAGAGGTCGTGCCGAAGACGCATTTTTCGGGGTTGAGCTTGATGTCGAACCTGTTCAGATTGGCAAAGGTCTCGGCCAGGTCGTTGACGTGGTTGGCCTTAGAGGGGCTCTTGATGATGATGTCGTCGACGTACACTTCGAGGTTCCGGCCGATCTGTGGGTCGAAGGCTTTGGCCATTAACCGTTGAACGTGGCGCCCGCGTTGCGAGGCCGAACGACATGGTCGTGTAGCGAAGGTTCGAGCGGGCGTGATGAAGGCGGTCTTGTCCTCGTCTTAGTGGCGAGCTTGATCCGGTGGTACCGGAGCGGCGTCGAGAAAACTCAACATCCAGCGTTGGCGGTGGAGTCCACAATCCGGTCTATGCGCGGAGTGGGAAGTTATCTTTGGGGCATGCGCGTTGAGCCCATGTGGTCGACACACATTCGCCACTTCCGCCCTTCTTACGCACAATTCTGAGGTTGGCGACCATTCGGAGTAGTTGACCTCGCGAATGAAACCGGCCTTGAGGAGCTTGTCGAGTGCTCCACGATTATCGCCGCCTTCTCGGGAGAAGCGCGGAGCTTCGGCGCCGCAGTGCAGCTAGGCTTTGTTTGCAGTTTGTGCTCGATCACCTCCCGTGGGACCCCTGGCATGTCTGTCGGTTCCCATGCGAAAATGCTTTTGTTATCTAGGAGGAAGGTGACGAGCTCGTCTTCCTATTTGGGATCGGAGGCGAAATGCAGACGCATTTGTCCGAGTTCCCTTCTTCAAGCTGCACGGCCTTGGTCGGGCCGTTTGGCTGGATAGCCGTCTTCCGACGGGCGCCCTTGGGGTGATCTCGGGGCGGTGAGGCGATATGCCGCCGGCGCCGGGGCCTTTCCTCGCAGCCGTCGCTGCCTTAAGGTCGCCGCGGATCGTTATGGCGCCACGGGCCCGGGAGCTTCATGCGCGGTGCTCGTAGTGATTCGCGACCATAAACTTGATCGAGCGGGCGCCGAGGATGGCGTTAGGGGAGATCACCGTCCACGACTTCAAAGGTGATCGGCTCGGTGCGGAAGTTCTGGTCGCCGAAGGTGACGGGAGGACCACTTGCCCGGTAGGTGGTCGAGCTCCGACACGATCTTTGAAAGGGATTGCTATGTTCTTGATTTTTAGCAAGGTATTGCATCCGGTCAAAGCGTGGCGAGCGAGTTGAGGCGCCCCGTCGACCATGACCGACCAGCAGCGGTGTTGCTTATGGTCGGGCGGCGACGAGAGCGATTTGAAGTCTCGGAACATCCCGAGGGGCGTCGCCCCGAGAAAGGTGATGGGGCGCCGCCCCGCTGCGAGGTTGGTCGGCGGGCTTCCGACGGTGGCTTGATAGGCGGCGCGCGGCGTCCTTCGGCTCAGCAGCGGGATCGGTATGCGGAGGAGCCACCGAAGATTACGTCCACACGGCGGTCGCCCTGTTGGAATTCCAGATCGGGGCCTGCTTGGGCCTGACCGGCGTCGATCCCTCCGGGCCGTTCATCGCCTTTTGGGAGCGTGGGCATCTCTCGATCCCCTATAAAAGGCGTCCGGTTTGAACAGCCATATCCTGCAGCCTCGCAGGTCATGGCCGTGAATCTTGTGGAACAGGCAAAACTTGTTGGCGTCGGCGGGTTGTTCATCGTTGCCCCAAGCTCGGACGTTAAGCTTGAGAGGTCCCCGACCACCCCTCTTTGGGGTCGGCGCGGCGCTATGTGCGGCGCGGGCGGTTCTCGAGGTGAGGGCCCGGCGATCGGTGGCGCGCTCCGCCTTCGCCGCGTTTGTTGTCGGCCGTGGCAGCTACGTGGGCCGCCGCTCGACGCCGCGGTCTTTCCTCGCCTTTTGTCGCGCGGGCGGGTCTCCTTCCTTAGCGCCGGATGGTCCCGTTTTCGGCGAAAGCGAGGCCGAGCTTGCCTCGGTGCGTGAGTCATGCTTCCAGTGAGACAAGACATCGTCGCGTCGCATATCGCTCGCCATGCGAATAGTTTGTTGACGGTGAGCCTCGTAGCAATCTCGAGGTCCTCCGTGAGGCGTCTGTCTCGGACACCAAACTTGAAAGCCTTGATAGCGGTTTCATCGAGATGTTGGGAATCGAGTTTGGCGTGCGGGTGAGCCGCGCACGAAGTCTCGCAGATGTTCCCCTTTCACTGGATAACACGGTCGAGTCCCTTTCCGTCTAGGCGCTCGTGAGCGACTCACGGAAGTTGGAGTGGGCGCTCATAGCGGGCGCCATGATCGGAAGGTCTTGCAGGCGGTGGTTGAAGAGCAGTGCGGCGACGCCGCCCAAAGCAGTGGGAGATAGTTGGCCATCGCGGCCTCGTCCTCTCCGCCGCCAAACGGCGGTGGAGTATATGGAGAGGAATTTCGCGGGTTCTTGGTCGTCGAACGCTCCATCATCGCCGGCTCGCCGGGTGGCGGCGTGCCGTGCCGAGATCGTTCGAGTACCTTTGGCACCGTGGCGGAAAACTCTGCGTCATTCTTTGGCGTCGGAGTCGTCATCGGTGACGAGGAGAACTTCGGCGGCGGCGCGCCGCGTCGGCCGCGATGGTCGACGGGGCGTTGTTACGGTGGCGTCGCGGTGGTTGCGGGTCTTCGCCGCTGAGGCGGACGTTCGGAGAGAGACTTAGAATCTGCTGTCGGCGAGCATCGCCATTACGCCGTGGCGACAGGCAAGCCCGCGCCACCCCTTCTGTCGGAGAGGTGGTGAAGATGGCGTTAGGCGCGAGCACGAGGCGAGGATCTGCCGGTGGAGTGGCCGGTGATCATGCGATAGAAGTCATTTGGCGTCACGGGCGATACTCGAGCCGAGAGCACGCTTGCCGCCGGGGTGTATTGTCGATCGCCTTGTTGAGCTCTTCGCCAGGGCGATCAAAAGAGGCGAGCCGCCCAAGCGGGTCGACCATGACCCGGCGATAACCCGCAGCGTTCTTAGGCGGGTTCGTCCGGACGAGGAGGAAATTGGTGGCCGGACCGGGGCGGGTCGTACCGCGCTCCTCACGCCGAATGGCGGCGGCTGGTCGATGGTGATCAGGCGGTCGATCGCCCCGAGGAGTCTCCGGACCACCGTCGTCCGCCCCGGGGGTCGCCTCACGTTCGCCAGCCGCGAAGGCCCGACGTTCGCGGGGTGGCAAGGAGGGCGAGAGCATGGATGTGGAGCCTTGGCACTCGGGGATAGCATCCGAGCCCAAGCTTGCTGTTCGTGACATGCTGGTGGTGGAGCTGGAGGTGTTGAGCTGGCCGAGGTGATGAACTTTGGACGAACGAAACTTCGGGCCCCACGGTGGGCGTCAGCTATCGACGATCGGGACCGTCGACCGCAAAAAGAGGTGAAGGGTAGTGCGGAGGGCGAGGCCCGAGTTTCGCTTCGTCCGGGAGGTACCCTCGTGGCGTCTTGAGCAGGGGCAGCACAATCAAACAGGGGACACGAGATTTATACTGGTTCGGGCCGGACGTCCCTACTCCAGTTCGGATGATGGTATTGTATTGCCCTCAATGCCGATGGCTGCCCGGCCTTTACAAATGAGAACTAGGGGTTCCAATATGAGAGTGCGAGCTGGCTCGGAGCGATCCGATTGGTGCTCGGTGGCGATTCGGGGCGTCTCGCCGAGTTAGAGCGATCCCCGATCTTAGAGGAGGGTGCTCAAAGCCCCACGGAAGCCACGTGTCGTGGTGGCGATCCCGACACGTCATAAATAAATATCGTCGCCAAGTACCAGAAGTACTTCGAGCTTATATGCATTTTGCTAGAAGCAGAAAAACATGATGAACTCCTAGTGAAGAATAATCACGTACTTCCTATGGGAGTCTTGCAATGCCCGAAGCATATGCAAATGCTCAGCAGGCTAGCAATAGCCATGGCCGCAGAAAGGGCCAATAGAATAAAAGGGATAAGTGGAAGAATGACAAATCAAATAGGGGAAGAGGCAATTCATAGTGGAAAAGTAAAGATAAAGGGTCAGGGGCTTCCATAAGTAATGCTGCAAACCCTGAATAACCATGTTTTATGTATTGATGCACTGGCCATTGGTCATGTAACTATCGCATCTCGAAGCATGTGGTAGACCTTTACATGCAATCCACAGGGAAACTAAATAAGACCCAGGGAAATAATACTAAGTCATACTTCACCGTTCAACGTGTCGTTGATACGGATGTTGAGAAGTGTTATGATATGATTCTTGAAATTATTGAGTTCGAGGAGTCCCAGGAGGGCACTTACATCTCATATAGAGACCTGGATTAATATCCTAAATATCCCTTCACTTTGCTAAGTCGATGTCACATATTCCTTATAAGACTCATTATCATTCAAAAATTGAATAAATTGATATTTCCCAGATATTTGATTAATTGTGCTATATTTGTTCTATATTCTACAATTTGTTCCTGATGCAACAATTGTTTGATTGTTAAATCATACTTCCAATATAGAACAAAGTATAATTTGATGGCGGAGGAGAAAATATGTCTAGAAGACAGTTGTACCACACTAAGAAAATTAAAAAAATTATGACTATCGTCAAAAGCGATACTCACATAGTTGGCACTTGAAGAATGTCATATTATACCCAGAGTCCAGTCGTACTCCCTTAAGTTTTAAAGACATTGGTCTAAAATCATTTTCATATGGAGACAGCATGAGGATGGTACAGAATACCTACTCATGACTAAGTTTAATGGGTGTAATAAAAGTGTGGTTGAAAACTACATTCATTCTCCTCCGAGTTATACTATTGACATATCAAACATGAAGTTGATGTTGTGATGAAAACTATAGTTAAAACCCTAGAAATATTTAAGATCTGGCATGATCGTCTGGGTCATCCTGGGTTGAATATGATGAGAAGAATTATAAATAATTTTGCTGGCCATAACATAAAAACTACAGTATTTCCTAAACCTGAAGCTTTTATATGCCCTGTTTGTGCTAAAGGAAAGCTGATAGTGCAACCCTCTCATCTTAAAGTTAAGGAAGAATCATTGAATTTTCTGAAGAGAATTCAAGGTGATATCTGTGGACCAATTCAGCCCCTGTCGGGCCCCTTTTGATATTTTATGGTACTAATAGATGCTTCTACTAGATGGTCCCATGTATGTCTCTTATCTACTAGGAACCATGCTTTTGCTAAATTAATCGCCTAAATTATTAAATTGAGAGCCTCCTTTCCAGAAGAAAGGATTAAGTCCATTCATATGGATAATGCTGGCGAGTTTACCTCAAAAACATTTAATGATTATGCATGGCTCTGGGCATTAATGTAGAGCACTCTGTACCCCATGTCCACACTCAAAATGGCCTTGCAGAGTCATTAATTAAGAGAGTAAAGCTTATTGCTAGGCCGATCTTACAGAATTGTAGGCTTTCCACCAGTTGTTGGGGCCATGAAGTGCTGCATACTGCGAGTTTAATTCAACTCAGACCAACTGCACATTATGAAATTTCTCCATTGCAGATAGTGCGTGGAAAAGAATTAAGTATTTTCCATCTGTGAAAATTTGGCTGTACTGTATACATGCCAATCTCTCCACCACAGCGTACCACCATGGGACCTTACCGGAAGTTAAGGATCTATGTAGGTTATGAATCTCCGTCATGTATTAAACTACCGAGAGCCTATGATAAGGGATCTGTACACGACTCAGTACGCTGATTGTACTAAGGGTACTAAGGATATTTTTTGGCATTAGGGGGAGATAAGTACCACATTAAAGAATGCCGAGTCCTTAGATCCACACTATACAGAGACCGAACTTGAAGTTCGGAGGATAATAAATCTGCAATAAATAAGCTTATAATCTGTCAAATACATTCATTGTTCATAAGGGAGTGAAAAGATCTCATATACCTGCAGTATATGCACCTGAAAGAGTGGAAATACCCTAAAAGGATATTGAACCTACTCTTGACCCTCATGATAAAAAGAGGGGGAGGCCTCCAGGTGCACGGGACTCAATTCTGCAAAGACGTCTGCAGAAATAGAGAACCGAACAAATGAGAACACTACCCATGACAGTGGAAGAAGCTCAACCTGATGTTGAGAAAATCCCTGAAGTGAGCTATCCTGGAGATAGTAACATCCCTAAAGTGATCAATCCTGAAGATGATAACCCCAGCGTATATTTGTGCGCACAATCCCACGCTGGGAAATCGGAACACCCAGACTCCCTCGTTGTGGAAAAATCATGAGGAGCTGGAAGAAATTTATAAAGAGATATCGCTGAAGTGATGCAGGAGAATTGTATAAAAGAAAGACTATAATTGTCGATATATAATTGCCTCTAAAATTGCTAAAGCTGGATCCAGAACCAAAGTCCATGACAGAGTGCCAGAAGCGCTCAGATAGGGTCAAATGAAAAGAAGCAATTGAGGCAACGCTCGCTTATTAAAAGGAAAGCTTTGGTCCTATTGACCAAACATCTCCTAAAGTGATCCTTGTAGGATCAAATGGGTTTTTCATCCGGAAGAGAAATGAAATACCCAGGTGGTGAGATATAAAACGAAGCTTGTAGCACAAGGGTTCACGCAGAGACCCGACATCGATTACAATGAAATATATTCTCCTATAAAGAGTGGAATAATGTTCCGAAATTTAAAATTAATGGCAGCAAACTTAAACTTATCAATGCAGTTGATGGATGAAGTGACCTCATATATATGGGTCACTGGATACGGATATTACATAAGAATTCCTGAAGGAGTTACAATTTCGAATCCTAATAATCGCAACATGTATAGCGTCAAACTGAAGAGATCGCTATACAGATTAAAACAGTCGGAGAGAATGTGGTATAACCGACTTAGTGAGTTCCTCCTGAAGAAGGAATATTACCCTTATGTGTTCATAGAGAAATCCCAGAATGGATTCTGTATCATCTCAGTTATATGTCGATGATCTGAATATCATCGGAATCACAGAGGAAATAGAAGAAGCAAGTGCTTACCTCACGACGGAGTTTTGAGATGAAAGATTTGGGTAAAACCAAATATTGCTTAAGCCTGCAGCTAGAGCACTTTCCCAAAAGGAATTTTTTGTACACCAGTCTTTTATACCAATAAGGTGTTGGGAAGGTTTAATATGGATAAATCGTATCCATTAAAAAACCTCATGGTCGTAAGATCCCTTGAAGTGGATAAAGACCCTTTCAGACAAGGATGGGAAATGAGAAAGTCTTAGAACTTGAAGTCCCATACTGATGTATCTTGCGAATTGCACAAGGCATGATATTGCATTCGTAGTAAATTTACTAGCAAGACACAGTGCAGCTCCAACCAGAAGACATCGAGCTGATGTCAAGACTTTACTCAGATACCTCCAAGGTACTCAAGATCTTGGATTGTTTTTCCAGAAGAACCAAGACTTAATCATGGTGGGATATATGAATGTTGGCTATCTGTCTGATCACCACAGTGCCAAATCTAAGACTGGTTTTGTATTTCTCTGCGGTGATATAGCTGTTTATTGGTAGTCTTTTAAGCAAACCTTGGTAGCTACTTCTATCAACCACTCAGAGATTATAACTTATATGAAGCCTCACGTGAATGTGTTTGGCTAAGACGTGTGATTAACCATATCCAGAAGTCATGTGGTCTTAACACCGTCGATACCCCCACAATTATCATAAAGATAATGCTGCTTGTTTTGCACAAATGCAAATGAGTTATGTGAAAAGCAATATCATGAAGCATATTGCTTCTAAGTTTTCCTATCCTCACGAACTCCAGAAGAACGGTAAGGTAAAGATTTTGCAAATTAAGTCATGTGAAAATCCTGCAGATTTATTCACTAAATCCCTGCCTAAATCCATATTTCAAAGATGTGTTAAAGGCATTGGAATGAGAAGACTTAGAGATATGGAAAGTTCAGGAGGAGTAAATCCCTGAACCATGACCCTTTGCATGATCCAGAAGGACATATTTTAAATCTTGAAGATTATAAGTTGTACTCTTTTCCTTTAGTGAGTTTTCTTAAGTTTTCTCACATGAAGGTTTTTAATGAGGCAAATAGTGCAACATAGAGTGCGAGTGCAATGTACTCTTTTCTCCATCTCCTTTTTCCCACTGGGTTTTTGAGTGGAGTTTTTTATGAGACATGTGCATTACGCGGTATTCGTCCAAGGGGGAGTGTTATGAGATAAGATACCCGTAACCGTTTCTGTTAGAATCTATCTCTTGTATGCGGGCGAATCCGAACTCATCTCTTGCCAATTTCTCTATATATTGGGCACCCCCTTGTACAAAAGATCAATTTAATAAAGCAAGAGAGCTCTACCCATATATTCTATGTGCTCCTACTTTTGTTCTTGTGATCTCGTTGGCATGATATTGATTGATCGTGGGTGAACGACTACGTTTTACAACAAACACCACCTTTTTTTTTTTACCTCTGGTTACAATTTGCACAGGGAATCGAGTTGGCTTCGCCACCTTAGCATTCTGACGAGATAGCGCCTACCAGGAGAGGTGTTGGCGCCATGCTGGACAGTTGTGTTGGCGTAAGTTAAAGTGGGCCTCGTCTGGGAGTGTGAACAACACAGCAATAAGCCCATTCCGCCTCCTCAGGTCCACTCCAGTGGCGGCAAGAGGATATACGATGACATGCGACATCAACAAGGAGTAAGGACAATGATACTTCGTAGGGATCTTCCTATCAAAATGCGGCTCACCAAGTCCAAGGTACATGCATGGATTTGGATGGGATTGGATTTGTAGGGTTCAATGACATTTGGGTAGGGTTGTTGCTTGGAATCAATCTGAGGCGGAGAATGGATTGAGTGCTATCACCTGCATCGATTCGAATGGTTTAGGTAGTGTTGACCGGGCAATTTGGTGATTTGGGGGAAACACGAGAATTCGGGGATTTGGGTATTAGGGTTCTAGACTTCTAGCCGAGTATGCAACTGAGGAATGGATTCAAATTGTGCACCTTTCATATGACAAGCAGCAACCTGTAGGTGTGCTTGCCGCCGCCGTCCGCCGAACGGGCCAAGATGACGCGGTTGTCTTGCAGTGGGTCGCCCTTGGACAGAGGGAGGAGAGGACGCCCTTTCTGCTCTAGCCTTGCACGCGTGAAGCAGCATGAGCCTTCTGCGACAGTTCGCGCGGAGACGTGGGATGCCAACGCAGCAAGCCAATGTGAAAGGCTCGGTCGCTCCTGCAGGTGGGCCCATCTCGTCGGAATGCCATGCTAGCGAAGACAACTCGGTTCCTGGTGCAAACTGCAACAAGAGGTAAAAAAAGGGTGGTGTTAAACGGAAAGAATTGCATTGCCTAGTGTTTTATGAAACTTCCGTGAAATTAGGTGATGTATAGTTAAATTTACTCTAAAAATTATTGCATTTACTACGTGGGACAGATGGTAGACATTGTGCGTTGGAGAGATTATTTCTAGTGTGATACTGATATCAATGTTAGGTGGCAATCCGTAAATATTTCTATGGAGTGTCACCGGGAATGGCCTTAATCACGCAGCAGTATAGTTATTATATCCTGAACTCCTAGCGATTCCTTAGTATTTGCAATGGAGCGTTGCAAATGAGTCGAACTCGAGCGAGTCTGACTTTCTAGGCTCAAGGTCGGTAAAAATTTGAGCCGGGCTCGAGTTTAGGTCCAATCCAATATGCACTGTTTTTTAATAATAAAAAATACTCAAGTTCAAGCTTGACTCGAGTAAGCTCGATAAAAATTAACATATAGTAATATTTAACAAGTAATTCATAAATTTACCAGACTCGTGAGCTATTCGAGCTCAAGATGAAGCTTGAGTTCGGCTCGTTTGGAGCTTGAATCGAGCCTAGAGCGAGTTAAGCTCGAGCAGCTTGCGAGCCTCAAGCTTTTTTTAGAACCGTAGGAGTGTCTCTATGGTCTCTACAATCAATATGGCATCAAAGAACCTAGGCATTATTTAATTTCCTTACGATTTATTAAAAAAAATTGTGTTTCAAGCGTGGGTTATATCTGCATACAAGGTTTCAAATTTTATTTTCGGGCCACATCTCATAGGCGGCCAAAATACGAAATTTCAGCAAGATTTCGGAAATCCGTACGAAATTCAAAAATTAAATTTGAAATCCGGTAAATTTGAAACTGGGAAAGCTGAAATTTCGATCATTTTCAAACTCCTATCAAATGGTCTCCCGAGGCTAGAAAAAATCATACAAGCATTTATCTACATTTCCTATCCGTTTGAATGCAAAATACTAATTATTTGCACATAAAGTTCTTAAGTTAGAGTTTACAATTTAGGCCGAAATCCAAATTAGGATTTAGAGTTTAGGCTGAAATACATCATTTAAGGCTAAAATCTAAGCTAGGATTTAGGCCGAAATACAATTTAAGACCAAAATACATCATTTAAGGTTGAAATTCAAGTTAGGGTTTAGAGTTTAGGCTGAAATGCATCATTTAAGGCCAAATCTAAGTTAGGGTTTAGGATTAGGTTTACATAATTTGTATGTGTAACTTGTTTTTTGCAAACTTTTTCACATGTATTCCTTGTAAAAGACATTATAATTCTCCACACAAAAATTGGTTCGAAATCCGGTCCAAAAAACATCAAAATCGGTCGACAAACCATGCAAATTTGTCGAAATCTCGTTGAGATTTTTACCAATATATACTGTAGCAACCCTGATTTTCATTTTTTTTATTTCGCCGAGATTTAGAATCTCGGCCCCGGCCGGATTCCGAAATTTTGTTGAGATTTTGATTCCTCATAAAATGCATTATATTTCTCCACAAAAAATTGGTACGAAATCCGGTACAAAAAACATCAAAATCGGTCGACAAACCATGCAAATTCGTTGAAATCTCGCCGAGATTTTATCAATATACTGTAGCAACCATGAGTTTTAATATTTTTTAATTTCACGTTCGAAATTTTGCCGAGATTTTGAAACCCTATCTGCATATGAACCTACTAAATCAGGGGACAAAATCACAATTTTGGAGACGGGCATCGAGATAGGTAGGCACTAGCTATGTCACGGGAAAACAATGCAAAATTCTGGAGAAATGGAAGTTGGCGTCGTCTGGACTCTGGACTGGACCGGGCTGATGCGAACCTCGTCGAACTGCAACACGGAGGAGCTAGACAGCTAGCCGCCCCTGCCTGTAGTCTAGTCCTGCACTGCGCCAAAACGCGCGCGCCGATCCGTCTTCCTCTCCGGAACACGCTTACAGGGTATCGAGAAAACCGTGTTGTTTCTCATCAAAGATGCACACACACACACGTAGAGGCAGTCAGGCAGGCACCTCGTCGCCCTCGGTACTTCGGCTGAGCACCAAAATAAACAAGCATTATTTACGAAGTGCTCGTACTACGAAAATACATTTGTTACTCAAAAAAAGGCCTTTTCTTCTTCTTATTGGAACTCCAGTACCAGTCGCACAACGTGTGCAGGATACGGAATAGCATATGTGGCGTAAAGGAGCGCGTGTGTATATGTGATAGCACCTAAAGTACCGTGTCGGTTTTAGTTGAAGAAATGGACGCCGTTTGCCCTGAACCTACTTCCATCGGAGACCAGGGATTGACCGATCAATTGATTCAGCAGTTCAAACAAAAACTAAGTATGAATTCATAGGAAGGAGTAATTCGGTTGTAGTTTCTTTGCGGATTTTTTTACTTCTGTCCCCTAGATAACACGCTTAGTTAAGTTGAATGATCGCACTAGTGTGGTTAAAGAATATACCAGGTAAAAAGCCTGAAATACTCTAATAAAATTCCTTTTTGGAAGAATAATAGCCTTTTATATAGCTGCTTACTTCGAATCAAATATATTTGATTGCTAAAAGAACACAGTGCTTGTAGCTTCAAGCCTTCAACTGAGTTGCTTTCAGGCAATCCATATGGGCAGGAAAAGTACAGCTCTTCTAGTAGCAGTGTAGCACCTGTGATTTGACTGACCTAGGTATGAGTAGTACTAGTATGAGTTTGTAGACTAGTTAACTTAGTTTGAGTTATTCCTAGTGGCTAGTATCTGGTGATGACTGATGAGCCACTGTAAGTTTGGAACATCTTTGTGAGAGTTCACTGCAAGTTACCACTTACAATTGGCAATCGTTACAAGTAACTGGGATATGGTCTCTCCGATTTATAGATCTTCAGAGAAATCGGCGAGTGACGAAACATATCAGATTGTACAAACTCATACCATGCAATTCAAAGGTGATGATGGCAGTGGCTGCAGCCTGCAAGCAGCTGAATTATTCAGAGCAAAAAGGGTATTCGGAACTGGAAAAATCGCCACCATCGCATTCGATTCAGCACGACTTACCTGACAAGCCGGGAAGAAAATTACCGTCCCAAGAGCGCAAATGCTGAAATGAAGCTGTTACTGACAAGGCAGCAAGGTATTGTTAATTACTAGACTTTGAATTATTCCGGTTGCATTCAATTATGGCCCTTCTTTTCCTCGAATATAAAGATTGCGATCAGCTTGTCCTAGTCAAGGATTTGAACTACCCGCATGAATTACAAAACCAGAGTGATGGAATTTTTGTTCTAATAGTACAATTACACAAACTTACATAACACTAGTCTGAAACACGAAAAATGGAGTCTGGACTATGGACCTGTGTTTGAGCTCCATTCACACAAGAAGATTATAAAACCAACCGATGCATTCCTTTATCTGACAAACTTTCAAAGAGGGGAGAGGGGAAAGACAAGGCCATGCTGTGCTGGCACCCAACTAAAGAACAGCGTTAAGGCATTACCAACCCGACCGTTTCCTCCCTCCAGTCCCTCCCCCGCGGTTTGGTTTACACCCATTCATTCAAATGTACGTTCAACGTCAACCTTCCCATTCAAACCCTTCCCTCCCTATTTGAACCCTTCCCACCACTCCAGTCTTCTCATTGAACTCTGCACACCCGCCCAGCCACACCAACACGCCTGCTCCTCTCCAACAAGAACGTACCACTGCCGACCTAGTTCCCGATCGGAATCCTTCTTGGATGGCGCTGCTGGCGCGGAGGACGAGGAGGGCGGCGACGAAGGCGGCCGCGGCGGAGCCGCTGGGCGTGGAGCTGGCGATCCCGGTGCAGTTCCGGTGCCCGATCTCGCTGGACCTGATGCGGGACCCGGTCACGGCGCCGACGGGCATCACGTACGACCGGGAGAGCATCGAGGAGTGGCTGGACACGGGCAGCGCGGTGTGCCCCGTCACGCACGGCGCGCTCCGGCACGAGGACCTCGTCCCCAACCACGCCATCCGCCGCGTCATCCAGGACTGGTGCGTCGCCAACCGGTCGCGCGGCGTGGAGCGGATCCCCACGCCCAAGATCCCCGTCACGCCCGTCCAGGCGTCCGAGCTCCTCTTCGAGGTCGGCGAGTCAGCGCGCGCTGCAGGTCCGGACGCGGCACGGCGGTGCGCCGGGGCGACCGCCAGGGTCAGGGCCCTCGCGAGGGACAGCGAGCGGAACCGGCGGTGCTTCGTGTCCATCGGCACGGGCCGCGTGCTAGCCGCGGCGTTCGAGTCTCTCGCCACCGCAGGCCTGCCGGCGGGGGGACTTCTTGAGGACGTCCTGGCGGCATTGGTCTGCATGATGCCATTGGACGAGGAGGCCGCCAGGGTCTTGGGCTCACCGAACTCGCTGGGGTCTTTGGTCGCCATTGCCAAGCATGGGAGCTTGGCAGCAAGGCTCAACGCTGTGCTGGTGATCAAGGAGACCGTGTCCTGCGACGGAGCGTTCATCGATTTGAGCGGGAAGGTCGACGAGATCGTGGACGCTCTGGTCAAGATCATCAAGGCACCCATCTGCCCGCAGGCCACCAAGGCCGCCATGGTCGCCACCTACCACCTGGCGCGCTCCGATGAGCGCGTCGCGGCGCGCCTAGCGACCACCGGGCTCATCCCGGTGCTCGTCGAGGCGCTCGTAGACACGGACAAGAGCACATCCGAGAAGGCTCTGGCCGTGCTCGACGCGGGGCTCGCGTCGGAGGAAGGCCGCGCCAGCGCGCGAGACCACGCGCTCACCATGCCCGTCCTCGTCAAGAAGATGTTCCGCGTGTCCGACCTGGCCACCGAGCTCACCGTATCGGCGATGTGGCGGCTCGGCAAGGGCTCCCGCGACGCCGACGAGGAGGACGCGGTGACGAGGTGTCTGGTCGAGGCGCTTCGGGTCGGCGCGTTCCAGAAGCTGCTGCTTCTCTTGCAGGTTGGCTGCAGGGATGCAACCAAGGAGAAGGCCACCGAGCTGCTCAAGATGCTCAACAAGCACAAAGGTGTAGGGGAATGCGTCGACGCTGCCGATTTCAGAGGGCTCAATAGGCTATCTTGAACCAAAACTAGTGTAAATTAACAAATTTTGTAAGTTAAAGGGAGTTTTTTGTGGGATGTGCTTAGATGCTACTTCAACTAAAAAACAATATTAGGTTCAAAAGCAACTATGATCGAATGGAAAACCTAAAAAGAATGTGATTTTCTTTAATTTGTAAATACATCATATGTAAATTTCTCGTTAATTTAACAGCTTTTGAGTTTTGAGGGAAGTATTTTCATGCTCTCTTAATTAAGTAGTTTAAAAGCAGTCAAAAGCTAACCGGCCAACTGATTTTTGTCTACGATCAATAACTTTATTTTCTTCATGGGATATTAAAAGGGAATGGAAATAGAAATGTTATTTACTCCCTCCAATCACAAATGCATGTCGTTTTGCCTTAGGTACAATCAAAATTTAGAAACATTGATTATTGATACATTGTTAGATATTTAAATTAGATATATAAAAATCGTATGTATAGATTTGTCTCAAAAAGTATCTCATAATATTATAATTTTACTGGATTTTATAAATATATTATAACATAAATTAGTGATCAAAATTATGTTTTAGGGACTATGTTGATGTTCAAAACATATGTATTTATAATTAGAGGGAGTAACACAAATAAATTTTTCCACAAACAAACACGCAACTTCGTCGATAGGTATTGGACTTTTTTGAGTTGTCCTAGCGTCGAAGGCTAATATGGTCTTTGCCTTTGGTAGCGGCAACAAGGGAGGAGGGGGTTGCATCAGCAAAGATATGGAGGCGAAGGTGTAATTAAGAAGAAGTTGTCGATGGCCTGTAAGCCTTGCTGCCACGGCGCAGTGGCACATGGCAGCGATGGTGGGAGCTAGGTTAAGGTTTGAGAGAAATTGAGGGGGCAAGGGTGAGAATATATAGTTGGAGGAGGCAGATGAGGTGGATGGCTATATTTAGATCTAATGGTCTAGATAATTTTGCAACCATCTTTGCACTTTCACACGTAACTACAAATGAGATTGAGTAGCTACTATTTGATGACACGGTTTCTTTCACCAGATCAGGATTTTTACTAAATCTATTGATTGCCCTTTTACTCTTTTAGGTTTATCCATCAATCGGTATCATTTATTGCTCTAGGTACTTTGTATGATCACTTGTCCTTTGCATGCAAATAGCATGACTTCACCTCAAAGTGATACAACATTTGATTCAAGAGACCTCACAAAATATTATATTCTTTTCTAAGTCAGGAACATATCGAACTTCTGTCAATGTGCGATGTGCTCTATCGTACATCTACAATGTAACCGTTCACACCTCAATAATTGCATACTCCTTGCAATCCACCAAATAAACAGTTCCATGTATTGGATGTAGAGATCATTCATCAAACATCTCTTTTGCCAGACATATGTGAAAGCAATAACCTGAATCTAATATCCATCCAAGATAAATACTTGATTTACTAATGGTACATTCAAATCATTATTTACTACTACTACTGAGTATGCACCCTCCATTTTCTCTAAACTCGGATAGTCTTTTATCGTGTGACCTTCCTCATCACATAGATAGCTAGCATACAAGTATACCTTTGCTTTTGTTCTTCTTCTTCTTGTGATTTTTTACTTTTGCCTATAACACCTACAACAGCCAATGCTTAATCACCTGAGGATGAAGATTCTGATAGATTCTTAAAGGACCTCGCTTCCAACATATATACAACTGCTTTATTGAAGTTGAGAGTGCTTTTCTCGATAAGAATATTATCACCAATTGCTCCTAAAGATGTTTGTAGAGATGATACCAATATGACGACCTTGTCACTCTCTTTAATTTTTTCATCCACACTAGTCAGCTGTGTGATAAACTTGTTGAAGATATTGACATGGTCAACAAACCGTGAAACTTTCTCCATGCGCAACATGTATAGTTACCACTTCAGCACTCACCGGTTTGTCAATGACTTCATCATATAGAATTCTTCTAAGTTCTTCCATAATTTCTTGAGCAAATTCTCCTTGATCATCAAATACCTTACCTCATTGGAGAGACATATGATTGTACTGGCAACTTTCCGTTCTATTACCTTCCAGTCTTCTTCAGATGCCTTTTCTAGTTTGTTCCTTTCAAGAGCAATGATTATCCCCTGTTAGACAAGAACATCCCTCACCATATATTATCACATACTGAAATTTCCTCCACCGTCAATTTTCTTTACTTGATTACACATCATCGACATCAGTATGGATTTTGTGTCACCTAACGCTTTGCCGACCTTCTCACAAATCAGATTAATCCAGTATTGGCTCTGATACCATATTATACTCTGATACCCCTTCTTATGCACAGGAGTCCCTGGATCGGATTAGAGCATGAGATATGGCACAAGCGTGCACAATACAACAAATAAAGTAGATGAATCTCTTAGAGAGAATCAAAATAACGGTGTAGAATCAACTACAACTAGAGAAAAAATATTTGACGAAGTTGACCGCAAATTTCATCAAGCACAATTTCAAAATAATACAAGAGATTATCGCTCTCACAACCATCTCGAACTTTTTAGGACCCTCAGATCCTGACCGTATACAAGAATCTAATGTTAAAGAATAACTTAGCATGTAATCCTCTCTTATACCTCCTGCTTTCAATCATTTAGCTTGATTGCTTCTTGGTTTTTCTGTGGCCACCCCTCACGGGTTATATAGTGCACCTAGTTCTCCTCCAAAAGGAATAGAAAATCATAATCTAAAAGGGAGTAGCAATCCTAATTCTATTAGGATTTATCTAGAAATACATGTAGCACACTATTGAGTTGTATGTACCAGCCAATTTACCACTTATACTTGAACACTCCCCTCGCGTATAGGCTCTCTTAGGCCTAGGATGTGGAATAGAAGTGGGCTGAAATTATTTTTTTAATTACGCCAATCAGGTCTTGAACTCAAGACCTCTTGACTCTGATACTATATTGAGTTACACGCACCAGCCAGTTCACCCAAAAGTTTAAATTGATAGGGAAAGACGAACAATTCACTTGTAGTTCAACACAGACCTCTTTAAGTTTTAAAAGATTATGATATGAGTCAATTTTTGTGACACATAGCTTATCTTTCATTACAGTTGTTGATTATACAAAACTTGTATCAAACCCTAAACCCAAAATCACCAAATGTACACCGTTAGACAGTGGTCACAATAAATATTTGAGCCTAGGGAACCACTCTCAAAATAGGTCATATACAGAACCACTAAGGTTGGCCATTCGAGCATGTAAGAATGTGTTATGTGAACTGAAGGCTTAATTTTTTTAGGGGTATAAGGGGACGCACACAACCCACACACACTACACTCACGCCATCACACGTGTACACATGCGTGCGTATCTTCTACACATGCTAGATAATTAATTGAAGGCTCTACGAGCTTCGTAGAGTGGGAACATGCTGTCCCATTTAACGAGCACGCATATATATACCTATTATTCTTATTTGGTGAGCACCCACGTTGGAACCATAATTTGAACTCAGGTCGGCAGCCTGCTCGACGACAGGAGCTAGCCAACTGAGCTAAGGCTCAATCCTCCGACGGCTCAGTTTTTGATGATACGAGAAAGCTAGCCAACCACTAAGTTGGCACTATTGGGATGTCCTGGAGGGCACTGTCAATCCAAAACTTGTTGAATCATTCCGCCTCTATTTTCTGACAATACCTATCTTCAATTGGGATGAGGATCCTATGCAGTTAGGATTGTCTGATCGAACCAACGGATGGTCCGAATTATTGCTACAATGTTTTCGAGCGGTGTTCCCGAAAGATCTAAATCATTGCTTTTATCCAACGTTCCATGTGTAATTGCTTAAGTTATAGTGGATCTAGATACTTTCAATTGATATCTGTGTTCCGTCCCCTACATGTGTTTTTTTGCTTTGATACTCCTCGACTTCTCGTCATCCATTCCATTAATGTTTTTCCTGTTCGGTAACTTGAAAAAATCGTGACACGAACGTGGAATATTCTGGAGCACGACCAGTCCAATCCAACCGGATGCTAGCTTGTACATGTTCCTCACCTTTGAAACTTCAGTTCAATTTTGGACAAAAGTAGTAAAGCGTGACCTCCACCGAGGCACCGACCGAGTCAGATTCTCGGACCATTCTGTAGACGTACTCCATTCGGAATTTTGACCTCTCCTCAGCACATATGCGATTTGTTCATATCACATACAAGACTTTTTACTATTATTAGAAAGTGCAGTAATTATATTAAACTAGTATTAAAAAGTACATCCTAAAAATGATAAAAAGTACGGTACGTTTGGCTGCCCGGAGCCCCGGAAACTCCCACCGCCGCACGTACTCAGACGGCTAAACCACGGAGCGTCCTTCGTCGGCGAACAAAGGAAGCGCCCGTCACCGTCGCAGAAAAAGAAAAACAATTCGGTACCGCACGCAACGTGCATGCATGCATGATCGATCTTTCCCAAAGGCCAAATCGTGTGGTTTCCCAGAGACGGAAAGGAGAAGCGACGGGTGGGTGGATGCATGCAAATTGCAAGTGGAGCACGAGTTGCACGAGCGCCGAAACTTAACTTCCCACGGGTCGCCCTCGGTACACGGCCACACAGGCGCGTCTAATGCGGTAAAAAAAAACTCTGAGACTTGCAAACTGTTTAAACTCGATCGGTTCTAGGTTCGATTCGAGGTCCAAACAAGTTGAGTTCGAGCTTGATCACGAGCTCGCAAGTTTTATCGAGTTGAGTTCGAATAGATCGTGATTCTAGTAACAATTTACGAATCACTTGTTAAATATTACTATATATTAACTCTTAACGATTTTATTTGAGCTCAAGTTTAAGTATTTCTTATTATTTAAAATTAGTATATATTGAATTATTATTGTTACTAGGCTTGAGTCTATCCATGCTTAAACCAAACCTTGAATAGATACAGGTTCAACTCCACCTTTTACAGGCCTAGGCGCGTCTACGGGGCTAACCTTGGGAATTTGGATTTCGGGGCATGCGCCGTCGCCATGGAGCGACGCGAGCGTTAATCGGAGAATTTTTTTTTATTTAATATTTATTTTTATTCTTTTTTTCAAAACTATGCGTCCGAATGAAAAAATGACAAAAATGCCCCGTCGCCCGTGTATGGGCGATCGCTTCATACGCGGGCGATAGCCCGCCACCGTTAACGCCTGCTAGATTAGCGGCGCGCTTGTGGGGCCCCCCATCGCCCTCAGTAGGCGTCGCCCTACAGGCGACAGGATCGCAGGCAGTTTTTTTTAGTTTTGTTTTGTAATTACTATATGCTTTTAATATAAACCTCAGTAACTTTTGTTAGGAGTGTCCAAATTAAATGAAACTTGTTTCTAAATTTAAATTTTGGAATGAAGAATTAGAGTGTAAAATAAAAATCCATGTGTTGTTTGCAGAATTTTTTTATTTGAGTTGAATGCTAGGCTCTAAGCTGTGGATTGTGAAGGAATTATAATGTGTGTTGATCCATAATTCATGAAATAAATAGAATAAGTTACTACAACCTTATGCACTTCATTTTGCAAAATATCTAAATATGATTGCATTTTGAATAAAAGATGGCTAGTTTAAACCCTTTATAACAATCATTGTTCAAGCAGTTAGAATAATATCGAACGACCTCAAAACTTGACAGAACCGGTTTTGTTGCATTCTTGGGCTTGCATAGGTCACAATTATGTAAAAATATTTAGATGTCACTTTAGGTGCACTATTTTATTGTTGTCCAGAACATGCAATCAGTAAAACATGAAAATTGCCGTATCTTTCGCAAACGATGGTAAAACTCGATGAAATCGGATATGACGAATGAAAATGCTATAACCTATCTCGATGGAAAAATAACATCATTTGGGACACTGGAGCGAGAGGACACATACTAGCCCTCGGACGGTGAGCATACTCTTGAAGGTTGGGCCATTTGTTTATTACGACTTAAAACTAAAAGGAGTACCACGAACAAGGAAAACCAAAGTTAACACCAGACGTCTATTGAGTGCTTGAGGCCACTTCCCATTCGCCCATGCCTCGTGAGCTTCTGCGCACGTCGCGCCTCTCTCGTTTCCTCTCTCTCTCTGCCTCCTTCTCCTCCGCTTCCTTCCTACATGCCTCCTCGCGTGCGGCATCGCTGTTCTTGAAACCGCGCGTGAACTCATCCTGCCGGTTGGCTTGGTCAAGAAGCCGTTGGTCCTCGGGGTTGATCTCGTATCAAACCATCGCTCAAATTCACGATGGCGGAGGTGGCGCATGAAACGTAAATTAGCAAAGTTTCATTCACAAATATTATGTAACCCGTCGATTGTTACCATGCGGCGATCCTTGGGCTCTTCTCCGCGGATCGAAGGCGTAGTTCGGCACTTCCAATACCTCCTCTTCCAAGTTGAAATTTCCCAAGAGCGGACAAGCCCGCAAAGATCTCCGCACATACACATGGGCGCCACTCCACGAGGTAGGAAGAGATCTTGATACGCTAAATTCATGGCATGCACTCGCTTCTTCCTTTGCCTTCCCTTACCCTTTGCACTTGCACCTCGGCATTTTCGATTGATGCTCACCTCTATTCTTTCTCCGCCGTTCTTTGCGAGACCGCTTGTGAGAACGAATGTTATAAAGCGGATATCGCGGGTATGGGGCGATCGCCTCATATTTGGGCGATTGCCTTATGTAAGGGCGATCGCCTCACATTAGGCGATCGCCCCTACTAGAGGCGATAGGTGCACCAAGCGTTGGTGTGTTGTCACGTCGTGTGGCATAGGCAAGCAATGCATAAATGATTTGAACAATTTATAGTGATATTTGTCATGTTACTAACTCGGGAGTTATACAATGTCTTCTTGAACGTAAAGCCATTAAAAAATACATCCGTACAACAAGTCAATCACGCCACGCTTCCTAATCGGCCCGTGGGGTAGGTGAGTGACGGCGGACGGACGTCCCTCCTAGGCCGACCTGCGCGCAGCGTAGAGTAGTCTTGTGCGGCGAGGCCAAGTCTGTGGCGGCGCACCGAGAGCCGAGAGGGTCGAGGTAGTCGGTCGAAAGGTACTCCTCAGTCGAACTCGTCGTCGAAGGCTCGTCGAAACCACCGGGTCTGGCGGGGCGCGGGACGAGGAGGAGCCTCGCAGCCTCGCCGCCCCCACCGCTGCGCGTGGGAGCGTGGCGAGGAACCGGCGGTAGGGCGAGACGCGAAGGAGCCTCCAGCCCGCTGTCCCCACTGGCTGCTGCGTGGGGCGAGCGAACCGACGGGTAGGGCGAGACGCGGAAGGAGCCTCGTCACCACCACCCCCCTGCGGTGCGTGGGGCGTGACGGGCAGGGTGGGTAGAGGCGAGTCTTTGGGCGAAGTGGCGTGGTGTCTGCGTCCGCCGGCGTCTCGCGCCTCGGCGGTGGCCAGCGAGCCAACCGCCTCACCGTAGCGAGGACCCGACCCCAAGCTGTCTCGGACTCGGCGGTGGTCACTGTATGCCCCCTCTAGGCGCGTCAACATGGACACAGACCTCCACCTCAATCTCCGCCAAGAGCTGAGTCCGCATGTAACGTCGGGTTGGCATTACGTAAGTTACATGAAAAGACGTGCCCATGTAGGTTCGATTGTGACACTTACCGAGGCGTTGTCCTCGGGACATCTGTGAAGGGTGCGTGTCCGCTACCGATACTCGCCGCGACGACGTCTGGTCTTGGTGTGTACCCCACCCGAGGCGAGTCGTGGGCGAACCACTCCATGTCTCGATCGTACATGTCATGGTCGTCTGGCCGGGTCTCGGTGACCTCTCGTCGAGTCTGGCGCCCCACTGCAGGCCCATGGTCGCATACGGTCTGAATCGAGAGCCACCGCAGCACCCATCCGGTCATCTGCAATGCAAAAAGCGATGAAGTACGCAAAGACATTAATTTCGCAAAGATGCGGAGTAGTAGGATCAGGCAAGTACTGTGAGCGCCACGTGCGACAACGTGACGAGGCGGCAAAGGAAAGGAGCGAGCAGCCGAGCGCGCCGCAAAGACTCGGTCGCGGGAGTACTCCCCTCGACACAAAGGTCAAAGCGAGCACCTTACGGGTGAGCCAAAGGCCTCATCTCGCGTGCAAAGCACGGAGACCCGTGAGGTGCTCGGGCGTGGGCGTCGTCTGCGGTGTATGGCGTCCGCGCACGTCCTCGTCGTGGAGGCGGTCGAACTCCGAGCGAACTCTCGATAGGACCTCCTCACTTTGTAGGTGCGCGAACCTCCGCCGCGAGGAAATAAGAAATGGCGAAGGTTATTCAAGTGCGTTAGTGGGGAAAAGATACGAGGAGCGCATTGCCGTCGAGACCGGAGGGCCCATGGTGGGCGATCCACCGGTCGTCTCGTAAAGCTCCTCGAGTGCGGTGTCGTGTCAACAACAGACTGCCGACGGAGAAGCGCTCCCAAGACCACAACCGGAGGAGTAGGGCGCGGCGACATCGTCGCGTCGTGCTCGCCGAGAGACGGCGTCGCCACGGACCTCTGCACGTCGCGCAAGCACACCGAGGCCCACGACCCTGCATCACTGTTTACAAGGGGGAGTTAGGCGTGCTTCGTTGAGGCGAGATTGAACCGAGTGTGTTACCTCATCCACCGGGGTGTCGGCGATGTCTTTGGCGTACTCGATCGGTGGCGGTCCACCGTGTTCCGTGGGAGGGCGGAACATCACCCAACCGAGCAACAACAGGAGGTATGCCTCCAAGTGGCGGGCCACGCCCGCCTCCTCCGCGTCTTGGTGGAGAAGGTCGACTGCGGCGTTCGCAACAAACATTATCGGCAACTTGGCGCTTCTATTTTAATTCTCAAAGAAAGAGGTACTCACCGTGAATCGGCGACCACGCCTTGTCGGTCCGCGCGCTCGGCCTCCCTAAGAAATTTGGTAGGGTTGCCGGGGTGCCGCCGCACCTCGGCAAGCAGCGGACAACTCGGCGTGCCACGTGGCGAGGCGTCGTGCGGCACGGCTGCTGGGCCCGCACAAAGGAGGCCTAAGAGGTACGACACGTCTGCGGCGTCGGAGCCATCTCTCCGCGGAAGGTGGAGCGTGTGCGTCTCGGTCTCCACCGGTCCACGAGTGGTGGCGAGGACCGGTCGTGCGACGCGGCACCTCCTTGCCCTCTAGCAGGCGATCACGGCTCCACCATCCTACAAAGAGGAAGTAAGCCACCGCCGCAACTGCATGTAGTTAGAATTGCATTCGCGGTAAGTATGTATGCGTAAAGAGTGCAAGCGTTCGCGACTTGCCGTGGAACCCGTGGGTCGATGCGGCGACTCCACAGGCACTCGAGGTCGAAGTGGCTCTAGCACTCGGTTCTCCTCTGCGGAGTACCTAGACCGGTGGGTCGCATCGACAGTCCGTCCGGCTCGAGGCAAGGTCGCGCCATCGTGGCTGTTACAAAGCAAATACAACAGTTATCGGTAATTACATGTGCACACAAAATGAAATGCGAAATAACGAATTGTACCATACTCAACAAACAATACAACCGAAGTGTGGAGAGCAAAAAAACTCGGATTGCAAACATACGAAGACAAAGACATGTTCGACGAGGCACACAACGTCGAGAATTACATTATCCTCGTAGGTACTAAGCGGGACATCGGAGAATAACATGATGCGAACAACAACTTACTAGTACATTGAAAATTACATCGAACATTACAACGTACATTACAGACTTAGGTCCATTGAATAATACAAGATGGGAACAACATGCAAAGTTACATTATCCGCGGTTGCGACGCGCCTCGGACTCGTCCATATCGTTCGAATCGCCTTGTCCTTGACGCTGACCTTCATCTTCAACATTCGGATGTCCGGTACCCATCGATGGTCGGAGAGGGGCTGTTGTGAGCGATCCATCCACTCGGTACCCGTACACCTCATGATGCCACGTGTTGAGAACGCTGCGCTTGTAGTAGTGCGGGGAGATGAGCGACGGCAGGATTGATGCGTCTCGGCGGGCTGCGGCAATGGCGTGCGAGCACGGCAAGTCAAGCGGCGTGGTTTGGCAGAGCACTCGCAATCACCGCTCGGGTATGCATGATGGGAAGGCCTCTCCGGTGGGCACCTGCGACCTCGGTCACGCGATTGCACGTGGTATCTCCGTTCCACGCCACTCTCGGTGTAACCCGATGTGTCTGCGCCTTTCTTGTTTTCTTGGACATGTAGGTAGACACAACAGTTGAGTAAGACAATCGATTGTCCGACATACATGCTGCGGAGGTCTTGTATCGCTCAATGAAATATCTCGTGTCCCTAATAAGACACCTCAACTATACCCACCGATGGAAGGCATCGGTGCCTTTATTACCAGTTGTAAATCTCCGCTGAGTTCGTTGTCATGATCCCATAACGCGAGCCGCCTCGTCGTCGCGAAGGACCATTTCTCCAAAGGCTCATGTCGATCCAATCGGTGAAACTCTTTATCTTTGGTACCGGCCTCGCCGGAGGTTTTAGTCTGTCGGCCAGCGCTTATAAGGTTGTGGGGTCCTCTCCTTGCTCATGGTACACCATCGGGTTCCTTGATGAACTAGCGGTACCTCTGGGATCCATTGATTGCTTCTTCGTTAGTTCGCCCAACGTCTTCCAAAGCGCGTCGAACTTCCTCCGTTGGTTACTGTTTGCACAGCGCTTGAACATGTTCATAAGCTCCTTATTCTGAATCGAGCGGAAAAAATTGGCACCCATGTGCCTCATGCACCACCTGCTCCTCGGATCGGCCACTTTGTCGCTCCCCGACGGCGGACCCTTGTTGCATATCCACGATCGCCCTTAGCAGCCCCGCATATCGGTCATGGATGACACAAACATCGAGCCTGTCGAGAACAACCGCCGACTTCACTCTTTCAAGGAACCGATACCGGCTCTCCGTGTTTTCCCCCTCCACGAATGCCAACGCAAGCCAGGTAGAACACGGTTGTTGGCATCCACCGCGATCGCGATTAGAATCGCCCTTGTACTTCCCCGTGAGGAATGTGCCATCCATGCAAAGGACCGGCGGCGGTTTAACGCGCATTTATGCATGCGCCAGGCGAAGAATGCACGCCGCAATACCCACTTCGGTTACGCACCACCCGAGGAACTCCGCAAGGTCGATGGATGTACCGGTTCCTTTGTGCGATTGCCACTGAGCAAGTGGGAATATTCTCGTCTGAAGCCTCGACGTCCCGAACCGTATTTCCAGCTGTCCTTTTTGCTCTCCATGCCTTTGCGTAGCTAATCTTATCTTGAAACCTCTCCTCCACGGTGTGATAATAGATCGAGGCTGCAGATGGGGATTGTCCACGATCGACCATAAAACACATTTGCCACCCAAGTGGACGACGATGCGGTGTCCTGCTCGCTTCTTCCGGCTCGCGATTATGCTCCATCACTATGGAGCATTTCCGAGAGTCCGTCCACTTCCCGGTATGCATGCACCGCCATGGGCACGAATCAACTACGCACTTCACGTCGTAGTCCTTCTTCTTGGACTTCACAACCCCGAATTGCCACGAGAGACATTGCCCAATGCTTCACCGCATCCATCAGCCTCCTTGTCTTTATATCGGCCCCTGCGTCACCTCGTTCTCACGATACTCCCATGCATCAATGTTCCTTCATTCATTGTTAGGTCTTGAAATTGTAATTGGTCCACGCACGAGGATAGGCACCCAGGCGTTGTCCTCCTCGTCGGAGTGCTCACCATCGAGGACTTCCTCATCCGCACGGTCCTCCTCTTCCATCAAGTCAACAATGTCCTCCACCTCCTCCCCTCGTCGGCCACCTCGCGCCTCCACCATTGTCTCCTCTGCCCCCGGTCCCTTCGTCACCTTGATCTCGTGCTCCTCGTCTCCGGCTCCTCGCCGCCTTCCTCTTCGCATCCTTCTACATTTGATGTCCCTCCGCCGTAATGTCCACCCCGACATCACGAACTTGCGACACCGATGGAGCTCTGGGTAACACTGTGCCAACAACATGAGCGCCAACCCGCTCTACTGCAAAACCAACATAACTCCTCCATGTGGACGTCGAGTTAACGAGAATCAACTCTCCGTAAAAGCGGTCTTGCGCTCGGCTCACTATCGCTCGACCATAGCAAAACGATCATGGGCATCCAAAGCGAACATCCGAGACATCCACTCCAACAAACCCTGTATGTCCTATCGCTTCGATCTCGCATATGCCCCGTCACGACTCTTGAAAATGATGATAGATCCACCCCATCCGCCTGTGCTATCTCCCCATCTCCATAAAATATTTGGAAATACAATTTCTCCGACATCTTTATAACGTCAAGCGGAAAAATATTACTCTAAAATACAATACATCCTGAAATTTCTAAAACTAAATACTACATTAAAGTTCTAAATATGAGCTCATGACATTAAATTTCTAAACAACACTATCAGAAATTAATACTATACTGATCCTGAAAATTCTAAAACTAACTACTACATTAAAGTTCTAAATATGAGCTATGACAGTAAATTTCTAAACAACACTATCCAGAAATTGTAAGCGCTACACAATCCTAAATTTTCTAAACACTACAATAAATTTCTAACACTACAATAAATTTGTAACGCATTACTTAATACTATCTGATCCTGAAAATTCTAAAACTAAATACTACATTAAAGTTCTAAATATGAATCATGACGAAGAAATTTCTAAACAACACTATCCGAGAAATTGTAAGCGCTACACAATCCTAAATTTTCTAAACACTACAATAAATTTCTAACACTACAATAAATTTGTAACGTACTTAATACTATCTGATCTGAAATTTCTAAAACTAAATAGTACATTAAAGTTCTAAATATGAATGACATAAATTTCTAAACAACACTATCCGAGAAAATATAAACGCTACACAATCCTAAATTTTCTAAACACTACAATAAATTTCTAATACTACACTAAATTTGTAACGTACTTAATACTATCTGAGTCCTCAAATTTTTAAAACTAAATACTACATTAAAGTTCTAAACGCTACACAATCCTAAATTCGACTAAATATTACATGCTACATTAGAATTCTAATAACAAGTAGTCCTCTGAATTTTCTAAACACTACAAAATCGTAAAATTCCTAAATAATAGATTTATAAAATTTGTAAAAAATACCTTCGCAAAACGACGAATCGACTTTTTTTCCCCTTTTCTTCTTCTTTCTCTTCTTTTTTTCTTCTTCTTTTTCTTCTTCTTTTTTCTTCTTCTTTCTCTTCTTCTTCCTCCTTCTCTTTTCTCTTTTCTCTTCATTTGCTACACTTTCATTTGAATGCTTGCGCGAGCGAGCGGCGAGGTTTGAAGGCCGCTGTCGCCTGGCTCGGCGATCGCCTGTCTCAAGCGACAGGGGCCCAGTGTGGCTCTTTTTACCGCTTGCTCTGGTGACGGCGAGGCACATATCGCCTGTGTGTATGGGCGATCGCCCCATACACGGGCGACGGGCGTATAGTTTTGCAAAAATTTGATTCGGACGCATAGTTTTGAAAAAAAGAATAAAAATAAATATTAAAGAAAAAAAAATTCTTAATCGGAGTCCCTGCTTTGGGCCGCGTCTCGAGTTCGTTACTGACTCTGTGGAGTTGGGCCGGCGGTCGAGAGGATGCCGCGCGGCACGAACTGGGCGGCACTAGTAGTTGGGCTGGGAGAATCCTGACCGCCGCCCACCGCTCCTTCCATTCTCCGAACATCCAAGCTCGGGTTTCTCTTCTGGCAACGAAGAAAGTGAAGACAAGGTTGTTTCTGTTAAGGAGCCTCGCTATCGAATAGTCCGGGATTCCCGAACAGATCTGAAGTGGAGAACAGAAAGAGAGAGAGACACGTGTTTAGGGAGAGCGAAAGCAGAAATTCTTTATTGCTAATGAATTCTTGTACATAGGGGGGACCCCTCTCATCCTTTTATAGCGCTCATCCAGGGTTTTAGCTAAGGGACCACATGGACCTTCCAATGGACTATTAGAGTTTCTTAACACTTTCCCTTGGGCCCTTTGCCGTGAGATGCATATGCCTCAAAAACTCCAGAAAAACCCAGTGGGAAAAATACTTGGAGAAAGAGTACATAGCATACGCTTACTATGTTGCACGAATTGCCTCGTTAAAACCTTACGCAAGAAAACTTCATGAAAAACTTGCTAAGGAAAAAGAGTACAATTCTCCCAACTTCAATTGCTAATCTTCGAGATTTATGTTGGGTATTCATAATTCATGTTCGAGATTCATGTGGGAGTATGTGAAATATCTCCCCGAAATCTGCACTTCTCTAAGTCTCATCATCCCAATTCCTTTCACGCACCTTTCAAAGGTAGATCTTTGGGAGTGATTTAGTGAATAAATCGCAAGATTTTCACATGACTTAATCATGCAATATCTTGATCTCGTTCATCTTATGCAATTCATGAGCATAGAAGAACTTAGGGTTGATATGCCGTGAGATTGCTCTTCACATAACCCATTTGTGCTTGGGCAACACAAGTTGCATTATCTTCATAGATTATCGTGGGAGTTTGCTCAATGTTCAAACCACATGACTTACGGATGTGGTGAACCATTCTTACGAGCCATGCACATTCACGAGATGCTTCATACAAAGCGATGATTTCCGAGTGGTTTGTCGGCGTCGAGACAAGAGTGCGCTTAGGCGACTTCCAAGAAATTCTTGTTCATCCACATAGGAAAACATAGCGATTTGAGACTTGCCGGTATCTGGTCAGATAAATACCCAGCATCAGCATAGCCAACCAAATTCAATTCATTATTGCTTCTGAAGAACAGACCAAGGTCTTTGCTTCTTTGGAGGTAGCGGAAGATGTCCTTGATCCTTTCCAATGCCTTTTGGTGGGTTACGCCTGCATCGAGAGCTAGCAAATTCACAGCGAACGCAATGTCCAGGCCTAGTGCTATTCGCAAGGTACATGAGCGCTCAATTGCACTCAAAAATGGGAATTCTGCTCCCGGGACTTCCTCCCCTCTTCTCTAGGTCGTATGGGTCTAGGTGCGCTTGGAGTGACCTTGAGCCATTGGAGTCTTCGCAGGATATGCTTTTTCAAATCCAAATCTTTCCAACACTTTACGTGTGTAGGTTGATTGGTGTACCAAGATTCCTCCTTGGACATGTTCAAGTGCAAGCCTAAACAAAATTTGGTTTTACCCAAATCCTTCATTTCAAACTCGGACTTCAAGTATGAGCATGCCTCTTCAATTTCTTCATCAGTCCCAATGATGTTCAAGTCATCTACATAGGCGGAGATTATCTGAGAATCCATTCGGGATCATTGTATAAACACACATGGACAATCTTCATTTGTTTGTGTAGCCTTTCTTGCGAGAAAGTCACTCAGCGATTGTACCACATTCTTCTGATCGCCCACCATACAGTGATTTCTCCAATTTCACCTCATGCATGGGTTTCTATTTGCTCCATCTTGGTTGGGATAGGAATTCCTTAGGTACTTTCATGTATATCTCGAATCCAAGTTTCCATCTAAATATCTTTGTGACAACATCCATTAGCTTCATTCTCAACTTCAAGTTGATCGCCATTGAGATCAAATATCTAAAGGTAATTCCTCCCATGACCGGAGAATAGGTTTCTTCATAATCAACTCCGGGCGTTGAGTGAAACCTTGAGCTACAAGCCTTGCTTTGTACCTTACAACCGTTATTTTCATTTCTCTTAGAACAAAGACCCTTTGTGACCTCACGGGGTTTATATGGGAGGTGTGCGGCATACGGGCCTAAACACCTCTCTTGTTCGAGAGGACTAACTCTCGATGATTGCCTTTTCCATTCTTCCCAATCTAGGCTTTTCTTGCACTCTGCGAGATGCGAGGCTCGGGATCATGATCAATGATCGAGGCAATCTTCTTTGCGAAGTATGCATCAACGTTGGTCGTTGCTCTATTCGGGATTCTCTGTTATTACAAAATTTATGGCCATTTCTTCATGGGGTGCTTCATGCACTTCTACTTGCTCTTCATTGCTATTCCCTATCGCAGAGCAAGTTCCTTTAGCTTTCATCGCCTATGTGTGCGCACACATTATTTCCGCGACTTCTGCAGTGGAAGATTCAAGTGCAGGAATTGCCTTTTCCGTTGGCTTCTTTCCGGTGCAGTCTCAACGGCTCCCCTTCTTTCCTTGGGGCATTTTCGTGATTGGTTGTGGTAAGTCCTCTCGCTTGATTTTCTCAGACGTCTCGCATACTTTGGGTTTGAGGAGCAGTTGCTTGCTCTTTTTCTTTGAGGCCTCGAGCAGGTTGAGGATACCTTCTATTTTCTTTGGTATTTCCACCCTCTCGGTGCATTTCTTGCTTTGGTACATGCGACTTAACCACGCCCTTGGATCACAAAAATGATCAGGCGGTTCATTTGCTAAATTTCGCAAATCAATTATCTTACGGACTTCTTGATTTGCTTCATTAGTGCGGGGTCATGTGCGGGGATCGGTGGAATGCCATATGATTTCCGGCATTTTTCATCCAAAGGTTGATTTCCTCCCTTAATGACGGAAGCGATCCTCGTCAAAGATGCAATCGTGAATCGGTGTATGCAAGTCTCGATCATGGGTTCCAAATACGATTATGGATGCACTCTCATAACCAACGTATATTCGGACTTGCGGAGAGGGCCCATTGCGATCATTGAGGGTGGTATAGGTACATATACTATGCACCCAAATTTTCTAAGATGGGAGATCTTCGGGATGATCCCGTGCACAAGCTGCATAGGAGAATGGATGTTGTAGGCCGACGGTCTAAAATTGATAAGAGCTGCTGCGTGCGAGGATGCGTGTCCCCAACAAGTGTTGGGCAAGTTACAACTCTGCAAAGCGGTGCGGCAATGAACTTAATCCTCTTTATTAGTGCTTACGCTGGTCCGATTCTGCGTATGAGCGTGCGATGCAGTGCTCAAGCGCTATCCTGTTCTTTGTGCAATAATCATCAAATGCCTTTGAAGTAAATTCTCGGCATTGTCCATTCTAATGGACTTCACGCGATGATCGGGAAAGCATTCTTAATTCTTATGATCTGCGAGATCGACTTTGCAAAAGCATGGTTTCTTGTTGACAACAAGCATACATGCGACCATTTCGAGGAAGCATCGATGAGCACCATAAAGTATCGAAGCGGTCTCGACAGGGCTGAATCGGACCGCAAATATCCCCTGGATGCGTTCGAGAATGCGGGATTTCACTTTGCACTTTCATGACAGAGGGTCTAGTTATTAATTTCCGGTGGCACATGCAGGCACACAAAATCTTCATGATTCGGAAATTTTTAACATTTATGCCATGGCCGTGTGAGTTGTTTACTATATTTTCATCATTCTAAGACCAGGATGACCTAATCTACCATGCCATAAAGAAAATAATTGAGCTTCTAAAAGCAGTCTTCAAGGAAGTATACACTTGGTGCATGAATATTCGTGTAGTACAACCCAGATTCATATGAGGGACATTTTTCTAATACCATTTTTCCACATACCGCGTGCTTCACAATGCACAAGTATTCTTTGCCATTTTCTTCATTTGGTTTCTACGTGAAAACCATTGGCGCGGATGTCTTTAAAGCTTAAGAGAGTGTCGTTGATTAGGGTACAAAGGGCTTCTTCAATTACCAAAGTTGTACCCATAGGCAATATAATAGTGGCTCTTCCTGAGCCGATTACATATGAGTCGCTTTCTGCGATCGTAGTAATCTTTCCAGCGTTCTTCATGATCGACTGGAAATATTTAGACTCTCTTAAGATGGTATTTGCTGTGCCACTATCAACAATGCATACCTCTTCCATTTGGGCGCTACGATTTCTAGATAAAAGAAATATAATTCTAATCAAGCGAGGCATAATAATTCAAATCGCTTGTAAATGAAAGAATACTGGAATAAAGAATAAATTGCATATTTATTCATGAGAGAAGTATGCTCTTCTAGAGCTTACTATTCATTATTCAAAAGAAAAATGCTAACAACCATAATCTAAAAGCAAAAAAAAATGCGATTCATGCATTTAAACGGCAGTGCATTGTTTGATCGTTCTGCTCGACGGTAGGTTTCGCGTCCTGCGAGGACCCTAGACCAATCGCAGCACGGAGCTTCTTGCCCCAAACAACTATCTTCACTTCCGATGCCCAAGTGAGGTAGTTCTGACCGTTCGGGGCCAGTTCTTCAAACTCACGATTCACGATTCATGATTTCAAAATTCCGTCATTAGATTACTACGTGTAATCTAATAGAAAAATGGTTGCAAAAGCATAAATTGCACAAAATAAATTGCTATGCATTGCAGTATATAAAATAAAGCAATGAATTCAAAATTCATAAAGAATATTCATAAATGCAGGGAATGAAGCTAGAAAAAATAAAACTAGAGACAAATAAATCTTTTTTTCTGGATTTTTCTAGCAATTTTCCAAATTTTCTGCAAATTTTTTTTCCTTCTTTCTTTCTTTTCCTTTTCTTTCTTTTTGTTTAATTTGAACAAGCCCACTGGGCCTTGCCTTGCTCCCGGCAGTTTCTACGTGCGGCTAGGTTTTCCTAGCCGCGCCTCTTCTTCTCTTTCTTGGTCGCTACCGCTTCTTTCTTTGTTCCTTTCCCATTCGCCTTCCTCGACGCGCTATGGCGGCACAGACCAGCAGTGCGATGGCGCCGGCGATCGAGAGGCAATGAGCGGCCGGCGGCGGGCGGGCGGTGCGTGCGAGCGAGGCGAACAGCGGCGAGCCGGATGCCGGATTCGAGCGTCGCGACGCAGCGTCCGAAGTCGCTGAAGCGCGGCAAGCCGAGTAGCCGAGGCGGTGCGGCCAGGGCGAAGTCTGCGCGGCGCTTCGTGTGTGCTGAGAGAAATCAGCGGCGGCGGCGGCGGCGATCAAAGCGGCTTGCACGCACGGGCGTGGCCGAGCGGTCGAGGCGCGCCGTGTATGCTGAGGCGAGGAGAGCTGAGGCGCCTCGGGCGCGCGAAGCCTGAGGCGGGAGGCCGAGGATCGCAACAAAGCGCCTTGCTATGGCGCGGCTGGGCCGACGGCGGCGAAGGATGGCGCGGGTTAGGCTGCGAGCCGGCCGGACAACTTGCGCGGTGTCTTGCGGCGAGGCCGGAGGCGGCGCTCGATGGCGGCGCTCGCGGCTTCGGCCGGCGGCGCAAGCGGCACGGCGCGAACCGACGGAAGGGCGGCGGCGGCGTGGCGATCTGGCATGCTGGCGGCGTCGAGGCGCACGCAGACGAGGCAAGGCGGGCGACGAGGCGCGACGCAATGCCGTAAGCCGAGGCGGCGACGCTGGCGTGGTGGCCGGCCGGCCGTCCGGCGGCGGCCGTCTTGCCGGCGCGGGCGCGACGGCGACGCTTCAGTTCTGGCGTATGAGTGGCTCGAGCAGTGCGGCTTCAAGCCGGTGCGCGAGCGGCGGCGGCGCGTCTTGCCGTCGCGTCGACGGAGGTGCCGTCGCGGGTGCCGTGCAGGCGCGGTGGTCGAAGCGCTTTGAAGCGCCGGCCGGCGGCCGAGCCAGCGCTGGCCGACGGCGTGCTTCTTCAAGCGGCATCTTGCGCGCCGAGGAGTCGGTGCGAGCCGGTCGGCGGTGGTGGAGGCGCGATTCGTCGGTGGCGGCGGACATCAGCGCTCGAGGCGCGGCGGCGGCGCTTCATCTTGCGGCCGCCCGAAGGCTGCTGCCGGCGCGCCGTCTTGATGGCGGGCGTGGGCCGAGGACGGCGCGGACGCTGGCCGAGGCGCGCAAGGAAGGGCGGCTGCCGCGACGGCGCGCGTTATAGCGGCTGCGGCGGCCGGCCGGCTAGTGCTTAGTGCTTGGCGCTTACGAGGCGGACGCCTTTTTTTTTTACGGATGAGCGATAAATGTAAGCAGAGAGATAGAAAACGATCTGTACTGTAGATTCATGTCGTTGTAGCTTCTTGCCACGTGACGAACAGTACGGGATGCGCAGGATAGATGCACGCATAGAAACGACAGGCGTTTAGATTCAATCGCCGATTCTCACCTCTTCTCACCTTTTCAAAACTGATCTCCGGTAGAGCTTCGTGCTGATAACGTGTTAAGGAACCTCGCTATCGAATAGTCCGGGGTTCCCGAACAGATCTGAAGTGGAGAACAGAAAGAGAGAGAGACACGTGTTTAGGGAGAGCGAAAGCGGAAATTCTTTATTGCTAATGAATTCTTGTACATAGGGGGGGACCCCTCTCCTCCTTTTATAGCGCTCATCCAGGGTTTTGGCTAAGGGACCACATGGGCCTTCCAATGGGCTATTAGAGTTTCTTAACAGTTTCATGCTTTTGAAAGCACTGGCTGCTCTGTCTAGGACTAGCACTACGGCAGTATCAATGCGAGTTCCCAAGCGAGGCATACTGAGGGGTCTGTTCACGCAGGTTCACAAAATTGAAATCATAAAAAAATCGTAAAAATTAAAACTGTGAGAACCGCAAAAACCGCTCGAAAACCGTCGAAAATCGAAGGGTTAAGAAATAAAAAAAATTGAATTTCAAAAAATCAAAAACCATTCGGTTTTCAACGAAAAACCAGTCAATCAATTGAATGTTCCTAAAAAACGGTTTCGAGCGTTTTTTTTTGCGAAAACCACGGTTTTTCAACGGTTTTTAACGCATAATTTTTTCTTCAAATTTTTTGATTTTTTTTAAATTAGACCGGTTTACCGAGCGATTTCGGATCTCGAACCGAAACGGTAAGGTCAAAAACCGCGAAAACCAAACGGTTTTTCGGTTTTGTTAACCCTGGTTCAGGGGAGCTATAGCTTTTTCTAAAAAAAAAACTGTTTTTTGGTTTTTCGGATTGAAAAAAGCTGTAGTTTTTTATAAGAGACCGTTTGATAAATAGCTAATTTCCGTCAGCAATAACGTGCAAAAGCAGATCCAACCTAGCTTTCAGTTTTTAGTTTTTGCTAGTTATATATGATTTCTAATTTATACCAAAAGCCGCTTAAAAACTAAGGTCGAAGCAACACCGGGCTTTTTCCTTGCTTCACTCAAGGTGTATTATGAGATTTTTATGTATCACGATAAAAGGAAGAGCTAGTAACACCTCAATAATTCCACGAGATCGAGCCGTATTACTTGTCGTCTCAGAATTCAGAAACCCAAACCCAGCTCAAAAGAACAAGCGCCGCTGGCCCAGCCCGTTAGCCCACAGGCAAAAAAAGAAAAAGACAAAACCGAAAAGTGAAAAAGAGAAAAAAGAAAAGAGGCACCGCCTCCTCAAGGCTCAAGGCTCAAGCCTCAAGCCATCGTCTCATCTCTCCTCTCCTTATCCCTTCTTCTCCTCTCATAAAACCCCCGACACCGAGCCCTCCCTTCCTTCCCCATCACCGAGCCCCTCCTCCGCTTCTAGGGCTTAAACGCTCGCCTCGCCGGCCTCCGCATCTCCCGGTAAGCATCTCCCTCCACTTGAGCCACCACGCGGCGCCGCAGCTGCGTGCGGCCGCACACTCTTGCCGCCGCCCCCGCGCGCCTTCACCAAATTGGGTCTGATTTGTTTGGGTGAGTCCGTGTGTTAGGGGGAAGGAAGTAAGGGGAGGATGGAGATGGCGGCCCCGATACCCCGCGAGTGGGTCGGGCTGCAGCAGTTCCCGGCGGCCACCCAGACCAAGCTGCACGAGCTCCTCGGCAAGCTCAAGGAGGAGGTAGTGCACGTCTATACGACGCTCCTTACCTGGACCGGTTAATTAATTAACCATGATTATGCTCTGCTTGTGTTTATGCTGTTACGAATTGATGATGGTTGTATGTTTGGCTTATGTATGTGTTGTTAAGAATGTTAGCACATTGACAATTCTGGTGATGGGGAAGGGTGGGGTGGGAAAGTCGTCCACCGTCAACTCCATAGTCGGGGAGAGGGTCGCTACCGTCAGCGCCTTTCAGGTTTCGCTTCTTCCCGAACTGATTTTCTGTTTGGGCCTCTTGCTGGGGTTGCTTATGTAGTATGAATACGTTGTTGGGTGTTGTTCTCTGCAGTCTGAGGGTTTGAGGCCGACGATGTGCTCTCGCTCTAGGGCAGGTTTCACCTTGAACATTATCGATACTCCGGGGCTCATTGAAGGTGGATACATCAATGAGCAAGCTGTCGAGATCATAAAGAGGTATGTGCATGTTGAGTTATAACCATGCTTGTCTTTAGCGAGGCAATTGGTTGCTTTAGATAGCATTACAGCCTGACTAAGGGCTGCCATGTTCGACTTAGGGTTGTGAAGGTGGATTGTTTTGTAATATCTGGTTGCTCTGAATTGGATGCTTTTATGTAGTGAAATTGGTGAGATATTTGTGTGACGCATATCGGAAACTTTGTTTCAATATGAGTTACTGCACTGCAGATCCTGGGACATTTTGTAGAGAACAGTTTTACGAGGAATTTTTTTTTCTTTTAACTTCTTTTTGTTAGATCCTAGGTCAAACAATGTTCTTGATTTTATGAAAGAGATTTTGGGCTGTTAGAATCTAGGTCCTAGATTCGGGTAACAGTTCTCTTGTGGATAGAAATTACATTGGTCTGTCATGAAATTGTTGCTAATATGTCCATAAAGAATGGTGAATGCATGGGTCTACATCAACATATTAATTTCATCCAATACTCTTCATGGGTTGCCAGAATGTAAAAAATTAAACGAAAATAAAAAAGAAAACCTGTGTGTTCCTGACTTCCTGATATTACTGAAATCTGGTGTTCATGAAATGTACCCATCCTTAATGTCACTCTCCTTAATCATGACTGCACTGTGGTCTATGATTTCTGTGCTTCCTATTGCTAATGCAGCATATTACCTTTGCTTTATAAGTTAGTTTGCTTTGGAAGTGATTAACCTTTTATATTCTATGCACATGTATTAATTTTATATTGGCATTGCATTTTATCAATGTTCTGAATAGGCAAATAGCAGATAGCGGTTAGCGAGGGGCCACCCCACCTTTAAGAGCATATGCGGAAAAGTGGCCTTCATAGGGTGGTGATATGTGTGTTAACCCCTTTGGTATGCAGAGCAGCTGAATTATGTAGTGGGTCCATGTGCACCAATGATTGGGTGATTTGGATCTTCTCTTTGGGTTTTTGATTCAGTTTTTCATTTTTTTTCGCATAATAACCAAGTTAATCCGCTAATCCATTTGTGCTTAATTTCCTTTTTCTTATTTTGTATCTGGTTTTTTATTTGATTTGCCTCCATCTGCTTATTGAGATTCTGCTCAATTGCCTCGGATTGGTTTTCCTTTCTCCAGAACCATTTTGTTTATTAAAAATTATAAAAGCTGCAAAAGTTGTGTTGAGGGTCTAGTTCATTAAACTGGCCTTTGTGAAATGTTCGGTAATTGGCCCCCCTGGTGATGTTATACAATATAAATCATAATATTTAATTCCTATGCTTGCATCTTACATGTTATTAATGGTATTGTAGGTTTCTTCTGAACAAGACTATTGATGTTCTCCTGTATGTGGATCGCTTGGATGCATATAGAATGGATACGTTGGATGAACAAGTTATAAGAACCATCACCAATTCATTTGGAAAGGCCATTTGGCGAAGAACATTGGTTGTATTGACCCATGCTCAACTATCACCACCTGATGGACTTGAGTATAATGATTTCTTTACAAGAAGATCAGAGTCGCTTTTGCGATACATCCGTTATGGTGCAGGAATCAACAAACGAGAACATGGGGTAATGTATATCTTCACTTATTATGTAATAATTTCCATCACACTATACTGAATAATATATCAACACATCACCAAATATTTGCAATTTGCATGGAAATACTTCTTCAACTTCTGTACTTTTGGTTTTGTTGATTATCTTTGGTGCTGTGGAATGAATACTACAATGCATATACCAGCTGCTGCATGAAGACCATTTGTATCTTTCCCTCTTTCAGTATATTGTTCTTTGCATGACAACTAAGTATACTCTTTCGAGTTACTCTGTAGCTTTAAGTGCTAACATAATGTGAATCTAATTATCTTTCTATGTCATTTGCATGGCCACCATTCAACATGTTTCTAGTCTTCACATTATGAAACTGAACCTGTTCTATGCTGGGATATGTAAGATATAGTGTCTTAGTCAATGCTACACTGACATGGAGTAAGTTTAGAGCTGTTTCAGGGTTTACGAGTGATAGCTCTCAGGTCATCCTACAACGTGCCATGATTTTCAACTCTTCTTTTTGCAAAATACAGTACATGGTTATGGCGGTTTCAGTTTCTAAACTTCTGTTAGAATGCGGTAGAACTCTCTCCAATATGATATGTGCATACAATCATACCAATACCATGTGATAAAAAGCATTAAAGCAATTATACAAATGGAGCTGAACTCTGCTTTTCATATTTTGATCTTTAGCCTGTTGTATGTGGTGCATTGTTTGTGTTTTGCAGTTCTTCTACCATCCTTATTCTGGTATTAGTATTTTAACAGGCAAATGCTTTTCAAGATTTTTTATTAATTTTCCACTTTGCATTTGTCAATATTAATTCCTTTTCCCCCACCTGCTGATTTACCTTGTGACATGCTGTTTCATTGCAAATGTTTTCACTGAGAACCTTGCAGTTAGATTTGTCAGTATGTTTATGTCGTACATCTCGTACACAAACAAGTATACTTATCAAATCATTTTTTTCGTATATGAATATTAATTTCTAATGGAAGCACAATATTCTGCTTATTTTAGGATTTTCCCTTGCCAGTAGCATTGGTGGAGAACAGTGGAAGGTGCAAGACTAATGAGCACGGGGAAAAGGTTTATTTGTTTCATGCTGTATTTGACTTGCGTTTGATTGTGTCTAGCTTCTTGATGGTTAATAGAGGATGCATTACAACTGTGTTCACAGATTCTTCCTGATGGAACTCCATGGGTTCCAAACTTGATGAAAGAAATGACTGTTGTCATCTCAAATGGGAGCAAGCCCATTCATGTTGATCAGAAGTTAATCGATGGTCCAAATCCCAACAATCGCTGGAAGATGTTCATACCGCTCATCCTTGTGGTGGAGGTTAGCTCCCTTTGCATAATATAGTTGTAAATCTGGCCAATCCTTTGTCTAAACAGAATACTTCACTCATGAGTCATACATATCCTTCATGCTCTTCTCCAGTACTTTTTGGTGGTAAAAGGAATCCGAAGGGCAATTCATGCTGACATATCAAACGGGAAGCTGGATGACTGGGAGCAGCGTTATAGAGACTTGGTTGGAAGCAGAGACCCGGTAGACGAGGAAGGTTCGTCAACCCGCAACCGCAAGGCTTGAGCTGGCAAATGAGAGCGCATGTCGTATTTGCATTATGACCCATTCAACTCTCTGCGATGTTCCTTTTGCACTCCTAATTCCAGCTGTCTGCTTGGGGTCATTATAGAGTTAGCTGGGACAACTTGAACAAAAATGCTACTGTTTAAGTTGCTAAGGATATGTTTCATTATGCTTTTGCAATTTTGCAAATGTTGTTGATCGGAACATCAGTTATTTGAAATAATAACTTAATTCTTAAAGGTGAAAGAATTCCTGGGCGCAAGGGGCATTTTTTTGCGAAAATGCCCCGTGAATCGTAAAATTGCGTCGAGACCATTGTACTGGCACTTTCGCAAAGAAGTCTTATGGTTTCAGAAATTACTCTTGGGTCCTAGATCCAGTTTTTGTGAGAAAAAACCCATATATTTGCTAAAACCTTGTACTGGTTCACTCTTTTTTTTTGCAAAAAATCCCCATGCCAATTCTAAAGTTGTGATTATTTCAAAAAAAAATTATTTGTGTACGTTTTGCCGTATGAAAAATAACATACACGGTAGAGGTGGTTTTGCCGTCTCATCATTTTATCAAAATTCACCTAGTGCAATGTAGCGCGAGACTCTTCCTAGTACTACCTCGAAGTCCGAATCGTCTGCCCCTAGGAGTGTCCACGTCATTTTTTGGCAAAAAGGCCCCTGCGGATTCCTAAGTTGTGTAGAAACCCTTTGCTAGCTCTTATGCAAAAAAACCCCTCGCAGTTACGAAAATTCTTATCAGGTCCTTAATTCCCTTTTTGCGATAAAACCCATAATTTTTTTGAAATCTTGTTCTGGTTCACTTTTTTGCGGAAAGGCCCTCGTGAATTCTGAAATGGTACATATTTCAGTTTTTCTTGGATTTGTGTACGTTTTGTCAAAGGAAAAATAACATCCATCTTAGAGGTTGGTTTTACCATCTGAACACTATCAAAATTCACTTGATGCTGTGTAGTGTGTGGATCTACCTAGTGTCTTGTATGACCTGAAAGCTTGAGTCAAGTGCGGTTGACGACTTGACATGGGAGCCTGATGCCCGTTCCACTGGGGAATGGGCAATAGTTCTGCTTATATACTTGGATCCTAGGTCATGGCAATTGTCACTGTTGTTTCGGCACTAGCATCGGAGAAAGAATAACTTTGCAGGAATTTGTTTGTCTTGGAACGTACAATCTGTCGTAAATTTAAGAGAGGCTGAAATTGTATTCTGTACGTCAACTGTCGTGAAGTGGTGATCCATTATCATGTTATGTAGCAAGTGCATTCTCATTTCTCAATGCGAAAGGTAGAGCAGAACCCCTGACCGGCTGACTACCCATCCGCAACAGAGCGAATAACCAGCAAAATGCAACAAATCATAACGTGATCATGAGATTTGATTCGTTGATTGTGCCAGGTATGAGACGTTACTCTATGGCGCATTAGCATAGAGCTTCGGAGCCATGACATGCAATACTTCATTTGCAAAACAAGGGCCATCATTCAAACGGAAAATATATACTTAGGGCCTGCTTGGGAGCCCGGTTTTCAGCCCAAAACCAGTGTAAATTACAGGCCCAAAAATATTTCCGTGTTGGGCTCAAAAATTGTGCTTGGATGGACCGGTATCCTAAAAATTTTACAAATGGATTGGGCCGAACCGGTCGGCAATTTTTCCTCGGCTCAGACGCCACTTTTTCCTTCCGACCGCGTATCGCGAACGAAGCGAAGGGCTCGGCTCGACTGGCGAGTCGCGCCGCAACTCGAGAGGAACCCTAGAAACGACGGCGGCGGAGATCTCGGCAGCAGCGAGGGCGACTGTTCTTCGGCGACGACGGCGAGCACGACGGTAATGTTCTCTACGTCATCCCTCTATTAGATTTTGAACCAATCAGTAGCTATGTTGCCTCACATCTCTCAATCACCAGGTTCATCTTGAACGTGGCGGCGACGGCGGTCCGACATTGAGAGCGGCGGTGACGGCGGCGCGACCCAGCTCAGAAGATACCTCGGCGACTTCATCGCATCGGCCTCACCTATCCTCACTCCACCCGGATCATCTAGGTACAAAATCGCTAGGCCTCACCTCTTCTCTGTTAATTTCTTGGATTTCCACTTTCTTTTTGTCAGTTGTATGCATACAACTTAACTAGTAACCTTTTCTGAATCCACATTACAAGATTAAAATGAACATAGAAATTTTTTGTACATAGAAATTTTTTGTACATAGAAATTTCTGAATCCACATCTGAAGTTGGTACTTGTGACCTTTTCTACTTAGCTACTGACCTTTTCTGAATCCACATCTGAAGTTGGTACTTGTGATTAAAATGAACATAGAAATTTTTTGTACATAGAAATTTCTGAAATCATCTGAAGTTGGTACTTGTGATTAAAATGAACATCTGAAGTTGGTACTTGTGATTAAAATGAACATAGAAATTTTCTAAATCCACATCTGAAGTTGGTACTTGTGATTAAAATGAACATAGAAATTTTTTGTACATATCACTATCACCTTCCATACTCTGACCTTTTCTGAATCCACATTACAAGATTGTCATCGTGTGAATGGACTTGTTTGCTTGAAATTTTTTGTACATATCACTATCACCTTCCATACTCTGACCTTTTCTAAATCCACCTTACCTTTTCTAAATCCACCTTACAAGAAGTGATGACACAGGGCATATGAGTATATGACTATCTCCTTGACTAGAGCCTCAAGTTGAATTTAGTGGTCCATTGTTGGAATTCGTCTTCCACAACTAAATCTGACCAAATAATGTTTGCGATCAAATATTCTAAACTTAGACTAACAGAATGTACCAAGGGTACTTGTTAATCTGTTGTAAGTGCTATTTCAAATCAGTAGACCTTGATATATGATATCTAAAGGTAGCATCTGCAGCCATAGTTTGGAGCATAGTATGCTAATGGACAAAAGCATAAAACTGTAACTGAACTACAATTCAAAAAAATAATGGACAAGATTTTATGCACGCTAGTAACATTGTCGAACTGCCTTTTCATTTGAAGAGATTTACTAGTTTCATTGTTTCAATTATTGCTATAGTACAGGTTAAGTTTGATGCTATACTCTTTAGTTAACAGTTAGATAAAAGTACCGATCAGTAATTGTTTATTTTAAATTAAGATTATGAACTGAACCTCTCATCACCATATCACACACTATCATGTGAGTCAACCACACTGAAATGTACTAAAAATTCACAAATTATTAGAAATGTTTAGAAACAGAAAGAAGGAAAGCAGACTAATATCACCTGCATAAAGTCATTGTTCAAACAATGTTTCATGACAAGATTTCAGATCAATAGCTCTTTTTTTAGTATGGCTCTTTTTGTAGTCCTTGAACTCAAGCTAATTGTTTACAGTCTCCTGAAAATATAGGATTGCTTAGCATCTGACGGCAAACTTAACAATCATAGTTAACCCTTCAATTTAATTAGATATCAAACCTCACGCCTAATCCAAATGAGACAGGCAGAGACAACATTCCACAACAAGAATTATTCTTGTGACAAGTGACAAGCAAGAAGCTCCCTCATGGCAGAGGACAAGTACTTAGTTGCATTGGGGCTTTCTTTTGAGAAGAGGAGAGAATACTAGTAGTGACTAATGAGTACTAGTGGTTTTTAGTCCAAAACAAGAGGAAGCACCCAACGGAGCAAGGTTTGTTTTCCTTGGGGCACAGCCACACCCTCCTTTTATCCCCACTTTCATCACTTTTGAGACAACCCCTGCACCTTTTTCTTCTATTCTTTTAGTTTTATGCACCTGAAGAAGGTTTAAACAGCCACAATCTTTTTTAACAGTTCTAGATGGAGGCTTTCACCAATAAACTGCTATTATATTGGAGTAGTATCGATACATATATTTTTAAAAATAAAAATAAAAATGGGAAATATAAATACACAGTTTTAGAAAAGTGCTCTTTAACTTTAGAATCTCTCTTCCAAAGGTAGCATCTGCAGCATTGCTTGCATTTTACTCATCTTATCTCATTTGTACCATTCTGCATATTGGTAGAGCTGTATGTTAGTTTATGAACTTTCCACTTTTCTTGAGTGACAATTTTTTATTTTTAAAATTTAAGGTTCTTGAGTGCTAGCTGATATGAAAGACCTTACTCTTACTGAATCCGAGGAAGAGGAAGATGACGATATGATGCTACTTATTTTGCCTGCATTATATTCAGCTTCTACCATAACTTAAACTCTATGTCATACATCAAAACTTACTGGAGCGGAATATATTACTGAACTTCTTGAAGGTCATCCAAGCCGATGTTATGAAAATCTTCGAATGGAACCCCACATTTTCCAAACACTCTCAAACTATCTTAGATCAAAAAATCTTTTGCATAATACAAGAGGTGTCACCGTGGAGGAACAATTAGGCATTTTCATGTATATGCTTGCACGGAATGCCAGTTTTCGAGCATTGACCGATAGATTTCAAACTGATCCCGAGACTATACATAGGCATCTTGGGGCATGTTTTGAGGCGATCACTTCATTGACCTATGAATTTATCAAGCCTCCATCCACTGAGACTCATTGGAAAATATCATCAACTCCACAATTTTGGCCTTACTTTGAGGTACATGTAATCCATGTCAGTATAATTTAGGAATTTTTACCCTCTCATCTTATTCCTCAGTTAGTAATAAGGTCTTGTTTCTTGTAGAACTGTATAGGGGCAATAGATGGTACTCATGTCCCTATCACGATGACGGATAGTGAGGCTGCTCCATATCGAAATAGAAAAGGAACTCTTTCTCAAAATGTGATGCTTGCTTGTGACTTTGATTTGAATTTTGTTTATGTTTCTACTGGTTGGGAAGGATCCGCATCAGATGCAGGGGTGTTACATTCTACCATTAAATCTGGATTTCGAGTACCTAGGGGCAAGTACTATCTGGTTGATGGGGGCTATGCGAACACACCATTCTTTCTTGCTCCTTGTCGAGGAGTCCGATACCATATCAAGGAACAAGGACAGGGCAATTGCCGACCAAGGGACTATAAGGAGTTGTTCAATCTTCGCTATGCCCGCCTACGCAACCATATAGAGCGTGCTATTGGCATTCTAAAGATGTGATTTCCTGTCTTAAAAGTTGCAACATTTTACCCAATAGAAACTCAAGTGAAAATTCCAGCAGTAACTGCTACGTTGCATAATATAATCCAGAGCTATAAAGGTGATGAAAATTGGTTAAGTGATCAAACAATGAACATTTCTTCAGATAAATTTATGGATCTACCTAGTGGAGATGACCGATACAGAGATGATGTTGTGTCATTGAACAATGAAAGGAACATGGGTAATGCTTTGAGAGATGAGATTGCAAAGAAGATGTGGGCAGATTATGAAAGAAGTAGGAGGCGGAGGGTACAAAGGAGATCTCATTAGCAATTATGATAAATCTCTGTTTTTTACTTTATTTACTTTTGTACTCGTTGTAAAATAACAAAACAATTTTGTGAGTTGTATGAAATTCTCCTATGTCATACTTTATGTTGCTTGTCTAATTATTATTTGCCATTTATTCATACTATTTACGGTTCCTTGTGGTTTATGGTTTATCTAAGGCTTTATGGCAAATAGAGTAAGGTGGACATCAAAGTATGAAAAAGGATTGGTTGATGTACTCTTTGAGTTCAATGTTTCTCACTATCGTGGTCAAAATGGATGGACTTCAGAAGGTTGGAACAGGATTGTGAAGGATTTCAACAAACTCTTTCCAGAAGCAAAACTTTCTAAAGCTCAAATTCAAGATAAAGAAGCTCAATTGAAGAAAGACTACAAAGCAATTAGATCCATTCGCAATCGTAGCGGTGTCTCATGGAATCAAAATGCATCCATGGTTAACACCATATCTGAAAAATGGGATGAGATAATCGAGGTAAGCTTCTTGTTTTTTTAATTGTGAATCTTCTTTGTGTCCAATTAGAATTTTTCTATTTATACTTGAATTGTTCTATCATTATGTAGGAGGACTCTAGGCTAAGAAGATATGAAAACAAGAGTTTCCCATTGTTTGAGTCGTTAGATCTCTTGTATGAAGGTAATATCCATTTTGTAGTCCTCTCATTCATTGGCTCTTAACGAATTGGTTCTAAAGTTGTTAACGAATTGGATACTTAATTGGGTGTTGTCTACTAGCTTCAAAAGTACTTTAGAGTTTAGAAATGGGTAATAATCGCTTGTTGCATCTAAGTTGGCATTCCATTCTATAATCCTCTCATCTTTGATGCCTTAATAGGACAAATTGCGGAAGGAAAACATTGCTTCACTTCTAGTCAACCATCTAATGTTACAAATACAAGCATCACTAGAAAAAACACTCACGGGATTCAAGCATCACTACAAAACACTCACGGGATGCAAGATTTGATTCAAGAGCTCGCATTGGGTAAAGATAGGACAACATGAATTCTCCTCCAAGAATGCATGAAGTTGAAAGGCAAGATTTGGAGAATGACATACAAGATCAAGAAGAGAACACTATGTGCTCTTGTCAAAGAATGAAAGATATTGGAAGGAGTGTAGAGAATGAACTTCAAAATCGCCATGCTAAGCAGTTGGATGTTGAAGATAATGAATCAAATCAACAAGAACGAGGAGGTGACGATTATCCAAATTCAAGAACTGGGAGTGCTGGAGCACAAAGAGGAAGACCCAAGAAACAAAAGGGTACATCGGCACCACGCATTGAAGAAACAATGACTGCTTATTTTGAATTCAGAAAAGAACATGCTAGCATGAAGGAGCAAGCTTCAAAGCAAGGAAATGAGTACTCAATTTCAAGATGTTTTGAAGTGTTACAAGCGATGGATGATGTGTCCGATGAGGTCAAGATCTATGCCTCCGATGTTTTCAAGGATGCAATAAACCGTGAGATATTCATATGCTATGAGCCAAGACTTCGTGGTTTGTGGTTGAAGAAGGAAGTAAACAAGCTTGGAATTTGACTCCTTGTAAGTCCTCCTCTTTTGGCCTTTTGCCATTCCAATTACTGCAAATTTCAACACAGTGTTTACTAGTATATTTTGAGTTCGAAACATATACACAGTGTTTACTAGTAAATTTCAACACAACCTTTTCCTGGCATTTAAAAACTTTGGAATCAGTTGGTGGCTAGAGAGGATGGGGTGCTGGTGTTGTGGGAATTTAAGAGTCCTGGCCATGTTTTCTTTCCTTTTTCCCTTTTATAAAAAGGTTGATTAACAGTTGGCTCCTGAGATAGTCTGAGGTGTCCCCTTGCATAATTCTGAGTTTGCATGTCCTGAAAGTGAGTACAGGATAGTTTGCATAACTCTGAGTTTGCATGTCCCCTATGGAATCTTTGCTAGGTGGTGAATGTATGATGCTTTTTTTGGATGAAATTGAATCGTGTTATTATATTGTGGAAGCATGCACTACATGATGGGGAATATTAACTATGATTGTGCTTTAACTGTTGGTGTTGGCATTGCTGAAGTTTGCGTTCTAAGCAACTGATATTCAAAATATTCTTTAGAGAACTAAAAGTTTAAGTGAAGGCTCCAGAGAAGATTTCCATATTTCAAAATATTCTTGTATTGGTTCGATAGTTGTCATTTTGTATTTGCTAGTCCTAGTCTGTAAATGGATGATGATAACATTTACGATGTTATTTCACGTCTGCATATTTCATGAACCTGTTGGTGATGATAAATGCAGAGAATAACGATCCCTGAAATATGGAACCATAGTTGGTTCTTGAAGAACCTTCCTGCTGGTCTACTCTTTGTGCAACAGTACATCATAGCAATAAAACCATGTGAACGGCTTTGTTAAACGTTATATCGTTCTTTGTTTCTAAACTGTCAAACTTTGTTGTCCTCATACATTATCTATATTAGTTAAACGTTATATCGTTCATGTGTTTTCAAAACAACTAGAAACCTCCAGATGAAAATGGCCCAAAAATTGTTGGTGAATGGCTTGTAATCGATGAATGGGTATACTTCTCTTCAAGACAGCTCTGGCTCCCTTTTTTTCATGTATTTTATTCGTAGTGCTGAAATCCATCCTTCATGTGTTGATTGTAGAAAGAGCGGAGAGAAAGATACCTCGCGCAGCAACAGGTTGAAGTGGTCGACTCGGTGTAGATTGTACTTTCTTCTGCTACAGAAGCTATGCATGTCTTCAGCAATGTATTGTGATACTCTTGTAAACTGCTAGATTTTGTGGTTGGTAGATTTTGTCCAGGTGACAGATATGCATGTTTGGAGGAGAGTGAACCAGTAGAAGATTTTTATCTTGTGAGGTCAACATGTATGGGTCCGAGAATTCTGGAACATTGAGCTTCTATGCTTGTCAGGATACCTTGGTTTGTTGCTATATGTTTGCATGACCTAACATAAAAAAATTGTGATCTGGAAGTGATTATGCAAGCAATGACAGATTATGCATAACTATAATGCTTTATGTTATGTTTTGAGTTAATGCTTGACAATGCTTGAGTTGATGTTATATGCAATATTTATAAGGGGAATACCCAAATGGAATATGGAAGTTTTTACAAAGGAAAATAAATCCAAGTGTAATCAAGTGGTTTTTTTTGTGCCCACAAATATACAAGTGTAAGATATTACCAATGTAAAAAAATTCATAACTCCCAAGCAGGCCCTTAACTGCAAACTTTCGAAGTTCCAACAAGGACACTAAGCCATAGTAAATACGTAGAGATCCATACCTACGGGTTGATCGGTTGCCGCCCCCCCCCCCCCCCGGGCCGGCGGAAGGGACGATTTTGGTTCACCGTGGCTTCAAAAGGGCCCTGTTCAAAAGAACAAGACTGTGAAGGGCAGACAAATGTTTTTCGAATTGCACAAATTGGATTAGAACTGTAATACTGTAGAGGTAAGCAAATGCTTGTAGTTGTAGCTCAGCAACATGTTGAACTTAAGATGCAACAAATGTTTTTCGAAATGCACAAATTGGATTATAATTGTAATACTGTCGAGGTAAGCAAATGCTTGTAGTTGTAGCTCAGCAACATGTTGAAAGATGAACTCGAGTTATTGCCACCATGTTCTCCCTCCTTGTTGCTTCTCTAAAACACCAACAAGATCTTGGATTCATGGCGCCTTGCTTACCTGTAAATTGAATCCTCCAAGTTTGTTTGATACCTCTTTTGCTGTAATGGACATCTCATTCCATATATTAGCGTTCCACAATAGGGATCTGGAGATGCACAGATATATACTAGGAAAATTAGTCATTGGTTAAGACTTAAGAAACACTCTTTGAAAGGAACTTTTAGGATTTATTAACTCAAGTTCTCTTATCTCCCTAATTATAACCCTACTATACCTTGAAGAATCCCTGGAAGGGGAGAAGCATGCACGTATCATCCGAGTCGGCTCGGCTTTATAACCCTACTATACCTTAAAGAATCCCTGGAAGGGGAGAGCATGCACATGTCATCCGAGCCGGCTCGGCTCGAGCCGCGAGCCGAGCCGAAAAAAAAATCACGGATGGGTCCTTTTTTTATTTACGGATAGGTCCTTTTTCAGAAAACAAAATTACAATTGGGTTCTTGTCCGTAAAAAAATTTACAAACAGGTCCTTCTTCCAAAAAAGAATATATATTACGCTTTGGCCCTTTATGCGTTTTTGAGGCTTGCGCTCGGGTCTTTTTTTTCACAAAATAAAAATTACTTCTAGGTCCTTTTACGTTACGAATAGGTCCTTTTTAAAATATATATATATATATCGCACTTAAGTCCTTTATGCGTTTTTAGTGCTTTCGCTCGGGTCCTTTTCCACAGAATCAAAATTACGTTTAGATCCTTTTCCGTCGAGAAAAAAAAACGTACGGATCCTTCTTCCCGAAAAAAACATACATTTTTTCCCGCTTTTTTCTACCATTACGTTTAAGCCTTTTTTCCAAAAAAAAAAACAACTTTCTTGTGTGGAGAGCGGCGCCCGCGGCGTGGCACGCCGCGTCCAAGTTGCTAGTTATTAATATGTTTGTTCGCTTTTACCATTAGAAAGTGTGAACGTGTAACAGAAGGGCAGCAATCTAAAAATTAATCAGCTTGTAACACTCAAGTTTGTAATATCCAACAAAAAGCTTCTGCTATTCAAATTGTCCAGCAGCAGTGTGATAGTCTATAAAAATCACTTTAGCATGGTACGTGATACCGATTTTGTAAACCAAAAATACTTCGACATTATATTATTATTTTATTCTATTTCAATTATCATGTAGAACATGATACTAGAAAAGGTAGCTATTTACCGAGGAATGGCCCTGATACTAGAGCACCACCTATAAATGATGCACCAATGCTTCAACTGAAACATCTCACTGAAATTCCACAGGACGCACCTGAAGGTGACCAATCCTATCAATATAATAGCAGCTGTAAAAACCAAAAGAAAAAAGGTTTGGGTTCTGAAAAAAAAAGGCGAGTTAACTATGATCCTGGTTAATGCTAAGCTGTATCTCAACGTGAAGGTGAAGGTCGGATTCTGAAAATAAAAATGAGTTCTTTTACCATCCTTGTCAATGCAAAAATTGTATCTCAACATAAGCATGTAAAAGCATAACATGGCAAAAGAAGCAGCTCCATTCTGAAACCAGAAAGCATAGCATGGTTGTAAAGAAAGTTTAGAAATATATTTTTAAAAAGTCAATTGAGTTCATCAAATCCTACCAGTGTTCACAGTGCAGCCCACCAACATCTCACTCCTAACACTGTGGCATTGTAACAGTAATAAGTAATATGCATAGATACGGCAACATATTTGAAATCAGTAAACATAATGCTAAACAGACCTAAATCTTTTTAATATATTATAAGAAATGCACTATTACAAGTCTACAGCATAAACAATACAACATGTCTCGAATGCAAACATCTGGGTATGTGCATGTACATCAAGCCAAGTACCTGAGAGCGCATTGGTAAGGATACAAATATTGCCTTACATAGACTCTCCATATATAGATTTTTCTTATTTAGGTATTGCCTTATATAGGCTTTTCTTCTCATGTACTCTATATATTCTGGCCTACTGATCTTATATTGAATACAACAAGTGCTATTCCTAACATGGTTTCAAAGCGCTAGGGTTAGGGTTTACCAGCATTGCACATTCGCCATTTGACTTTAGCTGCTACTGCCCCCGGGAGGAGTAGCCTCCACTCGCAGGGGCAGCCACCTCCAGCGGCTGGTCTCTCCGGTGAGCTCTTCCCTCTCGTCTCTCAGGTGTGCGGTGGTGTGTCTTTGGGCTGCTACTAGTTCTACCGCTAGTATTTCATTCAGAGTCTTTGTTTCCGTTACGTCCATCCAAGTCCTTAGAATCTTGGTTCTTTTGTCAGCTCGGCTCTTTTATCGGCTAGGCTCATTCCGTCGACTCTGATTTCCGATTCTCGGCTTGGCTTATTTTATCGACTTTTCTCCGTCGGTTTTGGCTCATTATGCCAGCCGATTTCAGCTCGGCTCTTCGTCATCTCTTTTTTGCCGACTCGGCTCCTTTGTCGACTCAGTTTTTCAAAAGTTGGATGCTACGACTACTACTTTAAGACCAAAACTTTGGATTTTTTTCCCTCTATTTTAGTGTCAACCCTTCTAAATGCAATGCTATTTCATATACCTTGCATTTGGAGGGGGGTTAAGGATATAGATATTGTTTTATATATACTCTCTATATATAGGTTTTTCTTATATAAATTTTCCTTATTTAGGTATTGCCTTATATAAGTTTTTCTTTTGTACCCTCATGTACTCTGTATATTCTGGCCTACTGGCCTCATATTAAATACGACAAGTGCTATTCCTAACACATATATCACTGATATGCCTTTTCTCAACTTATGTATGAATCTACAATCTATGCTACTAGAATTGAATGGAGCATGAAAGGCCTATTGAGGCGGCTTTTGAATTTTATATGAGCTACAAAAACCTCGGTATGGCTTGAAATTGTTTTGCCATATTAAAAATGAGAGGTATTTTCATGCTTTTCCTTTTGACAGTTATATAAATATTAAAGTATGAATGAATGGTAGATGGTGATTACTTACCCCTTCTTTTGCTTCAAGATTTGTGCAACCTGTATTGGGAGGAAAAACATTGAAGCACTGCTCGTTAAAAATTGTTTCTTCAAGCATTTATACATTTTTTCCTCAGCAGGCTGAATGTCTGTGCCTAGGGAATCAAAATCAAACAAATCAGATGTGGGTTGCTCAGGTCCAGAATGAGGAATTCCAGCTTTTCTACAAACAAATGTCATAAAGTTCTCATCCTGATATGGTGTTGCAGATGAATGCAGGCACGAAGAATCATCAAGCTTTTGCTCTTCTTTTTCCTTCCTTCTAGCAGTTTCATCAAAAGTGGACTCATTTTCAATCTGAGGCTCATAAACAAAATACAACTTCTCATCATTCAAGACTTGTGAAGCAGTACAGTTTCCTCTGTCAGCAATGGATATTTCAGGAACAAAGGCTTCAAGAATTTCTCTACATCGATAGCTTACTAAGTCAGTTTCTGTGGTTTCTCCTTGAGAAGGGCTTTCTATACCCTTGTTCCTCTCTTCCCTTGCAAGTAGAACATGTACAGGGAGTACTGAACCAACAAGAACATCTCCAGATAATGCTTTGCTGGTCAGCTTCTCACTTGTGCTTGAAGGTTTTGCCAGAAGGAAAGACCGAAGTTTATTATGTTTCATCCTGACAAAAGGGTCAGTTCCAAACAATCCTGTCATCCTAACTCTTGCTAAAACCTTGTATTCGCCACTGTCCTCAAATCTCAGATCAACCAAAAGGTTGGCTTTCGAGCTTGCAATGATCACCGTCCATGGTTGCGCCACATACTCACAGCTTAGCCAGTCCCCCCCAGTCATCCTTGCTGCCAAAACCAACCTTCATCTTGCCTCCACGCCGTGTATCCAGATCGAACCAGCACAGCTCCACACTCCCCAGCAGCAACGCTCATTCCGACGGCAAACGCCTGATCCAGCACGCGTGTACGACGGTGGCCTCGAACCCCTGCTTGGCCGCAGGCACGAGTACCAGGGAGCCCGAACCCCGGGACTTAACCCTGAACGGCTGAACCTACTCACCGAGTACAACGTCGCAGCAAGCAGGAAGCCCTCGACAAGGGCGTCACCCGACTGCGACGACCAGGATGCTGGACAGTGGTGGCAGCAAGCTGCTGGATGCGGTGCGCAGGGTTCTTGAACCCATCACTCTGAACGAAGGGCGGCAAAGGAGGAGTCCAGAGGGACGAAGGCAACCTGCTCCGCATTCTCGCCGTAAGGGAATAATAGGATGAGAGAGCACGAGGAGCGGGAGCGGAGGGCGGCGGGAACAGCGGCGACGGCGTGGCGAGGAGGGGCCCCGAGAGGGAGTCGAGGGCGGAAAAGGGGAGGAAAGAGGTTGAGCCGATGAAGGAGCGGAGGTGGTGGCGGAGGCCGCGGGTGGAGAAGTGCGCGGGCGGAAGGAAGGGGAAGGGGAGGGAGAGGAGCGGGGTCGGGTGGGCGCCATGAGAAGGAAGAAGAGGAGGGACACGTGGGAGGCGGCGGGCGGGGCGAGGGAGGCGGCGCGAACACGGAGGAGACGGGGAAGAGGAAGCGCCAGTCGTCGGAGAGGTTCATGGAGGCGCGCCGAAACAGCGGCGTCCGCGCGGAATCAGGAGCAGGGGGAACCAGCGCGGAAGTGAGTCGCGTTCAGGTGGTAGAACGGCGGCAGCACGCGCGCGCGCGAGAGGATGCGGGCGTCGGCGTGCCGGCTTAGTGGAAATTGCGGGAATCGGTGGGAGTTTTTTTGGTGGAGCCCGGGGAAGGCGGCGGCGCGGGCGGTCGGGACCGGCGCGCGGGCGTGGAGGGAGCCGAAAAAGGTGGTTTTGGGCGGTTTTCTCGGTCGATCGGCCGACCAGCGGAGTTGTTAGAAGTAACCTGGTAAATGTTTAGTTTGGAAAGTTTGTATTAAGAAAATTTAAGATAAGAAGTAGAATTAGGACAAAGAAGTAGAATCTTTCTTAGGGCTGTAGTTTTGGTATAAATATAGGGGTAGGTCTAAGTTTTGTAAGCGAACAAAGCGAGAAGTAATAAAGAGAAAATTGTCTCAAATTATTTTTGACGTTCTGTTCCAATAATTGGTATCAGAGCACACAGTAGATCTCAATCTTTTCGGCGAGAACGCCGAGAAGGCGCGGCGTGGAGCGAGTCTCTAGTCTCGACACACAAGGTCAGGGCGAGGCGGCGCGAAGCAAGAATCGTGCGCGTCGGATGCAGTTGGCAGCAAGCCCAAGCAAACAGTCCCGGGACGTGTGGTGCGGCCCCAGTTCCAAAGTTGCACCGGGAGTCGAGCTCAACAAGACAGGAAGCTCCACGAGCCGAGCTACGATTAAAGATCGGGAAAAAAAATAGCAACGTCAAGGACTTGACGTGGAGCAGAGAAGTGTCTCCAGCGGCCGTACGGAAGTAAAAGAGGGACGATTTCACGCTGATTTCGTCGAGTTGCTTGGCTAGACGAGCGTCTCACAGGCGAGTCCGAGGAGGAGTTCGATAACAAGTCAAACCGGTCAGCCTCCATCTTTACGTTTGCAAGCGCGAAAAAAAAGCACGACGAGACGGCTCTCGAAAAAATAAGAGGCTGCGGCGAAGCAGGAGCGCGTGCAGACGGATGCGAAGCACAGCGTGTGAACAATATCAGAGAAGAGGCGACTGCAGGAAAGAACGTGACGTTTTCTAGTACTTGAAAATTATGGGCGAGAAGGCGAAGATTCAGTGTGGGTCTATATCCCTCCAATACCCTCTTCTGACGGTCGACAATTACCCGATATGGGCAATGAAGATGAAGGCAAATTTGTGAGCCCAAGGTGTCTGAGGTGCAGTCAATCCAAAGAGGAAGGCTGTAGAAGATGACAGGATAGATCAGGTTGCACTTGCTGCGATCTATCAGTCGGTACCAGACTCGATGATGCACCAGTTCATCGGGAAGGAAACAGCACATGAAGCATGGCTAACGCTTCAGAAAATGCACGTGGGAGTTGACCGCGTGAATGAGGTACGACTACAAAATCTACGGAACGAGTTTGAGAATCTTCAGATGGGAGAAACCCAGACGGTGGACGAGTTCGCCGGTAAGCTTACTTCATTGTACAATCAGATTATTTCTCTCGGCGACAGTATGGAGGAATCTGTGGCAGTGAAGAAGTACCTGCGTGTGCTACCAGAAAAGTTCGTGCCTGTCGTTACCACGCTCATGTACTCCCCTGATTTGAAGAACATGAAAATCGAGGAGATCACCGGCTCGCTCAAGGCACATGAGGAGTTACTGAAGGGGTATCAATCCCGTAATGAGCAAAGGTATCACTCCCGTAACGAGCAGGTGTTGCTGTTAAAGGGAGATGAAAGAGGTGATCAAGCAGTTTAACCGCGGCGTGGACGCGGCGGTTTTGATTATCGCGAGGCGAGAGATGGCGAGAGATAAGACTGAACAAGACGACGATAACAGACCACGAGATAAATCACATATCAAATATTTTGAATGTGAAAAATAAGGTCACTACGCGGCGGAGTGTCGCAGTCACATAAAGTGCTTCAATTGCAACAAGTATGGACACTACGCCTCGTATTGCAGGAACAAGAAGAAGAACGAGGAGGTAAACCTCACCCAAGCTAGTGCAGACGCATTTAACCGCTCTACTCCTCTCATTGTGCAAAGAAGAAGAGCCGAACATACTGATGTTAAACGAGGAGAAGATAGTTCCTAAACTATGCATGGAAGGAGATAGCCACGATCACACTGATTTGTGGTACTTGGATAATGGAGCAAGCAATCATATGTTTGGAGATCGCTCCGTGTTTCATGAGCTTGATGAGAAAATCTCAGGAAAAGTCAAGTTCGGTGATGGTTCAACGGTGCAAATAAAAGGCAAAGGAACGATGCTGGTACAATGCAAGAACGGCGATCAGAAGTTGTTTTCTGAAGTTTATTATATACTGAGTTTGTGTAACAACATACTCAATCTCAGGCAATTGACAGAAGAAGGGTGCAGGATAGAGCTGCAGGCAGAGTTCTTGCGTGTTTATAACAAGAATAAAGATTTGTTGATGAAGGTCATGAGATCCCTAAACCAATTGTACAAGATTTCCCTAAAAACTTGTAAATAAAAGGAGGCGGACTCCCAAGCGACGGAGTCGTAGCAAAAGGAAGGAAAAAGCGTGCAGGTGCAGTGCGAGAAAAAGAAATCGGAGGGCGGGGCTCTGGCGGCGCGCAAGGAAAGAATAGAAGAAAGAGCGCCGATGCACGACAAAAGAAATAGTGTGGCGCAGAAAGAAAAGGCTTCGCCGTTGAGAAAAGAAAGGAGCAGCCGGCGGTTGACCAAGAAAAATAGTGGACGAACAACAGCTCCGTACGGCAAGCAAAGCTGTTCGGCAACGGCAAGTACTTTAGCCACTGCATGGCTAAGAAGCTTCAAGCGACATCATGCAAACAACAGAGAAGAAAAGCAAGAAAGGACATAGAAGCAAGCAACAACAAGCAAAATGCTTGTGCAGCGTAATAGAGAAAAGGGAAGAAGAATAGAAAAGAAAAAAAAAAGAAAAGAGAAAAATCTAATGAAAATTAGGTAGAATTAAGTTAGAAATTAAATATTACAAGATTAGGGGGAAAATGTTAGAAGTAATCTTGTAATAGGAAAGGTTTAGTTTGGAAAGTTTGTATCAAGAAAGTTTAGGATGAGGAGTTGAATTAGGGTAAGGAAGTAGAATCCTATTCCGTTTCTTATGGCTGTATTTTTTGGTATAAATATAGGGGTAGGCCTGAGTTTTTAAGCGAACAGAGCGAGAAGTAATAAAGAGAAAATTGTCCTAAAGTATTTTAGCGTTCTGTTCCAACAGGAGTGCAGATCGTGGTGTTGGCGTGTAGCTGTCTCTCTGTAGTTGTCTTACTGTTATTAGTTTTGAGTTTTGGCTTTTGTATATTTATTGGAAATTCTATGCATGGCATGTATTTTAAGAGCAGTTCTTCAATGCATACCTTCCTAATACAAGTTGTACAAATTTTAAAGTAAGTCGAAGGATAAGTAATCATTATATACTATCTATTTATACTTTAATATTTATGTAACCGTCAAAAGTAAGAGCATAAGTATTTTAATCATTTATAGAAAGAAAGTGCTGAAACACCATGATGGTTGCGGCATCATCAAACCAAAGTGCGAAACGAGATCGAGGGAAGATACAAGGCGTTCCAGTAAGACAAGGGTGCCAACTTACAAAACAAATATTTAAGTTGAGATAGTTTTGCAAACATACAGAGAAAGGACTTGTATAAATCAAAAATATTTAGACTGCAAGTGGAAACTAGCAAGTACTCAAAGTAAGGGATAGAAAAAAAATTAGGACAGATTATGGTTTCTGCCAAAAGACTCTAATGCCCTTATTTAATACTGTGTCTCTACTAATTAGAGACATGCATGCATTAATTAATCACGATTATAGAGAATGACCTGCCTCATTTTTGTTTTAGAATATGTGTGGTCGCATGTATCTGCGTGCATCTGTATGCATAGGCACAATTTGAGAACACAATTTAAGGAGAGGAGAGCTCTCAATCTCTAATATTGAAGGACACAATTTGAATGCTTCTCTCTGTTACTTTAAAAAAGAGAGCAGTAACTAAACCCGCAGTCCGACCACCTCTCCCCATCGTCCCTTCCTCTTGTCGTCTCCTCCGCGAGATATAAAGCACACCAAATGAAGTAAAGCGAATCCCCAAATCGATCGCGCAAAACCCAAGCGATTGCGTCGGCAATAATCCTCAATACCCCGAGCCCCGGTCTCTCCTCCCCTGTGTCGATCTGTCCGAGCTAATTCTTGTTGCTTATCGTGGTCTTCTTGGTAAGCCAAATCCATTCCACCTTTGTCCCTTTCATGTTTACTTAGCCTATTCCAAGAGCGATCTCATCTTTTTCCTGCAAGTTTGATATGTTTCCTTGTCCCTGTGTTTTTGTTTGCGCCTGTATGGTTCGATGTGCGCGCGACCTTGGGGATAGGGAGCAGTGTGTAGCTGACGTGGATGCCCTCCAGTTGCACGGAAGAGGAATTCTTGAATTGCACTGCCTCATGTCCCCGAATTTGAGATCTTTATGCGGAAGTAGCCTCCCTTGAGATATTACAATTAAATACGTTGTTCTTGATTTCTTATCTTGCTGCTTATGCATTTGCTTATCTGATTAATCGAGAAGACATGAGCTTAGTGTTGGATTCATAGGAGTAGTAAACTAGTACTGACTAGTTGTTGTAGGTGGTTATGGCTGGTGTTGGCGATGGGTGCGGGAAAGGTTGGATTGGGGCTTGGAGCAGCGGTCCAGCCAGTTGATTAGTGGCGGCCGCCGGCCGGTTTTCCAAATCGGCGATGCTGCTCATGTGAGCGAGGGTGATGGTGGGGTGGCGGTTGGAGGAGTGGATTCGATGAGCAAGAAGAGGAAGAGGAAGGAAAAAAAGAGAGAGGAAAAAACAGTGCAGAAACGACTTCTTGCATGTCACTTAGGGTGCTTTTGGTTGCTTGGATGGGGTTAGATGGGATATAGTTATTTAGTCTGGTTGGGATGGAGCTATCTAGGTGGTTGTTTGGTTGAGTGGATGGGGATGAGTCTTTTTTTTTTGGGGGAGATACTAGCAATCGGATGTCCGATTACTGTTCATTTTATCGGACGCGTCGTGCAATATTTTTTTCTCATGCGTGCAACATTTTTTTCAACGTCTGCAACATTTTATTTTGCGTGAACATTTCTACTGTTATCGAAGAAAAAATGTTGCACGCGTACAAACAAAATGTTTCATACATGAAAATAAAATGTTGCAGAGCGTTCGAAAAAATCTGACATTCGATCCTAAGTCATTCGGTTTTTTTGGTTGGATGTATGAGGATGGATAGGATGAGTCAATTTTTTGTTTGATTGGAGAGATGAGGGCGGATAAATTGTTTGTGATAACTTGTTGTGAGATTACCCCAAATTGATGAAGATATTTGACAAGAAACTTGAATTACTCCCTCTCCGGATACGAACTATTGTGGCTTCCCATCGCCACTTTACATTCGCAGCAAATATGCCGACTTGTGATTTGAACACTAACAATTGCGTGGATATAAAGCTATTAGTTAACTTAGTTGAGCTAACGACTCACTGAACTGCAGTTCCTATTATTAATCATTTGGAAGGGAGTAGTACCCTACTGTCACAAGCCCATATACACGATCTGATAAGAAAATGCTATAAATAGTTGGTTCAATTTGACATCAATAAGCTCATCTAGAAACATGTGTGACAAGAGAGAAAAGTTCGATAATGTGTACTGCATGCACATATCAAATTGGTTACATAGAAATGAAATGAGCCAACTGATGTTATCACTTTTCAAATACAATGGTCACGATTGAACAATGGTGCATGCCGCAACTGGCAGGAAGCATAGGGCTCTTATATTTTCTGACCTAAGAGATGCAGCTGGTCAAAGAATCATCAACTGGATTACATCTTCATTCCTCGCTATGTCATATACAACCATGCATGGGGTTTGCAAAGAAAGACTTTTCCAGCTTTGGGAATTCTCCAGGCATCCTAAAATATGGAGCCCCTGTTTGATCATTGTGTAACCTTTTCACTTCTGAACTGAATACTTCCAAAGGTATCCTTCCTTCAAATTTTCACTGCTTGGCTGAGACCATACATCAGAGACCTACATGAAGCATAAACAATAGACCAACACAATAGTTCATAAATGCTCCTCACAGAAAAGAAATTTAGCAAATTAAAAGAGAAGCACAGTAGCAAATGAGTTAAGGTACAGTAAGCATAATTCCTACAATACGGACATTTTAGGTTGCAAGTTGTCACAGGTGAAACAATCACAGACAAAAGATAAAACAGAATGTATAACTTTACCTACTTAGCAAGCTTAAATGGACCACATTTGCTTGCAATTCCTTCAACTGAGCACAACAGAATCAATATCAAGATCTTTCTTTTTCTCCTCTTGTCCATCTACAATTCAAAATCAAGCATTTTTTAAGACTATCATTCACAAGTATTACTGTGATGAGTTATTCTAGAGATCAAAAGATAGGTTCGCTTGTGTCGGAATTCTTCTCTTGTGTTGTCGGATTACTTCTCTGAAGAAGTCGGAACTCCACCTGAAAGACAGAAAGTTCACGCAACACAGAAAACAGACGGCAAGAACTTTTCAGATTTAATTTGGTGCTGCTCAAAATACTTCCCGCAGCGTTTTCTGTTTTTCTCCTCATTACTTATATAAGTTAAAGAGTCTACATGCAAAACCGAATGCAGTTACAATTAGTAATCCGGACTACTTTAACCTGTTGGACTCACACATCAAATTTGCTGCTATTCGGTCTCGGACAGAAAGTTCACGCAACACAGAAAACAGACGGCAAGAACTTTTCAGATTTAATTTGGTGCTGACACACAACTCAACTATTTAAGTTGGTCAAAATACATATGATTACTGCCTGTTGGACTCACACATCAAATTTGCTGCTATTCGGTCTCGGTGCCTGTTCGTTCCTCCCTCCCGTCATGACTTTGGATTCTAATCTTTTTTGCATGGAAGAGATTGAGAAAGATTCTTATTTCTTTTTTCAGGTCACAAGTCTTATCTCTCTTTAATTATAGGAAAAAATTATCTCTCTTTATATCACATGTTACCACATACTAGTTCAGTGCCCGTACATTGCTACGGAAAACAAAATTGATAACGAAACATAAAGGTCAAGCAATAAAAGAAAATGACCGTGTGTTGCTACGAATAAAAAAAATCATGTTATCTAACACATTGAGTTGGCTTATATCAAGTCATCGACTAAGTTAAAGTAACCAGCTGAACTCTGCCCGACCCGCATCGTGTCTTCTCCACTCCTTCTGGTCTACACACCTCTTCGACTCCATCACCACGCCTGACTATGCTCTGCTCCGTGATAGCCTTTGTCAGGCTTATCCCGCTATTCCTAGCCGGAATCATAAAAAAAACCTGGGAATTATGAAAAAAAATCATATTTGATAATAACGTTTTACTATATATATCACCTTCTTTTCATAATCAAGTGGTAGACAGATCGAAGAACCGTAGAGAGGTCAGAAAGGGAACCTTGCCGAGGACGAGGAGCTGCAGCTGTGCATCGATTGGCTGGTGTCGCTCCATAGCCACCTTCCACGTGGACACAACCATCGGTAGTTTTGCTTGCGCGCGCAGAACCACGAAATCCGACTAAATTGCCCCACGCGTGGAGAGAGTCGAAGGCTTCGCAAACTCAACTTGAAAATTTTTCAAATTAGAAAGTTTCAGCTTGAAAAATTTTCAAATAGAAAATTCTCAAATTAGAAAGTTTCAAGTTGAAAATTTTCAAATAAAAAGTTTCGACTAAAAAACTTTCAATTTAAAAACTTTCAAAAACGGTTAAAAAATAGAGAAGGATGAATGGGATGACGTTGAGTAAGGAAAAAAGTGATAAAAGGAATGAAGTGTTGTTACTTATCATAACGAGTGGACATCCTAACCGCACCATCAAATTAGCTATTCCCGAACATTTTTCCATTGCACTAACGCCTCTTCTTCTTTTCCAGAAATCATTCCATAGCGTTATTAACACTTGGCCAAGAGCCTTACAAAAGCGACAATATTACCATCACAACCGAATACGACTTGCATGGCTAAGCGAATCGTAATCGTCGAAATCATTAGGTGCACGACATCCGCTGAACTCGAGCCATTGGTTCCGAGGTCGAACTCCCGAGGTGCTCTGCTGCAGGATGTCGGCGATGACGAACACCCGAGCCACGCGCCTCCTGCGACCAATGCATTTCACGGGCGCAACATCGATCACGTAGCTCTTCGTCGGCGGTTCCGATTCTGCGCCACCAGTGAATCGCACCGTTAGCTTTGTGATGGTGGTGCACCACCGCCCGTCGATTGTAGCGATGAGTCGAACGGGTCCATGCACACCCGCGGCAAACCGGCGAGTTGCTTGCTCAGCGTCGAGACCACACCCGTACGCCGGGGTGGCGAGGATCGTTAGGCTCATGCCGGAGTCCAGTATTGCGCCGCCCTTCCTCTCGACGTTCCACACTTCGCTGGGGATGTCGAGGGCCTCGCCAGCGATGGAGATGGCCTCCACCATCAGGGCGTAGAACGGGCTCGTCCGGCCATCGAGAAGCAGCGACGTCTGCGACGACGACGCGGCGGCAGAGCTGGAGGCCGTGTCTGGGCCTGGGCCAAAGGTGAGGTAGCTGGTAGCGTTGCGCGGGGCGAGTTGATCAACCAGGTAGTAGGAGAAGCGACCGCCGAAGCGCGCGACGACGTGGGACGCGAAGGGGATGTTGTTGTTGCCGAGGCTGAGCACGCCGCCCGAGGCCTGGAAGCTCTGGCCGTCATACGAGGTGGTGCACCCCAGCACCACGTCCTGAAGCTTCGCCTTCTTGTCTGGCCCGCCGCCGGACAGCGCAACGGTCACCGAATCGGTGTCGACCAAGCCGCGCGCCGACAAGCCGTCTTTGTACCTGCCACGTCCACGATTAGGTGACGTTAGTTTAGTTAGTTAGGATGAGGACGAGCACGCGGTGGCGTCAACATCGACAGCCGTGGTGTCGCCCATGGTTCTCGCTCAGCTTGCTCTGTTTCTTGCACGCGCGAGGCGAGGCAGGGTGGGGCGGATGGCTACGGTTGCATGCTTATAAGACCACGACACGTACGTACGTTTCCTTGATTCGCGCGCTGTGATGGCGCCATCACAGATTCACGGCTCAAGGAAAACAAAGTAAAATTTTCTTTTGTTCTATCCAAATTTTACATAATCTTCTACAGAGATATCAATTTGCAATCAATTATCAAATTGTGGTATGATACACTACTACATTCCTTTTCTTCTGTCCAAATTTTACGTAATCTTCTATAGAGATATCAATTTCTAATCAATTATCAAATCGTGATATGATACACTACTACTTTCCTTTCAAATTTTACGTAATCTTCTATAGAGATATCAATTTCCAATCAATTACAAATCGTGATATGATACACTACTACTTTCCTTTCAAATCGTGGAGAACGGACCACCGCCACCAACTGGTAATTAGAAGTAGTAGAGATAACATATTATCTTTCTTGCAATTATGATTTCTTATCTTCAAAGTATTGAGAACATCACATCGTTATTTCTTTCTCTCCGAGGTCAAGTTTTGTTCGGCTACATTGTTATTAGTGATGCAGCAGGCTGAGAGATTGATCTATTGGTCATGATTTACTAATCATAATCATAATTAGGCTTAATCTCACGCATGCATATTCTAGTTCCTAACTATATCTAAATACCAGCTCATCAGATTGATCTGCAATTGATGCAAAGGAAGAAAGGTGATACCAGATTGATGCAATTGATCTTTGGGGGCAAATCGGGCCTCCCTCCAGCTGCCTTCTAGCCGCTCCGGGTCACTGCCCTCCAGCCGTCGGGTGTCATCGGGTACGCTGTCCTCCTAGCGCTGGGCTAAGCCGCCCTCCTGCCGCGCCGAGTGCCGCCGGCGCTGGGTCACTGACCTCTAGCCCTCCTGCAGAGCCGGGCTGAGATGCCCTTGTGCAACACCGGGTCACGTCGCCCTCTTGCCGTCGTCGATCTACCCTCTTGTCGCTGATCTGCCCTCCTGCCGCTGGGTCGAACCAGCCTCAAATCGTGCCACTTTTTCCGTGCTGCCATCGATCTGCCACTCCGCCCTTTGGACCTAACGCTCCGCCCCTCGATTTGTCGCGTTGCCCTCCGGATTTGCAGCGTCGCCCTGTCGATATACCGCGCCTCCACTCGATCTGCTCCTGTCGGGTTGCGCCGCTCCTGCCTCTGCGCTGCTCCTACCTTCAACTGGGAGAGGCAGGTGAACCGTGGCTGGGGGAGACCCATGATCGTGAGGGAGGTGAGCAAAACTAGTGGGGAAGAGCCAGTCGCGCGTGGGATGAGGCCGTCCGGCTTTTTCTTCGGGATGGAGCCATCCGGCATCTTCATAGAATATTCCTCAAAATTGGATATCCTAGTCAACTCATCCATCCATCCAAACAATTGGATGACTTCAAATACATGGATGGCCAAATCCCATCCAGGCTCATCCAGGGAACCAAACGCTACCTTAATCTCCAAAGTCACTAAAGGTTGAGTGGCATGAAAGGAAGATTTTGAAGGCCCTATTTAGGGTTTTAAGTCGATTTTAGCTTCTAAAAATCACTCCAAACAGCTTATTTTTTAAGCGGCTTTTAGCATAAATTAGAAGCCATATATAACTAGCAAAAGTTAAAAGCTGAAAGCTAGTTTAGACCTGCTTTTGCAGTTTATTGCTAAGAGAGATTAGCTATTTGTCAAACAGTCTCTTATAAAAAGCTACATTTGCTTTTTAGCCTTGAAAACCAAAAAACAACTTTTCAGAAAAGCTACAGCTCCCCAAATAGGCTCGAAATCCAGTGGCACAGCAAGAAAACCAGCTTTTTTGAGTTGTAGATTAGAGAAACAAGAAATTTTTAGTGACATATAGAGAATTTTTTTCAAAAAAATTATGAAACTTATACCATAAATCAACAAAACATGTTAATGAAGTACTTTATCCAATTTAACATAGTCACTGCACTTTGTATTTGGTTTAATAAAACTTTTTAAAACTGGGTACTCTTTCCATTTCTGAATAGACGATGTTTTAGGATATTGCATTTCAACCAAAGCATATGTAAAAATTAGCCAAATCGTCCTCTTTCGTTAACTTACTTATTGCTACTGGATGGTGTGAGTTACACTATTTCACACTAATAAAAAACATTAGAATTAATGAATGATAGGGATATGCAAAAGAAAAAACAGTTTAAAATTGTCTAAAAACTGTAGAATGATATGTATTTAAGAATAAAATTAGAAAACTGGAATGACATTTATTTAGAAACAAACGGTTTAGTATATTTAAACATCTATACTGGCCACATCAAAATTATTATACTATACAAGTCTAGTTTCTAGCAGGATCCAAATTTCGGCGAAAATTCGCCGAAATTTCGGATTTCGGACCCCCCAGACCTAAACTACTAGCCGGAAAAAACATTTGAAAATGCTACAGTAATTTAATTTTTTCAGTGAGATTTCGGTCAAATCGGGCGAAATTTCAAGAAAAATTCTGGATTTTGGTTTTTTATGGCCGGATTTGACTTCAATTACATCAATAACCCATAAGAAAGTGATCTTTGATGATAATTTGTCCAAAAACTTATTTTTGAGACATTTTAAAGTTTTGGCTGAAACACTGTTAGAATTTTATAAAATTTAATATGCTTTATAATGCTATGAAAAATTTATGGTACTATCCTAAGAAGTCTAGGATCAAACAAAAAATTTTATAAAATATTTTAACTTCATTTGTTATCTTTTAAAAATAAAAAACAGAATTAGCATAAACGAGGTAGTAATAGTGTCAGAATTTTATAACTTTTTTCATGTTTGATCATTATTTGAAAATTTTATAGTAACATTAGTGATGCATAAATACTATCTATAAAAAATTTCAAAATTTTCTAGAATGGTTTGAACTATTTTTCATTTGGTTGACATTTGTCGGTCAGCATTCAGTTGCAGTGTACAAATTTTTAAAAATTCAAGAAGCTTGATAATCATCTAAAAAATTTATGAGAACATTAATTATGTATCATAACCATGTACAAAAAAATTCAAAAGTTTCTAACGTGGTTTGTACCATTTTTTATTTTCAGATCAAACTTATCGGTTAGTTTTTATGAGACAGTAGCAATGTTTGAATTTTTAAAAATTCCTCAAATGTGTTAATCTTCTGAAATTTTTATGAGAACATCATTGATGTGTCAGGAACCTCCAAAAAAAATTTCAAAATTTTTCAACATCGTTTGAACTATTTTTCGTTCAGTTGAAATTCATCAAAATTTCGGGATTTTTCGGTGAAATTTCGTATTTTTCGGTAGAAAACAAACCGGATTTGAATTTTTGTTTTTAAATTTCGAACGAAATTTGTCCGAAATACCCGAATTTCGTCGAAATTTCGGATTCCAATCCGAGAAGATATTTTATCCGAAAACGAAATTTGAATCCTGGTTTTCAGCTTACAAGTTGACCATTTGCCACCAATTAAAAAAAGCTTGAAAAGGTTAGTCATTGCTAAGGCTATTTGCTGTCCCATCACATGGAAAAGAAGAAGGAAATACAGCAACAGTAACACAAGCAAGCTCTTTTGTGCGCTCTCTCCCTCTGCCGGACGTTGCGACCGAAGTGCGTTCAGACAATTTCCTCTCCCCCTCTTCTCCATACATATACATACACCAGCGACACGCCTCCGTCCCAAATCCAGCGCCTCCGGGCCTTCTCCCACCGAAGCAAGCACGCTGCGTCGAATTCTTCCCTCCTCCTCCTTTCCCTCCCGCTGGATTGGCGTGTGGGGTGGAGATCCGCGCGGGCTGATTCCTTCTCACCAGGTAAGCCCTACTTGCTTGGATTTGTTCTGGACTCTTCGCCGTGAGCAATCGAATCCAAATCGCAGTTATGGTGCTAGTTAAAATACATCAAACATGGACTCTCATGTTTGTACCAATATGAAACAACCAGTCAGCGGAGACAATCACCAAACAGTGATATGCGTGTTGTTTTGCTACCTGATTGGATGCTCATGATACCCATTTAACCATACAATGGATACAAATGTTTCATGTGCCTCTCTCCCTGCAATCAGCTTGCTGTGTAGAACATTATGATTAGTGTTTCTTTCCTTCTGTTTTTGAGCAAAAGTTATTAATACATTCTATGATTTTTCTTCCTACTTTTGTTCTGGAGTGCTAGTAAATAAGAAAATTCCTTGCAGCGTTCGAGACTGCTTAGAGACTCCAGTGCTCCCTTGACCAAGCAAATATAAAAGAACAAAGGTGCCTTGTGGGTAGGAAGCATCTATCTTTTCTTTATATTTTCAACATTTTGCTTGATTGATTTCTGCCATTTTTGTTGGTTTTTTAGAGATTTGATGCACTTTTGAGGTATCCTATGTTCTGGTCATTACAAACAGTCATTTCTCCTTTCGAGACAGTTGATTCACCATGATCCAACCTATTTGCTTGCTGAAAGCTGTTTCTCTCTCTCTCTCTCTTTTTTTCACTTTCATTAGAATTAAGGTGGATCTAGTTTAAGCATTTTGAAAAATATAATTGAAGATGAAATCATTCATACGAGTGATGTAAGATCTCTTTCGAATTCATATGTGAATGTTTGCTTTGTACTGCACAATGGGGTATTATGTTTCAGTCAAAACCTCTCACGTCTGTGTTGTGAAGTGTCAATATAGTCCTACTGATCCTAGTGAACATGATGGTTGGTACTTACGCTATCTAGATTGATTAAACATTTTTTTTTGTAAATCACTACATATGCATGTCTGAGTAGGTGGGTGGGTGAATCAATGTGGTTGTGGTTTCGCTATTGTCTGCATTGACTTTTCTCAAATTCATTAGTTCAAAACAAGAATTAGCCTCTTTTGGGCTTCCAAATGTCACAAGCTGAGCATGAGGTGGTGAAGATGTTGAAACTAATTTCTGATAAAATGTTATAATGTTGAGTCATATCGTTACAGAATCGGGTGATTTTTTTATTATAAACTCATTTCACAGTGGGTTCCTCAATTTTGCCCATTATAGCTGCCTCCTAAACTATTGTTTTTTATAGTTGATGTAAAAGCTACTGTAGCACATCTTTTCTGAGGCTGACCTGGTATGTTATGCACTTTTGCTTTTCTTGTAAAGTTATACTTTTCCGTTCCCGCCAGTCATCGAGGATGTGTCAGCACTGACCCGATGTTAGGGTGTCGGATTTATCCTCTTAACAGTGCTTCCACCTTTTTTTCCATAGATCAGATCTAGATGTTTTCACTGTACTCCTCTGGTTAGTGTCATTGTCCATTATTCTTTGTTCAAAGATAGGAGACAATGTTAGGCTAACTGCTAGGTATTTGGGGTTTGGATATCTGTTAGATTCTGACGGACTTAAGTTTTGTTGCTTATGGCCATCAACCTAAGTTTTTACCTGTTGCTTTAAAGTGAAATTCCTGTCGTACTTTTGGAAACTTGGGAGGTGAAAGGAACAGAGGACTAGAGGAGAGGCATAAACAATGGGAAAAGGAGATTTGGCTACTAGGTCCAAATCTCAGAAATCGTCGGCAACACAGGTTTGTATGAGCAATCTGAAACTGCAAGAGTAATTAGTGGCACCCTCTTACCTTATTTTACTTGTTTCAGAATGAACAGAGTACGCCTACTAATCCGCCTACAGCATATCCTGACTGGTCTCAGTTTCAGGTTCATAAAATGAGATTACCTTGTATTCCTTTTTAATTGATTTACTATGTTGAATAGTATAAAGATTAGTATAAATCTGTAGGCATACTATAATGCTGCTGGGACGGCTCCAGTGACCCCACCGGCTTTTTTTCATTCAACTGTGGCTCCAAGTCCTCAGGGGCACCCGTACATGTGGGGTCCACAGGTGCATTCTCTTAACTTCTTTCTATGGCTGTAGTGTTTATTTAGTGTTGAGGCTGTAACCTGCGACTGGTAGGCTACTATCACTTCTGCTGTTCTGCAAGAATTATGTCTAGTAACTAGTGTAAGCATGGGTGTTGCTGAGCAAGCGTTAGCATGAGCCTTTCCATTAACTTTAGTGTGAGTTAGGCGGATATTTTTAACCTTTTGTCATAGGGTCTGTGCTAGTATTTTGTTTTATATGAAGGATGAGATTAGCTAGTGCAACCTCTGAAGCTCTGGGGAAATCAGTGTTTTAACATGTGATATGAATTTATCTGGTGGCAGATGGTGCCTCCTTATGGGACACCACCACCATATGCGGCGATGTATGCTCAAGGCGCACCATATCAGCAGGCACCTTTGCCACCGGTAGTCCACTCTCTTATATTTCACTTGAGAGAATAATTTTATCATGCTTTTATATGGCACTTATCAAAAGAATAACATTCTAAGTGTTTCTACATTAGGGTTCACACCCATACAGTCCTTATTCTGTGCAATCACCAAATGGGACAGTTCAAACTCCTGTAAGTTAATGGGCATCTTTTACCTGCTTTATTGCGTGCTAGAATGCAAGAAATATTTCACCTTATCCTTTTTAAAAATTTATTCTTTGGGTCTTTCTGTTGTGTCCTTATATTTTAGCTCCCGTGACCTTGCTGTCGAATTTGTTGCTTATTCTATTACTATTTAATTATCGTAGTATCACATACAAATTCATTTGTTTGATTAGTCTCCTCTCTTTCATCATTTTTCTCCTCGAAGTAGATATGATTGTGATTAAATCATGTTATTAGAAATCTGGTGCTGGCGGTACAGAGACAGATAAGTCAAGCAAAAATAAGCGTAAGAATCCCCTGAAGAGATCCAAAGGAAGCTTAGGTAGTCTGGATGTAGTTTCAACCAAAAATAAAAAGCCACCTGCAAAACCTTTAGTGTCATCCTCCAATGAAGGTTCTTCACAAAGGTAACTCCTTTTCTTCCTTTTATGTGATCGTAATGGATAAATGATGAATCCTCAACAATCTGATATGCAGTGAGAGTGGAAGCGGAAGTTACTCTGAAGGAAGCAGTACAAATTCCAAAAGTGTATGTCATTCCATCATATTACTTTTTGATGTATGACTTCATTATGTTCGTTAGTATCTTGGTACAAATTCCAAAACATTCTGCTTTTCGTCTCACCATTCTCCCTGTTATAGAAAGTCTTGTTTGGCATTAGTAACCTATGAACTATTTCAATTTTCAACTATTGCTGGATGGCACCTGCACTGGGCTGGTCCAGTACTTAGAGATGCTATTTGGTAGGGTTGCACACTGGTTCTGTATACATGCCAAACCGGAAACCATAGTTACCAGAAACGCGGTCCATGCCCATCTAAGTTGCGGTACGGAATTCGGGTTTGCAGTTTGCCACTTTTTCTTCCAATTTCCACTGCGAACACAAACCCCGTACCCTAAATTGGTAGGGGCTAGACGAATCCGGTTCGCAATTCGTAGGGGTTTACAACAAATCCCGTAACTATGCTGGAAACCAGCCGGATTGTGATTCTGGTGAGGGTCCAGGATTTCTGCAAAATTCATTCCTCTACAGTCCCTTAGGAACTCAATTTCTTGCATAAGATACTTCGTAATTTGTGAATCTAGTCTTTTGTCGCATGCGCCTTTGACAGTTATAAGCGCTTATTTGTTAGATGTATCCATGTTCTCCACTCTCCTTAGAAACACATGATTAGCCTGCTTGCCAGCTGACGGACAAACTAGATGGATGCATCCTACCTTCTACATTTTTCTTGCTTTGTATGCTGGAGATGAGCATGAGCTAACCTAAGACCAATATAAACAAATAATTTGCCTGCAGGGTTCAAGGACAAAGGATGGTTCTGAGCATGGCCAGGGTAATGGTAGGTCTTAAAACTCTTATCTATTATATAGTATTTAAAAAGTGCATATTTTTAATAACCAATCTTTGATAGCCTCAGTGCCACACTGGGGAAAAGAGGTTTGAGGAACTACTGTTGATTTTTTTAATTAAAAAAATACATATATTCGCTAAAAGGTTTTCCTTATGTGTTAGGAAATGGCTAAAATCTAATTGCTTCTTTTGGCCAGATGCTAGAAATAAAAGTGTCACTGCTCAGAGCTCTGCAGTTGAGCCCACACAAGCAGCTTCTGGGCCAGTTGTGCTTAACCCTATGATGCCATATTGGCCTGTTCCCCCTCCCATGGCTGGCCCAGCAACTAGTCTCATGGGAATGGATTACTGGAGTGCTCCTTCCATATCCATGCATGGTAAAGTTATTGCAGCACCATCATCAGCTCCTTCGTCGAATTCACGTGATATTGTTCCCAGTGATCCGGCCATAAAGGTATGTTACTGTTACTACGAAGGGTTTGGTTCTCCTGGTCTTATTTTATTACAGGACAATTCCCTCCACTTTTTTCTTAGGGTTGCCTTCTGTTAATGTAGGATGAGCGAGATCTGAAGAGACAAAAACGGAAGCAATCAAATAGGGAGTCAGCTCGCCGCTCAAGATTACGCAAGCAGGTCTGCAATTTTTGCACCATTTCAATTGAACCGTTGGAAGCTTTTCGAAGAGCACTTGTATTCATTATGAGGCCATTAGGCCAAAATATATACATATACACGAGGGTACAAAAGGAAAGCCTATATAAGGCAATATCTATACAAGGCAATACAGGATACTAGCAATCTCTATATAAGGCAATCTGGGATACTAGCAATCTCTATACAAGGCAATATAGGATACTATCTTAACACCCCCCTCAAAACTCATGGTGGATCAACAACACTAAGTTTGGAGAGATAAAGGGCCTGTTTGGGGGGAGGCTGCAAATTTGAAAAGTTGCTTTTAGTTTCTTTCAATGTAGAAGTTGTATGGTAGTGATTGTGGCTTTTCTTGTTATGCTGTTTGGTAATCTGGCTGCTGCAGCTGTAGCTTTTGGGGGCCAACCGAGCGGGGAGGTAGCAACAACATAGCGAAATACAGCGGCGTCCAAGTGGGGAGGTGACGTGGAGACGGTGAGGCGGGGTGGCGGAGGTCGGGAAAACGGAGCGAGCGAGGTGGTCAAGCGAAGCCACAGCTGAAAAGCTCCTCCCCAGCAGCTGCAGCTTTTGGGGGTGCTTCTGCTGTGGCTTAGCTTCCAACCTGCTTTACAACCATATTGTTTGGGGGAGCTTTTGGCCTAAAGCTGAAGCACAGCTCCCCCAAACAGCCCCAAAAGCTGTGATAAGCTCGAGTCTATGCCTTCGTGAAAAAAGTCTGCCAACCAAGCTTTGAAGGCACATACTGAAGAGCCACGACCTGATCCTACACCTGTGACCGCATGTAGGAAGCATCAACACAGATATGCTTGGTGAGCTCGCTTCACTGGGTCTCGAGCAATGCTAATAGCACTTGTACTATCAGGTAAAAGGGGAGTGAGTGTAGAAACAGAAATACCAAAATTCTCAAGTGACCACCGTAACCAAGTAACCTCTGATGTTAAAAGAGTCATAGCTTACAACTCAGCTTTAGCATTGGAATGAGAAACTGTTGTCTGCTTCTTAGTCTTCCAAGCAATGAGAGAACCACCAAGAAAAATACAGTAGGCAGAAAGAGATCGACGATCAGAGTGATCACTAGCCTAGGTAGCATCAGAATATGGCTAGAGCTGTAAGGAGCTGTAGTGTGGAAAGAAAAGACAACGAGAGATAGTTCCATGAAGATATCACATAACACGAAGATGACTGTAGTGGAGCTGAGTGGGACTACAAATGAACTGACTCAAGATATGCATTGGATACGAAATATCAAGATGAGTGACACCAAGGTAAACAAGACTCTTAACAAGATGGCGATAGCGAGTAGGATCCTCAAGAGGTTCACCATCAGTAGGTCGAAAATGAACATTGAGCTCCATAAGGGTCTCGGTTGTGTGCTGATCAGTGAGAGAAGTATAATCAAGAAGATTCTGAATATACTTCTCTTGGGACAAGAAGAAGCCCTCAGGTGTAGAAGAAACGTCAATTCTAAGGAAGTAGCAAAGGGGACCCAGATCAGACATGAGAAACTGCCCACTGAGACGTGCCTTCACAAAGGCAATATACCGAGAATCATCTCCCGTGATGATCATGTCATTGACATATAGAAGAACAATTTGACCATGAGGCGAAGTGTGAACAAAAAGCGCATGATCATTAGCACTAGCAGAAAAGCCAGCCGCAGTGACCGCAGACCATGCACTTGTTGAAAACCACGTGCCACGAGACGAGCCTTGTAGCGCTCAAAAGAACCATCAGAGCGAGTCTTAACCTTATAGACCCACTTGCATGTAATGAGATGAACACGTGGGGGAAGAGGCACATGATCCCATGTGCCAGTGCGCTCAAGGGCAGCAAGCTTTGCCACCATCGCATGTTGCCATTCCTAATGAATAACATCACAGTTAGAAATCGCCTCGGTAAGAGCTGCACCAGCAAAACCAAGGCGCTCAAGAGGCCAAATAGACTGACAATCGCGAAGAGTATAGCGAGGAGGAGGCTTTGGAGAAGGTGGCTCAGTAGGAGAAGATGGCATATCAGGAAAAGATGGCACATCAGAGGAATCCTCAATTTCCGGATGATGAGTATAATATAGAGGATAAGAAGGAACAATGTCAGGAGAAACCTCCGAGGAGGCACCGGTAGTGAAGAAGACACCAAAGGAGGGGTCGACGATGAAGGAGACGCCAACCATGGAAAGGGAAAAGTGACAACTGGAGTATCAGGAAAAGTCAGGAAAAAAGCGACTCGACAAGATATGCTGGTGTGGAAGAAGGACGAGGGTAGTAGGGACGAGACTCATCAAAAGTAACATCTCGAGAGACCCGCATCCATTGGTCAACAGGATCTCAACAACGATATCCTTTACGCTAAGCACTATATCCCAGAAAAACATACCCAACAGACTGAGTGGTCAATTTGGTGCGTTCATGAGGTGCAAGAAGAACATGGCACACGTCCAAAGAGGCGAAGACTAGAATAATCGGGAGTCATGCCACAAAGACACTCTACTGGAATCCTGCCCTGAAGAGCAGAAGGTTGAATATTAATTAAGTGGCAGTGGAAACAGCCTCAGCTCAGAAGGTGGAACAGCGGAAATAAGCAAAATAGCACGAGCTGTCTCAAGAAGATGACGATGCAAGCCACACCATTCTAAGCATGAGCACCAGGACAGGAAAACTGAGAAAGAGTGTCTTGCTCTCGAAAAGCACGAAGGGCTCCTGACAGATACTCCCCTCCAACCCCTAGGGCCACCACTAGAGTAGTCGTCACTGGTGGAGGGGCAACACGAGACAGTCGATGTGGAAACTGGTGCATGCACACAACCAAGACCCAAGGAGACACCAGCAGACCCGCACCACGAAGGCGAGTCTCAGTACAAATAGTTGCAAAGGCCTCCAACAAGGTCACATGAGGGTGGCGACCGAGTAGCTGGGCACGAATCCGCTCAAACTTAGCTCAGAGACGTGTCAAGAAGTAGATGCGACGAAGCTCCAGATAAGAGTGTTGACGCTGATAGCACTGACAAGTGCGGCAAACCTTCGGTCCAAGAGAATCAAGATGACGCCACACCGAGGACAATTGTGCGTAGAACTCATCCACGGTAGAATCACCTTGTTGTAGCGACTGTTCATGTCGCACAACAGCTAGGTACAAAAAATCGCCAACAGGCTCATAGCGGTTGCGAAGATGCGCCCACATCAACTGGGCTGAAGACAAAGCAACCACGTCTCTAGTGAGATGCACTTCCATGCTAGCAACCAAAATAGCGGAGGCACGAGCAGCCTCATCAATCCAAATCTTGTAGGCTGCAAATTGAGTCTGAAAAGACTCCACATCATCAGCATGATCATCGTACGCCTTCTGTTTAACAGCATCATCAGCCTCCTAAGGAATAACAGGCGTGGAAGGGGAGTAGATGAGGCGGACAAGGTAGCTCGCCTGTGGGAAATTCCGAAAGACGCTGACCACGTATGTGAAGGCGCATATGTAGAACCTAGTCTTGATAATTGAGATCGTCGAAGATAACCGGGCAGCGAGGAACAAAAACTATGCCCGATGAAGTACCAGGAGACGACAACAATTTTTTTATTTTATTTTTACCTATTATAAACTGATCGAAGGATCCCGAGTCTCCTTCCTCTGTTTTGGCCCGACGGAGGCCGATGAAGAGGAAGAAGGATACAGGGACGAGCGGTGGCCGCTCAAAACCCTAGCTGCTCTGGCTGGAGGCAGCGATTGTGGTGGCAGCGTTTTGGTAGCCGACAACGAGCTGGCTCCACCACGCGCGGCCGGGGGCGGCCACGACATCGTTCTAGTCATTGACGACGAGAGACGTCGGCTCCGCTACGTGCGGCCGGGGGGTGGCCACTGGTGCTAAGGGTGAAAACGGGTCGGATACATGCGGATATTGCTCTTCTCGTATCCTAATCCATATTTTTTTCCCGGATTCGGAATTGGATACGGGCTAGCTGGATACGGATACGAATCCGGGTTATTCGGGATACAGACATGGGACGGATACACGACGGATTTGGGTCGGGAACAGATAAAGATATACGGATTATGCACGCATGATAAATTGATAATCAAGTGTATTTTAAAAAAATTAAGCATTTGCACATGGCTTACTATTGTATAGTATTGTTTTTTATACAGATTCCTTTCTGTTTTTTTAAAGGTTCTCATCAATACAATCAAACCATTTTAGGCAGGGCCAGCAGGGGGCGACTGCAACTCATTCAGGATCAAACGAACACGAACAGATTTTTTCTCAAGGAAAATTGACAATTCAGAATAAACCAAATTAGTATTTTGTTGTCAGTCCCTGTAACACTCATTTGTTGGTACATTAAGCCTTGTTTCAACCCCCACAACAGTATATGTGGTGATATGTCCTTGCTATTGTGCGAAAATTACAGTAAATGTTGCTAATGTGTAGTATTTCATTGAATATCTTCAACCAATTTGCGCTAAATACTCTTGCCAATTCTCGTTCGATTATCTAATATCAAAATCACCAAGACAATTCCTTGTATGTATGAAGAGTGATTATTTTCCCCAACACGCGCCCACGAGCTTGGCGACGCGTATCCTGGCGGGAGAGGGAAGGAGCAGTAGCCTGGGATTATGCAAGAATAGGACGCTTTAGCTCGAGGAAGAACAAACCAAGCAATCAAGATCAGGGTTCCGTTCGAGTACCTTGGCAGAATAGAACCAGACGAAAGCGTTGGACGCTGTGTCCGACATTGTCGCCTCCAGCCAGGCATCGCAGGACTGGGCACAATAGGGTGGCGCCCCCACAGTGGCCACGTCGCCTCCATTGAGATGACCTCGACACCCAGGAGCTCTCCTCTGGAGTGGCCTCGAACCTAGGCGCCCGAACTTGGTGCAGAGGAGGCAGTCGTAGGGCTCGAAGGCGGCGCGACTCAGGAGGAGACCCGGCCGGAGGAGCGAGCGAGGCTGGAGGTGTAGCGAGGCTAGAGGCCGGAGGCGGAGCAGTACTCGCCTCGTCACCTGAAGAAAATAGGGTTAGGGGCAGTCGACCAGGCTACTAGGCCAAGCGTTCTATGGGGTGGGCCGTTGAAGGCCAATATTATCCGGATATTTGGATGGAACTTTTACCCAATATCCGAATCTCGTCTCAGATTTTTCGGATACTGTCTGCTCCAAATCCGATTCGGAATCTGGATCACATCCTGGATCCAACCGGATAGCCAAAATCCTTCCTGAATCCGGTACCCAACCGGATCCGGTTCCGGATTGGGCGGGAAAAATCCGACCCGTTTTCACCCTAGTGCGACGAGTTCTTCCGAGCAAGGGTTCAAGCCGAGGTTGAGCTGGTAGGCAGCGGTGTTCTTGGGGCTGGAGCGTAGGGGAAGGCGAGGCGTCGCAGGAGAAGGTGGTGGATAGCGCAAGTGCAATGCCGGTGAAAACCCTAACCTTGCTCTGATACTATGTTAAGAGAACTTGTATTCATCATGAGGCTAATAGGTCAGAATATATGTACATGAGGGTACAAAAGGAAAGCCTATATAAGGCAATACAAGATACTAGTAATCTCTATACAATGCATTCTAGGATACTAGCAATCTCTATACAAGGCAATATAGGATATTGTCTAACAAGCTTGAGTATCTTCTGGGTAGTTTGCATTTTTTTAACTACTTATCTAGGAGAGACCAAGTTGTGTTGGGAGAAAAGAACTTGTTGGTGATGGTTCTCTAGTTGAAGACAGCAATAAGATAAGGGGGATGATAGCTCAGGAATGGCTTAAAAAGAATTGTATTTAACCTATTCTTCAGTACTGAGACATGACCCCTACCATATCTGGTGTTCAGTTGCTGTAACATACCTGGGTCCTGGGCAATCTGAAGTTCTGAACTAGTGAACTATACCTAAATCTAACCTAAACAGCTGTGACTTAAGATGTGGTTGAACCTATTTGAATTGTCTACAAATGAGAATAATACCCGATTGTGCATGACCATCTTTCACATGCATTTGTGCCTGCAAAATTTGCTAGGGGTCTAGGATAGTGGTGGTGTTTTCTGTAGTAATGAGTTTTCTTTTATGGATGGCGTGACTGAAATTTTAACAGAACAAAGATATGTGCAAATATTAGCTGAGAAGATGGTGGCTGTCGAACCAGGATTTTACAGATAATATAGATGACCATCTTTGAGTAGCAAATCACAAAATTGGCACCTACATTTTTCACAGGACTAAAGAGAAATGTACTTGAGACACCTTCAAAACACACTGCGTATTTGTTCTGGAGTTACACATATAGAAGAAAGCATTAGCAACAACCTCCCAATACAAGTTTAGGTTGACTACAGCTTTGTTTGATCGTCCCCTAGCTGTAATACCTGAGGGCGGATGCAGCCACCTGCATGATTGGTTCACAAGTTGCCGCTCTTGGCTTCTTGCAAACATACATACTATTGTCCAGCATAACCCAGGGATATATGGTATGTCTTAGGGTTTTCTGTTTGCTATAGCTAATAGCCTGGTATAACACTACTAGTATACCAAGTTACCAACATATCTTCTTTTACTGCTGTGGGTATTGGAACTGTTGTGGTTACACCTAGTTATGCCATGGTTTGATGTACAGACCAAAATTAAGTATGCATTGTGATACTATGTCTGTGGAAAACTTAATGGGAATTTACTGTTTACCATTTGATATATTATATATGTTTCCTAACAACTGATGTTATATAATACAGGCTGAATGGGAGGAAGTAGCCAATCGAGCTGATTTGCTAAAGCAGGAAAACAGTTCACTTAAAGAAGAATTGAAACTACTTAAGGAGAAGTGTGATAGCTTGACCTCAGAAAATACATCTTTACATGTAAGCCTTGTCTTTTGTTTTTGTACTGTAGTTTCTATAAGTTGTTAAGTGTGCCGTGCACATAATTACTGTATTTTTAGTTTGCTGCAAATAACGAGCAAACAAAGGTCTACTATTGAATCGCCCAAGCTTCACATACTGCTGCTCCTGGCATTAGCTCACTGATCCCTTAGTTATATATGCACATTGTTGTAGAATTTTAGAGTTAATGTTGTATTTGTTACTTTGAGAAATATATGTGATATTCCTAATGATTTCAGGAAAAGTTTAAAGAGCTTGAAGGTGAGAAATCAAATGGAAATTGGTATAAAGAGTGAAGGCCGGTACTTCACCTTCTGACTGCTGATGTAAGGAATGATTACTTGGCAGCTTCCATTACCATTACAGAATACAGAATCTAATATTTCTGTTGTAATTTTCTTGTACTTTTCAGATAAATTGGAGGTGACATGATAGGTACGATACTTAGAAGATATTCATGTATGCTATTAGATTTTTGGCCGAGGGGTAGAATTGTATCATATTTAACGTGATGGCTACAGATTCTTCTTCCAGTTGCCGCAGCTGCTGTCCTCTATGCTTTTTTCTGCACCTGTAAGATGCTACAAAGCGCTATGTAAAAATCCCCAAGTGATGTTCGAAACTTTGGGGATTAGCTTATGAGATAGTTGTTGTAGAGCTGCTCATTGAGCTTCTTGACCTGAATTGATGCGTGTTACAGTTATAGTTTGTGATTTATCCATTCAGAGGTATTAATGAGTAGTGTTAAAGGGAATTCTGCTGCATTTTGCACTCCTGGTTGCATCATTCTTTGATGAATGGAAGCTGAAAATTGTGAAAAATGCCATTATTGTTCTCACCCACCATAACATATTATCTTCTTGCACAGATGATGGTAGTTTCAGAGACAAGATTCCCATTGATAGTAAGTAGTATCTTTGCAAATTTATTTTAAGTGTAAGCTCAAAAATAAAAACAATCTTAAATCAATTATGTGACAAATGTTGACCATGTCCGTAGCTCTAGTCCGTAACTATGTGCACCTTATGATTTAGCTTGTGTCTGAAATTCTGATCAACTTGCCCTTGCCCTACCGATTCAAACATAGACCTTTCAGGTAGAATCTGCCTTTAGGTTTATGTTTACACCTGGTTTTCAATGAAACATATATGATGTATTTATCTAATCCAACTACTTTATCTGACCCTTTTTTTTTCTTTTTGTATATGATCTTTGGTCTCCAAAACTCCAAAGTCCAACCACTCTCTTTTTTACCCGTAGAGTCTAGGAACAAAAGGCCATGATTCAGTTCGAAGGTCTGGTTGGCTTTTAATCCCTTTTATCATCTGCCTCGCCAATCTTTTACTTTTTTGCACTCACATGGGTGGGTTTCTTTCTCTCTTTTTTTTCTTGTTGTTTAGCTGGTAGAGCATTTCAATGTCGTGATTCGGGACTAAACGAAATAATCACGGCAAACACCAAAATATGGGGCAGAACCTATTTGGTCAACTCATTATCTGTGATGTGCATATGCTTGTCTTTAATCACAGAAATTTCCAAAGAGAAAAAATAAAGTAGCTGGACACGTTTTGTAATTGATTCCAGCGTGCATGAGCTGCTTCCAATATCAATCTGTCCTAGAAGCAAAATGGGGGTTGTTCAGCTCCACAGTCCATGCTGTCACTGCAGTACTCTATACAGTGACACACTTTTTCTGCTGAACAACACTGCCCTCCACTGTAGTATGCACAATTCAGAGATAAATTTCAGATCTCACATTGCAGGGAAGCTTTGCACGCTGCACACAGCATAAAACTTTCAGAACTTTTTTGCTCAATGCCATCACAGGACAATCTTTTCTTTTGCCTGTCCAGTCCCCCTTCCAACCATCCAAAGGGAATGGCAGGCACTGTGCATATCCACACACACACAACAGTTGCATGGGATCCATCACAGAACAGCAGCTGCAACAAGGACATGGCCAGTGGAGTTAACATGCAGACCGGAATGTTGTGCAGAGCAGACGAGAGAGAGGGAAAAAAAAATGCAAAAGCTACACAAACTGCTTTCTGACAAGAAAAATAAATAATGCACTGATCATGACCATACCATTGGCCACTAAAAACACTGGCCACCGAAGTACGTAAGGATGAGAGAGATGAGTAAAATTGCAGGTATGTTACGCAAGAACAACTGCAAACGCACCAATGTGCAAAGGAAAAGGCACAATTCTGACTCACCCCTGACAAAAATATCATGGCATTCTGGTCCCCTACAACTCACACACACACACACATCCTTTTCCTCTCCTTTCTTTTCTCTAATACATAGATAATTATGTACTAGATGGGTAGATAGAACACACTTAATCCTAGGAATAAACTAGTGCCTAGCTAGCCCAGGAATGAGCAGCTCAATTATTTACAACTTGTGAGCACTTTTTGTTACTCTGACATTGGGATGTTCTTTTCTTGGATGATGGTGGCGGTAGTGATGGTACAAAGAAAATAAAAAGGAAAGCTGAAGTGTATAACCAATACCCTGGTGTATCTTTAGTGCAGATACATCCTTTTCTTGTACCACTTCTAAGCATTGTTCTGCATCCCCTACCAGTAATTTACCAAACCTCTGCTTTCCATAATTAAACATCACAGTGGGGATGCCACTTCAACTGAAACACTACCTCACAGCACTCCACCCTTCTACCCCCTTCTCATCCTCACTTTGTCACCCCCCACACTCCGGTAGTGAACACAAGGAACAATTTGCAAGGAGTCATGGTCTGAGCTTGCTGGTTTCTTGAAAGTTCCTTCAGGTGTGGGCTTGGTTAAGTGTGGTGCAGAATTCTTCTCCTGGGTGTTCAAGGTAACTCTGTTCTCCTTGTGCTATCAGTTGCGTGATAAATCAGTGAGACTCATCTTTCTTAGCTGATGTTCATGAATTCTTGGTTTTGTGAGTATTTCTTTGTGGAAGTTCAGTGGGGCTTAGAAGGAACTTCACAGAATTTGGGTTCTGTTGAGTTTGATTCCTTCTGGTCTTGGCCTAGTTAAGATCTTTCGAGCAATTTGCTTTGACGATTCATGCAAACCTGAGGTTGTATCTTCATGTTTCAGTGAAATTTTCATATGAAACTAGTCAATATTTTGGTTTGTATGCTCATTTATGTTTGCTGGTTAGTAGTAAGTCTAAGCTCTATCATGTTTTTGTTCTGATAGTTCTTTGTGGTACCAGATGCAGCCGATGAGTTTGGTGATCTCGTCTGGATAATTCTATTTCCTTGCTTCCTATGTTTTGCCAAAATTAGACAAATCCTCTGGTCCAAGTTCTTAGATTATTTATTCTGCCTAAACAAGATAAGTGTTGATGTACTGTATAACAGTACTTAATTTATCTTCCATTGATTGTTATCGAGTGTCATGCAGCACTCCATCTCAAAGATTTAAGGATGCTTTAACTTATTTAGTAATTATATCAGATAAATGTGAAAAATACCTATGAAAGTCTTCTTTGCTGGGCTTCTCAAAAAATCTTTTGTCGGTGAACTTGGCTTAGTTATTCAACATTTTACATTTGTGTTTTCAGCTGGTGATTTAGATCTCTAGAGAACACCATGATTTAACTGTGAAGGGTTGGATGGGAACACAAGAGCTTCCATCTTTTCTGACAACTACTGAATGCGCTATTCTTGCCATTTTCTATTAGATAAGGTTCCGTTTTAGAGATTCTCAGACCAGTAAATAAGGCATGCTTTTCATCTGTTTATCCTCAAATTTGGGATTAAAACTAGCATACCAGGCCTAACAATGAATCAGATGCTTCTCTTAATTCCTGAGCAGGAAAATTGAGCAATCTGGACAGGATAAGATGCCACTATGCCCTTTTTTGCACTCCACATTCTTCCCATCAAATTTGCCTTGCCTACTCTTTAGCTCAGTAATTCAGAAAGCAAGAAATGCGTTTTTTACTAAGATTATTAACTCGAGCAATTTGTGTCGTGCTCAATGGACAGCCTCTAGTCTAGCTATTTGGATAAACAAGGGTCATCTTCAGAATCACGTAAACCGTAAGCAAATTCAGCCAAGAAGGTGCCACTTCAGACTCCATAGTCTTATCCACAAGGCCATCTAATTGCAGACACGCCCATCTCTAAATATTCAGTTTGTCATGATCAGCATACTGACACGAACAACACATGCTATTCTATCCTTCTACACTCATGACTTGCACACTGGTGACTGAGCCAGTCAATGAGTGCAGCTGAGACTACAAACACCGAGATTCTTCTCGGTTCGTACATCAACTCATATCACCATTACTAAAGCATTCTCTCTGCCGTCAGGTAAACTCAGTTTGAGAATGAGAACGTCTGTACTTACCTAGCTAACCTGTACGTCTTGTTCACAGAAGAATAATGGTTGAGACTTGAGAGCATCTTGCCAGTCACACACATACGCTTGCTTACATGAGCTGGTTTGTTCTCTGAATGCAGCTAAGACAGAGAGAACCCAGTACAGTGAAAAGGATTCTTGCGATCGTTCGATCATGAAGAGCAGCGCGTTGTGCCAAGAACCGTGTGAGGAGCTGTCCGACATCAGAAGCCAGGCGGCGTCAAACAACGAGCCGTCCAACTCCTCCTCCGGCCCGGTCAGCCTCGACCTGTCGCTCACCGTCGCCGCCGCCACCGAGTCGAGCACCACCGACAGCAACGGCGGCGGCACGCAGGCCACGGCCGCCCGCGAGCCGACGCGGGTGTTCACGTGCAACTACTGCCAGAGGAAGTTCTTCAGCTCGCAGGCGCTGGGCGGCCACCAGAACGCGCACCGGCGGGAGCGCACGCTGGCCCGGCGCGCGCTGCAGCTCGACGCGTTTCCCTACGGCTACGCCGACGTGGCCTCGCTGCCGCTGTACGGATCCGGCCTGTACCCCATCGGCATCCAGGCGCACGCGTCGGTGCACCACCCGGACGCGGCTCCGGAGGAGCGGCAGCACGACGTCGCGGCGCGCGCCGAGCTGAGGCTGGCGCGGGGGCTGCTGGGCCCCATGCCGTTCTTCGTGGGCAACGAGGAGGTCAGCTTCGGGTGGCCGGGTAGCTTCAGGCCGGCCGGCGTCGTCCCCGCCGCGCCGGCGGGGAGCAGCGCGGCCCTCGACTCTGTCTCCAACTTCGGCGGCTGCGTCATCGTGCAAGCTGTCGAGGAGCCTGACCTCACGCTTAGACTCTAGCTGATCCATCCGTCGATCAATTAGGTTGGTGTAATCTGTCAGGTTCTTCTCTTTCGTCTTCGATTGCTGCTAGCTTGCTTCTGTTTGTTATCGATCAGATCGTAATGGTGGATGATTCCGACTGTTTCATGCATGCGTAGAAGTACTTTTTTCAGTACAGTTTTGTACGTCGAAGAGCTACAGCCTTAATGAATTGATGCTCATGTGTGGGAGTAGTAACGTGTACGTAGAGCTAGCTTTCTACGGTAGAAAGCTTCGTGTTCAACTTCGTCCTTGCATTCCAGATTTATGCAGGAATCAAACCGCAATTCCAATGTGAGATATTCTACGAAAATCACGCGTTCCAACGGGTGCTTGATGGCTGTGAGGTATCGAAATGCCTCCATCGCCGCCGTCGCTAGCTCTCGGAGTTGGCGACGCCGGGACGGTGAACCAGAGTTCGAGGCTGGCCAAGACCACCTTGACTGTTAGACCATGATGCCCTAATAGGAGTTGCAACTTGTAGCTGTGGTCCCCCGAAGATACGATCTAGAAGGAACAATTAACCGAACAAGGAAATCTACGCGGGATTCCCACTAGTGGCAACTGATAAGAATTTTTTTAGTAATACATTTTATAAAAGTAATTGCGACATTAATACGTGGAACAACAAATTTGCAAAAATAATACTCGTTCGCCAAGCGGTATGGCGAAATAGGAGTAGTCGTCAGGGAGATGGACGAATATCCTATTTTCGCTGAACCGTACGGTGACAATACCTTAATTGCGTTGTCCCGACAGAGCCGACGAAGCTTGGAGTGACACGTGGTAGTTATCGCCATAACTAGTTGTCGCCCATCCGTATGGCGATAACTGGCGGCATAGGGTTTGTTTTGCTGCTGCCGCATTGATGCAAAAGCACGTTCCTTTCTGCTCGGTGGTTGATATAGTTCGGCTCAACAAAAGGTTTTTTTTTATTTAGGATTTTTTTGGATGATTGTGTGCAAGTGCAAGCGCAAGCGCATGGAGTAAAAGATGTTTTAGAAGCGTTAAACCCTTTTCTCGGGGCCGCACCTTGTATTTATAAGAGCAGGAACATCCCCTACCATGGATATACAGGAGGTAATCAAGCTATTCTATCTATAGACCATCCTATTCTATTTATAGAAGCTTACAAATCAACTATAAATATGATTCTATCTTTAACAGCCTCCCTCAATCACAACTTAGATAAGTTGAGATTGTACTTGAACTTCTTCTAAACTTCGAGCTGGAAAAGATTTTGTAAAACCATCAACTACTTGATCCTTTGATGAAACAAACCGAATAGTAGCGGGTTTGCACCCGAAAATCCTGGTCAAATATGCGATAAAATAGTAGGAAGCCATATTTGACCAGGATTTGCACCCGGATTTTCTTGAGTAAGTCCAAAATTTAGACGAGTTGTTGCCTGCGGATCAAGAGACATAGTGGGACCAGAAAATAAAGTATGGTCATTAGTCATAGGATCAGCAAAATTGTCACCCCCTGGAGTTTGTAAGTGCTCAGGTAAAAGAAGAATTTCACGTCTTAGACGAGCACCAGCATTTTGATGGAGTTGAGCAAGAGGAAAAACAGACTCATCAAATACTACATCTCGTGAGATGTATACACGGCCAGAGGAAGTATCAAGACACTTAAATCCTTTATGAAGAGCACTATAGTCAAGAAAAATGCACTGAATAGAGCGGAAAGACAGTTTTATAGTGTTATAAGGTCTCAAATTGGGCCAACATGCACATCCAAAAATACGAAGAGAAGTATAAGCAGGCTTAGTTCCAAGAAGTTTTTCTGTGGGAGATTGAAAGTTGATGACTTTACTGGGCAGAATATTAATAAGATATGTGACTGTACGGAAAGCTTCATCCCAAAATTTCAAAGGCATATATGCATTTGCCAAGAGAGCCAAGCCAACTTCAACAATGTGGCGATGTTTTCTTTCAGTTGAGCCATTTTGCTGATGAGCATGGGGGCAAGAAACATGATGAGTAATGCCAATGCACTGAAAGAAGGAATTTAATTTCTCATATTCACCACCCTAGTCTGTTTGCATGGTTTTGATCTGCTTGTCAAATTTCCTTTCAACAAGGTTTTGAAAGTTGTGAAACACTTGGAACACATCAGATTTTTTTTTATAAGATAGATCTAAGTATATTTGCTAAAGTCATCAATGAAGCTCACATAATAAACATGACGTCCAATAGAAATAGGAGCTGACCCCATACATCCGAAAAAACGAGTTCTAAAGGAGCAGTGGACACACTTGTAGACTTAGGATATGGTAATTGATGACTCTTAGCTTTTTGACACGAATCACAAATTGACTCCTTACTAGACTCACTGGAAACAGGAAGATTATTGTTCTTGATAACATGCTCAAATATAGAAAATGAAGGATGACCTAAATGACTATGCCATAGAGTAGAGGATGGTTTGATGGCACCATAGACTTGTTTGTTTGTGGTTGATCTTGGCTGCGACACTAGAGGATAAAGACCCCCTTCACATTTGCCCTGAAGGATTGGTTTCTTCGACACTTGATCCTTGATCACAAAAAATTTGGATGAAATTCAAGAAATGCTCTATTATCAGTGGCTAAACGATGAACGGAAGCAAGATTCTTTTTTGCTTGAGGAACATGTAGAATATTGTTAAGATGAAGATTACGATTTGGGGTATGAACAATTGCATGACCAATATGGCTAATTCTGATACCTGATCCATTTGTAGCATGAACTTGATCTTGACCATTGTACTTGTCATGAATGATGAGCTTTTCAAGGTCTCTAGTAATATGATCTGTAGCAACGGTATCAATATCCCAATTTGTATCTACTCCATATGAAGTGGTTGCTGCACCCGCCACCTTCTCTTTTGGCTGAAAATGTGAATCAAATCTATACCAGCAATTTAGGACAGTGTAACCGGTTTTGTTACATAACTGACATGTTGGTCTTGGAATATTATTCTGGCCTCCCTACCTTGCAGTACCACGTCCTCCACGTCCATTGCCACGACCACAACCAGATCTGCCCCTGCCGCGGCCACGCATTGCTATGTTGGCTGATGACTGGAACCGGCTGTTGGTGTTGGAGCCCTAGAGATGCTCCATATGCATGTCGTAGCTGTGCATTTGAGCATACATGTCACTTAATGATATAGGATCTGAATGAGCAACAATGGAAGATACCAGCGGATTATAGTCGATGTCCAATCCTTTCAGTATATAGGATACCATCTCTTCATCTTCAAGGCCTTTGCCGGCAGCAGCAAGTTCGTCGCCGAGGGCCTTCATCTTGGCGAAGTACGCTGCAGTAGAAATGTTACACTTCTGGGCGTTGGCGAGGTTCATCCTAAGATTGGTCACCCTCGCACGGGACTGCGATGAAAATATCGACTGGACTACTGTCCACACTTCGACCGATGTGGACATGGTTGCCACCTACGTCAACACCTCCTTTGACAGGTAGTTGAGCAGATAGCCAAGGACTTGTTGATCTTGGGCGATCCATTGAGAATACGCCGGATTAGCCACCTTTTCGGTGCTCTTGTCCGCCTTCTCGATCATATTCATCATGGCGGGTGCTTTCACGGTTCCATCGAGGTAACCGGTAAGCTACACTCCATGGATAGCTAGTAAGACTTGCACCTTACATAGGATGTAATTCTCCCGCGTAAGCTTCTCAGAGATTGGGGCGTTGAGAGGAGCAGCCGGAGAGGAGAGGGCTGAAGTCGAGGACGACATGGATGAATTTGGAAGAGGCTCTGATACCATAAAAGATGTTTTAGAAGCATTAAACCCTTTTCTCGGGCCGCACCTTGTATTTATAAGAGCAGGAACATCCCCTACCGTGGATATGCAGGAGGTAATCAAGCTATTCTATTTATAGACCATCCTATTCTATCTATAGAAGCTTACAAATCAATTACAAATATGATTCTATCTTTAACCTGGAGTATGTGTCAGGTGATTGCAATTCTGGAGTGAGGACTTTGGACTGCTGCCCTACTGGATTAGAGAACAATCGTTGCCTTATGAAAAAACAAAAGGGCGGGGGAAAAACATAGGTAAAAGATGTGTCAGTGCTACTCATTTTTAGTGCTTAATTCGATGTCGGGATGGATTGGGAAACGAAACTAGTTTCCAGCAGAGCTCAGATTTCAGTTTAGCGTTTGAGGTATTTTAGAGTTGAAACTAGGGTTCAATAAATTCAAAAAAATTCATATTTGTTAGTGATAATTCATGTAGTATTTTACAAAATTGTTTGTCAGTTACTTTATTTTGACAAAAATTCAAATTTCGTTGTTCCTCATTCTCTTTCGGTGTGCGACAAATTTGATGACAAATTATAGTAAAACATTAAATAAAACCCAACATTGATATTACAAAGTGTAGTAAGTACAACAACTACAATAGCATGGCATGTGAACAACACCTAAGATACAGAAGTAATTCATAAAACTGGGATACAACATAGGTACATTCCTCTTGTGAAGGACTAAGTCACAAAACCATACATTCTATGGCCATGGTTGTCGGAATAGGGCATGGTCAAAATAACGATAGTTATCTATTGGTTCCTAACGGGTACTACGTTTGGATACCTGATAGGGCTTAATGTAATATCATCATCAGGATTCGGAGGACTCCGAGGACGCAAGGTTCGTGGCCTAGGTGACATGAAATCGTCATCATCATTTGTATGGTTAGGAGCTAACCCTCCTTCAGTGCTGGTTGAACGTCCTCTTGCATTGTTGCTTGAACGGCCTATTGTAGTAGTGCTTGAACGGCCTGTTCTGATAGTGCTTGAACGTCGAGGTCTAGGTGAAATGAAATCATCATCGTCGCCGTCATCGTCATCGTTATTTGTAAAGTTAGGAGCAAGCCCTCATTTGGTGGTGGTTGAACATCCTCTTGAACTTTCTACAGCAACAGTATTGGGTGGATCTCTACCCCTCCAGTTAGATCCTCTTCTGTGTCTTCTACGCGAACCAGGCATCACACCCCTGCCAAAGAGCATAAATATCATTACGAATTCTGGGATATCTTTGTTCAGCAACTCTTTATCCTCCGGGAATGACTAACACACAAGACGAGCATACGATTTAGTAAACTTATGGATAATGCTAAAAAGATTAGTAGGGTGAACAAATAGAAAATAACTAACCTTAATATGCTCTGCATACTGATCGGGCAGCATCAGTACCCTATAAAATCTCGTAGAGAAACCTGTAGCAAAAGGGTGGTCGGCTAGTTTGCACACCATAAAATACCTTTGACGCTACCCTTGCAAGTGGGCCTTGAGGTCGTCGGAGGTCACAAGGTTTAGGCCAGAGGTTATCACGTTATGGCTCAAAAATATCGGACGCCACTCTTGCAATTTGGACACCACTTTACTTAGGTTCTCCTCCTTAAACGGATCACCCTTCCCACTACGTAACCTTCAACGTGTAATAAAGGCCTAAGCTGCTTATATCAGGTGTCCACGAGAATGCTCTGCTAGAGGATCCAGCCATGGTGAAGTGTGAATGGGAGCTGTGTATGTGTGCCTGCGGTTTGGCCTTTTATAGTCTCGAAGGGGTGGTGTATGGACTAAGTGTTCGAAGGTAAGATTCAAAAATGCAGACGGATAGCAAAACGTTGGAGTGTGTAATCAAGTCAGGTTGAAAAGGCAGTCATGCATGCAAGGTGTCAGTACTGACAAATTTATTGTGCAATAAGTGGTCACTTCAGAGTTAAAAGTAGGCAGTGAGTGGTTACTTCGGACTGTGCAATGTGCAGTTAGTGCGTATTGAGTATACCAATGGAACTTTGTAGCGTGCAGTGAGTAGTCACGTTGGACTATATTGTGTGCAGTGAGGGGTCATTTCAGACTAGTAATAGTCTTCAGCGAGTGCGTGGTAGTGTTCTGCTATTGTATATCACGTAGTCTGAAAAGGTTACAAATCACATCGATATCCGGTGTTGTGTTGTCATATCGTCTGAGAAAGTAAATTACATTTTGGAAACGATGAATGAAGTAAAAAAGCGATGACATCACAATTAACGGTGTGAAATAGTAAAACATACATCAAGTGAGGAAGTATAAAACATCAATAGGATGACAGTCTAACAATAAGGTACTAACCCTGAACACCCCCCCTGAGGTGGACCCTGACCCCTACCCCTAACACGACCTCTCTTTACCCTACGTGCTGAAGCAGGTGCATCGTCCAGAGGTCATGTGTGAAACTCCTGGGATGGTTGCTCCTGCCCGTAATCTGAAGGGATGTACCGCTGCACCGGGCGATGCTTACGGGGAGGCAACGCGTACCCGTAGGAGGTGTCATAGTCCTGCTGCGTCAACTGCGTCGCTGGAGGGGGCTGTGTGAACTGCGTCGCTGGAGAGGGGTGAGTCCGCTGCGTGCCGGAGAAGAACTGATCCACCCAAAACTCAGGATCGGCGTACCGTGACAAGTGCGGTGATGGAGAGAATTGTCCTCCACCCTGAGGGAAACCTGTAGTTCAGATAGTAACATTTAATCATAGTTAGGTGATACTTATACCAAACATGAACAATTGAATATTGCTCGACTTACCTGGTGTAGGGACCATAGTGGGACCGCGTGATTGTAAGATCGAGGATGCCGACTAGAGGGGGTGAATAGGCGGCTTTAAAATTTTCTTCTATAATTAATTAAAATCTCACTTAAGTACCCTTATGTCAAAACCTAAATGATAATAGATGCGGAAGCGATAAACTAAGGTTTTGACAACTAAGCCTAAGACAACTAGGCACACTAATGCCCTGTTTGTTTCGGCTTAGGCTTTTTGGCTTTTGGCTTAAAGCTAGCTTTTTGGTTTAACGAGCTTTTAAGCCATTTGCTTTTAAGCCAAGACATGCTGTTTGGTATCCTGGCTTTTTGATGGGTTGGATGGTGTAGCCAGGGTTCACAAAACCGGCAAAAACTGCGATTTTCGAGCGTACCACTGCGGTTCGATATCCAAAACCGCTCGGTAAACCGTTTTAATTTAATTTTTTAAAAAAATTGAAAAAATTGAAAAATTTATGCGTTGAAAACCTCTCGAAAACCGTTGAAAAACCACGGTTTTCGCTCGAAAACCGTTTCTTAAAAACCGAGCGGTGTCTCGCGAAAAACCAAGTGGTTTTCGATTTTTTTTGAATTTTTTTCAAATTTATTTGATTTCTTAACCCTTCGGTTTCTAACGTTGTTTGAGCGATTTTTGCGGTTTTTGAATTTCGAACGATTTTTGAAATTCGATTTTGTGAACCCTGGGTGTAGCTTATTACTAGAAAGTTTGAAATACCCTTTAAGGTTGTAAGGATTTTTCTTATGTACTGATTTATCTAATAAAAATGTTTTATACTTTTTTCAACGAATGTCGTATTGAAAAACATAGATTAATCTTGAGATCAAACTTTATTCTGAGCATAATTATTTATCAACTTGATCCGAGTCGGTGAAGGAGAAAGGAGGCTAAGGACGGCGGAGGAGGGAGGAGGTCGAGGACGGCAGAGACCGGAGCAGCGGAGGGAGAAGGCATCTCGCACAGGGGAGCGAGAGGAGACGAGGAGAAATGAGGAGATGGGAGAAGGATTCTTGAGTTTATATATGATGGCATTTGGTGGGTAATTTTGGAGAATTCCAGTGGCAAAGGGTTATTTCATCCCAAAAAAGCCCAAAAAAGCACCTCTTACCTGTCTTTTGGCTTATAGTTATATGGTGGCTTTTGGCTTTTTTTAAGCCTGGCTTAAAAGTCAGTCGTTTGTTTCGGTTTTGGCTTTTCTACTTTTAAGCCAGTGAAAAAGCCGAAACAAACAGGGCCTAAGTACACTAACTATTTATGTCTCTAATAATAATTTGCAATCCTAAATATAAGCAATCAAACCATCAATTTTATGAATATAAATTGCTTCAGTATAAATAAAGAATAGAATGCAATTCACAAGAGACACACTGATATTTTACCGTGGTGTTCGGAGACTTGCTGGTCTCCCCTAATCCACGTTGAGGCAAGCCCAAAACACTTCGGACCAGCTCCACAAATTGAGCACCCGCCTCGAATCCACTAGTGGTAGCTCTTTCCCCCTCCGGGTAGGTGAGCTCCGACCTTCACAACTTTGCCGGGCCTTCTCACAATGTCCTTGAGAAGGTCACCGCGCATGACACCTCCACACGCCGTTTAGGTGTCGATAAACACCAAGAGTAACAAGTCAAGCCCTCTAGCTTGAGCTTCACCAAGTACAACACATGTACAATGGTGATCACCGAGTGCAACACATGCACAAGGCTCTCCTCAAGTGCAACACATGTACAAGAGGCTCTCAATCCTCTCCTAATTGCAACATATGCAATTAGAGCTCACTCTTAACTCAAAAACCAAATGGAAGAGAGCAACACATGCAACACCTCCCACAAGACTCTCAATAAGTCCAACTACCAGCAAATGCCCCCAAGGCCTCCTTTTATAGCCTCACAAAGAAAACTAGCCGTTGGGGGGGTAAAATGGGCATTAAATGCACTAAAACTAGCCGTTGCTATAGTACCCCCAGCACTACCGGCCTTTAAACTCAAAAACACCTTCTCTGGCAAATAACTACAGCAAAATTCAGCGGTAGTGCTGCTCTACCACATTTGCTGTAGAAAAAATATCATAACTTTTTACTCCGAACTCAGATTTAGGTGATCTTGGGCTCTAAGTGAAGCTTATTATGAGGGCTACAATCTCAACCCAATTTCAAGATTTAGGCAATCATAGATATTTTTAAATATCATAAAAACAAAACTATAATGTAGTCATTTAAGTCTAAAATCTGATTTTTCGAAATCCCTCACATAGACTTGATCAAGGGCATGACTACAAGCTAGCAAGAGTCAATAAGATCAAATATTGAGCCATGTGATGATCAACTCATGATCAAAATAATTTTGCAAAACATATTTGCAAAATCTAATCACATGCTCCAATATCAAATGCATGAACACCAATATTTTGCAAAACACATTTGCAAATATAAATTTTGCAAACAAGAGCAATCAAGATCATATCTTTGAGCCATGTGATGATCAACACATGATCAAACCAATTTTCAAACACATTTGCAAACTCTATTCACATGTTCCAAGATAAGATTCAATTAAACTATATTTTGCAAAAACCCATTTTGCAAACACAAAGCATAAACCTATCTTAGCCTTTGTGATGATCAACACATGATCAAGTCACAAGCTAAGACTCCAATGCATGAGCTCTTTATTTGCAACACATACAAATATCTAGCTCCATACAAACAACCACTTAAAATAACTTGCATAAGCTATCTCCCTTTTACAACACATGCAAATCCATAGCTCTATGCAAAAACCAAATCAAGATTCAATAAGAAGTAAGCATGAGCTCACTTATTTGCAATACATGCAAATACTTAGCTCATGCAAGAACTAACCAAGAGAGTGAGCTAGAGTGAACCGGATTGAGTTCATCAACATATGATGAAGCTCAAGCTATAAAACTCAACCCCTCTTAATAGTATGACAACCTATACTAGCAACCCGGTCTCCCATCCAAACATCGAGACCGGTAACAGACTAGGAACACATCCTTAGCCCTAGCTAGTTATAAATTCGCCTCTTGCAACCACTTGGAGCTTTCATGATGACTGATCATCTTCTCTCCAAGTCGGGATCTTCATCTTAATGCTCATCAACACATGATAACACACTTGTCCCATTTATCCATCTCGACCTTGGACTTAACCTATTTCAAACTCATTGAAAGTGTTAGTCCAAAACACATGGTTGTCTCAATCATTAATGCACTTCATTAACATATAATAAATGCTCCCAAGTTCTTTTGATGGTTGACCACAACCCAAAGACATTTGATTGAAAAATTAATTGTGTCTTGAGTATACTAATGCAACTAATGCTTCATATACTCCCTCCGATCTTCAAAAAGAAGACGTTTGAGGCTTTTCCTTTCGGTTCCTAAAAACTTAACGTTTAAGAATTTTAAACGCTTCATGGTCAGTTTTGCCCTCATGATTTAATTACTCCTGAAGTACCTGTTTCCCATGCCATGAAGCATTAACGCATGCATGCAATTGCACCACCTCTTAGTATTTGTACTAGCAAGGCTCTTATGCTATTGGGAGCTCAATCTAAGAAGATGCTAGCAAGTCCAAGAATTTTTGTGTTTACATCATCTCTTAGAGAAGAACATCGCTGCCCTCTAGCTCCATGTCATCGTCACCGCTACTGACACCGTCGCCACCGCCGTCGCAACCGTCGTCGCCATGGAAACAACCATCGTCGTTTATGTGGGACAGCGAGGAAGTTGCAACGATTGAGCCTGAGATTGTCGAAGACTCCATCGAGCCTGATGTTGTCCGAGAAACGATCGAGCTCAACGTTGTGAAAGACTCCACTGAAGACGACGTTGTTCAAGAATTAGACGAAGGTAAATGCTTCAATGGAAGATGTTTGCCAGATGTTTTGAGGAGTTGCTGGTATGGCAGTAAGAAATTGCTAAGGTTATGTATAAAATTTGTATGCCCAAATTCTTCTAAAACATGGAGTACTGCTACTAGTATGTTAAGCTTCATATTTTGATGTGATTTGAGACATTTTATGTTAGCGCTGCAAAAGTTTACATAATCATCAATTCAATAGTGCTCAAAAGCTTATACAAATCAAAATAAAAGTTTGAAACATTCGCTTGGAAAATTATGTAGCAAGTTGTGTCATAGCCTCTTCTACCAACGAAGAATCACAACTAATCTGCAAAGGAAGACACCCTTGTCTTTCTAGCACCCCTTTCTTCATGTGAGGAATTTTGTAGTTATTTCCTCCTCCTACTTTCATATTCTCCATCATAACAAGCGGCAGCGTCAAGAAAATTCTATTTGACTTATGTACACAATACTCGTGGAAAACCTGCTTTATAAAAACAATATTAGCTCCACCTAAAAATGAAGTGAGTATAAATAACAAAAAAGGCATTACCTCTTCAATGATTGGAACAAGTTCAACCACTTTTGTTGCGGTCTTCTTATATTGAATTGACTGGATAGCACGAAAAAAACCCAAATCTAAGATATTTAAATCCGGTGAATTTGGTGGTTGACAAATAAGCCAAATATCAAATCCATCCTGTTTAGTAGCTTCAGAAAACAATGGATCAGTAGGCATGATGTGGGGCTTAGCATTGTCTTGTTGGATAAATATGGGATTATAGACATCTTCACGCAGCCACTTAGCTCGAATAGCCAGCAAGACCTTATTAATCAAAAAGGTTCTAGTGACTTTATTTGTAACGGATGCAATAGGTTTCATTTCCATTGTCCCAGCTACCCGGTTAACACTTGTTCTCTTAGCAGCCTCGTAAGTAACAAAAGGGAAACATCCAATTTTTCTATCAAAAGTGCAATTTCCATCCGAATCAAACCTCGGATGAGCAATAGCTAAGAACATGATTTTAGGGATGAAGTTCTTACTTTTACATGTCCTTGTAGGCTCATCTTCATCCAGAAGTGTATAATATCTCTCTGTTTTCCTCATAAGATTAAACCACTTTTCATCAATAAAAACAACATCAAATAGTCCCTTAAACAAAGAATTATTTGGTATGCTATCTGGCTCAAGCATAGATACACACCATTGCAGCCTAGTCTTCTTGTTTTCAACTGTCAAATACGGTTTTATGCTGTTCGATTGACGCTTTATGAAACCTTCTCATTTCAATGCCAATAACTTGCTTTTACTCACATATAACCGAGCACAAACATCTTCTAATGTTTTTCGATCTGACAAAGGAACATCACGTAGCGCAGATACATCCACTTGAACTCGTTTACGACCGGAGTTGCATTTTCTACTAGAAACATCAACCACAATGCCTTGATTAAGATAATTTTTACCTGGTTTCCAAATGCGTTGAAGCGTTCTAATTTTAACTGAAAATAATGCGGCAACTTCCCCAGTCATGTGACGCTTCAACCTTCCATTGGTGCTTTTCTCTAGCAAAGCTTGGAATATTTCTCTTCGTGTAGCATTTAAAACATCTTTCCTTCGTACATGCTCGTCAGCACCCGAACCAACCCCATCATCCAAAGAATCCTCGTTAGCACCCGAACCAACCCCATCATCCAAAGAATTCTCATTATCTTCTAGAGAGACAAACAAGATGGATTTAGAAAAAGAAGTTTCATGCCAAGAAAAATCGAATTTACCTCAAAATGACAAAGCAAATGAGAGTTTACCATTTTCTTCTAGTAGTTCCATGTTCAAATCTATTCCATTGTTAGCACCCGAACCAACCCCATCGTCCAAAGCATTCTCGTTAGCTTCTAGAGAGACAAACAAAATGGATTTAGGATAATAAATTTCATGACAAAAAAATCAAATTATCTCAAAACAACAAAGAAAATGAGAGTTTACCATATTCTTCTAGCAGTTCCAGGTTCAAATCTATTCCATTATTAGGAATAATTTCTTCGGGTGGCTCCAAGTTCAAATCTATCTCACCTAGTGGTGTCATATTTTCTCTGGTGTGTTGAGAGAAGAGAAAGATCTAGCTATATTCAACCGTGAGATAGAAAGAAATTCTAGCCCATATTGGGGAGGTGGAAGGAACTGGCGCCATGTTGAAAGCATGAAAACAAAACTAGCGCCATGCATACAAAAGTGGCGCCACGCAGAATAGGTGAAAGGAACTGGCTCCATGCAGAAAAGGTGAAAGAAACTAGCGCCATGCAGAAAAGGTGAACTAAACTAACGTCATTAGCGTCATGCATACAAAACTGGTGCCATGGAGAGTCAAAAAACGAGTTGCATGCAACAAATATGGCGCCATGAAGATTGCCATGCAGAAAAGGTGAAAGAAATTAGCGCCATGCAGAAAAGGTGAACTAAACTAGCGTCATTAGCGTCATGCATACAAAACTGGCGCCATGGAGAGTCAAAAAACGAGTTGCATGCAGCAAATATGGCACCATGAAGATTCGATCTCTAGACCTCACGATTAGAGAGAAGTACTCTCACCAGATGTGCTAGACACCATTTATGATTACATTAATGATGCACATATTAATAAGGGTAAAAGAGTAAGAAGACTCCCTATTAAACATAGCATTGGTATTCTAACTAGTGTCTAAAATGTCTTCTTTTTGAAGACCGGTGGGAGTACACAAGAACTTTTGATTGCCCTAGGATCAACAAAGTGAACCATCAACACATGACTAGTTCTTTATTGATTGAATGGCAACCGAACACAATTTAAATTATCATGAATATATATTAACTACACAAGTTTCATATACTCCATTCGATGGAATCTAAAAGTAATGATCCAATTTATATGGAGTGGTGGAAAGGGATCAATACTCTTAAGACCATTAATTATAGAATAAACTCCATTGCATATATGTGCATATAAATAATTGAACTTGGAATCAATATGCACATAATCAATTTGAGATTGCTTTGGAGTTTATCCTATATTGCCATGAGTATACTACAACTACACAAGTTAAATATACTCAAGGGATTGTTTCAAAGTAATGATCCTTGATATAGAAAGATGAATTAGATCAATACTATTGAAACATCAAGGTAAAGTATGAACTCCCCTAAATGTGTGCATTCAAGTATATAGAGAGTCGAAAACAAAATGCACATCTTAAGGTTAAAACAATGGTGGAGTTCACCCTTTATCTTGAATCCAAGAAATGTATCTAGAAATAATAAAGTTTCATTGTATACATATCTTTTGGATTTCCATTTTTCTTTTTTATGAGACTATTCAAAAATATACTCCATAAAAACGTGAGTCTCACATTTAGATTTATCAATAAAATCATAACATATTTGACATCAGAGAATGCAACAAAATATGATAATATGAAATCGAATGCATACCTTTAATATTTCCATCTTTTTCATCCAAAAGAGACTAATAAGAGTTAAGCTCAACAAAAGAGTTAGTCTCATAAAGATTTGTCATTAATTAACAATTGAGACTAATTAATATTATGATTATCAAAAGAGTTAGTCTCAATATTAGATTTGTCATTAACACCAAAACCAACTTAATGGATCTTGAACTTTCAGTGGTGCCTACCAACTGGACCCTCTAGCCATGTCTAGGGCCGGAGGCACAAGGGTGTGGAAGCTAGACTCCGCCTCCACTACGTGGCGAGGAGCTGGGGTCGGTGTGTGGTAAGAAGGCCCGCGTAGCGGCCTGGATGAGGTGCCACAATCAGTCGCGTCCACCTGCCGACAAGAACCAAGCTCCACGATCCGTCAAGTCCCAGCCACCACGCGTCTCTATGCCTCCATCATCTCGTCCAGCGTGACAATGACTCCATCACGTAGCCTAGTCAAAATGCTGCTGCCATGCTGGTGCAAGTCCCTTGCATGGTCCACCTGTCATGTACGAACAAATGATAAGCACAACGACATAGCGTAACGAATAGATGATGTAATTTATGAAATAAGACTTACCATCGCATGCATGGACGCTCATGCCTAGCCTGGGTACAAGTCTGCCATGCTCGGAGCGTACCTGTGAGTCGGTGGCTCCTTCACAAGTAGAAGATGAGTACGCGTCCGGGGAACGTACCAGGCTAGGTACTATTGGTAGGAGGAGTAGTCGTAAGGTGTGTCTTCGTCCACGACGTCCTCTAACGCCCCATCCCACTTAGCGAGCCACGGCTCCATCCTCTGAGCCAAGGTCACCATGCTCTTCTGAGGTCCGTAGGTGGAGAACCTTAAGAGAAATCCATATTATTACAAATATAACATAAGTATTTAACATAATTGTAGTGGGCGAGTAACTCACGAGTGCACTTTCTCTAGCACACGATCCCCCAAAGAAACAGGGACCAGCTGGTGAAGTCCAAACTGCCTCATGACTCACTGTGGCGCGTAGTCCTCCATGAAGACGTCGAAGATGAGCTTCTTTCTGGTAAGCCTGGTCCCTGTAGTATAGTGCAGAGATCCCCCTACCGTGGCTCTCTCCGCTACACGGCGCTTCGCTGTAAGGGTCCCAGATCACCTGCTCCGCCTGCAGGTGGTCAAACGCCTCCGTGAAGGAGTGGTACGTCGAACGTACCTGTAGTCATACCCACTATGGCTGCAATAGAAAACAATATCTATAAGCATATGTGATTGCAATTAAAATTGGATAAATGCTTAGAAGGACGTACCCGTCGCCTAGTCCAAAGGGAGTCCATCGTCGGACGGTCGATCGCATCACCTCCGTACATCTCGGCGATGTAGTGTCGAGGCTCGACGAAGGGTCGACCCACAGGGAAGCGCTCGAACGACCAGAGCTGAAGAAGAAGAGGCATCTCAGCCAGATTGGCGGTCTTGCTTTTCTTCACGCATGCATCGCAAAGGGCGCGGTACGTGGCAGCAAGAACCGTCGAATCCTAGGATACTTGTGGGACGTCGTCTAGCTCAGCATCAGCAATAGCCCGTGCATAGGCTATCCAACACGCGTCGACATTGTCGTCGTGAATTGTCGTGAACAGCACCCATCCGAACAACCAAAGCAAATATGCCTCAAGGTGTCGTGCAACTTGGTAGTCGGTGGGCATCGTCGCTATCCGTTGCACATGTGATAATTAAAATAGGGTAATATCAGGTTAAGGTTACGTAAAACTAGAATAACATGTTTATGTACAACCACTAACCTCAAACTGGGCCAACCACCTCCTCAATGGCCCGTGCCTCTTGTCGATCCGTATTTCTGGATCGAGGTCCACCACTCCGGCGAACCTGGCCTCCATGTCTGCCACCCACTTGGCAGGAGTCATCGAGGGTCCGATCGGTGTCCCAGCAATCGGTAACCCTGTATGCATGGCGACGTCCTGCAGGGTCACCGTCACCTTGCCGAAGGGAAGGTGAAAAGTGTGCGTCTCCAGCCTCCAACGGTTGACCAGACACGACAGCAAGGACCGGTCGAACGAAAAACGTCGTGACCGCTCTGGACCATCCTTACCCTCGGCCAGATCGTTAGGCACACATGCGTCCTCAGCTGACCCCTCAACCATGCGAACGAGAGGTAGCAACCCAGCACATGCCAACCTATCAATACCAAAAACAATTGTATTATTTAAATATAATTATGCGAACAATGAAACATGTAAATGTACTGCAACTCACCTGATGTGGAAGCGTGGGTGAATGCACTATGCCTTCTTAGGCACACGGATCCGCAGCAGAGGCATCTTCTCATTGCCTTCTGTCGTGTGGATGAACGCACGGTGCCGTAGGTCCAAGATAGAGTTCAGAAGTGAGTCGGGTTGCTCCATCCCTGCAAGTAAAAATGAAACATTTATTGTACATGACATATGATAAACATGATATATATAAATCGAAAGACATAAGGGTCCAACATAAATAAAATTATATAACATATGATAAACACGATATATATAAATCGAAAGACATAAGGGTCCAACATAAATAAAATTACATAACATATGATAAACATGATATATATAAATCAAAAGACATAAGCGTCCAACTTAAATAATATTACATAAAATCCCAGAAACATGACACATAACTCAAAATAATTAAGGATCCAACGTAAATAAAATTGCATAATTCGATACATAACTGACGATACACACTCCTGCGACACACATCAGATATCATAACCATGACGACTTGGTGGATTCGATGTCGAGGCTTCGCCGCCACCACTTTCTGAACCTACAGGCTACGGGTATTACTTTGTCTTGTGCCCATACTCACCGTACTCAGAACACCTCCTAACAGGAACACCCACTTCATATTCATCCATGTCGTTGCGAATGCGCGTAGTTTGTGGACAACCAGACTGCCCTTCCTCACACCTCAGCAAGGTTGGATCCGGTAGATAGATGCGCTCATCTCTGTTAATCATAGTGAAATCACCGTATGCACGGAAAACACAAAACTCACCGGACCAGGTATGGACAATATGATCCTTCAAGTAGAAAGGGGACACGTATTGCGATGTGTTCATCCCAATTTGCCCACAAGTAGCCATCACATGTGAGCAAGGAATATAAAGAAGTCTTGGCTTGTTGCAGACGCATTCACACCATCCAGTGGCCCTTCAGTCTAGATTAACCTCATGTTTAATAACCGCTGTGTCGGTTCACAATCCCCTTTACACCGGAGAGTCACCTCGAAGCGGTACTTAGTGATTCTGAAGCTATGTACCATATGATGCTGAGCTTTCATAGTTTGTTCCTCTAAGTAGGTCATCATTCGCCAACAATACGGCGTTTGCAATGTTGCGGTGTTTCACCAGGATATTTTCTAGTCTGCATGTGTGCTCCTCCACTCGTGATGCGATCCAATACGTCTCGCACTTCGGCTTGTATGCATAAACTTGAAATTCACATCCATCGGTTTTGCACTTCATTGTGTACCTATCTAGCCGGGACAAGACAACCTGGAACTCTCTCTACTGCGAAAGTGCCCACAACCTCACTGCCAACTTCAATTTAGAATTGTTCGGGAATATTTGATTCAACCAAATGGCATTGGTACTATACTCCCAACGCGACTTATGGCCCCACAAAACTTCTATACCCGCTTTGTTTTGTCTATTCCATTCGTCAGGGATGGGTACATACGCTGCCCCGGTACTACCATGCATTTCATCATCATCATCCCCCTTCCTTATCTTCGCCGATGCCATCGTCACACTTCAACATTTCAGCTTCACCTTGCATCGTCATACGGTCCACCCACTTGAAATGATCAACAAGTTGCTCTATCTCCTCCCCTTCATCAGCCCGACCTTCTGTGTTTGCTGCATCCCTGTTATCATCCCCCGTTGCTACCTCAACCGGCACCACTGCCTGAACTTGTTCAGCTGTAGCCGATGTACTGCTCTGGCCTACACCACTAAATCCACCTCTTCTCTAGGGCAAGCCTACACCAGCATCACACATTCAAGGCGAGATCTCTTGCACCACCTTAACCATTTCTGTCACAAGTATGTCCGATCTACTTTCTTCAACTTCCAAATAGCCAGGTCACCCTTACTACGCGTGAATAAGATTTGAATGGTAATAGAGTAAACATTTGGGTCCAAAAAAAATATTGGATCAACCAAAATTTTATATCACGAATGCTAACACTTTCGGAGAACGAGTGCTCAACCATGGTGACCAGAAAGCTGCTAAAATCAACACCATTCTGCCCAATTTTTATTTCACCATCGCCATAATATACGCTAAATTTCACTGGATCTGACATTACTGCGACGATATAGACAAAATAAATTTTTAGATCACCACTAACCTGTTATATTGCTAACCTAAATTAAACAACGCTAATTAACTATCCCGCTACCAATACTACAATATTATAGTACACATCTAATATCGCTAACATAAAAGAGAAGCACTAATTAAACTAACTCTAACATAAACTACAATATTACTATCCCTCGTTAACTAATAAGAGTCATGTAAATTCAAATCTTATGTCTAATGGTATGACTATCCTACCATATTTTTCTAAACAACTAACAAAAAAATATTAAAAAAGTTACGATGTTACCTTCTTCCTTTTTCCTCTTCTTTTTACCTCCTCTCTCCTTCCTCTCTCTCTCCCTCTCTTCCTCTTCTCTCTCTCCCGGGCTCCCTCTCCCTCTCTTCCTCCTCTCTCCCTCTCCCTCTCCCTCTCCTCCTCTCTCTCTCCACCGGTGCCCGCTTGCTCCCTCCCTCTGTCGGCCGCTCGAGCCCTCTTTTTTCCTCTGTCGTTTTCAATCGGCCGGCCGAGCGAGCCGTTTTCAATGCCACCAGTTATCGCCATACGGATGGGCGACAACTAGTTGTCGCCCATCCGTATGGTGATAACTGCCACGTGTCGCTCCAGGATTCGTCGGCTCTGTCGGAACAACGCTAACGACGCAATTAAGGTATTGTCGACGTACGGTTCAACGAAAATAGGATCTTCGTCCATCTCCCTGACGACGACTACTATTTCACCATACAGCTTAGCGAACGAGTATTATTTTTGCAATTTTTTTTGTTCCGCGTATTAATGTCGCAATTACTTTTATAAAATGTATTATTAAAAAAAATCCAACTGACAAGGTGTTCCTTGTCCGATTTTATTTCCCTTGCCTTCCTCGTGGGCACTGAGGCACCACCAGTACACGAACACTACGCGAAAAAATTTCATAAAAGAGGAGAAAATGACAGGTTGACACGTTGAAATATTCTCATGAAGATACCGATTACAGCATGGAACAAAATGCAAAGAGCATGACCCAACAACTCCATTTTGCACATTAGAAATATTATTTGCAATGATACAACACACGTTGCAAGCCATTAATTGAAATGCTTTCTAGTTTTATCTGCCAGTGCGAGGTTAGGACTCCACTTATAACGGTCAACTGGTAACACAAATTACAGAAGGAATACAACAACTCAGAAACCATATTCCTAATGGAGAACAGTACACTTTCTGACGTTCAGCAGCAGAAGATAATTTTTGCCGGGAGTCTATACCCACATCTTCTTTGTGGCTTCCATCCGCTCAAGCAAGCCCTGGATTTCAGTCTGCATTCGCAGCTTCATCTTGCTGTAGTCATAGTGCGAATTCTCGAGCGTCTTGAGCTCCTCGATCTTCTTCCTCCTCCTCTCCTGTGTCTCTTGGAAGCATAGTTTCGCCAGCTTTGCAGCATACTCCTCTTCCAGCTTCTGAGTTCTGGAGCGGACAATCTGGCGGTAGTTATCAATTTCCTTCCTGGCATCGTCAGCCAGCTTCTGGAAGAGTTTTGCCTCAGCTTCCTTGCACTTCACGATGGTCTCAAGGCTAGATGAGTCATCATCCTTTGAGGTGGTGCTGAAATGGGGTTCAATAGAGAGTGGCTTTGGGCTGGCCTTGAGCGCATCGATCTGTGTATCGAGAATGGAAGTGGTGGCCTTGAAATTGAATGAGGATTCCAGTGAAGTGATGGCTGGCGTTTGGAGAGGAAGCATATCTGTAGATTGGCTCGCCTGAGCTGCCAATATACCTTTGGATTTGCTACCAGTAACAGAGTAGTCCGTAACGCCATCTGTGAAAATATAGAGATAGCTAGAGTTACTGTACCTGATAAATTCTATAAAACTATATCAAAAGTAATTCCAATTGTAAATATAAAATGACATCAGCTTTTTTATGCATCACAAAATTTTATTACTTTAACAACTACAGTTGGAAACAGCTAGGAGTATTATAGATTTAGTTTCAATAGCGTATATATTTTGCTTCTTAAGTCATGCCAGAATAACGCATGGTTCAGTTGGAGAAATATGTTATTCAACAGAATACAACACATATATTGTTGGCCAAATATAGTTCTTCGGTTATTGCTAAGATCTTTTTGCCGCTCAAACTTACTTCAAGCCACTTGGGAAAAACACTGTTCAGCTTTGCAGTTATCGTAGTATAGCGTGCTAAATGAAGGAAGTTCATTATTAATAGTCACCAGGAACCCGGGTCGATGGGGTCAAGGAGCGGGGCCATGGGACACCACCTGCCAAAAGTGCAATGCGACAGGGGGTATACCTCTTCAGGACGATAGTTCAGGACTCAGAGACGTGATCCCGGTAAATCTGGTCGATGACCCAATTAAAAAGTTGTTTCTTATTTCGGTTAGATGATGTGATAAAATATAAGCATATTTGGGGAAAAAAGAGAGAAGGAAAAAAGAAAGGAGGGACAGAAGGGAGTGCGCTGGCTCAGACCACCAGTCCAGCCCAGCAACAAGCAAGCCAGCCCCTCTTGCTCAGCGTGCAGCAACAACGAACCTACAGCAGCAACGATGGCGGCTGCAAGCAGCCGAGCAGTGGCGGCGACGGCTAGGTTAACTGAGTCCTCTCTCTTCCTCATCCATCTCCCCTCTCTCCCACATGTCCTCTCACCCCCTCTCACTATGCAACCCGGTGGCGTCCTAGGTCACCCGCAACCCACAATTGGGGACGCCAATCCATGGTCGTGGAACGCAGCATCGACCCGCGATCCCGGTGACTATGTTCATTATGCATGGCAAGAATTTTATCAGCAATGCTACCATGCAAAATGTATGATTAGAATTTCATAATTTGTAGTGCTATACAAAACGATAAATAACAGGACAAAAACAAGAAATGGTGAATAACTAACTATGGATGACAGAAAAGGCATGTAGCAGGACATATACAAAATGATGATATTCCTAAGAAATTTATAATGTTGGTTGATAAATAGACTACCAGAAATCAATGTTGGTATCCAATTAAATGTATAATAATGAAGAATATAGACCTCATGTGTCACAAGTTAAGAACGGTGAATGATGCTGCTACATTATCATGCTAGTATAAACGATGAAGCAAGTAATGGTTCATTTAGAGAACTCAAGTTTGAAATATGACGTGATAGAATGTAAAGGAGTAAAGAGATCTCACATTTGAAAAATTGTAGCATGCTGTTCGTTGCATCCAAAGGGGAAATAATTTTCTTTGCAAGCATGCTGAGGACCTCTTCAGCCTTGGCATGAAGCCCCTTCCCCTCAAAATCCTCACTAGCAGCAAATATCTTGCTGACAAAGTCCAGCTCTTTCATCAGTGTCTCAGCATTCCAGTTCTCTGCGCAGCAATTGAACACCTCCTTAACAAATCCAAACATCTCACAAGCATGGCTGCAACCAAGGCACTGGAACTGCATCTCAGTCGTCCCTATCGACCCTTTTAGTGTCGGACCTGGCCTGATCAAGTTCCTCTCCAGCGCGCATGCAGCATGGCACCAGTGTGAGCAGACATCACACCCAACCCAGCTGCAGGTATTTGCAGCACAATCAAACTTGTGGCACACCGGGCACATGCATGCGCCGCAGAACCCTTTTTTGGTGGAGCAAATCTTGCACTCACAGTCCTCCACGGGCAGCACGCTCTTGCAGTTCAGGTTGCGGCACCGCGTCATGAGGAACATCTCCACAAGTTCGCTGCTTGGTACCCGGCCCTTGCCAGTGACAAATGCAGCCATACCAGTCTTGATGGCCACCAGGATCTCCAGATGAGTTTTGTTCGCCCGCCCCAGTGCCTCGGCAGTCAGGTCAGACCGGTGCTCCAGCCTCCGCTGCAGGCTGGCCAGCTCGTCCCTCTTCTCCGGAGCATCAATCATGCCCCGCACCGCCTCACGCAGCATCTCCAGCGATTCGCTGGGGAAATCCTGCAGCACCTGCGCCATGGCCGCCGCAGAGTCCGACACGATCCCCAGCAGGATCTTATCAGGCCGCGACGTATGCAGCCCGCCGCGGCCGCCATCGAAGCTGCCACCCGCGCTGGCCGCCGCCGCTGCCGCTGCCATCTTCGCGGGGAGTTCCGTGGGGAAGAAGGACGATGTACCCTCCTTCAGCAGCGGCGTGGCGAAGGCAACGCTGCCGTCCCCCATGGGGCGAAAATTGAATCGGCTGTGGACGGAGCCGTTGGTGCCCTCCCCGGCGGCGTAGATGTCGGTAGAGTTGTGCGTGAGGGAGCAGCTGGGGTTGTGCGAGAACATGGAGTAGGAGTAGGACATGTCGTCCGAGTTGATGCTGCGGGTGCGGGCCGTCGTCGCGCTGTAGGTCCGCATGGGAGGCGGCGCGGCGGCGATCGCCGTGGCCCCGCCCCCGAGATCGCCGTCGGCCAGAGGGGCGGACGGGAGGAGGGACGCGACCTGCGACTGCGGCTGGGAGGACGGCGGCGCGGGCGCGTCGGAGGGGAGGGAGAGCGAGAGCTGGAGGGAGTCGAGGCGGGGCTTCTTCCCGCCGACAACGGAGGAGTCATCGCCGGGGGGGTCGCCGCGCTTGGAAGCGGAGAGGTGGAGGAAATCGCGCTCGACGCAGAACTTGGAGTTGGCGGCGGCGGCATCGTCGGCCAGTGGGGCGGGGTTAGGAGGGGAGGAGGGGCCGGCTGCTGCGGTGGTGGAGGTGAGGGGGCCCGCCTTGTCGCAGAGGTAGCTGCTGAGGGTGAGCTCGCGGTTGAGGAAGGGCGGGCCGGGGTTGGAGGCGGGCGCCGCGGGGTTGGGGTCCTTGGATCCGTCGGAGTCGCCGAACATGGCTGCGGGGTTTGGGGCGGGATCGGCCGGATTTGGAGGGATTTCCGACGATTTTTGGCCGGCTAGCCGTGCGGCGGAGGGGAGGTGGGAGCGGTCGTTTGGTTGACTTCCGCACGCCGCACGCGGAAATGGCCAAATGAGGGCGGAGTGGGGCTGTAGGGGGACGAAATGGGTGCGAATTTTCTTTTCTTTTCTTTTGTTTGTTTGTTTCGGGTGTTTCCCGTGAATGTCTCGGCTGCGGGGCAGATGTTACAGAGTTGACTGCACGCTGCACAGGTTCAAAAACCGTTGTCGGTTTGAAAAACGATACCGCTGAGTTTACTGATTAAATTCAAATTCAAAAAAATTTAAAAAAATTATCCAAAATTCTCTAAAATTAGTATTAATATCTTTATGACCTCTCGCGTGAACATTTTTTGAAAAAACAAAATTTAGAGGCGTTTTTTAACCATTCAAAATGTAGAAAATAGAAAAGCTAAAAAAAAGAGCCTAGCCTGTAGGCTGAAACCATGCTGCCTCTGGGCCTCTGGCCTACCCCTACCCACCCCAGCAGCCATGACCTAGAGACCACTCGGGAGACTCAAACCGACACATTCATTGCAATGAAAAATACCCCATCGAGAGTTCATCTCGACGGCGACTCCTCCTCTCAAATCCGACAGCTGCTCACCGTCGTTCCGCCGGCCACCAAGAGGTTTTCGAACAGTAAGGGTGAAAAACCGAAACTTTTTAGCGAAAATCGACTTCTATAGCGAATTTCGAACTCGGCAATAAATTTCGCGAAATACTGTCGGTTTTCAACGAAAATGGCTCGATTTTCGCACGGTATTGTCGATTTTTGGTTGAGTACTTGGAGTTATCGCTTGTTTATGTATGTATTTGCGTTTTAATTGATTGAAAAATGGTCATGCAATACTCACTGTGGTCACGTCGAAACGGCACTATTTGTTGAAGTAAGAATTTTTGTTCAAGTATTTTTAGTACCAATATTTGTTCAAATATGTCAAGTAGCAATATTTACTTCAACATATTTTAGTAACAATATTTGTTTAATTATATTTAGTACCAATATTTATTCAAGTATGTCAAGTAGCAATATTTACTTCAACATATTTTAGTAACAATATTTATTCAATTTTATTTAGTAGCAATATTTGTTCAAGTATGTCAAGTAGCAATATTTGATAAAGTATATTTAGTAGCAATATTTGTTCAATTATATTTAGTAGCAATATTTGTTGAAGTATATTTAGTACCAATATTTGTTGAAGTATATTTAGCAGTAATATTTGTTGAAGTATATTTAGTAGCAATGGACGACATCTGAAAATGGTACTATTTGTTCAAGTAGCGATATTTGTATGTATAGAAATTATCTAGCTATGGTATATTTTCATATTTTAATTTTATCCAATATCGACAAGCTTACTTTTCATTGTATGCATGCATGAACTACCAAAATTTTAGTATGGAAGTTGTACTCTGTACCACACGGTACGAGTGTCGTCCATTGTAGTAAAGTTCTTGTAGAAATTCGCGACTATTTTTAGCGTGACCTAGACAGGACGAAGGATAATAAAAAGGATAAGAGAGAGGAGAGGCTGAGGAAAGAAGGACCAGCTGGAGATTCCCCACCAAGAAGAAGTGTATATTCAAAGTACACGGGTGATGCTGATGAGGAGGACCAACTCCAGTATGCCATGGCTGCCTCCTTGTAAGTTCAAGCTCTGTTGGTTTTGGTGATTGGTTTAATATTAATGTTTAATCATTGTTTAATGACAAATCAAATCATTATGAGACTAACATGTTTTATTAAGTCTTATTCTTATTAGTCTCATATTTGGATGGAAAATGGAAAACCTAAGGTATGCACTCGTATTCATTCTATTATATATATGCATACTTAGAATTCAAGTTAAAGTATGAACTCTTCCAGTGCTTTAGACCAAATATGTGCATTATGTTTTTAATTCATATATACATGAATGCACACATCTAGGGGGAGTTTATAATTTAACTTGATGTTTCAATTGTATTGATCCATGTCCTCTTGTCATACAATATAAAGGATCAAGACCTTGAAACAATCTTTTGAGTATATATGACATGACTTGTGTAGTCATATACTCATGTCAATTTAAATGAGTTTAAATTGAGTTCGATTGTCTCTCAATCAATCAAAGAACATTTCATCATGTGTTGATGGCGTTTCCTTGTTGATTAAAGACAAGCGAAAAGTTCTTGAGTATAATGAAGCATTAGTTGCATCAAAGTACTCAAGACACAATTAATCATTCAAATTGATTAGGGTTGTGCTCAATCGATCTTGGAGGCATCCATTATATGTTAATGGAGTGCGGTGATGATTGAGACAACCGTGTTTGTTGGACTAACATCTTCCATGAGTTGTGAAGTAGATTAAGTCCAAGATGATGAAGAATCGGGAAGAAGAAGTCATCATGTGTTGATGAGCTTCAAAAGGTGATCCCGAAGTGAAGAGAAGGGCTAGAGAAGGTTCATCATGCGTTGATGACCAAGAAGAAGAAGAAGAGGTGATCCTGGAGAGAAGATGATTGGAAATCATAAAAGCTCCAAGTGGATCAAGTGTGGCAAAGGTATAACTAGCTAGGGCTAAGGATGTGTTCCTAGTCTTTTACCGGTCTCCGTGTTTGGTTGTGAGACCGGGTTGCTTGTTAGGTGCCGTACTATTAAGAGGGTTGAGTCTTTTAGCTTGAGCTTCATCATGTGTTGATGAACTCGATCCAGTTCACTCTAGCTCACTCTCTTGTTTGATGTTTGCATGAAGCTAACCATTTGGCATGTGTTGCAAATTGGTGAAGCTTGTGCATTGGATTTTGTATGAGCTAAGTATTTGCATGTGTTGCAAATAAGGGTGCTCATACTTGCATCTTATTTGAATCTTATTTGATTTGGTTTTGCTTGGAGCTAAGTTTTGCATGTGTCGCAAAAGGAGAGAGCTCAAGCAATTTGGTTTAAAGTGGTTGCATAGAGTTAGAGATTTGCATGTGTTGCAAATAGAGAACTCATGCACTTATATTTGTTATGGTTGCTTGCATGGTGCTAGAGATTTGCATGTGTTGCAAATAGAGAGCTCATGTTTTAGTATTGCTTGGAGCTAGGTTTTGCATGTATTGCAAGAACAATGCTCAAGCATAAAATTAGTTTAATGTGTATTTGCAAGTTCGTTGTGCGAATAAACCGAGGTCTATGGGTCCGGAATCCCGAGAGCATGTGAGTAGGGCTTGCAACGGGTGTTTGCAAGTTGACTGGGTCTTGTGTTGACCTTCACATGGCTAGGGGGATTAATCTCATAGACTCGAGTTTGATTTGCTTATCGTTTGCAAATAGATCTTGAGTTGTTTACTGAAATGTGTTTTCGTTAGTTGGATTTGTTATTTGCAAATGTGTTTTGCAAATGAACTTTAGATTATGGGTTCCGATCCGAAGCATGTGAATAGGGTTTGCAAATGTGTTTTGCAAATTGACTTGATCATGTGTTGATCATCACATGGCTAAGAGGATTGATCTCATAAGTTCTTGGTTTATTGGCAAATGTGTTTTGCAAATAAGTTGTGCTTAATGAGATTCTTTGGAGTATGTGATTAACATATGCAAATGTGTTTTGTATAGTGTTGTGATCATGTGTTGATCCTCACATAGCTCAAAGAATTTATCTTGAATGGTTTGGAGAAAAGTTTTGTGAAAAGCAGTGTTTTCTCCACGAGGTCGTCGTCGCAGCCCTTGTAAGGCCGTAGCACGGGGTCGGTGCTACTGCATGATTTGGCCGGTAGCAGAAGGTCGGTGCTACCGTCTCTCGGCGGTGTGAAATTTCGAGAGAGGGTGTTTTTGGCGATCGGTGGTCGGTGCTACCGCCCATGGTAGGCCGAGACCACCGAGGTCCGGTGCAACCGCTCCTCGGCGGTGTGAAAAATCCGGAGGAGGTGTTTTGAGTTGATGCGAGGTCGGTGCAACCGGGTTGAAGGCGGTGCTACTGCCGAGCGGTAGCACCGCTCCCGATTGGCGGTGCTACAGAAAATCCTGAAGCGGCTAGTTTTGTAGCCGTTGGGAGGCCGGTGCTACCGGTCCTAGTAGGGCAGTAGCACCGGAATTCTGGTTTTGTCGAATTTCCCCCAACAACTAGTTTTAGCTTGAAGGCTATAAAGGAGGCCTTGGGGCAAAGGCGAGATGTTGGTGTGTGCTAGAGCATTTGGGTGTTTATAGGAGTTGTGTGCATGTGTTGCCTTCTCCCATTTGCTTCTTGAGCTAGTGTGAGCCTCTAATTGCATGTGTTGCAATTAGGAGAGGATTGAGAGTCTCTTGTGCATGTGTTGCACTTGAGGAGGATCCTTGTGCATGTGTTGCACTTGGTGATCACCGGAAGCACATGTGTTGTGCTTGGTGAAGTTCAAGCGAGAGGATTCGACTTGTTACTCTTGGAGGTTGCCGACTCCTAGGCGGCGTAGGCGTCGTCTTGTGGGAGCTCTCAAGGTTGTGAGAAGCCCACGAAGCTTGTGAAGGTTCGGGTTGAGCCTACTGAAGCGTGAAAAACCACATCTAGTGGATTCGAGGTGGGTGCTCAATTCGTGGGCCGGTCCAATGTGTTTGGGCTAACCTCAGCGTGGACTAGGGGACCGCAAGTCTCCGATCACCACGGTAAAAAGTATTGTGTCTCTTGTGCTTGCCTTGTTCTCTTTATTTGTATTCAAGCAATTTACATTCATAGAATTAAATTGATTGATTGCTTGTCTTTAGAATTGTTTTTTGTTAGAGACATAATTAGTTAGCACACATAGTGAGCCTAGTTGATTTAGGCTTTAATTGTCAAAACCTTAGTTTATCGCTTTCGCATTATTATTGATAGGTTTTGGCATAGGGGTAATTAGGGGTGAATTGCTTTGTAGAAATTAGAAAGAGAAAGTTTTTTTTAAAAGCCGCCTATTCACCCCCCTCTAGTCGGCATCCTCGACCTTACACTCCTAAGTGGAGACAAAATTTATGAGCTAGGCAGGTGGCAGGTATGAGCACGGTGGTGGTATGGCTCCTCCAGAAGGGCTAGAGGAGATCGCGGCGATCTATTGTCGGAGATATTTCGAAGTTCCTCGCAACGAGAAAGACCGCAGGCGGTGGGGGATTACAATGTTGGTACGGCCTATAGCCTCGTGTAACTAAGGATTGACAGCCATCAGTGGACACAAAAAGGAAAGAGTGCGAAGTAGGCCATTGGCTAGGCGCGGACCAAATTTTTCCACACCGCTGGTGTTAGCGTCGTGAGGGAAACGCAAAAATACGGTAAGTGAGCTTTAAAATGTTCATTCAATTGTACACCGATTCATAACTAACATTTTTGTACTATATTTCATTTTCAAGCGAGGGTGTCCCATCCTCGAGTGGACAAGATATAAATGAAAAATATTTAGATGCCAATGAAGCAGACATAAAGGAGAAGTTTGGAAAGTTCAAGCAGGAATGGCCTACGTACGGAGTTACAATCCATGTGTGATTCTTGGACAGGGCTGACACGCATGAGCACAATTAACGTCATGATTTACTCCAATGGCACCATGTTCTTCCACAAGTCCGTCGATGCTACAGGCCTATCCCAAGATGCCTCATACTTGCGCAAGGTACATGGTTTCATTAGTCCTCTTCTGAAATATAATTGACGTATGCATCACATAATGGAGGTACTTGGTTTTGTTTGTTCACACATGAAATATATTTAGTGGTCAACGAGGTGGGTCTAACAAATATGGTGTAGATTGTCATGGATAATGGTGCCAACTACAAGAAATCATGCAAACTCATCGCACGACAGTACCACAACATCGTGTGACAACCTTGTGTGGCCCACACCATTAATTTGATGCTGAAGGAGATTGTAGAGTTCGCTTATCACGCCTCGGTCATTTAGAGTGAACGAAAAATCTCTCGATGGATATAAAACCATTTCAAGCTTCATGCGGTGATGATGAAGTATATTGAAGGCGAGTTGGTCAAGTGGAATGCGACTCATTTCGGCACTAAATACATGATCTTGGACAGTTTCTTTCATTGCAAGGACAAGTTCATGTAATGGGTGACTACCGAAGAATTTATAAGCTCTCGCTTTTTTTATACCACCGAGGGGAGGTACACGTACGACTGCCTCTTAAGCTTAGACTGGTGGGATAATCTTTGATCTGTTGTCAAGTCGGTGAAACCGTTGTATGCCTTTCTGCGATTTGCCGATCAGGACAGGGTGTCTACATTGAGCGAGACGATGGTACGATACACCATAATGCGACAGGAGTACAATAGTTTGTTCCATGACTCTCCAGGAACAAACGAGATGTACATGGACGTGGTGGACCGAAGAATGGACAACTTAACGCGCCACACTTATATGAACGCCGATAATACATTCTTGTCTCGAACACAGTATCTTGTAGTTGCACATACGTTACATACTTGTACTGACATATTTCGTTTCACTTCATGCAGCTGCCGCCTTAAACACCCGGACTGCCTACGAGTACGACACGAATAGCAGCTTCTTGCCAAATCTCTAGGATGCCTTTGAAGCTCTTGCTGATGATATTGATAGCGCCGCGCAAGCTCTTCATAACGCCGAGGTTTTCAGAAGGAAGGCTGGATCGTTAACAAGTGCTCTAGCTGCAAGGATGGCAAATGATGGAAAAACATCCTCTGATATTTTTCTTATACCGTCTTAAATGTAACGGTACTCTCATCGGTACTTACTATTCTATTCGTTAACTTGCAATACATTAGTGGGTTGTGTTCGGTTTGGAAACACCCATCCTCCAACGGTTTGCCCTACGTCTCGTGTCACAATGCACATCTTCCAGCGGATGTGAGCGCAATTGGAGTACATTTGCGTTCATCCATACAAAAATTCACAATCACCTGTCATACAAGAATCTACATAAGCTGATGTATGTCAACTACAATCTTCAGCTTTGAATTCAAGCCGCAGAAAATCAAAGGCGCTCAGATGAAGACGATCCATTCTAGCGTCTTATGGAGCTTACACTACGCGGTGATGCAAATCCGATCCGACAATGGATGGAAAAAGGAAAGTCCAATGGTGACCCATTACTCGATGAGGAGAACACAATGAGTGATACCCCTCTCCTATCACAGCTTATGACAGACCCGATTCATCTTGTTGTGTTAAAAAAAGGATATTGAGGCTGCAAGCATCCCCGAATGAATGGCAGACAGTCGAGGATATTCATACAGGGAAGAGAAAGCACCAATCAATGCTGAGAAGGGATACAGAAAAAAGGAGAGCATCCTCTAGAGGAAAGGGGAAGCATCCCACACATGAGTCGCATTACGTAGAGAATGATGACTCCACTGAGAGCAGGGACTGTCGGAGCTGCCATACCAAGAGTCCAATGATAGCAGCTCTAAGACGGATACCGATGGCAGTGAGTCCAGTGCTGATGCCTCCATATCTCTCACGCATCAATCATAAGAGCAGCGTCCCGTCAAATTTACAGGGGAGTCGCAATTCACTCATGCAACATAGGACATAGACTATGACGCTCCCCAATCACAGAGGACGACTACTGGAGGGAAAGGAAATGATGCACCACAAGATAGCTCTAGCTCCTATAGCGTCACCGAGACACAAGGAAGCTATGGCTCATATAGCAGCTATGACTACGCCAACCCCGATGCTCATGCACATCCTCCCACCCAATGGGTCTACGAGTGGCACGACCTTGAGTTTTATGCCATGTTGTACCAATAATGGCAAACGACAAGTCCATGGATGGCGTAAAACTGACACGATTACAAGGTAGAGTTGCTAGCTACACGAGGATTGGCCTTGATGTCCGCCGAAGAATATAACATGACCAACCAAGTTTACATGCAATAATACTATCCGTAGACCCGAAGGTAATGTTTCATTTCATCGCAACTTGATTTTTTACTAACATAGCATCCATGCAGGTCCAACATGGCATTTGTGTGGGAAGGATGACGAAAATATGCCTACTTTACAACTTCAAATGAAAGGTATTAAAATTATGTTTGATTTGTATGTTTCATTTCATTGCAACTCAATGTTTTACTAATATTCCATTCATGTAGGTCAAACATGGCATATTTGTGACAATGGAAAAACGACGAAGCTATGCATACTTTACAACTTCAAATGAAAGAGATTGAAATGTAAATGATGTTGATATGTGAATGGTACTGATATGTGAATAGCATTAGTATGTGAATGCTTATTTTTACACTTGTTGCATTGATATGTGAGCAGTATTGAAATGATAGATTATTTCTTGACATATTATTGCTAAATATCTACTTTACAACTTGCAATTGTTTAAAATATATCAAAGGTTATGTCAAATTTTTTCCATATTTAGGGAATATCATGTCAGATTTTATCCGTATTTCTTCATCTTTTTTATAGATTTTTTATATTTTTCCTTTTGGGGGGGCCTTCAATGGCTTTTTAAAAATTTTACAATATTTTTTGCAATTTTTCCCGATTTGTTTGACATTTTCCCCAATTTTTCAACATGTGGCCGATTTTCGCGAAAATTGCTCAAAATTCGTCACTTTTCAAGCGGTTTCATCCATTTCATTCAAAATTCACTCGGCGGTTTGACCAGATTACAAATTTGTTTGACTTTCCAAATCGTTCGGTTTTGAGCGAATTTCGTTCTGTTTTCTGCGAATTTCGATACCGCCAGCTCGTTGAAATCCGAGGTCGAAACGGTTTTGTTAACCCTAATCTAGACCATGCTCGGCCGCGCCAACCAAATTATGGCCTTCTTTATTTAGACTTGTCATAGTTTGTTCAGACTTTTTCTTACTTTAAAAGTAAAGTTAAATAAATAGGTGGTCTATTAACTAAGTTTTTTTCGAAATTCATAAGTTTTCATATAACTAAAAGCTAAAAGCCATCTGAAATGTGCTTTTTTGTTTTATTGACGGTTGGTTTTAGACCAATATCACTGAAGTTGGAGCAGGGCCGTCCCTGACATTTTGGGGGCAGTGTGCTAAATTTAAAATTAGGCTATACACAATAATAGTTAATTATCAAAATAATTACTTGATATTACAGCTGTAGTACAATTTTTTCTTACGGTACAAAGATTATGTGATACATTACGCTAAAAAAATAAATTTTATATATGACCTTTACTTGGAAAGCACCATACTTCTAGTATTGTTTGAAACAGAATCTTCAATTATCTTCATAATTAGTTTTTTCAAATTAAATCAATTTCAATGGCTATCATTAAGTCTTTCCTAGTTCATTATAGACTGCAAGTAGAACTTCAACTTCAATCTATAAAAGCTCTTTTTTGCATGTGCAATAGTCACCGGAATTATCGATAAAATTCTATATGCAACAATTGCATTACGGGAATAATTTAGTTGTTTTAAAAACTTAAAAATATGAACAAGGCACATGGCTTTGGTTAGGACTGAATTTTTAGAGTAAAATTTTAAAAAAGGAAATGAAGAGAATAAAAAGAACTACTCATTTATTAGTTCTTACGCATACTAATATAAAGATTAACAAATAATAATACTAAAAAATGGGGCCTCTTAATTTTAGGGGCCCTGTGCAGCAGAGCATGCTGCACAGGCCTCCCATACGAGCCTAAGTTGGAGTAAAGTTATTTATCTCTACCATGTATAAAAACGGATTACTTTTAAACTGTTTATGTCAAAATAATGGGTTTAAGCTATAAGCCAACAAACAGGGCTTAGTCTTTTGCTTACTTTGAAGTTAGCCTTTTGGTTTAAATAGCTTAAAACCATTGTTTTTATAGCTAAATAATTTTACCTTAACTTCAGTGGCATTTTTCTAAAATTATCCCTCAATAAGCCAAAAAAAGCATATATAAGGTGACTTTTAGCTTTTAGTTATGCAGAGGTTCTGTTTGAAATGGCTTCGGCTTTGGCTTTTCACTAAAAAAAGCTAAAAGCCGTTCCAAATGAGCGGCTTCGAGTAGGCGTTTATCGAAAAGTTGAAAGTGCAATACAACGTAACGAAGCTGGAAGCGGATTGAGGGTACCTTCGGTTTTGCCCATAAAAGTTGAAAATATTTACCCACTCCATACCAGGTATTAAAACCTGCACTTAACCTTTCCCACATCCATTCGACATCTCCACCCAAACTCCTCCCACCCGGTGCCGCCCTCTACATTCTCCGCCCAATGCCACCCCTCATATCCTACTGGTGGTGTCGAGAACCGCCTCCTTCGCCCACCAAGGCCACTGTCTTCTCGTCCTCGTGTCTACACACCTCCATCTACCAGCGCCTCCATCCGATCGACTATGCGTCCACAAGCGCCGCCATGCCAAAGCTGTTGTAAGATCGAGGATGCCGACTAGAGGGGGGTGAATAGGCGGTTATAAAAATTTCTTCCATGACTAATTAAAATCTCGCCTAAGTGCTGTTATGTCAAAACCTAAATGATAATAGATGCGGAAGCGATAAACTAAGATTTTGATAATTAAAGCCTAAGTCAACTAGGCTCACTAAGTGCACTAACTATTTATGTCTCTAAAATAAGTTACAATATTAAATACAAGCAATCAAACCATCAATTCTATGAAAATAAATTTCTTGAGTATAAATAAAGAATAGAATGCAAATCATAAGAGACACACCGATATTTTACCGTGGTGTTCGGAGACTTGCCGGTCTCCCCTAATCCACGTTGAGGCAAGTCTAAACCACTTTGGACCGGCTCTATGAATTGAGCACCCGCATCGATTCTACTGGTGGTTGCTCTTCCCCCCTGGGTAGGTGAGCTCCAACCTTCACAACTCGTCGGACCTTCTCACAATCTTCTTTGAGAAGGTCACCGAACCAACGACGCCTCCACGACGTCTAGGTGTCGGCAAACACCAAAAGTAACAAGTCAAGCCCTCTAGCTTGAGCTTCATCAAGTACAATACGTGCACAATGGTGATCACCAAGTGCAACATATGCACAAGGCTTCTCTCAAGTGCAACACATGCACAAGAGGTTCTCAATTATCTCCTAATTGCAACAAATGCAATTAGAGCTCACTCTTAGCTCAAAAACTAAATTAGTGAGTTCAACACATGCATAACTCAACCACAAGGAGTAATGAACTCTCTAAAACCAAAACAACCACCAAATGCCAGCCCCAAAGCTTCTTATATAGCCTTCATAAGAAAAAAACTAGCCGTTATGGGGCAAATTGGACAAAAATGCTCAGGAAATCCGGTCATACAGCCCTAGGGCTAGTATGACCGACCTCTAGACCAACGGCTAAAAAAAACTAGCCGTTACTCAGAAAATCCGGTCATACCGGAGACTAGACCTATTTTTAATTTTTCGGGCTAAAAAACCTATTCTCTGGAAAAAAAACACACTGATGTGACTCCGGTCATACCACTGCTACAACCACTAAAACACTCATAACTTTATACTCCGAACTCTGATTTAGGTTATCTTGGACTCTATGCGAAGATTATCATGAGGGCTATAATCTCCACCTATTTTAAAGATTTAATCAATCAGAGATATTTTTAAATATCACAAAAACAAAGACTCTAATGTAGTCATTCAAGTCTAAAATCTGATTTCTCGAAATCCCTCACATAGACTTGATCAAGAGCGTGACTACAATCTAGAGAGAGTCAATAAGATCAAATATTGAGCCATGTGATGATCAACTCATAATCAAAATCATTTTAAAAAACACATTTGCAAATTCTAATCACATGCTCCAATATCAAATGCATGAACACCAATATTTTGCAAAACACATTTGCAAATATAAATCTTGCAAACAAGAGCAATCAAGATCATATCTTATAGCCATGTGATGATCAACACATGATCAAATCAATTTGCAAACACATTTGCAAACCCTATTCACATGCTCTAAGATAAGATTCAATTAAACCATATTTTGTAAACACAAAGTATAAACCTATTTTAGCCTTGGTGATGATCAACACATGATCAAGTCACAAGCTAAGACTCCGATGCATGAGATCTCTATTTGCAACACATGCAAATATCTAGCTCCATACAAACAACCACTTAAACCAACTTGCATAAGCTATCTCCCTTTTGCAACACATGCAAATTCATAGCTCTATGCAAAAATCAAATCAAGATTCAATAAGAAGCAAGCATGAGCTCTCTTATTTGTAACACATGCAAATACTTAGCTTATGTAAGAACCAACCAAGAGAGTGAGCTAGAGTGAACCGGATTGAGTTCATCAACACATGATGAAGCTCAAGCTATAAGACTCGACCCCTCTTAATAGTACGACAACCTATACTAGCAACCCGGTCACTCATCCAAACACCGAGACCGGTAAAAGACTAGGAACACATCCTTAGCCCTAGCTAGTTATACCTTTGCCTCTCGCAACCACATGGAGCTTTCATGATGATCGATCATCTTCTCTCCAAGTTGGGATCTTCATCTTGTTCATCAACAAATGATGAACTCCCCTTGTCTTAGCTTCGGGATCCTTAATTGACGCTCATCAACATATGATGACGTACTTGTCCTGTTTATCCATCTCAACCTTGGACTTAACTTATTTCAAACTCATTGAAAGTGTTAGTCCAAAACACATGGTTGTCTCAATCATCAATGTACTCCATTAACATATAATGGATACTCTCAAGATTTTTTAATCTTTTCTTTTGATGATTGACCACAACCCAAAGACAATTGATTGAAAGATTAATTGTGTCTTGAGTATACTAATGCAACTAATGCTTTCATATACTCAAGAACTTTCGATTGCCCTAGGATCAATAAAGTGAACCATCAACACATAACTAGTTCTTTGTTGATTGAATGGCAACTGAACACAATTTAAATTGAATTTAAATTGTCATGAGTATATATTAACTACACAAGTTGCATATACTCATTTTGATGGAATCTAAAAGTAATAATCCAATTTATATGGAGTGGTGGAAAGGGATCAATCTCTTAAGACCATTAATTACAGAATAAACTCCGTTAGATGTGTGCATACAAATAATTGAACTTGAATCAATATGCACATATTCAATTTTTGATTGTTTTGGAGTTTATCCTATATTGCCTTGAGTATACTATAACTACACAAGTTAAATATACTCAAAGGGTTGTTTAGAAATAATGATCCTTAATATAGAAAGATGAATTAGATCAATACTATTGAAACTTCAAAATTAAGCATGAACTCCTCATCAATGTGTGCATTCATGTATATATGGAGTCGGAAACAAAATGCACATCTTTAAGGTTAAAACAATAGTGGAGTTCACTCTTTATCTTGAATCCAAAGAATGTATCTAGAAATAATAAAGTTGCATTGGATACATATCTTTTGGATTTTCATTTTTTATGAGATAAGACTAATCAAAGATATACTCAATAAAAGAGTTAATCTCATATTTAGATTTATCAATATGATCATGAATATTATATCCAAGGAATGCAACAAGATATGATAATATGAACTCGAATGCGTACCTTTGATATTTGCATCTTTTTCATCCAAAAGAAATTAATAAGAGTTAAACTCAACAAAAGAGTTAGTCTCATAAAAGGATTTGTCATTAATTAACAATTGAGACTAATCAATATTATGATTATCAAAAGAGTTAGTTTTTTATTAAATTTGTCATTAACATCAAAACCAAACTAAGGAGCTTGAACTTTCAGCTGTCTCGAAGCGCCTTCCACCTTGATCACCATCAGCTTTGCCTCGTCTTTGCTCTAATCTCCGTTGTGTTCGGCTCGTCACCCTAGTCTACACCGCCCCCATCCCATCGGAATGGTCTCTGGCGATGCCTCTATCAGTCCTCTTTCCATCGTTTCTGCCGACATCGCGCCTCCACCCATGCCACCTCATCGCCGATCTCCAATGTCTCCTTCTCTTTCTCTACCTTGTCGTTAGTCTCCACCACCTTCTCCAGCCTTCTCTCTGACAGATTCGACGGCGCCGTGCCCCTACACTCTATCTACACCGTCCACCTTCGATCGCCGCTGCCGCCTAACTCTGCTCTTTCTTTCTTGGCTTCGACCAACCGCGGATCTAGCGTCCCAGCAATGGTGGTGATTGCAGATTTAGTTTTTTTTTTCTCTTTTTTTCATGAAGACCAACTTGTTCATGGATGGAACAAGTTGCATCAGTTTAGTACAATTAATTTAATTAAGCCCAAGTGAAACCAAAAGGTTCAAAACATTCTCAAAATTAGTATGTGAACTTGGAAAAAGTTTTCAATCCATATCAAACAAACCATCATTTGACACTAGGGTGTTTTAGATATTTCTCAAATCATAACAGCCGATCAATCTATATAAAAGCCAGGCTAGCATACACTAAACCTCTTCAACTAGCTGTTTAATCATACAACCCTTCAGCTATGCAACTCAAACAAAAGCCATTTTTCAAAAAAGCTACAATCATACCATCCAGAGCCAAAGTCTTATGACTCCGCCTCTTTATTTAGGCTTTGACTTTTAGAGGGGAGAAAAATCCTAAAACATACAAACCTACAACGTTTGCAAGGATTTTCGGTGTGCGTGCATAGAGTTTTTGACCATTTGCCCATTTGCACATTTCCATGTATAAAACCAGTTGATTTACGGACGGCAGAGCGAAAACAACACCACAAAATTTAAATTTAAAACAAGGACACAAAATTTAACCAGCCTTCCTTCTTCTTTTTTTACAATTTCAAATGTAAGAATGTTTTATGTTTACATTCTCGTGTACTAGAAAAAGTGAGCGGTTGATCCAGAGTAGAGAAGCTACCTGTGAGTCGTGACCACGAAAGAACAAACACATTTGGTACGCACGAGAAAAGGTCAAACTGCATGTGATTTTTGACAGCGATGAACGATCTCTCGTGCAGGGGTAGACTTTGGCGCGAGTTGGCGCTGAGAGTGGGCGACGAGGAGTGCTAGACTGCACGGTCGGTCTCGGTGGTTTGCCGACGCGGTAGCCATCGGCTCTTGTTGGTGGGAGAAAGTTGGAATTTCTTAGTTTATCTCGTGCCCGTGCGATTGCCATGATGTTTATCCAAGATTAAGTGGGGCAATGACGCCGTGGCGATAAGACTTGCTGCGATAAGGCCGTCATTAATAGCGAACTATTGTGTGTTTTCCCCAGATATGACAGCCATCCGAAGTCTGAAGATATATACAACTACTTGCAGAAGAAACGCAACAGGTTGCACACTGGAAGATGCAGTAAAGCACCCGCTGCTTGTGATGTCATCGATTGTCTAGATATATGAAAAAAAATTGTTGTAAATCTAGTTTCCTCGTACGTACGTGTATTTACAAATTTGATCCCTCCCTGCCCCCTACTGTGCCTAGTGAGCGTGGAAGCTCATCTGCACGGCGGCAGCTCACGCAAGCGCAGGAGCAAGAGCTTCTACGCTGCACGGCCGTAGCAGCGGCGCTTGCCGGTGCCCACCCACGCACACTAGCACTCGCTCGTCCACGCCTGCCCGCGCGCTTCCGCGTTCCCTGGACGTGGTAGGGCACATGTCGTCTGCCGCACGGTGAGGAAGGGGGCTATTTTTTTTAAAAAAAAAAAGGTTAAGGATGCTAGATATAAACAGTACTCACTGCTTGTGAGAAAAAAATCCAACCTGCATTTTTCGAATAACAGCATGTGATCATATCTGTTTTCAATGTCAAGTTGTCAACCCCACGGCCCGAGGCGCCCAACAACCGCCAGTTGTGTCACGAACAAACTGACCGGGTATTTTATTCACACGGCCACTCGTTATCTTGTAACCAACAGATTTATCAGTTCAACTGCCTAATAAGATATTATGATATACTAATATACAACTTTACTTTCCATAATTAAAATATAATAGTATAATCTGCACCGATATAATCTATCTCTATCAAAAATAAGTTGTGGAGATCCTTTTCTTTTTTTCATTAATGTGAGAATTTGTATAATCTATTTATTTTTAAGATTATTGTAGGATTTTCTGATCCTTAAAACGAACGAGATACTTAGATATGATTGGTTATTTTTATTTAAACAGATCTCTTTGCTCTGCAGATCCATTTCTGTTGATGAGTGGTTAAACCGCGCGAGCTGTGCTGCATCTCCAACTCCAAGGATGCGGTCGTCCTCGACTCAAATCTCGATGTTTGACAGGTCGGTTCAAGACTCTCAGCACAGCAACCGATGAAAGAAAGCGATCCTAATGAAAGAGAAGAGAGTAGTTTGTTTACTCGTGTACTCGTTCTGCGGGTCGAACAAGGACACCCTAAATCCCTAACCAAGCCACAGAATTCTCAGGAGTCAGGAGTACCAACCCGCACAACAGCATAACTGCATAAGGCTCAATATGTACGTGTTGCCACGGCGTACGTGAATGTCTCTTCGGAGTTGCCGATGTTGCTTTCATATCTCGCACTCCAATCCACTTCCACTCCTTTTTCTGTAAAGCTCACACGGTCCGGTCTGGTCCACTCCACTCTGAAGCAAAGACGGTACGGGTGCGCCAGAACCTACCGCCTGATGGCAACTCGCCTATGCTTTCGGCCACCATACCGAATCCCTGTAAGATGGAAGCTTCAGTCTATTGGGCCTTCTTCGTGTTTTTTAACCTATAAATCTAGTCTTTTTTTTCGATGCTAAACTATTATTGGATGATATGTGTCACCTATCGCACTCCCCTACCGCTGTAGGCTATCAAAAACGCAACATCTCCTATCAGCGTAGCACGTTCGAATGACCCACCACAGCAGATGATTTATTGTGATACTTGAGCTCGACAAGACGGAGTACCGCGACATCCAAGCACGATAGGAAGGTGAGGCTCGCCACCTGCCGCACTTGTCGGGGAGTTGCCGCGATGGACGAAGTCACTACGGGAATGCCAATCTACCATGGTGGGTAACACGTGTCGTCAGTGGCGAATCTAGGATTTAAACCTAGGGTATGCCGATCAGATAAAAATTCAGTAAACGATTTAAAATTTATTGAGTAATTCGGTATACAAGTAAAAATAATAATTAAAAACAAGATGATATATTTAAAAGAAGCTTATATACCAATAATATTACTTCTTCTTGTTCGGTCTACGCCTTCTAATGGTCATAAAACTCTTGATTATATCATCTTCTTTCACTTTGAAGAAAACATCTCGCTCAATGTTGCAGTTTGTGACGGGGGAGGAGGTGAAGCGATGTGACCTTCTTTCTTTGCATGTTTAGAAAAGAGATGCAATGTCTCCGTTCCTCTTCATAATTTAAAAACCTTGCAAATAAAATACGTCCATTAAGTGATTAAAATACTAACTAAGATAAGCAATAAATAAATATATAATTATGTCGACTATAGTAGGAGTCGAACAAAGTATATGTGTAGGATCGAAATATACTAAACTAGCAATCAGAGGTGGGTGAATGATTGGGCGGAAGCTAAAATCAAATTTTTGATCTACAAAAAATTCACCCTAATTCAGACTCAAATAATTGCTTCGTAATCAACAAAACAGAGTAGATGTATTCGGTAAATCATGAATTCTCAGAGATCTAACCGTTGGATTGACCTGAAATTTGAACATAATAAGCTAGATTCCAATACGCATCTAACTAAAAAAGAATTAGCACGATCGGACCTATGAATCAAAAGTTATAAATCCTACAAGGTTGCTGTGATAGATTATGATGAGAATCATGTATAGAATAGGCCAAATCTACATGGTATGCCGCGGACCACCCGGTATACCATGTAGATCCGCCCCTCCGTGTCGTCTGTTGATACTTCTACCATTGAGGAGGGGTTACATTTCTAATTTAATTCCAAAGGAGGGCAAAGATGAAAGAAAAAAAAAGCGTACGACGGGGCCAAATACACGCAGGCATGTACTGCACGAGGAAAACAACGCGTCAGGTTCCCTACAATTGATGGGCCAAGCACAGCAGGGCTGTCTCGAGATGTATTAGCCCATTAAGAATTGGCTCGTTTTTCGGCTGCTGTCCGTCCCTCCCAAGTGCTAAGCCCATCCACTCGGGACTGAACGAGAGGTAGGCCGTTCCGGTCGCGCTAAGCGGGTTAGATGGGCCGGCCTTAGCACGGTTGGTTGCATCAATCCCCGTTTCTCATATCAGAATTTTTCTTTGCAAACAGTATTCCATGGATGATGGATGTAGACATGGCCAAACGGGCCGTCCCGCGGTCCGATTAAAATTCGGCACGGCCCGTTTAGGCCCGGTTTGTAAACGGGCCGTGCCGTGCCGGCCCACGTGTCCGGGTGGCGGCCCAGGCACGGTCCGTTTGCCTATCGGACTCTGTCGTGCCAGCCCGGTCCTTCGCGGGCTAAACGGGCCGGTCGGCCTGGTAGCCCGTTTAACTTCAAAAAATTGAAAAAATCAAAAATAAATTAGAAAAATAGACAAAGTATGAGAAAAATATGAAAAAAATTCAGAAAAATACCTAAACAGGCCGTGCCGCACCTCCGGCCCAAGCACGGCACGATGGGCTAGGCCGTGCCGACAATAGCCCGTTTAGGTTTGGGCCGTGCCGTGCTTGGACCGGGCGCACAGTGCCGTGCCGCGTGCCGGCCCATCTAGCCATCTCTAGATGGATGGATAACGGGCACGGCAAACACTAGCTAACTAGACTGATTCGAAGCAGTCCTCCAAAGGAGAAACGTCCATGGGGAAAGATACAAGCCGAGGCAAAGGCTCCACGACTCATCTGTCATTGCCCAGCAAAAAAAGGCTCCATCCCTACTGATTTAATGCAAGAGAGAGGAAAAAAAAAAGAGAAGAGAAGGCTGGGACAACGCCTGGGAGAAAGCGACCGAGGATTAGCATTGGCCAGCCACCAGCCAGTTCATCGTCTTGGCAGCCCGTCTTCCCTTTGTTCATCCCTTTTCCGCAGCCGTTTGGGTGTGTGGATCGGGGTTGACAATATCGATATCGCGATTATTGAATTATTTTTTATTTTGAAAAATCAGCAAAAACCGGTTGAAACAGAAGAAGTTTGAATTCAAAAATTTTGAACTCGGTGGTGCGAAAAAATAAAAAAAACAAGGGATTTTACCAATTTTCACCGATATTCAAATGATATTTTTTCGATTTTTAGCACACCAAAGGAAAATTAATAATTTTAAAAAATATATATATAAAAGTTTTAAAAATATATAAAAAATTCAAAAGAAATCCCAATTAATCTACAAAACACCTAGAAATTTCAACAATTTTTTAATTCATTTATTTCTTCTTAAAAATTAAAACCAACAATTAATGAAAAAGAATAAAGACGCTGTTAGATTTTTATAAAAAATTACAAACTTGATCATGCTCTTAAATTTTATTGGTACCATAAATAGTTCCCAAGGATCATGTATTAAAATTTTCAGAAATGTTAGACTTCATTTAGTGCCCTAGAAAATCAAAAATAGAAGAGTAGATACAAAGACAATAGCATTGTAGGAATTTTTAAAAAAACAAACAGGTCTGATCATCATTTGAAAATTTTACAACATCATTAGAATTTCCTCTGGACCTCATAAATTTTTTTTAAGAAATATTAGACTTCATTTATTACCCCTAGAAAATAAAAAATAGAATACTATATAAAAAATAGTAGCACTGTAAGATTGTTTAAAAAATATATAGATCTGATAAACATCAGAAAATTTTACAACATCATTATCATTGCCTCAGGACCCCAACGGTCAGCTCAGGGTATTAATTACCTTGTCAGAGCCCGTTGCCACTAAGGGCCAGTGCTACGACCGATAGCATCGGGCCCTTTTTATTTTTGCTCGATCGAAATCACACTCTCTGTAAAAAATGCACCGAGTTTTAGGCCGGTGCTACCGCTTGGCCGGTAGCACCGGCCTGAAAAATCAGCCATGCTACTACACCTTCTGTGATTTTCTCACCGACCCAAGGGCCGGTGCTACAGCAGGTGTGGTAGCATCGCACCAGCATGGCTAGTATCATCGGCCTCCCTGAGGTTTTTCTGAATTTTCATTTTAAACTTACGACAAAGTTTCCATGAATGCAAGTGAGCATGGTTTGAGCCTTTAAACTTTGATCAACATCAAACTACTAGCCAAGATCCCTCTTAATACTACGGTGCCTATTCTAGTAACCCGATCTTTCTCCAAAACTCCAAGATCGGCAAAAGCTATGAAAATATCCTTAATTTTATACCTTGGCAATTTAGCTTGACGTGTTGATCTCATTTTAGCTTCATTTTTATGCTTCATCGCTTGCCATATCTAGGACCAATCCATTTTCAATATTCTCAAAGAAAAATATTAACCAATCCATTTTCAATATTCTCAAAGAAAAATATTAGTCCTTTAATCACGATTGTCATTAATTACCAAAACCAAAACGAATTGGGGGCCTAGATGCTTTCAACTGGTGGCATCGGCAGTGGTGCAGAAGGCTCGTTTGGCGATGAAGTCCGAGTAGCGTAGGGAAAACTGTGCTCATCAAAAACAACATAACGTGAGATTATCACTTTGTTAGTCACCAAGTTCAAACAACGATAGCCCCTGTGATTGGATGGATAGCCTAAGAAAATGCATTCGGCGGAGCGTGGCGAAAGTTTGTGAGAAGCGGTGGCTGATAAATTTGGATAGCAATGACAACCGAACACACGAAGGTGGTTGTAGTCAGGAGGAACACCGAATAGGGCTTTGTGTGGGGTGGAGAAATTCAGAGGTTAAGTAGGATGTCTGTTGAGAAGATATGTGGCGGCGTGTAAAGCTTCCATTGAAAACTTGGCAGGTAGACCAACCTGAAAAAGAAGGGTGCGCAAGATGTCGTTGATGGTGCGAATCATGCTTTAGCTTTGCCATTTTGTTGAGAGGTGTGTGGACAGGAAAGCCAGAGATGAATGACGTGGGAGAGGAAGGAGGGAGCAACATTTTCAAATTCCTTGCCATTGTCACACTGAAACCTTTGAATAGTAGTGTTAAAACTGAGTGGAAATGAAAGCATGAAAATGATGGAGAGTAGCAAACATTTCGGACTTGTGGCGCAAAGGAAATGACCAAACATGATGGGTGAAATCATCCAAACAAACTAAGTAGTATTTAAAGCCGGAGACACTGAGAACAGGAGAAGTCCATAGGTCACATTGTATGAGTTGAAAAGATTTATTTGAGCGAGTGGAGGAAGAAAGGTAGCCGAACATGGTGCCCAAGCTGGCAAGCATGACAAGGAGTTGCACCGGCACTGGTTTTATTACATGGCAATGCACTAGAATGAATTAATTTGAAAAGAGATTACCGGCCTAGATGACTAAGCCGACGATGCCAAAGATTTGCAGAGCTACTGACGGTGAGGGCATGTGGAGACGAGGAAATGGCAGGCTGGAGTGGGTACAAGTCGCCATTGTTATTGCACCTGAAAATCTTGGTCCGAGTTTGAAGATCCTTCACAGAGAGACCAAATGGATCAAATTCAACAGAACACTAATTGTCAGTAGTAAACTTGTGAACAGAAACTAAGTTCTTTACAATATGAGGGGAAACAAAAACGTCATTTAACAGTAGGTGGCGAGAGGGAATAGGTAGGAATAGGTAGGATAGTATGACCGAAGGAGACAATCGGCATGCGGGATCCATTGCCGACCACCACATGTGAAGGGTGGGAAGTGGAACAGGATGGCAAAAGTGTATCGGCATCGGAGGTTAGATGAGCCGAGGCCCTCGAGTCCATGAACCAATCGGAGGTGGAGGGTTGTTGAAGCGTCACAGTGTTCATGGCGTTGATGAGAGGGCCCTGGGAGGCGATGTCTCAAGACGTATTGCCTGACTGGATGCCGTTTGGCGCAATGGTGGTGTAGACCTGAGGGGGTGGAGTGAAAACCCACAGAGCCGCCTGGGGAGGGCGCGGGTCGAGGATGCCGGGCGCGGCCTGGCCAGGCCACAGCTGCACAATGCCAATCCAAGGGTTGTAGTGGGACGGCCAGGATGGTGGCCGAGGCAGAGTGCCATAGCCACCATGACTATAGCCGCTAGAACTGTGGCCTGTGTTCCCACTGGAGCTAGAGCCGATGCGGTAGTTCTTGTGATGACCCTTCTTGTTGTAGTTGCCGCGGTTGGAAGCGGCATTGCGAGGTTCTGGAGAGGCCGCAACCAGAGCGGTGGCGACGGTATTGTCCTGGTTACTCTGCTCGTGAAGAAGAAGTAGAGACCGGGTCTGGAGAAAAGACAGGAATGGCTGCTGTATGGGAACAGTGGATCTGTAAATGGAGAATCTCATTGAGTCCACGCAGTAGTGTCAGAACGAGTGGTCGATCTGAAATCTTCTCATCGATGTCACCGAGGGAGTCGGCGAGGGAATTCAGGTGGGTGCAGTACTCCGGGATGTTCATGGAGCCCTGGCTGAGGTTATGGAATTCAGCCTCAAGCTGCAATGCCCTGCTCTCCTTGTTGTCGCGGAAGAGTTCCTCGATACAAGTCCAGATGGTGAGTGCTGAGGAGTTGGGCGACATGATCATGGCGAGTATTTCGTGTGAGACCGAGGTGTAGAGCCACTGGAGAAAAGAACATTCGTTCTGGTCCCAGTCTTTGTTGGCATCATCCTTCGGAGAGCCATCGACATGCTTCTTGAGATTGAAGCGGCCGAGAGCTACGAGGAAAAGCTCATGCCATAGGGAATAGTTGGATCGAGGAGCTCGAGCTTGGGAATGTGGGCGGCGACGTTGGCTGCGCCGATGGCAAGAGCGGATGACTTAGAGCTGTCGGCCATGGAAGCAGGCAGGAGGAGGAAGCAGCGAAAGGAATGAATGGAGAGATTAGTGGTCTGTTGATACCATAGAAGCGTGAAGGAATCACATGCAATATTTTCTATTTAACCACTAAAGCAATACATATAGAGTTTACAACAAAGCTAACTTTGGTTTGTTAGCTGTACAGCTATGCATGCAGGCTAATTAAGGAGGAATACGGCAAGTTAGCCAGTTAGGCGCTGATGCCGGCCGCTGTTGCCGCTTCCAGCGCCTGGGCGATATTATCACTTAACAGTTTCCACTAAACCTGAACATTCATGATACCATTGTTAAGGAACCACGCTATCGAATAGTCTGGGGTTCCCGAACAGATCTGAATTGGAGAACAGAGAAAGAGAGAGACACAGGTTTAGGGAGAACAGCGACACAATTCTTTATTGCTATTCTAATTGCTTGTACAATGGGGGAATCCCCCTCCTCCTTATATAGTAGTCGTCTAGGGTTTCGACTAAGGGACCATCGTGGGCTTTCTTTGGGCCACTTGGTTTCCCAACACTCCTCCTTGGGACCTTTGCCGTGAGATGCATATGCCTCATTAAAACTCCAGAAAAACCCAGTGGGAAAATATTTGGAGAAAGAGTACATAGCATACGCTTACTATGTTGCACGAATTGCCTCATTAAAACCTTATGCAAGAAAACTTCATGAAAAACTTGCTAAGGAAAAAGAGTACAATTCACCCGAACTTCAATTGCTAATCTTCGAGATTCATGTTGGGTATTCAAAATTCATGTTCAAGATTTATGTGGGAGTATGTGAAATATCTCCCCCCTGAAATCTGCACTTCTCTAAGTCTCATCATTCCAATCCCTTTTACACACCTTTCAAAGCTAGATGCTGGGAGTGATTTAGTGAACAAATCTACAAGATTTTTACATGACTTAGTATACAATATTTTGATCTCGTTCATCTTATGCAATTCGTGAGCATAGAAGAACTTGGGGTTGATATGCTTCGTGAGATCGCTCTTCATATAGCCCATCTGTGCTTGGGCAACACAAGCTGTATTATTTTCATAAATGATTGTGGGAGTTTGCTCAATGTTCAAGCCACATGACTTCTGGATGTGGTGAACCATTCTTCGGAGCCATGCACATTCACGAGATGCTTCATACAAAGCAATGATTTTCGAGTGGTTTGTCGACGTCGAGACGAGAGTCTGCTTAGACGACTTCTAGGAAACTGTTGTTCCTCCACATAGGAAAACATAGCCAATTTGGGACTTGCCAGTATGTGGGTCTGATAAGTACCTAGCATCGGCTTCATTGTTTCTTCTGAAAAACAAACCGAGATCTTTGATTCCTTGGAGGTAACGGAAGATGTCCTTGATTCCTTTCCAATGCCTTTTGGTGGGTTCTGCACTGTACCGAGCTAGCAAATTCACAGCGAACGCAATGTCCGGCCTAGTGCCATTCGCAAGGTATATGAGCGCTCCAACTGCACTCAGATATGGGAATTCTGCTCTTAGAACTTCCTCTCCCTCTTCTCTAGGTCTGTATGGGTCTAGGTCTATTTGAAGTGACCTTCCGACCATTGGAGTTTTTGCAAGATATGCCTTTTCAAAGCCAAATCTTTCAAACACTTTCTGCGTGTAGGTTGATTGGTGTACCAAGATTCCTCCTTGGACATGCTCAAGCTGCAAGCCTAAACAAAACTTGGTTTTACCCAAATCCTTCATTTCAAACTCAGACTTCAAGTATGAGCATGCTTCTTCAATTTCTTCATCTGTCCCAATGATGTTCAAGTCATCTACATAGACGGAGATTATACAGAATCCATTCGGTGATCGCTGTATAAACACACATGGACAATCTTCGCTGTTTGTGCTGCCTTTCTTGCAGAGGAAGTCACTCAAGCGATTGTGCCACATTCTTCCTGACTGTTTAGGCCAGACAGTGATTTCTCCAATTTCGCATTGTACATGTTTCTATTTACTCTGTCTTCTCGGGATAGGAATTCCTTCCGGTACTTTCATGTATATCTTCGAATCCAAGTTTCCATACAAATATGCTGTAACAACATCCATTAGCTTCATTCTCAACTTCAAGTTGACTGCCATTGAGATCAAATATCTAAAGGTAATTCCTCCCATGACCGGAGAATAGGTTTCTTCATAATCAACTCCAGGATGTTGAGTGAAACCTTGAGCTACAAGCCTTGCCTTGTACCTTACAACTTCGTTGTTTTCATTCCTCGTTTGAACAAAGACCCATTTGTGACCTACAGGGTTTATATGGGGAAGTGTGCGGCATACGGGCCCAAACACCTCTCTCTTGTTCAGAGAGACTAACTCTGCAGTGATTGCCTTCTTCCATTCTTCCCAATCTAGCCTTTTCTTGCACTCTGCTAGAGATGCGGGCTCGGGATCATGATCAATGATCGAGGCAATCTTCTTTGCAAAGTATGCATCGATATTGGTTGTTGCTCTATTCAGGGATTCTCCTGTTATTACAAAGTTTATGGCCATTTCATCATGGAGTGCTTCATGCACTTCTACTTGCTCTTCGCTGCTATTTCCTATCGCAGGAGCAAGTTCCTTTAGCTTTTCATCGCCTATATGTGCGCACACATTATTTCCGGCGGCTTCCTTCAGTGGAAGATTCAAGTCTGGAATTGCCTTTTTCGTTGGCTTCTTTCTAGTGCCAGGTCTCAACTGGCTCCCCTTCTTTCCTTGGGGTATTTTCGTGATTGGTTGTGGTAAGTCCTCTCGCTTGATTTTCTCAGACGTCTCCGGGTACTTTGGGTTTGAGGGCAGTTTCTGTTCTTTTCTTTGAGGCCTCTGAGCAGGATGAGGATACCTTCATTTTCTTTGTTATTTCCACCCTCTCGGTGCATTTCTTGCGGGTGCATGCGACTTAACCACACCCTTCGGATCACAAAATGATCAGCGATTCATTTGCTAAATTCTGCAAATCAATTATCTTCTGGACTTCTTGATTTGCTTCATTAGTGCGGGGGTCATGCGCGGGGATCCCACTGGAATGCCATATGATTTCCCGGTATTTTTCATCCAAAGGTTGATTTCCTCCCCCTAATGACGGGAAACGGTTCTCGTCAAAAATGCAATCAGCGAATCGAGCTGTATGCAAGTCTCCAGTCATGGGTTCCAAATACCTGATTATGGATGCACTCTCATAACCAACGTATATCCCAGACATGCGGAGAGGGCCCATTGCAGTCCGTTGAGGGGGTGGTATAGGAACGTATACCATACACCCAAATTTCCTGAGATGGGAGATCTTCGGGATGATCCCGTGCACAAGGTGCACAGGAGAATGGATGTTGTAGGCCGAAGGTCTGAAATTGATGAGAGCTGCTGCGTGCAGGACTGCGTGTCCCCAACAAGTGTTGGACAAGTTACAACTCTGCAAAAGCGGTCTGGCAATGAACTTAATCCTCTTTATTAGTGCTTCAGCTAGTCCATTCTGCGTATGGACGTGCGGTAAAGAGTGCTCAACTGCTATCCCTGTTTCCGTGCAATAATCATCAAATGCCTTTGAAGTAAATTCTCCGGCATTGTCCATTCTAATGGACTTCACGCGATGATTAGGAAAAGCATTCTTAATTCTTATAATCTGCGAGATCAGCTTTGCAAAAGCATGGTTTCTTGTTGACAATAAGCATACGTGCGACCATTTCGAGGAAGCGTCGATGAGCACCATAAAGTATCGAAACGGCCCTGAAAGGGGCTGAATCGAACGCATAAATATCCCCTGGATGCGTTCGAGAATGCAGAATTTCACTTTGCACTTTCATGACAGAGGGTCTAGTTACTAATTTTCCGGTGGCACATGCAGGGCACACGAAATCTTCATGATTCGGGAAATTTTTAACATTAATGCCATGACCTTGTGAGTTGTTCACTATATTTCTCATCATTCTAAGACCAAGATGACCTAATCTACCATGCCATAAAGAAGATAACTCAGAGCTTCTAAAAACAGTTTTCAAGGAAGTATACATTTCGGGTGCATGAATATTCCTGTAGTACAACCCAGATTCATACGAGGGACATTTTTCTAATACCATTTTTCCACATATCGCGTGCTTCACAATGCACAAGTATTCTTTGCCATTTTCTTCATTGGTTTCTACGTGAAAACCATTGGCGCGGATGTCTTTGAAACTTAAGAGAGTGCGCGTTGATTCAGGGTACAAAAGGGCTTCTTCAATTACCAAAGTTGTACTCATAGGCAATATAATAGTGGATCTTCCTGAGCCTATTACATATGAATCGCTTCCTGCGATCGTAGTAATCTTTCCAGCGTTCTTCGTGATCGATTGGAAATATTTAGACTCTCTTAAGATGGTATTTGTTGGGCCACTATCAACAATGCATATCTCTTCCATTTGGGCGCTACACGATTTCTAAAAAGGAAAAAAATCCAATCAAACAGAGGCAAAATAATTCAAACATTGCTTGTAAATTATAGAATATTGGAATAAAGAATAAATTGCATATTTATTCATGAGAGAAGTATGCTCTTCTAGAGCTTACAATTCATTATTCAAGAGAAATTGCTAACAACCATAATCTAAAAAGAAAATGCAATTCATGCATTTAAACGGCAGTGCAAGGCTTGATCGTTCTGCTCGACGGTAGGTTTCACGTCCTGCGAGGACCCTAGACCAATCGCAGCACGGAGCTTCTTGCCCCCAAGAACGATCTTCACGTCCGATGGCCAAGTGAGGTAGTTCTGACCGTGCGGGGCCAGTTCTTCAAACTCACGATTCACGATTCATGATGCATGATTTCAAAATTCTGACATTAGATTACTGCGTGTAATCTAATAGAAAATAGTTGAAATAAACATAAAGTACAAAAAATAAATTTCCATGTATTGCAGTATACAAAATAAAGCAATGAATTCAAAATTCATAAAGAATATTCATAAAACAGAGAAATAAAGCTAGAAAAAATAAAAACAGAGCCAGAAAATTTTCTGGAATTTTCTAGCAATTTCCAAATTTTTCTGCTATTTTTTTCTCTTCTTTTCTTTTCTTTCTTTTCTTTTTCTTTTCCGGCCGGATGGCCATCGGGCCTTGCTCCGGCCCATAAGTCGCACGCGTTAGGGTTTCCCCTTGCGCCTCGCGTCGTGCGCCGCCTCCTTCTGCGCCTCGCGTCGCCCGCCCTCCTTCCTCGCGCCGCCGCCGCTCGCCCTTCTCTCGCGCCTAGCGCTGCTTTCGCCGCCGCTTCGCCTTCTCGTGAGGCGGTTTCGTCGAGGGCGTCGGGGTCGAGACGGCGACGGCGGCAAGCCGGACCGGGTGTGGAGAGTTGCCGTCTTGGCGTCGGGAAGAACGAGCGAGCCGGAGGCACCAGTGGCGGAGGCAACGCCGAATCGCGGCGCGCCAAGGCAGAGGCGGCGGCGGCGGCAGCGTCGCCGGGCGGCGCACGGCGGCGGGCCGCGAGCCGAGGACGAGCGGCGGCGTACATAGGCCGAGGCCGACAGCGATGGGCGGCCGCGAGCCGAGGCCGAGGCGCCGGCGCGGCTATTGCGTCTCGAGCCAAGTCGGCGCGGCGAGGCGCGTGGGCGACGATCGCCGACAGCGGCACTTCAAGCTGTCTTGGTGCGGCCGAGCGATGCCGGTGCTTGCGTGCAGACCGGCCAAGCGAGAGAGGAGGCGCGGCGCGGTGCGGCGAGAGAGGTGGCCATCACGAGCACATCTGGCGGCAACGGCGGGGCTCGGACCACGGCAACGGCGCGCGCGAGCGCTGGGTCGCTTCGCGCGACGCGGCGTGTTAGCGGCGGAGCCGAGGTTCGGCGGCGATAAGCCGAGCGCGGCCTTCGGCGCTCGTCGCGCGTCCTCGGTAGCGCAGCGTCGGCGGCGCGAGCCTAGGTCGGCGGCGAGGCCGACGACGGCCAGCGGCGGCGGCCGAGTGGCGGCGGCGGCGGCGGCAGCGGCGGGCGGCGCGAGGCCGAGCCGGGCGCATGCGGACGCTGCGAGGCCGAGTCGGGCCGGGCGCGCGCGCGAGGGCGAGGCCGCCGGCGCGCGCGCACGCAGCGATGCCGAGGCGGGCGACGGCGGCCGCGAGGCCGAGCCGGCGCTTCATGTGGCGGCGTGGCGACCGAGGCCGCGCTTCGTGCGACGGCGTTGTTTTTTTTATGAATGAACAGTAACTTCATGTACTGTAAATTGTATCGCTTGTAGCTTCATGCCACGCGACGAACGCAGTACCAATACGTAGGTTAGATGTATGCATAGAAAACAACAGTGGTTTGATTCAATCGCCGAATTCCCACCTTTTCTCACCTTTTCAATCTGTTCACCGGTAGAGCTTCGTGCTGATAACGTGTTAAGGAACCTCGCTATCGAATAGTCCGGGGTTCCCGAACAGATCTGAATTGGAGAACAGAGAAAGAGAGAGACACAGGTTTAGGGAGAACAGCGACACGGTTCTTTATTGCTATTCTGATTGCTTTTACAATGGGGGAACCCCCTCCTCCTTATATAGTAGTCGTCTAGAATTTCGGCTAAAGGACCATTGTGGGCTTTCTTTGGACCACGTGGTTTCCCAACAACCATGTGATGGAACTCTACCATCCGATCCTTCCACCAGGATCCCCGTGCCACTTTTTCCTGCATAATTGCATCTCATGCCTGCTTTCTCCGCTACCCTGCAAAACTTGTGTGATGAAGGAAAAAGGTCACCACCACCTCCATTTTTCACCGTGTGTTTTCCCATGAATTAACCCTCTGTTTTCAGGTTCATGCATCCTCATCAGTCATCACACGGTGACGTCTTTCTTAATTTCTTTTTGCCGAAAAACAAGACTCAGTACAGGTCCAAAGTCTGAATTTTTGAAAGTTTTCAGTCCCCGCCAACCTGCTGACGTAGATGCTTCAAACTGTCAGCAGTCGTCACACGACTCTGGAGGCATATCATGACTAATGCCTACTTAGGTTCAAGTCGTATACATTTTATCGTGAACATTTTCATTCATAAGCAAAGAATTACTATACTCCAGTAATCAAAGCATACTCTGATGATAATGCATTGCAGTGTACTAGAAGAATAGCATCACCGACGTCTTTGCTCGTTGCAAGCATGGCATTGATGGACCATTCGTTTTGCTTGCAGATTCTTACATCGACGAGATTCCAATCAGGGAGGTGGTGCGGAGCGAATCCATGGGCGCGCAGTTCCCGTCCAAGCCCATGTCGCTGTACGCCACCATCTGGGCCACCTCGGGGGGACGGTACAAGGTGAAATACAAGTACGCGCGCTACGTCGCCGAGTTCACCGACCTCGCAATCCACGGCTGCGCCGTCGGCCCCACGACTACCTGCCGGTCGGCGGCGTGCGAGCCGGACAGCTGTCAGCGATGGAGGGGTTCCGGGCGAGGCACATGACGTACTGGTACTGCCTACTTACCGCGGCTGGACAAGGGAATCAAAATCCCGTGCCGTAGTCGTACACAAAGTCAGAGCTTAGCAACACTGAAGTCTTGCAAAGGTCAGAGTTTAGCAACATAAACACGTGCACAAGGTACATGTTTGAACTAAATATCAGAGGGAAACATTCACCATTTTTCCATTTCAGATACGTTAGGATGATATGATGAGCAAAACAAATACCTCAGAAATGGTCTTACCGCCCAAAGAGCATGTTATAGAACATCTAGGCCCATACTTTGATAATGATATCAGATGATAACCTAAAGCAGCGAGATAAACCCAGTTTTGCTATAGGGCAGCTACAAAATTTAAGACAGCGTTCAGACTTAAGTCTCAAGAACTCGACATGGAGGTTCTTGTCAAGGATAAGAAGTTGCCAATGAAGACCTCAGTCAAGCTCAGTGTACTCCAGTGAATATCTTGTGGCATTCCCGCAATCACGACCCAAAAAAATTGAAGTTTCCTCATCACTTCATGTTTCTGTTGTCTATGTACTATACTTCCCTTCTATTTAGAGGCATTTGGCTGGACCTTGCTGTTCCCAGCCCTCTTCATACCACCGTTCTGCTGCTCCTTACTAACATCTGATTTCTCATCCACAGAGCTGCAACCACCATTCGAGCTCCCATTGCACTCTGATTTCCCCTCAATTGTATCAGATCTTTTTGTTGGTGAGCTCCTTGGAGAAGCACTACCATCTACCATCTCCATGACAGTACTCTTGTTATGAAGACAAGTGGATGAACCTTGTGGAGAACTAGGTTCAGCATGAACATGAGAAGCTTGCATCATCTGATGAGGCAGTGGGTGAACTGATCCAGGAGGAAGGAAGACCCCTGTACCTGGAACAGGGAGTCGAGGCGGAGCAGGCCTTGGAGCAGCTTCTGTCATCCAAGCTGCCGTTGTCTTCGGCAAGGGAACAGCTGATGGGAAAGGTATCGCTGTGGCAGCAACAGGAGCAGGTGCTACAAAGAGTGGCTGAATTCCATTAGGAGGGATGTGATGAGGTCCAATGGATGGTGCTGGAAGTACACCGCTGGTGGGGGTGTATCCGAAGTGTTTAGGACTTGGGGAATGACGGGTGATGTTAGCTGGCCTTGATGGACTCCAGGGCATACGAGGATGTGTTAATGGGGGAGTAAACTGCGAAGGACTTTCAGATGGGATGTGTTTTCTTCCCACAGACTTTCCGAAACTTAGTAGGATTCGCTGCTGACGTGTAGCAGGAATAGCTCGCTTGGCTACATCAGCACTTTTCCCTTGCAACACTATAAGAGATCTGGAATCAAGAGGAAAAAAAAAGCACAATGTTCAGAACATGTAGTCAACAATGAAGTAGATTGTTATTTAGTTTACCAATACAGTTACATTACATGCTTAAGAAATAAAGAAAGCAAACTACCCCATTGAAACTACAGATGCACGACTAAAAGTTCAGATTTGCCTATATACACCTGCAAAAATATATTACAAAGTTACCCATTTCCGGTGCAAGTATGTACTACCAGCCTTGTTTCACTAACTAGAAATATAAATTACAAATCCTCACAGAGAATGGATGTTCAACTATCAAGCAAGGAAGACCAACAGTTTAAGCCTTTTAGGAGTACCAACTACCAAGAATGTAACAGGAAACATAAATTACTGGAGAAAGGATTACCCTGTTGAGAGAGAGAGCTTCAGAGGACCTCTATGGTCACCTCGTTCTCCTGAAATAACTCGGCCAAACACTATATCACAATCTGTCAGACACAGTGTACAAAGAGGTCTACCATACCAAGAAGGGAATTGGTGAGGATGGGAATAGTCACCCTGAGAAAAATCATTTGGTCATGATTAGGATCCATTTTCAGCCAAAAGAGTCTAAAGCATGAAAACAAATTACCTCACTGAAGAAGTCGATAACACAATAATCTGGTTTAAAAGGTACAATTTCCTGTTGAAACAAGCGATCAAACAAGTCATGCAACAACCCAGGAACAGCCTCCACCCTTGTCTCTGAATTCACATGTAGAATCACAAAAAAAATAGTCATCAAAATATGAGACTAGCATGAGGTGCTGTGGTGCAAGCTTGATCTACCTCTTTGATTTTCATCTTCAAGAGGACCTTCAATGATAGGAATGCCCAGCTGAATAATTTCCCTTCCATGACCATTCATTGGTCTTTTACCAATTATAACAGTCTGTCCTGCTGTTTTACCAAGTAAAAATAATAGTGAAGTCGCAAAAATCCCAGAGAATTAAACTTTCTGGTACATGAGTTTAAGAACGAGCATTTATGTTGACACAAATGTTAACACCAACTAGAGACAAATGGCCAAGCTAACATCCTTATCCACACAACTAGCAACATTCGATGTTGCAAAAGTGAACATGGTTACTCAAACATCCACACAGCAGGCTGCGTGCAAATAAGCAGAGATAAATAACTGTTAATGGCCGCATCATCATTAAACAGAAAGGGAAATCATTTATAAGTTTACCTTCAAGCCCTCCTCGACGACTAGAAGCCTTTGTTTCATTAACTAAAGAAAGAATCTTATTTGTCTCGATCACATTTACCAACCCTTCATAGACCTTAAGACCTTCAACAGCATTAGCCTGAAGAAGCATAGAATATGTTCCATCACATCATACTGTGTAATAAGAATGTAAGGTAATGGAGTTCAACTCAACTTTGAGATTTCAAAAGGAGCTACTTGAAAGGGAAAAATTGAATACAACAGTTGAAATTCTGATTTCCAGGACTAACATACCGGCTTGCCATCAATGATTTCATTGGTTGCATACACTACAGGGGTTGGAACCACTTTGCTGCTTCCTTCAGCAATAGCTTGCAGCCTAGGATTTTTTTCACCTTCTACAAAATTTATAATACAGGGACATGGTTCAGAAATGAGGGTAATTTATTGGAACCTTATACAAAAATTTTCAATTGAATTCCCTTGAGCTTGACAAGATGATCAGGTTTCAGAAACATAACAAAAAATTGAGTAACACAGTTAGCAATAAATGCGCCATCTTGTGGCTGTAGCAAGATTTAATAACATGGCAACTCACTTGAACAGTCACCTGTTGCTATAGCTTACTTATGTCAATCTAGAAAAAGAAAAGGGTGCCAGATCCTATTTGTCTCCTCTCACCTAAAATTGAAGTTATGGGTATTTTTCACTCTTAAAAATTGCCATATAGTATAACTTATCGGCTTAGATTCAGGTAATGATGCACTCAGCAGCAATTTCAAAACTGTGGTGGCAAAATAATAACAGGTCATCTTCATGTTGGAGGTTGTTTAATTCTTTATATCCATGACATAATTGAAATCAATGGAAAGCAGAACATTAGACTATAATTACATTCAACCAGTTACATTGTTGTCTATCCCAAAGACTGGGTACTCGGCCATGAGTTTAGTTGTCTATCCTAAAGACACTTGATTATAAAGGAAAAGAACAAGGAAACTCCCAAGTTAGGAATTGTCCATAGTTTCACAAGGAACTTTTGAGCTAATGAAGCAGCACCATAGTTTTGGGAGGCATAAAGCAACAGAATTAAAGAACATACATCAACAACTAACCCAAAACTGGAAATGAAGTCCCACGATGCAAAATTTAAATGTCAAAAAGGAGTGACAACTTAATAAGCACAGAAACAAGCATTAATCTGGGGCATGATGATGGCTATTCAGTAAAACACTAATGCAAACTTCTTTTGGTTCAAAGACCATCTGCTGAGTAATACTCCCTCCAGTTACAAATACATGTCGTTTTGGACATTGACACGGTCCCCAAAACACAACTTTGACCACTAATTCATATTATAATATATTTATAAAACCCAATAAAATTGTAACATTATGAAAGTACATACCAAGACAAATATATGCATATGATTTTTCATGTATCCAATCTAAATATTTAAAAAGATATCGATAGCCATAGTTATTAAAATTTGACTGCACGCAACCCAAAACGGCATATATATTTGTAATTTGGCAATAAAATTCACAAAATTAAGTTTTTCAGTGCGCAAAGCATGTCCACTGAGTCACTAAAAACAACATGATGGAACATGCTACCATTAAACAAATGAAGATAGCAAAAGATTAAGCGTTTATATGTGTGTTTGTGTTTATGTACCATCAGTAGCAGGAGTCTTAATACAGTTTCTAACCACGCAACAATCACACTATAAATGCAAACAGAAAATACGAACTTGTCCTTCCTATGGAAATACTTGAGTGGAAGACGTTAAAAAGAGTGTCTACACATCACTTGGATAATTTTTTGCCTCCAAATTTCCACCTTTCGATTGCTTTGAGATATGTGCCCTTAACCCTAAAACCCCCCCTCGTCCCATCCCCTGATCTAACAGAGGCCGCTGCCCCAGCCAACAATGCCTGCAGGTAATCCTCCACCGCTGCCGCCGCAGCTTCCCCTCCCCTCCTCTCCCGTCTCCTGCAATGCATCCACTGCTGACCACCCCCACAAACAAGCCACCTTCTTCCCCATCTCTGACGGCTCAGCGTCGGCGACCACCTCCCACCAGCTCCCAACACCTAACTCCGCCACCCCAACACCTACTCTTCCCATCGCCAGCCTCCGTTCCCGTGGGAAGCACTGGCTGACACCGTCCACCCGAAATCTAAGGTCGGGTTCCTGATGAACACAAACCATAACTCCGGTGAATCCAAGCCACACCGGAGACAAGGAAGACGCTGCCCAGAGCACGAGACGTGATGTGGTTCCAGAGGTCAGAAATTTGGATGACTTTTTCTTAGATTTCATCTGGGTGGTGTTTATCAAAACCCTTAAATCGTATCTTTACGTAAATCGCAACTTTAAGGCAACATAAGTAATAAGTAACCCATGCAACTGTGGAACAAAGAGAATTGCGAAAGTAGAAAAATGTTTCCACATGAAGCAACTCAAAATGATCTTGCACGTGCCTATACATACCATCACATTGGAAAGCTATTTTTGGATAACATTGTCCAGTGTCTTTAGAACATCCCCACTTAGCAAGTTGTATAGGACTACACATGACAGAACGCTAAAAGCTCGCCCTTTTAAAACCCCAGTACTATTTAACACATAAAAGCCAAGAAATGCATAGTAACCAATTTTCTCAAACACCTACACTTCAGCAACTCAAACGACCAAATCAACACGTTCCTTATCAATCGAAACCAGAATTTTGACAGCAAACACCTCATTTGAAAAAGAAAAAAAAATCATTTCAAGCCTGAGACCACATGGCTAGTCAATTAGCAAGCAACTCTACAACACAAATGCATTTCATGGATCGGACAATTTTGGGACCCAACAAAACAAAAGAGGGGGAAATGCATCCTCCTTTCTAACAACAGGCTACACTTCAACCAAACAAACAAACAAGAGCACGCTATCGCACCAAGAGATCTCATCTCACCATCTTTATCGGATCCAGCCGTCGCAGCGGTGCCGCCGCCGATGGCGCGCGTCGGATCGGAGCGATGGTGACCACCGTGGCGATGATGGGAGTGGGACGGCGAGAACGAGGGGCGGCGCGGCGGCGGCGGCGGGGGGGACGGAGACGCGCCAGGCCCCTGTTGCAGAGCCGGCGGCGCGCGGCGGCGCCACACCGCCTGCTGGAGCGCAAAGGCGACGTCGGCAACGGGGAAGAACTGCTGCATGTGGATCACGGGCGCCCAGTGGTGGCGCCGCTGCTGCACGGCGGCGGCGACGTGGTCGTACTCGCACGGGTCGCCGACGGCGCGGAGGTGGACCACCAGGAGGTCGATGATGGCGTTAGCCGCGGCGAACTCCCCGCGCAGCCAGGAGATGAAGCCGTCGCGCTCGTCCACCACCCAGCCGGCGGTCTCTACCGCGCCGGGGGCGGAGGAGGGGATGACGGCGGCGGAGGCCATCGCCTTGCGTCGTCACTGGGGGGCAGCGGTCATAGAAAGGCGGAGCCGAATCAGCAATGCGAGCGAGCAGGAGATCTAGGGTTTTGCCAAGTTTTTTCCCTTTCTTCTTCGAAAGGTAGTAGGTTTTTTGTCTCTGGTGGTACTGGAACGGAGGAGAGAGAGAGAGAGTCCTGTACTACTGCTAGTGATAGAAGAGAAGAGAGGATGTGAAAGAGGCGGCGGATCTGGGAAGCGAAGGTTCCCGAAACTAGAGGCGGGGCGGAGGGGAGGACGCGGTGTCCCGGTGGAAAACCTACCGACTGCACCGGCTGGAGCGGCTGACACGTGGGCCCTGAGCCCACCTGTCAGCGTGGAGGCTCGCGACCTGGTCGGGAGCCCGTGTGGGTTTTTGCTTCAAGATTCGCGAACTGGGACGCAGCGCGGTGGTTGGTGGTCCGGCGTTGTCTCCCTGGCACGTGGGCTCCGGGCCCCTTGTCAGGGTCCCTCTCCTGCGTGCTTTGTCTTAAGATTCGCGAGACCATGCGCCATGGAACGAGCGGTAGGGAAAAGCGGAACAGAAAACCTCTTGCGGTTACGGAGAGCAAGACCTTTTAGCCCAGGCTTACGGCGTTGTTACATTTTCACCGTGCTCTGCACGCGGTTCACGCCAGGAACCCCACCCGTCAGCGGCGGTGCGTTCGCGGCGCCTGGAGATTCGCATAGCTCGCAACGGACGGCCGGTGTCTGTTCAACCGAGCCCGTGGTGGGTGTCGGTTGGCGAGCCTACCCTTTTGATGCGGGTGGTCGAGGGGTGGGGCGGCGGCCCACCTGTCATCGACGACAAACCGCCCCAACTTTCATACGTGGGGCCTTGTGTCAGCTTCTTGGCTTCTCGGGCACGGCTCGCTCTCGCGCGCACGACGTAGCAGTGGAAAGGAGCTCGTTTTTTGTTGGTGTTGGGGGCTTGGGGCCGGGGGAGAGAAAAGGGGATTTCTGGTTTCGTGTTGGACTCGGGCCACTGGGTTAGCCGTGTTTTTTGTCGTGTCATTTCCTTCTCTCCTCGGTCTACTCGGTCCGGTTGGGCGGCAAGCTTAAACCTTAAACCGATCATCGGATCCAACTCCACGAGCAGTGATTAGTGATGTTTTAGGGGGTTTTTTCTTATAGTTTAAAGTCAGTTTTTAGGTTTAAAAAGTTTAAAAGTAATCGGCTTTTATAGGTAGTAGAAGTAGGTAATTTTACTCTAACTTTATCAACATTAGTCTAAGACTAAGCCTCGATAAACTAAAAAAACATCTTTAACGGCTTTTGATTTTTAGTTATATAAAGACTTACTCTATTTTTTTTCTTAGATGTTAATGGGAGCAATGGAGTGAGAGCCGTTTGGTTTGGTGAGCGAGTGATCCCACGTGGGGCAGCGTAGTATAGAAGCAGATGTGTTCGACGTATCGTGCCGTGCGCTTTGTGCAAAGATCGTTAGATTTTGCGTCTGATTCGTGGAAAAGACGAGTTTAGTAGGGACCAGGCGAGGAAATATGCGGGCATGGCAGGTTTGGCTACGAGCTCTGGTGCCAAGATGGTGGATATGTTTGCGGTTTGCCGCTAGAGCACGTCGCCGTGGAAAAGCGCGGGACAACCTCGTTTTGTTGAAGATGCAAGGAACGGTTAAATGGGAGCTGGTGAGCTCGACCAAGTGACTGCAAGGAACTGCTGCGCAAAAATGGGCAATTGACCACGTTCCAAGAATCTCTACTACTTCTAATTAAAAGTTGATGGCAGCATTCCATTCTCCTCTAGAGTATCTAATTCGTTGGATCTGACATAAACGGCTGAGATAGAAGATGATTTAATCATATCTTAGATTAAAAGGATTTTATCATTTTTTTTAATAGAAATATTATTTTAGCATATCTCTATTCACATGTTCTTATTATGTAAGGATGTTATTCATATATCTTATAAATGGAAGAATTTTCTCATCATGTCCTGCATGGATAGAAGGATATACTCACCATATCCTATAATACAGGAATTCTATCTCATCATATCTGGAAATGCATAGATTAAAAGGAAAGAATCACGCAACCAAATCATGTGCCAATCACGAAAACGTCGGGAAGACCTGGCTTCCATCCGCCTGCGTCCGCTGCCTTCTGCTTTCATCTACTCCCTATTAGAGAGCACCCACTCTCATCTCCAGAAGTATATGCTGATCAATAGTGGAGACACACGCAGGAAGAGAAGAGAAGAGAAATGATACGTGCAAGAAGTAAGAAGATTTCCTGCAAAAGGAAGGCAATAACTTTCTCCCCCTTCAATAGTAAGGATTGATATCTCTCTACTAATTCTAATTAAGAGTTGGTGGTGATCGTACGTTCTCCTTCAGAGTACTTGATTCGTTGGATCTAACATGAACGGTTGAGATGGAAGAGGATTTAACCCGATAGTCAAATCTCTTCGGAGGAACAAGCTTTTCCTACTATTGAAACATAACTAAAGTTAGTGTTCTTTACAAATAATTTTTTTGTCGTAAATTGAGTTTTTGTTGCAACACACGGGCACATGACTAGTGTCTAGACTAAGAATGTGCATTTTATTGTGTAAGATTGACATATTTATAGCCGATCCAATGTTATTAATTCGGATGACATTCAAAACATGCGCCGGTGCACGTTCGATGACAGTAGTGTATTCGATAGGTAGGTTTAGTTGGGCTCTAGCCCACCCTCTAGTAGTCGGATCATATGTACCTTTTCTAACAACGACGCTCATTTTTTGACATAGCAGCGGCCATTGTACATGCACTCAGACGTGTTTGGAGGAAGAAGAAGTTTTATTGGGTAGTGGTCTACTTTTTAGACCATGTGGCTTTATAAGATGTTGCTTGTTGAACGTCTAATTTTGCAATTAGTAACTTCGCTTGCTGTCTGAAAAAATGAACTTGAACCCTCGATGTATGCAAAGACCATAGAGAGAGCTGGAGGTGACTCTACACCTCTCCTTTACGAGGATATGCAAACCACCGAGTCGAGGGACGCTTGATGCACGTCGTTAAGAGTCAATGATTGTGAGGGCACGACGAGAACGTCAAGTGAATGTTGAGGAGTTGGTGAGGGCGTGGGCATGCGGTAACGGACAACCCACTACGGTGATGGCGAGCAGATTGTGAAGACGGCGCAACGTGAGTTGGTGAGTGTTTAACCGGCTAAGTGGACTGACCATGACAATAAGTAGATAATGTGAACTCCTCTTCTAATATATGATTTTTTTATCAATTGTAAATATGTCAGTGGGTTGAAAGTGATAATAATCGGTTTGTTTGATTGATTAGTGTTAACTTGTTTATAGATTTTTAAAAGTTGACAAGTAAATATTGAACAAGTATTTCTTAAATAATGAACTACGAGTAATAACACTCGAACCGATGAAAATACAACACGTATTATTTAATATATTTATCTTAATTTAATCTAATTTTTTTGAATCCACTCCTTATTTTTATTTTGACTTCCTCAGTGTTCAATGGGAACATTTCAAAAAAAGATTGCTGCGACGACCAAGACTGCAATACGTGGAATGTAACGTTCAGCTTCATGTCTATACTTCTCTCCGCTGCCGCGATATTTTTGCAGGTAAAAATACTTTTAGCATTTAAAGTAATTATAAGAAAAGATCAGGATTTATCAAAAATTAAGATCAAGCACCGTCGTGCTAGTAAGACTCTAGAAAGAAGCCAACTAAGGAAAGGAAGATGAAAAGAGGGACATCATCAACAGAAGATTGAAGACAATAAGATTTGAAGACGGATATAGACTCTATCAAAGAGAAGATTGAGCTGACACGAATAGTAAGACTTGAACAACAATTTAATATTGAGTCGGTTGTTTTGGGTTATAAATACCTCATACTGAACGATAGAAAAACACGCACACGCTAAATTTTACTATAGTTTTGCATGTGCTTTTTATGTACCTTAGGAGTAGGTCATATCTAGTAGAATCTTATCTTTGTAATTATACGTATTAATCCATCTATGGGTTATACTTATCTCCTATTTTGAGATTTCATTCTTATTCATTATTGCTTCACATCGACATTTCGTACGGGTCAACTTTTGTTTAGGTTACCTATTATCGACTTGCCTATTCACTAAAAATTAGTTGGCATGTTGTATAGGCTGCTAGAGAGCACCTTCTGTAGAGACGCGGTGCTTCTATCAGGCGGCATCAGTCCCTTTTTCGGATTTTTTTATTGATGTTTTTGTTCTGATATTTGTGCCGTCACAGCGAACATGACGTAGGAAAGATGGTCATTGTTTAGTATGTCTAATCATCCTTGTGACCCACAACAAATCTCTTCCGACCTACAGCATCATGAAAAAAAAAGAATCAAACGTGCGGAATCAAGGAAAAGGAAACAAATGTCCTCAAAAAGTAAAGGACCATACATTACGTGCTGGGAAAAGAAACCGAGAGACGGGGCAGCGTCGTATTATTTTTTTCGAATCAGACTCTCGTGGCGATGAATTTGCGATTGTAGCCTCGAGTCGAAAAAAATTCAACGAAGAGGTGCTGGAATTTTTTTCCCACGTCCGAAATTATCCAGCAGACGGTGGGTAATTTCAGACACGAAAAAAAATAAAAAACAAGCTTTGCCCGGCCGTTGGATAATTTCGGGCGTGGGAAAAAAATTACAGTGCTTCTCGACCGCGGGAAAAAAATTCTAGCACATCTCCGCTGATTTTTTCTATCTCGAGGCTACAATCGCAAATTCATCGCCCGAGAGCCTGATTCAGAAAAAATTATAACGACGATACTAATATAGTAAAAAATTCGAGCCTGGACGCTGGTAAATAATACCACACCACCGCTCCGCTAAATTTTTCCGGCTCGAGGCTACAATCGCAAATTCATCGGCGCGAGAGTCTGATTCGGAAAAAAATTATAACGATGATACCAATACAATAAAAAATTCCCGAAAAAAAACAATCAAGCGGTGCCCATCCGCTTGATAATTTTGGCAAAAAAATGAAATGCTCGGTGGCCGCTGAAAAATTCAAGTGGTGCCCATCCACTGAATAATTTAGGGAAAATATGAAAAAATAAACTGCGTTCGCTGACCGCTGGATTCGCAGGGAAAAAAGATAAAAATTAAACAGAGCTCGCCGGCCGCTGGTTCCACGAGAAAAAATTAAAAAAATTAAGCAGTACTCACAAACTGCTGGTTCCGTAGATAAAAAATAGAAAAAAATTAAAGTCTGATTTCCTTGCATACGGATCCTCCCTGTTTATTTCCTTATTTAATTCGCTCTCCTTCCAAATATGTAGTACTTACAGTTTTGGCCAGGACTGTAAAAAATTCAAGTCTGCTTTCCTTGAATGCGGATCCTTCCTATTTATTTCCTTGTTTGATTCGCTCCCCTTCCAAGTATGTAGTACGTACAATATGATCACAAGATAGAGTGTTGCAGGCTCTTAAAAAGGCACTCGTATCTTCACATCCTTTCTTCCTTGCGTGATCTCATATGCAACAGAATCCTCTAAAAAACACAAACTGAATCCATGTCTTTCTTTCCCGTGTTCCTTGCGCAGGTTCCGGGAATTCCTAACTAAAGAACGCCCAAACGCTAGGACGGAGGTGCCATACCTCCAGCCGTTCGGCAAGACCGCCAGGCTTTTACGTGCGGTGACGGCGACGGTGACCGGCGACGTCGGCGTACATACATACGCATGCGTGCTGCGACGGCGACGCCGACTCTTTCATGCCTGGACAAAGGTACATACAGAATTGTTTAAGTCCAACTTGACCTCAAGTGCTTGCTAGCTCATGAACTGATTGCTTTAATGTAGGGGTGCGTATGCTCGCAAGCGATGAAACCATGTATTTCAGGGATCCTATATGCCACTACCTAGATTTACAGTTCTGCGTATGTTTTGATTATTTTGCGTTATATATATACACATTATGTAATAATCAACTAGCTATTTTTTAATATTTTAATTTATCGCAGCCACTTTGTAATTACCGACGGTACCATAAGTTTCGTGTCAAGGTTGAAGATGAGAAGCTTGCAAAATTATTTGACGCTTGGCCTGAGACTGAAATTGTGTTGTTTGAATACCAAATGATAAGCTTTGCTTAATAAATTGTTTGACTCTTTATTATGTTATTATATATGTGTGCAAAACATATAATGTCTATATTTGTAGATTATGCTGCCTTTTCATCACGGAGGACGATGCAGCATGTTATCGTTCGACATGAAGGATAGGGTTATCTCTATTATTGATCCAACACCTTTACCCGGATGGGTTCCAACGGATAAACCATCCAATTAGTATCTTGATAGAATACAAAAAATTAGTATAATATTCGATCGTGCTATGAGGATAGCAACTCCTTTATGGAACAACGATATCTATGATTGGCGTATTGTAGTTCCAAAGTCTGTTCCAAAATCAATAGATCGATAAGTTATTTACACATTATTAGTAAATAGTTAAATTTTTGTGTACTTACATATAGAAATTAAATGTTGTACAGGAACTTGACAGGTTATTTGGTCATGAACTTCATGCACATCTGAAATGGTCAACAGTTTAATGCACAGATCTGCATGGTCGATACTCTCTATTTTATTAATTATTTTTTATAAGGTTGTAAAGTAGGTCTATACTGATGATGCTCTACAATATACTTACAGGGTTCACCTATCATCAGGAAGTGTTTCTTAATTGAAATACTAAAATACAAGTGAAATGAGTGCGTAGAAAACATCCTTTAAGACATAAGAACAAGTCTTAAGAGTATACGAGAAACGTTTAGCGAAAAATATTATTGAGTGTTATATCTTTATTTTTGTACTCGCATACGGGCACTGTGATTATTTATTATTAAGTGTTATATTCATATTTATCTTCTCATTCAATTGATAAGCGGGTATACTACCATCGTAACGTTAGCGTGCACTATACTAGTTTGGAAGAAATAACATAAAGCGGATCAAGTGTTTTTCGTGTGGTAATGCATGTCAAAGATATTCGATTTAGCACGTAGTGGAATGGTCAAAACCTAATCAAAGGAGCATTTGCCGCACGGACGCACTGGTCGTTCATGGCTACGCGTGTCACTGCCAAGATTCAAAAAAACAGTGAGATTTCGGAAATCTCAATCGACATCTCGGATTTCGGTCGGGACGGGATCCAACATCTCGGTAGGGTAAAAAAACTTTTTTTAAAAAAAAAACAAAAGATTACAGTAATCTCGAAAATTTCTGTGAGATTTCGCCAAATCTTGAGTAATTTGATCGGAATTTGAATTTTTTGACTAGATTTGACCCAATAACCCTTAAGAAAGTCATCTTCCATGAATTGTTTTTTGAGAAAACAAAATTTTAAGACGTTTTATAATTTTGGCAAAAACACTGTTATATTTTTATAAAATTTTACAAGCCTGATTATGCTCTGAAAAATTTATGGTACTATATTTAGAAGTATAGGATCATAATTTTTTTATAAAATAATTAAACTTCATTTGTTATCTTTAAAAAATCAAAAACAGAAAGAACATAATTGAGATAGTAACCTTGTCAGAATTTTATAAATTTGCTCGAGTTTGATCATGATCCAAAATTTTTAGGAGAGCTTAATGATATCCTGAGAACCCTTATATAATTTTTTTTGAATTAAATTTTTTGTTTACTCAATCAAATATTCGGATACATTGAACTTCATTTGTTATCTTTCAAAAATAAAAGACACAAGGAACAAAAATGGTATAGTATCATTATAAGAATTTTATAAATTCACTAGAGTGTGATCATGATCAAAAAAAATTATGAGAGGTTAATAACTACCTTAGAATCCTTCTATAAAATTTTTAAAAATTCTAAACCTTTTTTAGTTGCTCAAGCAAATCTATGTATTGACCATTAGGCTTTTATCAGGACGTAGCACTTTCATAATTTTGGAAATTCTTGAAGCTTGATCTTTATCTAAAAATTTTATATAAACATTTATTATACATCAGGACCATCTGCAAAAATTTTCAAAATTTTCTAACATGGTTTGAATTATTTTTCATTTAGTTGAAATTTGCCGGTAAGGCTTTTATCAGGACAGTAGCACTGTTCAAATTTTTACAAATTCCTAAAGCTTGCTAATCATATGAAAATTTTATGGGAACATTAATGATGCATCAAAACCATGCAAAAAAATTTAAAAATTTTCTAACTTGGTTTGTTCTATTTTTCATTTGGTTCAAATTTGTTGGTCAGTGTTTTATCAGGATAATATCACTGTACGAATTTTTAAAAATTTCTCATGCTTGATAATCATCTGAAATTTTTATGGAAACATTAATGATGTGTGAGGACCATCCAAAAAAATTGATGTCATTTAGGCCATTTTTTGCTCGCTTCAATTTCACCGAAATCTCGGCAAATCTCACGAGATTTCGGCAATTCCAAACGAAATCTCAGAAATTTTGATAAAAAAAATCGGATTTAAATTTTATTTTTGTATTTCATTCATAATTTGTCAAAAAATTCGATATCTCAGCGAAATTTTGGATTCCGATCACCTCCAAAATGTCAAAAAAAGAGATTTGGAACCTTAGTCACTGCACATCAAGAAAAGCTTTGGTGCTTTTCTAAAAGCCGTCTCAAGTCTGATCTAAAACGTTGCTGCAAAATCAGGTATGATCATCATGACTGCAAACGGCAAGGACTAGGGTACGTGGGCACTTCCCCTGATTGGGCTGTCTGGGCTGAAATCTGTTCCGAATACTGCCAAACTCATTGGCCAGTAAAGTATCCTAAATGTGGCCCATTAAACTCTGAACAGATAATTTTTTTTCTTTTTGAGAAAGATCCTCTTATTTATATTAATAACTCATGGACAAATGAAAGATTGTGTATTAGATATCATTTGTTACAACCAGCAAGGTGGGCATTGTTATTAGAGCATATTTAATTGGTTTAGCGACACATATGTAATGAATTGTAAATAACTACATGTGAAAAATAAAAGATTGCATATCACACGAAAGAATTCAAATATTAGAAGTTTTAGAACATTATCAACTCAATTTAATTTTCTTGCTTGTATACTTGGTTTCATTTGTGATATTAATAGTATTATATGTTAAAAACAAAGAACATAGATTATATCTTTGGGAAGACATAGTTGTCAATCACTTATAGCTAGATGTTGTTTATAGTAGAGCCATCATTGTATTCTTTTTCAAAAAATAGTGATTAAATATATTAATTTTTCAAATATGTGTATTTTTAAAATTTTAATTCATTGGAGAATTTTCGATAGCAAAGACAATAATTGTATTCACCGTCCATCAAAATAATGTCCTATCAAGGGTAGAGACAATATCACTGACTCTTTAAATCATTAAACGCTGGCCCACACACTCCATGCACACACTGTTCATTGTAGTTTCTCTGTAACAATGTTTTCAAGAGATGGTTTAGGTTATCTCTGAGTTATCTCCCTCCTATGTAATAAAATTCTAGTGAGAAGTCTTAAATAGTTGATGTCATGCTACAGTACATGTCCTTAAATCGTATATATATTTATCTTTTTTAATGTGCACCTATTTTTAAGGCACTTGAGAGAATAAAATATTCACATAATAAAAACTTTGGTTCTTCTTTCCTTCTATATGGTTTTGGTTGGACCAAACCTCGCTACTTCCTAGTTGGTCGGACCAAACCTCGCAACCTTGGCAGCGGGACGGCAGGGCTGCACTTGCGCACTACAATGAATCGACGGCTAGGAGACGATGTACCATATACATCTCGGATTTATATGCAGATATAATAGAGGCGTGGGAAATGAGGCAACATGAGGAAGGCGACAAGTTGGAGAGGTTGCGGGCTAGCTAGGCGATGACCCGAAGGATGGCTGTAACCCGCAGGAGGGCAAATGTGTGTCGTGATAAGGATGGTGTCGCAATGGGGAATTAATGATCATAAAATGGGATGGGATAGGGGAACATATAAGGGAGAGGTACTACACGTGTAAGTCGTCTAAGCCATTAGGATGGGTGTGAGGTTCTATCCAATGGCCTAAATTCTGACTAAAACCCCTCATCATTTCAATTTTAGGGCCTGTTTGGTACATCTCCTACCACACTACCAGAAGGACATTATGGAGGAGCTTATTGGGGATCTTCTACAGTCCAAGACTATAAGACCAAGTGTTAGTCCCTATTCCTCACCGGTAATATTAGTTAAAAAGAAAGATGGAACATAGAGGTTATGTATTGACTATAGGCAACTCAATATTAACACATTGAAGAACAAGTATCCTATCCTAGTAATTGAAGATCTTTTGGATGAATTGAATGGAGCTAAATATTTTTCTAAGATTTACTTGAGGTTAGGATATCACCAAATTAGAATGATTCCAAATGACATAGCCAAAACAGCTTTCAGCACACATACAGGACATTATGAGTTCTTGGCATGCCATTTGGACTAACCAATGCTCCAACAACCTTTCAGGCATTGATGAATGAGATATTTGTAGCATTTTTGAGGAAATTCGCACTAGTGTTTTTTTATGATATTTTAGTTTACAGCCAAACCATGGAAGAACAAAGAGAACATTTAAAACAAGTGCTGGAAGTTTTGAGGAGAAACAAGTTGTATGCTAAGAGAAACAAATGTGTGTTTGGACAGTCACAAGTAGAATACTTGGGTCATGTTATTAGTGATCAAGGGGTAGCGACCAATTCGAAGAAAATTGCTGCAGTAAAAGAGTGGCTACAACCTGGAAATGTAACTCAATTGAGGGGCTTCTTAGGGTTGGCTGGATAATACACAAGGTTCATTAAGGACTTTGGGATTATATGCAAGCCTTTATTCGATTCTCTGAAGAGAAATGCATTCCACTGGGACAATGAACAACATACTACTTTCCTAAAAATCAAGGAGGCTCTTATTAATGCACCGGTGCTAGCTCTCCCAGATTTCAACCAATCTTTTATCCTCGAGGTTGATGCTAGCGGGAGTGGATTAGGAGCTGTGTTAATGCAGAATAGAGACCTATATCTTATATGAGCAAGTCGATTGGACCGAAGGCTGCAGCTATGTCAACATATGACAAGGAAGCTTTAGCTATATTAGAAGCTCTAGACAAGTGGAAACACTATTTGATTGGTTCAACCTTAACTATAAGGACAGATCAACAGAGTTTGAGGTATATCACTAATCAGCGGTTGGTTGATGGGATTCAACACAAGTTGTTGATTAAGTTGTTGAGTTACAACTACAAGGTGGAATACAAAAGAGGTAGAGAGAACAAGGTAGTTGATGCCCTTTCTAGAGTTTCTTATCCTGAAAATACAACGGATGTCTCGGTGGCTATTCCTTAGTGGGTTTCTAAAGTGATTCAAAGTATCATGGCGATGAGAAGTGCAAAGAACTAGAGGCTATGCTAAGGATAGATGCAAATGATGCTTCACCATATACCTTAAACAATGGAGTACCGAGGCATAAAGGGAAGATTTATGTGGGCACTAATTCTGACCTCAAGGAAAAACTTTTGGACTCATTTCATAGCTCAGCTATTGGGGGACACTCGGGGGAAAGAGCTACTTATCGAAGGATAAAGCTATTGTTTTATTGGCCTAGTATGAAGCAGATGGTGAATGAGTTTGTACGGAGATGTGCAATCTGCTAGGAAAACAAATATGAGAATAAGCCTTATCTAGGATTGTTGCAGCCACTTCCAGTTCCAGATATAGCTTGGACCCATATTACACTAGATGTTGTAGAAGGGCTTCCAAAATCAGAGGACAAGGATGTAGTAATTGATGAGAAAATAGGCATTTTCGGTTTAATTTAATCCACATAAAAACATTATATAACATGATATCTAGCATGGTGATCACATAGCAAACAGCAAGTGTATAACTCAACAGAAGAGTCTCCAGATTATACCCTTGAGCAGGGCCAGTGCCGGTGGCACCAGAGGCGCTATTCTGCAGATCAGTCGACATGATCACAGTTTGTCGTAGTGGTGAACGAACTTGAAGCAGTGTAGACGGTTGTTGCAGTGCCGATTCCGCAACCAGTAGACGATGTAATCGAACACAAGGAGCACTCACGCGGTCTTTGCGTTCCCCAAAAATCGTATTCGCTCTCTATCCCGCAGCAGGAACGATTCCGGAGGCCTGCTCACTCTGGTTCCTGTGCGCGTAGGAGACAGAGCCGGGAATGCCTAGGCGACAGCGCAACAGCTGAACTCGGGATGAGGAGGAGGAACTGGTGTTGTCTCTATCGTTTACACGGGAGAGAAGGGCGCCCTTTTATAGGCACCAGGAGAGGAGGCCATCAACCAGGTAACGTTCGATTAACCATGTCAGTTATAAGTAACCGACGTTGATTATGAGCCAGCCATCAACCACGTTCGTTACTGGTAACTGACGGCGGTTACTGGTCATAAACCGGCCACATTGATCACTAAAACGGCAAAAACAAACCGCTCCCGCCCAGCACGTCATGTCACGTCTTGACTCGACTCGTCTCGACTCGCACACGCCACGGCTCGGCTCGACGCGCGCGCGTGTAGCACCGCCTTTTCCTTTTTCCAACCTCACAACAGATGGACACGAGTCCAAGTTATTTAAGTTGGTCAAACCATCTCTCAACTACCCATGTGGGACAAATATCCTTATAACTCCTAGTATTGCACATGGGCCTTGAGATTTATTGGGCCAAAAAACTAACAGTAATGGTGGTGGTAGATAGGTTTACCAAGTATGCTCATTTTATATCCATGAAACACTCATATGCAGTACAAACAGTAGTAGATCTCTTCCTAGAGAATGTTTACAAACTACATGGCCTTCCTGTGGTGATCATCTCAGACAGAGATAGAATTTTCACAAGTTCACTCTGGTAAGAACTTTTCAAAGCAATGGGAGTGAAATTGAGACTTAGTAGTGCCTATCATCCTCAAACAGATGGCCAAACGGAGAGAGTCAATCACTACCTTGAGAATTATTTAAGATGCATGACTTTTGCTAGTCTTAGGAGGTGGCATTCTTGGCTTCCTCGAGCAGAATGGTGGGAAAACACATCTTTTCACACATCCCTAAAAACGACACTCTTTCAAGCCTCATATGGTATGAAACCACCACTTGTGACTGAGAACCTATTGGCTGAATCAACAATTGCAAAAGTTAGAAATGTGTTACAAAGTAGACAAGCTGCATTTAAGGCCATAAAAGGAAATTTGAAAAAAAGCTAGATCCTGAATGAAGTACTTTGCTGATAAGCATAGAAGTGAAAGAAGCTTTGAGGTTGGAGAAAGAGTTGCCCTTGGTGGATGCAGAAGGAAACGATATCTGAATCAGGGAGTGTATTGGAAAGAAGAGTTATCTCGAGAAACAATGAACCTGTAGTGCAGTGGGAAGTTCAATGGGTTAATCTACCACATGAGGCTGCTACCTGGGAAGACGTTGATTTCATCACCAATTTTTTTCCCACATTTTCATCCTTGAGGACAAGGATCTCAAGGGAGGGGTAATGTCAGAATTCTGAATGTGTAATCCGAAAACAATGTTGAGAAGGTTCTTTTCAGTTATCGGAGTATCATCCAATGGGCCGGGGTTTGCCTGAAGTATTAAGTGAGTCTGAGGTTGAGACTGATTGATAGCACCTTAGTTTGATCTAACAATTGAGAAACAAAGTAGTAGTTATTATTCACCGTTTAATCCTTAGTATTCATAGTTTACTTTTATCTTGTTACTGATTCCTGTAATATTGCTATATAGCCTGGACGGATGTAAGGGCGAGGAAATGAAGATCTATACAGATGTTCTGTTGATTACTTCCCTTTAGCATTTTGCATCTACTCGTCCTCTTTTGCGATTTCTGGTTCTTTTGTTTCCCTGGATCGATTTTGGGGAAAAACTTTAGGGCTCTTCCTGTAGATAATGGGAAAAAGATCGCCTCGCAAAAGAAGTTGACACGACTTAGCATTCTTCAATGAAGATAGCTCCATAAGATCTGAAACTATACAATCTACTGATTGCTTGAATCGCCAGAGATGCGTCAGGACACATAATCCGTTGCATCCTTATATGCAAGGCAAGCAAGATGTCATTTCGAAAGGGCTTATGCCTCGACTCCTTTCTTCTGTTTCAAGACCTATTCGAAAGAGAATTCAGTACCCCACTCTTTGATCCAAAATATCAGGATAGCACGAAACTACGAACTAACCAACAAACAATTGAAATCGTTACTTTTTTAGTGCTGTATGTGATATTTTTACAAATCTGGTCTTTTGCGAATGCAATTGCATGTCACCTCCTGCGGTTAGAGATAGCTCTATTTTTATAATTTCATTAACAAAAGATCAAATTTACTAAAAATAATTTGCTACGAGGCTGAAGAAGATGATTTCCAAATAATTGCGGTTGCACGGACGGACGGAAGGCCTTTGTTGTTAACGTATATCGGCAGAACTGCTGCAGTCCTGCATACGTTTTCTTTTTCCTTTTTGTTTTAATAATACAGACCACACCCCACCTCTTCTTCTGCAGGGCCCCACCAACCATGGGCCACTACCAGCACTTCGCCGCCGCCGTCGCCGTCGCCGGGGACCACCTCCGCCTCCTCCTCCGCTGCTTCCTCTCCCCCGAGGCCTGCAAGGTATATTATACCGTGCCCTTAGTCCCCTCCTCCTCATCCGAAGCCTCTCAAAACCCTAAACCCTCGCGTGGTGCGATCTGAATCGTTTGATACGGCGCGTGCGTCAGGAGCTGGAGTTCGTGCACCGGAGCTCCGGCACGGCGGGTTACCGCCCGTCGGTGGTTTCGACAGCGCTACCGCGCCTGGCGGCCACCGGCTGCGGCCATCTCCTCCTCCCCTTCGTGCCCATCCGCGAGCGCCTCCGCAAAGCCGTCGAGTCCTCCTCCTGCCACTTCGACCTCTTCGTCGAGTTCACCGGACGCATCAGGCGCTGAGCAATCGCGTTACGTACATGCTGCGTTCTATATGCTCGATCCTAGTAGTTTCATATCAACATCGACACGATGCCTAAAGCATTTCTGTTAAAGAGTCCATGAGATTGTGCAGTATAAGTTTGGGTGTTTGATTGCTGCTATTTTACGTTACTTTGCCTAAATCGAGCTTGTTGTTGAATGAATTATGCAGAGGTACAGACGTACAGTGAAGGGATGATGTAGAGTGAGTTTGAGGTAGCCAGAGGCACCATCCATCATGTGGAAATATCGTTTTGGGTTGATGGGTTTGAAGTTGTAGTAGTGGGCGTGCAAAGCCTGATGATTTGATTGTGTGCCAATTCATTTGAGAATTATCATGATAAATTTCTTCGATATATGGCAGTTTTTCCTAATAAGATTGCATGTGCATACTTTGAACACCGAACAAGTTTCTCCCTCTTATGGTTCTAGCAACTGCATAAGAATGCACAATCTATTTTGACATTATAAATCTAAAAGAAATGCTGTCACCTTATTAACAGTACGTCTTGCTGCTTAGAAGTTGGTGCTAGATAGCTTCTGTATGAAACCTGATAGTACTTGACACTATAAAGGTCTCCATATTGAAAACCTGTCCATTGGGTATGCAGTTGGTGCAAGCGAGCTTCTATTGGATGGCACAGCGATGACAATAAACCTTATCTTAAGCAAAGAGCCTTCACGGTGAGGACCAATCTGTTCTTGGGAATTCATCAACTGTATGGTTTCTCTTCCTCTTTGTATGTTGAGTTATGATTTCCACAAACAGTGATATCACACAAGGCTTAGTGCTTAACTGTCATTTGGGAACTTTCCTTCATTATTCTTCAGATTACTCTCTACAGGTTTTCTTTTGTTTCGGAAATCTCTAGTGTATGCTTGTATGTACTCTACGATTGGCTGGTTATCTTTTATGGGGTGCATCTTCAAATTGCAAGCTACTAGATAAAAGTTCGTTTAAAGTCTTATGATATTCTGCTGCACTGCATTGTAGAGCTGATTGAGATACTGAGGAAGCCTCTGATACAAGTTGTCATTCTTGGTCTTCAGTTACTGTGAACTGCTTTTGGGCTTTTCAGTCTAAAAGAAGTTACTGTGAACTACCTGTATGGTGTATATTATCTAAAGGCAAACTATGCCTTTTACATGCTACTAGTTTCATTTTAATCAGTTGATTAAGTTCCAAATTTTGCCTACATCCTGGAAGAAACCATGCACAATGAAAATGACATTATGTATCCTCGATGGAACTACTGGACTACTGCAAACAGTTGCATGCACAATGTGAATTTGTTAAGAAACTAAGCGCATGCATATTATCCTTTTGATTAGATAATGAAAGGCATTTGTAATATGGAAAGGTTTTTTATTTTTACTTTGCTTATCACTTATCAGCATTTCACCAACTTTATCACTTGCTCTTGCTTGTTTTCTTTTTATATGAGTCCAGTCCAAATGTAACCTTTCCCATGCTGACTTTTCCTTCCTAATTCAACTATCGCATGAAATGTACCATTATCATCTTTCAATAAAAAGGCAGTGTGCTACTTGAAAAATCATGGAAAGGATTATTAGGGTGGCATTTTGTGGTTTCAGGATGGTGAACCTTCCTCTATTGTTCCAGTTGCTGGTGGAAGCAAATGCCCTCTACATGCATGGATTTTCAGAATAATCATTTATGACATGCATATAAAATTTTTCGGTTGAAAATTATTGAATAAATTCTTATTTTTTTTAGAACTATTCTTATTTTCAGGATGTTGTTATCTACAGTGCTGACAATCATAATGTCCATTGTGTAGATGTGGTGCATTCCTGTTTTCTGCATCTGTCTGATGATTGTTTCTGTATCTACGTCGATTCTTTTCGCTAGTATTGCTTATCATATTTTCTGCCTTTATTTCGATAAGCAGCAAGAGTTCTCTTGTTGTTAATACTTTTTTATGAATTAAATATAATTTTTTGTATTAGGATAAGCTATAGTAACAGGTAATTGTGAACTAACAATATTCATTATCCTGATTTACGTTTCTCCTTTTCCCTTGCATAGGTTTTTGTAGACCTCAATTCATTTCCAGCCATATTGTCATCATCATGAATTTTCAGTCTTTTTGAAGCATCTCACATGCTCCTTATTTGTTTACCAACATACTATAGCAAGTTTTTTTACAGGTGACTGAAGGTGAAAGGCTCACCCTTACACTTTGCTTCACCAGAGACACTGCTTATGATGAGGATCGAAAGCTCCTAACTTTTCTATCTCAGACATCATTGAGCTACGAACCAACTGATTAGAACTCTTACATTCCTTTGCCAACCTCAGATAACATGTATTGGTTTTCCTATGATCAGTCTGGTTTCGACATACAATGGGCAAGAATGCACATTCTGGGGTTTAGTTTCCACACAAGCAGTGGTGAAGACAGTACATTTGTTGCACCAACTGAAGATGACCCCATAGAGTTGCTTGGGAAACCACTGTGAATTGGGAGAGGAGATGTTTTCTTTGAGAAAATATTTGCCAACAGCTTGTCTGCTCTTCAGGTATTTGTATGGCCTTAATTTCTGCAGTCAGATAAAGTGCATTAGGATCATATTAGTCACTTATGAGTTCTGACTACTCACTTACTGCAAGTTTTAGATGTCATTATTCAATGCTATTGCCAGTTTTTTTATATAAAAAATGTTATTGTTGAACTTTAATTGAAAAGTATTACTTATTTATTGTTCCTTGGACTTGCTTGTTTGATAATCATAGTTGCATGATAATGCCATGAATGCCATGACAACAGACGTGTGAACATGTCTGTGGTGGTCCTGGAGAATGACATTTTCCCAAATAAGGGAAAACAAGTTCTTGAGGATACATACGAAACAACTTTGACATTCTGTTCAAGCGGGTTACATTCTGTTCTGTCAGTGTCAAGTGAGTTAGATCCGTTACAAATCTCTTAAATAGGTGGTGCAATTGTAGTATTCTACTACTGGAAAGCACCCGAGCTGGCAGCACGAAGAAAACAAACTACTGGTGGTTCAGAAACAGTGCCATCCTATTATACAACAATGAAGAGGAACAGAGCTATCGCATACCATTGCCGTGTAACCATGGCCTTGCACAAATCATATTTGGATCATATAAAAACGTGGAGTTTACTTTCGATTGGAATGATTTTGTGTTAGCAGTTTCTATGTGGGAGAATTATTCCGAAGATTTGAGGAGAAATTTGTCGACATGTTTTTGCCATATTGGCTGTCCCATGAAACCATTTTTGTTGTGAATTCCTTTGAGGCCCGATTATTTAGCAAAAGTAACAAAATATTGACCTGATAAAATGGAAATGGTAGCATAATAATAACATTACAATGATGTTATCTGGCATTAGTCCCAACTTTTAAGTTGCTTTCACTTGAGATTTTTTTTAGGAAAGAACCAAGCTGTGAAGAGTTTTGGCTTTAGATGTTAGCCTATTAGGTTAATCTCTCTAAGAATGGATTCACTGGTGTTGACCATAAAACATTCTGGGGACCACTTCTGGATATTTGCATTTCAGAGAGCTTTTGTGTGGCATGATATTTATCCTCCCTTTCGAAGAAGGTACTATGTGCTGTTAGTTCTTAAACTAGTTAAGATTCATTTTTGTTTGCCTGAATTTTCGTCATAAAGTTACTCTGTTATTTGTAATTTTCATGCCTGAGGTAGTCTTTTTTAGCACTTCTTTATCTGAATGGACATGTGCTGAAATATGCACACAAGCACAACTTTTTCTCAGAGGCACTTGAAAAATGCAGCTAGGGGCATCTGCGAGGACTGCCCTAATGGCTGGAAGCATTGGGGGTAGACCCTTGGTTGATTAATTCAAACTTGTTTCACTGCCTATTGAAAATTTTGAAATATCTGCTGAAAAGGCCCCGATGGTCTCTCTCTCTCTCTCTCTCTCTCTCTCTCTCTCTCACACACACACACGCGCGCGCGTCTTTATTTGTGAAAAATGAAGAAAATAGTCTTGCAGTCTTATTGAATCTTGATACCAATATGCGGAGGTCACTGCCTAGATACTATAATTTTCTGGACCAGAACCTGTGGACACCATACTGAATATCTCTACTCCCATTGTAGTGGAAAGTTCACCGCCAATCCCATATTTCTTCAGCAGATGAACCACACACCATACTTAAATACCAGTCTATTTTCTTTCTAAACCACTTCCACCACTCAGGCGCTTACCACAATGTCACATGCAATTTATTGCACATAGCTAACCAGCTAATTCTCCAGTTGTGGTTTGTATCTGCCTTATTCTTCAGTGACATAGGTGGAGGGTTGTAGGTGGTTTGTTTTGCTTAAGCTCCACTGGTACAAGATGTTCCCAGAAACATCATAAAAGATGAAGTCAGCTTGTTCCTGGTTTAGCTGGAGGGACATGAAACCTTGGCCATCGTAAAAGAACCGGAGCTTATCATCATTTGGCTGGAAGACTCCTCTCCATGCTTTTGAACCGCCTCCACTCGTGAAGTATTGGATTGGACTGGAACAGAAGAAGTGAAAGCATCAAGGTTTCACCGTCTGTGAACATATTGCTGTACATGTTTTATTCTAAATTACTGTGACACAGATAAAAAGAATGACTTCATATCAACTATGTCAACCTGTCTCTGCTGCTAATGTGTTCCAGGCAGTGGTCATGCCCATTGATGTAGAAGTCGATGCCGTTGACCTGGAATAGCATGAAAGTATCATCAAAAGATTCTTTTTCTGGACCTTTTAAAACTAATATTGAGGCTACTTCTGAATAACCTTGAGGACTGGAAGTAGTAGTTCCAGAAGCTCCTTGGTGTCGCCATGGTCGCTGACACTCCTCATGGTATGATGCCCAACAGCGATCTTCCACTTTGCAGTTGATTTCTTCATTGCCTCATCCAAATCCTAGTGTGTAGGATCCACAAAACGAAAGTTTGAAATAATTTTTCGTTGTAACGTACTAGCTTCCTGTTTAGCATTAATGATGATTTCATTCCAAATATGAACCTTCAGAAGATTGGCTATGTATTTTTTCCGAGGTGCCACCCCTCTCCAGTCATAATGATGTTCTTCAGGGTGAGTCCAATACTTGAGTTGAAACGGAGTGGTGTCGACAAGGAAGAAATCCACAATTCCTGAGAAGATTGTAATTGATGATACAGAGTTAATCATGTGTTCTCATTGCGGTGCTAACAAAGCTAGCATATTTTCTGTCGGAACAAAATATGTTTTTTTTTGGTACCTGCGTTAACAATGAACGATCTCATGCAAATGAATCGACTGTCGATCTTTCGCAAGACTGGGCTAAGCTGTGCTAACACATCACCCCTGTAGTCATGATTTCCCAGAACTGAAAACAAATCGCAAATCTTAATACACATCCATACACTTGACTTTATTTATACATGACATCATCGTCTCATGAGAAAATGGTAATAGCAATACAAAGCAGAAAACACATTGAAACTTACCGAGATACCACGGCTTCTGCAGGCTCTCTGCCGTGTAGATATCAGTGAACGATTCTTCAAACGCCTGATCATCGACGCCCGTCAGGCCGTCCTCGTAGAAGTTATCACCGGTGGATACGACGAAGTCGATGTTTAGCTTCTCCCCAACCCTTCCCATCTACATGGAAAATCGTTCATGATTTAGCTGTTATTTTGCAGTAGCAATCTTCAAAGTTCTACTTCTATGTCCCCAGAGTTCAGCTCTTCCGACCCATTTGGAGGTCAAGAGCAAGCTCGGCATGCGCCATCGCGTTGCGGCATCGACGACTCTTTCCATTAAACGAAAAACAGAAGTGACAACTGACAACTGGTGATGTGAACGAACTACCAGACGGTTTCATTTCTACTCCCCCATCCAATAGCAAACGGCCAACAGCATCAACCAAGAACCCTACCCAGACGCGCAGTTACGAGCTTAACCGCGATCCTGCTGGCGAATCAAAGATCGTAAGAGCAGCGTGTTTAATAGTTACCTGCTCTGCGACCCTGGACTGGTTGTACGTGCCCTTCCGGCCCCAGTCCCCGACGACGAGCAGGCTCAGCGACCCGTCGTTCTTGGCCGGGTGCTCCACCCGGACGAGTTCCGCGGCGGCCGGCGCAGCCACAGCCAGGAGCGCAAGGACCGCGGCCATGGCAGTCGCAGCAGTACTGCTCTTCGCCATGGCCGGCACTGTAACGTAGCAAGAGAGGGTACGGATATATAGTACAGGCTTCAGAGAGGGGCACAATGGCAAGGTTAGGTGCCTTGCAAGTATAGGCAGGATTGGAGTTCTTCCCTTTTTGACACCCCACGCACACGCACTTGCACTTTTTTTTCTTCAAATCTACCTTATGTTCGAATGGAATTTTAAAACTAATTCCATCTCTAACTATGAAAACATTAACATCCGATACGTCTGTCACACTCTCGTATCATAGCATCTCACTGATGCCGCAGCAGTCGAGCTGCTGCCTACTCGAGCTCGACAGGAGGTGTCGCGAACCGAAAGCAACCATTCCTTGACTTCTTGTGGCACAAATAATTAATTAATTAAGTGATTTGATAGATGTGATGTCGAGCAAGCGGAGATTGGTAGGCAAGTGGGCCTCGCCTTGTTGCGCCGACCTGTCGAGGTAGAGGCCACTACTTGTGTTTTACCGTAATACAGGAGCGTGATAGGTGACACCTACCGCCAGGGTTCCAAATTTCGGCGAAATTTCGGATTTCGGACCACCCCCGAAATCTAAACTACCGGTCGGATAATTTTTTTTGAAATTGCTACAGTAACCCGAAACTTCGTTTTTCCTCAGCGAAATTGCGCCGAAATTTTATGTTTTTTGGCCGGATTTGGTCCAATAACCCTTAGGAAAGTCATCTCCTACGAAAATTTGTTGAAAAACCGAATTTTTGAGACATTTTGAAATTTTGGCAGAAACACTGTCAGATTTTTATAAAATTTTACAAACTTGATAATGAGCTGAAAATTTTATGGTACTATCTTTAGTATCTTAGGATCATACATAAAAAATTTCAAAATAATTTAAATTAATTTGTTATCCTTAAAAAAATCAAAAACAGAATGAACATAATTGGGACAATTACATTATCAGAATTTTATAAATTTTCTTGAGTGTGATTATGATCTAAATTTTTTTAGAGATTAATAATTGCCTTAAGACTATTATATAAAATTTTGAAAAAATTTCAACTTTGTTTGTTTGGTCAATCAAATCTATGTAAGCATTGAACTTCGTTTGTTATATTATATTTCAAAAATCAAAAAGAAAAGAACATAAATGGTACTGTGCCTTGTAAGAATTTTATAAATTCACTGGAATGTGATAATAATTCAAACATTTTATGATATATTAAGAACTTCCTTATAACCCTTCTGTAAAATTTTCAAACTTTTTTTTATTGCTAAAGCAAATCTATATATTGATCATCACGCTTTTATTAGGACGTAGCACTGTCTGAATTTTAAAACATTATTTGAGAATGATCATCATCTAAAAATTTTAAATAAACATTAATGTTACATTAGTACTATCCACAAAAAATTTCAAAAGTTTTTAACATGGTTTAGATAATTTTTCATTTTGTTCAAGTTTACCGGTAAGCCTTTTAATAGGGCAGTAGTACTGTTCAAATTTTAAAACATTCATACAGTTTGATCATCATCTGAAAATTTTATGAGATCATTAGAGATACATCATAACCATGCAAAAAAAAATTCAAATGTTTATAACGTGGTTTGAACCATTTTGCATTTGGTTCAAAATTGCTAGTCAGTGTTTTATCAGGACAGTAGCAATATTTGAATTTTTAAAAATTCCACAGACTTCAGAATAATCTGAAATTTTTATGGCAATATCAGATATATGTCAGGACTCTCCAAAAAAATTTCAAAATTTTTCGACATCGTTTGGCCCACTTTTTTCCCGTTGCAAAAAAGCCAAAACTTCGGGTATTTCTCCCGAAATTTTGGTATATTTCTGCGAATTTTGTTTTTTCTCGGTACAAAACGAACCGGATTTGAATTTTGGTTTTTGAATTTTGAACGAGATTTGTTCGAAATATCCGAATTTCGCCGAAATTTCAGATTCCGGTCCTAGACGGTATTTTATCCGAAAACGAAATTTGAATCCTTGCCTACCGCTACTTCTAAGGTTAAAAATTAGACTAGTTTTATAAACTCTTTCGTAAATGTCAAATTTGAAAAGAAAAAAAATCTTTGTCGGATGGCCAAAACAGGGAAGACTTCGGATTGGAGAGGAAAGGAATGGCTGCCTGCCCAACGGTGAGTGGACTGGATTATGCCTTTCTGTTTGGATGTTTTCTGCTTTCTTAATGTTAGTACGTCAAGTTCATTTAACTTTTGTGTCACGTACAGTGTTACGCGATAATATGATCCGCGTGGTGCACGTGAATTATTGGGAGTGGGTCACTCAAGCCTCAACAAACTTGATGGGCGGTGATGACTTGGACTCCTACTGTCCCTACAGTGCACGCTGAGTTTTGGAATTTTTTTCTTTCGCTATTTGAAACATGAGATTTTTTTCTATTTTTTTACAAAAAATAAGCTGTTTTTCATGAAACTCCTGCATTCCAAACATACATTTAGACCGAACACATGAATTTTACGGAAAAATTCCTTCGAAATAGAACCTTAAATCCTAAGAATAAGGTGCAAGGCCAACAAAAAAACTATGTTATGCCAACTCGACTCTGTGTTTCTTGTTTGTTACAGTACGTTTGGACCACCAAGTGCGACATATGCGAGAATTATTGTAGGGTACTAGTTAAGTGCCCGTGCGTTGCTACGAAAATTCTCAAACGCAACTTTATTAAGAAAAGATTTTCAAAGTAACAGCCAAATTGGTTGATGAGAAAGACATGCATGAAGCGAACTTGTTAGCTACTTAAGAGTGCTTCAAATTTTTAGTTAATCATTCATGCTAACATAATTTTAACAAGCCTCAACATGAGGCAAGAACAAGGAAAAGTTGAGCTAACGGAAGGAAAGGGGGGTGGGTAGAGGCGGGCTGAACGAATAGAAGGAAAGAGGGAGAGAGGGGTATGGAGATCGGACCGCTGTCACAAAGTCGTAATTAGAAGTAGTAGAGATAATAACCCCGGTCCATGTGTATGTCAGCATGTGACCCTGTTGGCGTCAAAAACTTGAAGGAGGGTTTCTGACAGCAGCACACCAGACAAACACCGGGTTCAGAGCGTGCCAGTCGATTTGACCTGTAACCGACAAGGTAAAATATAAAGTTCACTCGAAGCCGATCTTGGGATCAATCGGCTTAGACTCAATCAGCTTGAAGCCGATCAAGATCAAAGTATCAAAATAGATCTAATTAGCCGATTAAGGCTAATCAAAAGATAAAATTCTCTCAAAGCCGATCGTAACGATCAATCGGCTTAGACTCAATCAGCTTGAAGCCGATTAAGATCAAAGTAACAGGGTAAGTCCAACTAGCCGATTAAGGCTAATCGAGAGGATAAAGCGGATCGATTCAAGAAGGCGATGCGCAACAAAATCAGAATAAATCAAACCTGGAGCGTAATTTGAAGAAGATCAACAATCGGCGATGCGCAACTTTATTGATCAAGATCGAATTACAAAGACTAAATTACAAGAACTACTCCTAGTCGACGGAAAAGTAGACGAAAAGTAGAAGTGAATTGGTTGATTGGCTCTGGGCCGCTTTTCTGATCACCTCTAGACCTCTTTTATAGCCATTGGCCGATAGAGTCCTGGTACAACACGTTAGGAATAGAATCCGTATCGGCCTCTATTTGGAGGGTGCTTTCCTTAACAACCTGTTTTGTTTCCAAATATCTTGATCCGTTATCCAATCGTATCTTGTTGATCTTAGACTGCCGATTTTGACCCTATCTGCCAAATTTTGGTGCAAACATATGCCCCCATTTTGGGAGATAATATGTTATCTTCCAAAATTTTCATCATCGACTTGAACATATATTTTCTTACCATAGCCAAATTTTTAACTGCATCGAGTTAATTTGGCTTTCAGGTCGGTAATCGGCCAACTCGTATATTCGTATTTGAGTTTTAGCCAATCAATACCTAACCAGTACCTTGGACAAACCGACGCACACTACACGATCTCACGTTGATCCCTTACCAAATCGGCTATCACGAGCTGACGCGTGGTATGATTTTCCAGACTAGATCGGCTTCGTCGAACAAAAATCATTGGCCGAATCCGGTTTTTTCTTCCACTCTTTTCTCGCAATCTTAATCGGATGAAGCTCATTAAAAGTTTTATCCCTTCGTTTTTCTTGTTTAGCTTCCCTCATCTCTTGGGTCCTTAGCCGCTCAGGTCTTCTTCTTTGTGATCGGCTTAAACCTGGAGGACACCATCTCGGCTTTAGTTCGATCGACTTACATATTTTTCCTAACAGATCCATACTAGCCGCAGTGTTAGACCCTTCATCTTGGTCTTGTTTACGACTTATGGTCGGCTTAGAAATTCTATCTTTAGCCGACCATCGCTGCTTATCACCTTGACATGGGTAATACCGCATCGGACATGTGTTTGGTGATGGCAAAGCTAATCTCCTCTCCCAACAAAATTGCCAAAAAGGGCACCGTTGGTGAGCTCTTTCAGGGCCGCTTGGCCGATATTCATTAACCGGCCGATGTGGAGGACTTCGTCGTGGCCTTTCATTCCTTCTTTAATATTTTGCTAGTAGTTGGGAAAAAGTGGGCTTCGACTTCTGTATCGGCTTACGTAGTGGCAATGCTCTCTCAGCCTGATAACTCTTTGATGTGATTGTTTTAGAAAAATTTCCTTCACGGTCGGCTTTTATTTGTATAGAGCCAACAGTAATCATGAGTGTCTTATTGCCATCAGAATTTGATTGTACATCGGCTTAACGTGTCATTTTTATAGCCGATGATATATGAATTTGATCCTTAGGCTCTGCATTTGTGTCGGCTTTTCCTTCTTTTTAGAGCAATGAACCATGTTAATTGGAAAAGGATCAGCGTCCAGCTCCATCGTCGGCTCTTCTGCAAATTTTAGTTGGTCATCCTCTATAGCCGATTGTATCTTCTCTTTGTTATTCTTCAATTCATCTTTGAAGCCGTTATCATCGGAGAAACGGCTTTCTTGAGCCGATACTCGCTGTAAGAGATGACTTAAATTGGTGAATTCCTGCCCCACGAATTTTTCTCTTAATGGGGTATCAACCCTGAAAGCTAAATCGGCTAGCGATTATCGAGCAGGTAACACTAAAACACCTATTTCTTACTTCTCGAATCTCTTAACATAATCATTTACCGATTCCCGGTCTTACATTGGGATGAACTTAGATCTGAAATCTCGAGTTCAGATCACGGAGAAAAATACTCATGGAATCGGCTTTCCAAATCGTTCCAAAAATGAACCGAATTTGGAGGTAAACTAGTAAACCAAGTGAAAGCGGCTCCGATAAAGACAAGGGAATAATCTAATTTTCACCCGTCGGATTTGTTGCCTCGCCACACTGAGCGATAAAGCGTCCGACGTGCTCTAAGGTCGTGACTGAATTATTCCCAGAAAATTTGGCAAAATTAGGAACTTTAAAATCATGTGGATATTGCATGCAATCTATATAATCCGGATACGGCTTTCTATATCCAATGACTCTACCCTTTGGCTGTAAGCCGAATTGATCTACCAACACGGCAGAAATTTGGTCAGCCCAATTAATGTTGTTAGCCGACAACATATCGGGGCTCTGCCAATGAATACTATTCTGCCCCCCGAGTGCAAACTCGGCCGTCGATTAGACCGAAATGATTTTGTTGGTTTTGCTCATACCCGTCGTACCTCCTAGCCAGTGGTTCTCGTACAGGGACAAAGGGCTCTGCGTAGGTTATCACCTTATGAGGGACCAGATTCCTGGGCAGAATCGGCTCTTGGTATTGTACGTGCCTAATTTGTTCAATCGGTTGTGAGACCGATTGTGGAAAAATATTAAACGGAGTTGACGGCGGCAAAGTAGCCGACACGTTTAGTTTAGCGGCATCAGTGTACGCCTGATAATGTGTTACCCCACTCGGCCGAGGATCTCGTGGTAGCATGATGGTAGGTTGAGTCGGCATCATAGTAGGGAGTGGAGTTGTAGCCGATGGTTTAGGATCGGCTGACGTACTCTGCGTATTTTGCGCTATTGAAAAAGCAGGATAGCTTGGTAGAGCTTGCATCGGGTCAAGCAGACTCCCAGATGATGCCAATTCTTGAGCGATTGTCTTCACACTATTCGCAATCATCGGCTTCAGCGTTGTAACAAGAGCCGATGATTGGTTTACCAGCGCGTGATGTATAGATTGATTAATCATAGCCGATAATTCGGCTTGAGCGGGTAGGTATGAACTTACCGGACCATCTGTGATGCCTGCATTGCAAAGGGCATTGACTGTCGGCAAAGCAGTCTTTTGAGTGACGCCACATCTAGTCTTCTGATAGCAATTCAGCATCATCTCTTCTAGAGCAGCTTTTTGATCTTCAATTTCTTTGCGTTGCTCCGGAGTTAAATCATCCATCATTGGGACGATTATAGCTTCGGCGCTGAGATCGGATGGTGGAATTGATTTGCTTGATGCTGCCATCTGGTCCCACCGGGCGTGCCAAGAGTGTGTTGGCGTCAAAAACTTGAAGGAGGGTTTCGACGTGAAGACACCGACAAACACCGGTTGAGCGTGCGGTCGATTTGACTCAGAATCGACAAGGTAAAATATAAAGTTCACTCGAAGCCGATCTTGGGATCAATCGGCTTAGACTCAATCAGCTTGAAGCCGATCAAGATCAAAGTATCAAAATAGATCTAATTAGCCGATTAATGCTAATCAAAAGATAAAATTCTCTCAAAGCCGATCGTAACGATCAATCGGCTTAGACTCAATCAGCTTGAAGCCGATTAAGATCAAAGTAACAGGGTAAGTCCAACTAGCCGATTAAGGCTAATCAGAGGATAAAGGCAGATCGATTCTGAAGAAGGCGATGCGCAACAAAATCAGAATAAATCAAACCTGGGGCGTAATTTGAAGAAGATCAACAATCGGCGATGCGCAACTTTATTGATCAAGATCGAATTACAAAGACTAAATTACAAGAACTACTCCTAGTCGACGGAAAAGTAGACGAAAAGTAGAAGTGAATTGGTTGATTGGCTCTGGGCCGCTTTTCTGATCACCTCTAGACCTCTTTTATAGCCATTGGCCGATAAAGTCCTGGTACAACACGTTAGGAATAGAATCCGTATCGGCCTCTATTTGGAGGGTGCTTTCCTTAACAACCTGTTTTGTTTCCAAATATCTTGATCCGTTATCCAATCGTATCTTGTTGATCTTAGACTGCCGATTTTAACCCTATCTACCAAATTTTAGTGCAAACAGACCCTTATGTTCTGGTGACGAGGCAAGGCTCAGTTGTAGATCGCGGCGTTTTCTTGGGCAGATCAGAGCACACAACTCAGGCAGGCAAGAATTGGCCAAGTGGGTGAAACCTGAAACCGTCTCACCTCATGTGCCTGTACGTTTTATATTTTGAAGGAAGATTTGCACGTAATTAAGATGAAACCGACATAGATCATATTACAATCCTGTTTGGGAGCATAAAGGCAGCTTCAACTTCTAAAAAAACTAATAAACTCCTTCAAACAGCTCAATTTTTAAGCGGTTTTTGATATAAACCAAAAGCTATATATAACTAACAAAAGCTGAAAGCTGGTCTAAGCCTATTTTTTTGCAGTTTATTGCTGAGGGAAATTAGCTATTTATTAAACGGCCTCTTATAAAAAATCTACAATCACTTTTCAACTCAGAAAATCAAAAAATAATTTTTTAAAAAAGCTACATCTCTCTAAACAAAACATATAATGGACAAGTAGCATGCACTTTTTCCGCAGAATAGAAATATAAAGAGATATAGAAATAGGAATACCGTGTCCTTCGTACTTGGCAGTTTTGGATGCAGTTTTGGATGTTGCCTGTTTTTTCATCTTCTCTGTCGAGGTTTTTGTTGCTTGTAAAAGAGAAGTTCTTCTAGTAGTAGCGCTAACTTAATGCGTGCTACGCGGCAGGTTGGGAATTTGTTCATGCGTGCACAAGTGTCTGTAGAAGTGGCGAGTGTTTTGGTAGAAGCAAGTTTCCGTCGTACGTACGTGTAAAGGCCGCCACAGAATCATCAAGGCGACGTGTTAAGCTGTTGCCCGATGCGAATATTCGAGGTACATGTTCCGAGGGGTCGCTTGATCCTTTGGATATTCTTTCGTGCCATGACAAGCTATTACTCCTCTCCTCGTGTTAGTTAGCTTACGCACGTTTAAACAAAATAAAGTGGCTGTCTATTGCTGTTATTTTCTTATGTTTGATTGGTCGGTAGATATAGTTTCGAGTGATACCGATATTACTATCGGTTTGTATGTGAACTGATAGTGATAGTCGTAAATTCAAAACTCATTTTCATGCGAAATACACGTGTGCGGTTGCTGGGAATCGAATACAAGACCTGCTGCTCCGCACGAAGCTTCCTTAACATCTCACCAAACATACACTTCTCAACTAATATAACATATTTTCCTTTTATCCCGTTGTATCCGAAAGTTTCAAAGATTATTTGAACATCTAAATGACTTCAAATAAAAAAGTTGTCAACTACAAAGTTGTAGATATCATCGAGAGCTGCAATTTTCATATGAATTTTGTCTCCATCCGACTCAGTATGACAAAGTTACGATTTTTCAAAAATATTATCATTGCCTGTTCAGATTCCGAACCGGCAGTGATACTTCCTCTATTATCACTGCCATTTTTTTTAAAACCGACAATGATGAGTTACTATCACTGTCGATCTTTTTGGTCGAGCATTTATGTCGGTCTAGTTTATGAACCGACAGTGATAGACCGACAAAAGAGGTTTTTTTTAGCAGTGGACGATCAGCACGAAGTTTTAAAGACCACTGAAGAGAGTATCAAAGGTACGATGATCGGAACCGGTTCTATACTTCTATAGCCCCTCGTGTCTCCTTGATCTTCTGCAGGTTCAGAACTACTACAACAGAGCTACACTACTATGTCTGAATTCTGATGCATGTTGTATTTGGTGTGCAATGCAACGAGCGACGGCGTAGCGTGAAGCCGTGAACAGACGGAAGCTCCTCTGGGAATCAGGACGACTTGAGTTTCCTGAGGCTTGACATGGTACGAGCAAACAGCGTATTGTTGGGCTTGCCCTCCAAAAGATGAAACGTGCAATATGTCCCAATTGGTGAGTTGGGCTGCGGTATCCGAACTGAGGCCTTTTTGGTTTACGGCTCCACTATACCACACCAAAATCTGGTGGAGACCAAAACCAGAGTATTACCAAAACTTCAGCATTATTTATAGAACGTTTGGATTGCATCCTAGCAAACCCATGCCAAAGTTCTCCTAGATGTGACTCTGATAACGTGTGGGCCCCACTTGGCACCTAATATTTGCAGCGGGAAAATATTCAACAGTGGCCTCGTTTTGCTGATCTCGTTGCAAGGACTTGTTGCAAGTTTGGTAGGCAAAATAGTCGGCAACAGTAAATTTGGTATTTGATGTAATTTAAAAGGAAGACTGAGATTTGCAAAAAAAAAAAAAAAAAAAATCAAAATTAAGCATCGACCACGCCGACAAGTCTCTAGAAGATGCTGACTAAGGAAAGCTAGATGTAAAGATGTAAATCGTCGACAGAAGATTGGAAACAAGAATGTTTGAAGGCAAACAAGGACTCTATCCAAGGAACGGTTGAGCTGACATGAAGAGGGGACTTGAAGCATAATACAAGATTAAGTCGACTGTTTAATACTATAAATACGCTGTACCAGTTGATAAAAAAACGCATACACGCCAACCTTTATTACCTTTTTGCATCTACTTTTCATGTATCTTAGGAGTAGGCTGTGGCTAGTAGAATTTTACTTTATAATTTGACTTTGATCAGTATTGCTTTGTATCGATGTCTTGATCAATTTGTAAGTTACACATATCCCCTATTTCGGTTCATGTTCGTTATTGCTTCTCATCAACATTTCATCTAGAACCAGCTTTTGTTCGTGTTTACCTATCATGGACTTTGCCGATTTGTTTTTTTTTTGAAATGGCAACGCCATTAAATATATTAGAAGACGAAGGAAAGTACAAGAAGTGGCGCAAAGATCGCACCCGAGAGATCGCACCCGAGAGATTGACAGGAAGACGACAAGATGAGAGAAGGGAAAAAAAGAAAAGGGAAAAGGAGAGAAAAGGAGGAGGGAAAGGGAAAACGAAGAACAACAGGGCTTTAAGGTTGTCCTTGAAGCAGATCACGTAGATGCGATGCCCCCGCAGAAGCCCAGTTAGCAACGACATCCTTGATAGACTGGAGGATCTGGTCGTGAGTCACCCAGGCCTGCCGAAAGATTCTGTCGTTTCGTTCTTCCTTCCACCACTGCCAGCAGGTCAGGATAATGATGGTTTTAACCCCTTTTTTAAACCTTGTACGTCCTGCAATCCGTTGAAGGTTCCACTGGTCGAAGGGCACTGAAGAATCCCATCGGTCTGGACGTAGTGTCGGCACGCGAACCCATGCGTTGGGCTTCAAATCGGACAGAAAGTACCCTTCGTAGAGATGTGATACTGTTGTCACGAAATTTCCAACGGCCACACAAGTGTAACAGTTGAAACAAACTACAAATCGGACACTCAGTTTATGTTTGTTTAAAGCTAGATAATCAAACAAACTGTTTATTTAATGCATCCAAGTATCCAACCATTGTTTGGGGCGGGGACCCTTCCAAAATTTTGGCGCATGATTTGGGCGCCTGAAATCTGCCAACGTTTTGTGCACAAACACATTGGCATTGGCCAAATTTTCTTGGGTTGCCAAAATTTGGAACCTAACCGAATGGTAGCCAAATATCAAGGGCACGCTCAATTTTTGTTAAGGCGGTACTGGGCACTGAACCAAACATGCCCGATGATGTCCGGTAACTAGCCAAGCGCCGGCCGGAGAGGACAGGGGACGTACGTGCCGTGCAGGCAACGTGGGCTGGGTTTTTGGGTTCTACCTGCGCGGCGGCATACGCGCGGCTGCCTCCATCGAGGACTCGCCGGGCACCGCTCCGTCAATGCCGACCGTTCCGCTGCGCGCGCGCGCGCGCGGTGATGACACCGCCGCCGCACGCGGTGCGTTCCGTCCTCGAGTTCGAAGGCGCGCGGACGTTCGGACGAGGCGCGAGACGTGCTCCCGCGTGGTTTCCTCCCAGGCGTGGCAGTGGCTGCCAGTTTTGTGGTCCCGCACTTCCGCGTGCCGGGCCGTGCCGCCGCCCGGTGCCGCTCGATCAACTGATGACTCATCGTTCCTTGGCAACGGAAGGTAAGGTAAAAGAAAAAAAAGGGAAAACCATTGCGTCCTCTCGTCTACGAAATTTTCCAGTACACTAGTGTACTGTATACGATGGATCGAATTCTGGTTACTACTCGATGTGGGACTAACGAAACTCGTTGAGCACATCGCAGACCAGAATACCCCGCCAAGATCGACCCAGCCCAATGAGTCTCCTCCGACGGAGATCACCATGGTTGTGTTGAGGTCCCAGGCGACTTGATTCCCAGTACAGCGGGGCCACTTTAGTGCTCCACGTCTTAGGGTTTATTTGTTTTAGCTTTTGATTCTAGATTTTAGCCCCAAAAGCAAAATAAAAAACAAACAGTTTGATTCTAGAATCCGATTCTCACAATCCAGCCCACCTATATACACTAGAATCCACAATCCACTTCATATGTGCTTTTAAATTTCACGTTTTGGAGAATCAGCTTCTCTACAACCACAATACAAAATCAGTTTTTAGAGAATCCAAAGTTAAAACAAACAGCCCCTTAGTCTTGGGTAGAGGTGGGTATCGGGCTAGGTTTTTTTGAGCCGATCCATGACATGGCATACACGACCTACCGGCACGTTGACTAGGTCGAGCCAGGCCTCGTTGATGGGCACGACAGGTGGCACGGCACTGTTTCAGGTCAGGCCAGCACAACATGTTGACCAGGGCACGAGCCGTGGAACATTAAGGTGGCCCCGCACGTTGATCAGAGCACAGCACAGCACTTTTTCGTTCAGGGCGGGCTGGTACTGCACATTGACCGACGTGGTCGGGAACGTAGAGGAGGTGGACAGAGGAGGCGGAGAAGGAGGCCAAAGAGGCGAGGGAGGCTGCTGTGCTATGGAGGCTAGGGTGGCTGAAGAGGTGGTCGGGGCGGGAGAGGAGGCGGGAGGCGGAGTATTAGGCTAGGGAGGGGAAGAGGAGGTCGGGGCCGAGTGGGAGGGGGAGGTGACCGGGAAGGAGAAGACAGAGGGAGAGGCGGCTGGGGCAAGGGAGGCCAAGCACCACAAAGTTTTTTTTAGTCTATACTAATGTTCATAACGAGACAATAACTCTATACTTGTTCAGAATGAATAAAATTTAGTTCTTTTTCTCTAATATTTATGTCCACTGCCTCAGCTTCGTGTATCTCCGGCATCTTTCCTCTTGTCACACTAGTGCAAATAGACCAGATTTAGGTCAGCACGAATCACAAATGGACTGTACTTGAGCTCACCGTAGGCGATCCGGACTGGCACGGTTAGCCGGTCGGGCTGTGGTGGCACGGCACAGTTTAGGCACTCGGCCTGACGAGCCATGCCATGCCGGCCGGCACGACGCCACATCTAGTCTTGGGCGAGTAGAGGAGGATCTCACGCAACAAAAGATCATCGGAACAGGTCGGACGGACAGTGGCCAAGACGTAGCCCTTGCTGCCACTTTCGCCAAAGGGCAGGACGCCGACGTCGCGGGTGAGGTTGAAGGCACTCCAATAGGGTGGTTGGTGGGGATCAAGATTAACAATATGGAAAGCGATTTTTTCCAAACCAACAAAGGTTTGAGACAAGGAGATCCTTTATCCTCAATTCTCTTCAACCTGGTTACTGATGTTTTTACTAGAATTTTACAGAAAGCTGCAAATAATGGTTTGTTGACAAGTTTGTGTGAAGATTTCTGTTCTAGTGGTATAATTAGCTTACAATATGCTAATGATACTCTTTTGTTCATTAATAATAGTGAGGAGTTTGCTTTACATCTTAAATGGTTGTTAACTTGTTTCGAGCAAATGTCTGGTTTGAGGATAAATTTTCATAAGAGCGAATTAATTTCTATTGGTTATGACAAGAATGAAATAGAAAGGTATGCAAGTATTTTTTGTTGTAAGGTAGGATCATTCCCTATTAAGTACCTGGGTATTCCTCTTCGTTATGACAAAATTAAAAGGAGGACTTTCAGCCACTCATTGATAAGATTTTGAAAAGGATTGCAGGTTGGAGGGGCAAGCTCCTTTCATATAGTGGTCGTTTAATTCTTATTAAATTCTGCTTAGCTAGTATTCCCCTTTATCTCCTATCTTTTTTTAAATTTCCTAAGTGGGCTTTAGAGCTTATTAATTGCCACATGGCAAATTGTCTTTGGAATATTTTTGAAGGTCATAATAAGCTCCATCCAGCTAACTGGCACTTAGTGTGTATGGATAAGAGGTTTGGTGGTCTTGGGATTCCTAACATTAGAGATTTAAATATGTGTCTTCTGGCTTCTTGGATTAAAAGATTCTGCGTTAATGAGAGTAAAATGTGGAGGGATTTGATTAAGTTTAAGTATAAAACTGATAAGCCTAATATCCTTCTTTGTGAGTCTGATCATGTTTCTGTTTTTTGGAAAGGGATTATCTAGGCTATGCAGGCTACTAAATTTGGATATAGGTGGTCTGTAGGCAATGGAGCTAAAATAAGGTTCTGGGAAGATATTTGGTTTGGCAACTCTTGCTTAGCTACTCAATTCTGGGATTTGTATGTGTTAATAAATGAAAAAGGTTGCACTATATCTGAGATTTGGGATGGTTCTAATGTTAAATGAACCTTTAGAAGGACGTTTTCTGAAAAAATGTTGATCAGATGGTTTGAGTTGGTGGAAGTGGTAATGAAAGGACAGGGGATGTCGCCTAGAGGGGGGGTGAATAGGCGAATTAAAAACTTTATAGCTAAATGCAGCGGAATAAAAATATTGCAGCTAAATAAAATCTCCCGAGTGTCCGAACAATCCGGAGTGTCCGGTTATTCAATCCGGATACTCGGATAGTCCGATCCCGAGGGTCCTAATCCGAGTGTCCGGTATTCAATCCGGATACTCGGATAGTCCGACTGTCCGGGTTATGGAGTCCGGATACTCGGATTGAGACTTGAATGGAGATTTTAAATCTTTGCAATTTTTCAACAATCTACTTGAATACAAAAGATCTAAATACCATCAGAACATGGGGATCTTGTAGATCTAGAGCCAAACACAACAAAAGAGTAGATCGGGCAATTTCAAGATTCAAAATCAAATACCAAAACAAGAATAAGAAGCAAACTTGGAGACGATGATTTTTCACCCGGTTCGGATCCTTGAGGGATCCTACGTCTCCGTTGAGGCGGCTCGGTCACACTTGAGCCGGGTCTCTTTCAACCCTCTTCCTCCGGTGTTGCACAAATGCACTCGCCGGTCTTCACTCCTTTGATTCCTTCCCTTACGGAGGCGGAACCGGCCTTCACAAACTTCCCACGGCCAACCACACAAAGCTCCGGTGGCTCGTAGGCGACCTCCTAGCCGTCTAGGAGTCCTCAACCTCCAAGAGTAACAAATGCTCACGAAGAACAAGCTTAGAGATGAAATCAAGTGCTCAATCAACTCAAGACTCACTCCCCAAACTCTTCCCAACCCCTCTCACAAGGGGATCACTTAGATCTAAGGGTATAAGCTCCCTCAAAGCCCCCCACACAGCCCCTCAAAAATCCACACCAAAAGCCTATTCAAAAAGAGGGAGGAAGGGCTATAAATAGACCTCCCCAAAAACTAGCCGTTGGGGGCAGGCTGCGCACAACCCGGAGACTCCGGACTTCAATCCGGATACTCCGGATTGACTGAGAAAGGCTAACAGAGAGACCCAACCCGGAGAGTCCGGATAAATGTCCGGATACTCCGGATTATCCGGATAGTCCGGACTAACTCCGGATAGTCCGAATCAGACTGAGCAGCTCGTTAAAACGAGCATAACTTTTGACTCCGGACTCGATTTCAGTGATTTTGGACTCTCCGGAAGCTAAGAACGAGGGCTACACAAATAACAAGGTCTCACTACCCAAATATCAAAGGATAACCACAGATTTCACAAAGAAATCAAGAGAGACCTACAACCCTCACTTTCCAAGCACTACCAACACCACTCCTTTCTAAGATTCACAAGGATGGATCACTTGAGCACTTGACACATCTAAAAGTCATTCGACATCGCATCCCTCTTAATAGTACGGCAATCCTTAGACTCAAATTAAATCAAAGATAATATAAGTCTAGAACTAGTCATTTGCAGTCTTCTTTCTTGATGTCGATGCATGAAGACCTTCACCATATAATTGATGACATCTTCGCCTTGTCCAACTCGACTCGATTCACCTCATGAGACTCTCGTCCTATCAACCTTGACTTGATCATCCTCTCGACGATCTCCACGCCAAGTTGCTCTTGACTTAGTCCTCAGCTCTTGGTGACACCGCCGTCTTGTTGACCTCGGCTTAATGATCATCCTCCAAGATACCTTGGTCATCATACACAGACGGGACCTAATTCTTTCCAAACTACTCATGAAAGACATTAGTCCCAAAAGCTCAATAGATATGAATAGAGTTGATATTTGTGAGCGATTGATTACAACAAGTGTTTCATATAAAGAAGCACAATATAAATGGAAACACTTGACATAAGAAATGTTCTCTACTAAGTACATCATGATGAATATGTAATTGATCTATATGCACTAGAGAGATATATAATTGCCAATAGGATGAATCAATTAAATCATGGTAAGGATCACAGACTTTACTTAAATAAAGCACATGATAGAATATACACGAATTGTACATGTGCAAATAATATTTGGAGTAAGAGTAAATATGTGATCCAACACTAGATAAATTTCACTAAGAGAATTGCATGAGAAGATATACAAATAAAACATGTATGCACCAAGTCAATCTATAGCAATATGAAGTTTAACTCTAGTTAATACATGCATACCATAATGAACTTAAATGAATATATATGCACAAATAAATATGACATGAACCAATGTGCATATATATAATCAACATGCTACTTGGAGTTCACTATGCATTTGCACGAAAGGAATGCAATAACAAATATAGAATAGATACCAAAATTGCATACCTTATCTTTGCTTAACCTTCCTATTTGATTTTCCTCTAAAAGATGAGACTGATACTCAACTAGGCAATAACATGTTAGTCTCATAGCAATATAATCATATTAGAGGTTTGTCATTTGTTAAGCACTAAGTAAGCATTTACTTAATTGCATAGATTGTCATTATGAGTGTTTGTCATTAATCACCAAAATAACATAAGTGCATAGATGCACTTTCAGGTAAATAGTATTAGGCTATCTGGTGAGGAAGATGCTTTGGTTTGGCAGTATAACAGTAATGGAATCTACTCAGTTAATTCTCTTTATGCTATTATTAATTCTAGAGGAGTGTTTCCGTTTTTATTCCTGCAGTGTGGAATTTGATTGTTCCTCCAAAAATTCATTTCTTTCTCTGTTTTCTATCTCATAATAAAATCATGACTAGGGATAATTTGTTAAAAAGAGGTATGGATAGAGGGGTTCTTTGTTGTTTCTATGAAGAATCTGAAACGATTACCCATCTTTTTTTTATTGTGTTGTAGCCAAGAATATTTAGGGTTTGGTCGGTGAGTTTTTTGATTTGCATATTGGATATAATTATGAATCTGTGGCTCGTTTTTGGTTGAGTAACAAGAGAAATGCTGCTTTGAATACTATTTGTGCTGCTGCCCTCTGGAGTTTGTGGAATAGTAGAAATAACATGATTTTTCGTTTTCAGTGTTGGTTAAATGTAAAAACAGTGTGGAGAAGAATGCTCATGTCCTTAAGGGATTGGAGTCCTCTGTACAAGGAGGAGATTGTGGCCAAATTGGAGAAGTTCTGCGACAACCTGGTGGCCAGGCTTCAAGCACCTCTTCCTTTGGGCGCTGGATCAATGTGAACAGAAGTGATCATCTGTTGGTTGAAGCTTAGGAGGCAGCTATCATTCCCAAAGAATTGAAGTCGCTCGAAAGTTTTTTGAGTAACTAGGTTGATGGCAAATTGTAATTCTGTCTTTGCTGTGGTTGCTTAGGTTGGAGTGTTTGGTTTGTTGATGTGGTTAAGTTCAAGTTAGTGCTAAACCTGCTTTATGTAATATCTTTGCCGGTTTCAGTAATAAAACTGGGACATCAATTCTGTTGATGCCCCTTTTGATCTAAAAAAATAGGGTGGCTGGAGCACCTCGAGAGACGGGTTATTCCAGCGGCCTGCATTGTAGACGAATTAAGTTTCACGGAACAAGGAGAAGCGGAGGAGGACGAGCTCGCCCATTTTGGACCGCGGAGACAGGTTTCCCATTCCAGGTGTTTTTCCCTCGATCGTGTGAGTCGGGCTGGGCTATACGAACTCACGCTACGAACTTCGAAGGACCGTGCCATTCTTTCTGCCATCCCATGATACCGGATAACCAAGCAAACGCCAGCCCGACAAGGACAGAGTGCGTGCGTCCGCGCTACAGTCACGGCCCGTCTCATCGCATGATCGCATCCATCGAGATTGTAATTAGCCGATTCGCTGTAAATCCTTACTAAATCACGAAATATATTCATCGAACTTGAATCAGTTTAATTAAAGATATAGCCGTATAGGGTTCGTGTTTGTAATATAAATTGAAAAAAATGATAACCCATAAATTCGAAGAGAGGTGCTTCCATGCTTTTCCTTACACAAATATTAAAGCATGAATGAATGGCAGATAGTGATTACTTACCCATTCGTTTAATTTAAGATTTGTACAACTTGTATTAGGAGGGAAAGCATTGAAGCACTGCTCAAATTCGAATCTTGTACCGTAACTCAAATGAACCAAATTTCAAGTAACTATGATTAAGTTCGAGGTTGTCCTCGTCGTTGTCCGCCGCCGTGCCGGGCTACGGCGCCGGACGTGCGCGAGGGGTTCTCCGAGTTCCAACCTCTCGCCCAACGGACGCGGCCTACAGCAAGGCGTGCGTATAGCTTGGCGGATGGCTCCGCGCCTGCTGGGCAGAAGCCGTGCCGGCAGCGCCACTCGGCCGACTCGTCGTCGTTCCTCTACGACGGAAAGATAGTTAAAGTTCTGCGCGCTAATGCATGTAGCTTTCTCTGCCTTGCTACGATTGCCCTCTCGTTCACGAAATTTGACAGCACTTGGCGGGTTACCGTAGATGTATGGTAGGTCAAACTCTGAATGGTTCTCCAAGTGGGAGTACCGTCTCGCTCTCGCCTCGTTGCATTCTGTCTCAGGGCACAGGAACAACTTGTCAGTAACTTGGAACGCAATCTGCAGTAGGGGCTCATCGAACCCTGCTATTCCTATTCACCAACACAACGAGAAATTAAACTGGTTACATACTTACATTAATTACCTATTGGACTGGCTGACACAATTTGTTTGCTAGTTGGGTTGCTCTGTGTAGTACTACCCCATAACACAATCAATCAGACAGAAGAAAATGATAAAAAAGATACGGCCGTTAGCATGTCCATAAAAACGACAACGCCAAGGCCCTAATTTACTTGCATTATTAGCTTGGGAACTCGGCTCTGTTCCTCCTGTCACCACCAGCTCATGATCCTATGCTAAAGTACCACTCACATATAGTTCGCTTAAGCGCTTACTTTATGATCTAATCTTCTTAACTACACCTGACATTGCTGCTCCAATCACAAGGACCACACATGGCCTAGTCCGTAAAAGGCAAACCTAAGGTGCAACCAGACAATCACAAATGATGCATTTGATGCCTTCCCAGACGGCCATAATTTCGGTTATTAACTAACACTGCTTGTCTTTACCACCCTATCATCGATCACCGGCGGCGTCGTTTGACGAAAAGGGGAAACAAACGACTTGGCCAACTAGTATAATCACCTGTAGAGTTAGATCATGTGAAAGCTAACAAGGATAAGTTTAGTGTATATTCTGTGCTTGTATCTGACAGACATACCTGACAAAGCAAGTGGCTCCAGCCAAAACTATTGCTGAAAATGTTAAGCAGGTGATGCAAAACTTGACAATTGACATTGACCTCTTGAGCAACAGCCTCATCCCAGTCTGTCCCACGATTAGCATAAGACGCTTCAGGTGATCACAATTCATATGGCAGAATCAGGCAGAGTTAGTAAATTGGAGCCTGGAAGGTTGAGGAAACACAAGCCCAAACAACTGCAAGTCTGCGAGTTTAGCCATGGCCTTAGTGCTCTCTAGAAATTACCCAGAGTGTTCCCAAGACAAGTACAATTATGCGCATATGTAGCAATCAGATGCTATGGTATTATGGATCAGAAAATATACCTTGGAGTCGTCCATGTTACGAAACATTGCTACACTGCTAACAAAATCATCTGATCAGCCAGCAAGATGTTTGAGCATTAGGCTATACCGGCTAGTCTGTGACCAATTTCAGAGATTTCAATGCTAACTTATACAAATTCTGTTGTGGTAACAACTAACAAATTGCTGCAGTGATTGTGATCGAATGCGTTTTCTTAGAACGGCCGAACGTTTTGCTGCAGCATGATTGGAAGTACAGTGTGAGTACCCAGAAACCGATCTCCGTATCAGTGTGAAAACTAACTCAATAACTCTGATCTAATTTGTGGCGATGAAAACTAAAATTGGATAAGTTAGGCGACAAGCTTGTTAGTTACTTCGTGGTATTTATTGGTCATTAGTATATGCACAAGTAGAAGTTATTGGTACTTAACCTGTGATAATTTTCTCTCTACGAAGATCGAAATAGATATGGTAGGCATCATCATCGGCAACTTGCCGGTTACTATATTATTGTTGCTTACTCTTGGTTCTGACTAAATACATAATCCAATCCTTTCGGTTAAAATAACGAGCAGTGCGTTGTTCTATTGACTGCTGAAGCACGCAGTGCAATAGTTTTAGGTGTTTCTTGATATCACACATGACAAGTTTATTTGCAACTTGCAGTGAGAACATTTGTTAATCAAGTAGGTATCCCTGGCTTGCAGAACTCCACGAGTCCCTTTCGTAAATATCTCCGTAACCGTTAATGATAGGCTAATTTTGGTTGAACTGATTGTTTTCCAGAAAGAAACAAAAGCAAAAGCATTTTTTAAGATAAATGTAACAGCAATTAAGGCCGCAATTAAAAGGAATACTCCCGGCTTAATAAATTTAATTACTATTTGTAATGGAAGCACTGTATTTGCAGAATTTTGAGTTGTCGTTAGGTTTTCTCTGATCAATCTTTTATGCTAATGCTATGGCCCCTTGACTTGACTTTCATGCTCTATTCATTGTATGCAGGTGGATCCTTTTCTGAATAATCTACAGAAACTTTAAAGTAAGACAAGGCAAGGGCATCTTAAAATCCTTACATGGATGTTTCTTATAATGTCCCAATAACTTCTGATGGTGGCACCTAGAACAATACGAAGCAGCCTAACTGTGGCCTTATGCACATCTAATCTTGTGAACAAGTAAAATCTTCAAATATTTTGATCAAAGAGACCTTAATGAAATCATGTAAGTAATTGTTAGGTGGTTAACAAATACAGATAATGTGCCCTGGAAAACCCTTTCAGGAACGAAATTTGAAGTTCAGGAAATATTCTTTATCAGTAACAAAAGATACTCGGCAACTTTGAAATTAGCCCCTTCCAAAATATATTAGGCTTTCTTTCAGCTATGGTCTCCCACAAGTACATATCTGAAATGGACAGCCTAATCCTTCTAATCCTTAAAAAAATTCGCCTAAATTGCATCAAACTTTTCACGTTTGTGCAAAATTAAGCTCTTTTTTTGTGATACAAGATAGTAATATGTTTATGTGACACGATGCTTCACGCTACCTAATGCTAAGAAGAATATCTTTTTCTAAATTATTTGCTGAAAGTTGCAAAAGGCTATCACGAAAGACACGAGGAAGTATCTTGCAATGCCAGGTACAATAATAGTTCAGAAACTGATATAAACATAAAACAGTCGCAGAAAGGAATGAGTAATAGATTGGGGTTTCGCTTTTTCTCTAAAAAAATACGTTGAGCTTTCGCCCAAAAATATAAAAAGGGAATTGCCGAGGAATCGCCGTACCCATGGGGATCATTACAGTCATAATGACTTAGCTTTTATGTATTACTTAAATTCATGGAGAAATATAAGTCGTATTTTGACTTTGCACAATGATTAAAATGACAGTGAAATTGAGCCTCGAATAATTGTTTTATAAAGATGAGATAGAATACTTTGAGTGTGTGGTAATAAATAAATGCATGTGTTGAGAGAGAATAAATAGGAGTAGGAAGGAAACTCCTAATTAAATCTACATGTAACCTTATATTTCTCAACAAAATCATTCAAACTATAGAGCTTATATTTCTCAACAGAGGGAGTTAGTAATCAACAAGATTAGTTATATAAATTCTGTATGATTATTGTATAGCTTCTGGCTGCACGTCAAGAATACAGCTCCATTTTCCCACCAGTGCTTGCAGTTTGTTCTGTTTCAAACAATGACTGGGCAGCTGAGTGACACAGAACAAAACCAATGAAATTGATCGATAAGAGGAGGTAAATGAGGATAACAAAGAATCAGATGGGTGCATCCTGTCTAAATCGTAGCAACTCGTTGCATTGATAGAAACTCACCCACTATCCTTCAATTTGTATGAGCAATGTCTCACATTAGCATTGGCTGAACCTTGCACATCTGCATTGTCTAAAATTTATCAGAACTGATATGCCACTCACTCTTGTATATGCAATCAGTGGCGAAGCAAGCATAAAAATAGAGGGTAGGCTTAAGAAATTAGGCTAAATAGAGACAAGAGAAGTGCTTCCATGCTTTTGTTTTTCATAGTTGCACAAATATTAAAGCATTAATGAAGGGTAGATAGTGATTACTTACCCTTTCGTTTGTTTTAAGATTTGTGCAACTTGAATTAGAAAGGAAAGCATTGAAGCACTGCTCTAAAGACAAACATATTAAACACTTTGTGTTGTGTTTTCATCGGTTCAAGAGTTACTATTATTACTTCATTATTTGAGAAACAATTGTGAAATGTTCGTTTGTCAAACTTTTGGAAATTTATGAATGAGTTAACACTAATCAATCAAATAAATGGACTATTATCTCTATTCAACCCATTGATACAGTTACAATTGATAAAAAAAATCATATACCAAAAGAGAGGCTCGCATTGCCTATTTATTGTTGTGGTCAGCCCACTCAGTCAGTTAGGTACTCATCAATTCACTTTGTGCCACCTTCCCTGCCTGCTCGTCGTTGATGTACACCCGCCACCCCTCTCTCTATGGTCTCTATGTGTATATATGGTTCAAATCCAGTTTTACATGCCGCAAGCAAAGTTACGAATTGCCAAATTAGGTTTTAAACAAGCAGCGGTCCACTAAGCCACATAGCCCAGGAAGCAGCTCACCACCCAATGAAGCTTTTTATTCCCCTAGCTGCACCAGAGTATGTGTGCATTCGCCACTGCTATGTCAAGAATGAGCGCCGGTGCTAACGAGGGTATTTCGGGCTCGGCGGTCGGAGGGTGGGCTCCAGCCCAATGGAGGCCCCCTGTTAGCTACGCCTCTGTATGCAATGCATATACCATAGTACTCATGTAAAATTGAAATGGCTGAACCTCATGTTAAAAATCAAAATCCAAAGAAATATGTAAGTTGCAAGCATTTAAAAAAGTGAGAAGGAAGAAAGCATATTCACAGTTCAGATTAGCCCATTGAGGAATCAGTACTGAGTCAAGTTATGGTTTTTTTTAAATAATATATTTTTTAAAAGTAATTGCGACATTAATACGTCGGGGAAAAAATTTACAAAAATAATACTAGATCGCCCAACCGGTTGCGAAATTAGAGTAGTAGCCAGATGGTTCAGCGAAAATACTATTTTTACCACATCGTTTGACGAAAAAACGTTAATTGCATCATTAGCACCGCCTGACAGAGCAACCGGACAGATCAGACTATTTTCGCCACATGGTATGGAGAAAATAGTATTTTCGTCATACCGTGTGGCTAAAATAAGCTAGTTTTTTTTTAATTCGCACATAAATGTATTATTTTAAAAAAAAATCAGTCTATTTTCGCCATATGTTATTGCGAAAATAGGTTACCGCCAAACCATGTGGCGAAAATACTATTTTCTCCATACCATGTGGAGAAAATAGCCTGATATGTATGGTTGCTCTGTCAGGTGATGCTAATGGTGCAATTAACATTTTTTCCCAAACGGTGTGACGAAAATAGTATTTTCGCCGAACCATCTGGCTACTACTCTAATTTCGCCAACCGGTTGGGCGGTCTAGTATTATTTTTGTAAATTTTTTCACCAGCGTATTAATGTCGTAATTACTTTTAAAATATGTATTATTTTTAAAAAATCTCCAAGTTATGTAAGGAATATCTTTCTGATTTATATAACACTGGAGCCAACTCTGTCCTCTTATCGAATTAATGTACCTTTAAAGTGTTGGAAAATTAACTTGGACTAATGTTAATTTAATTATATGAAACTAAATATTGCGTTTACGACAAAATTACTAGCAGCTAGCAAATATTTGATGAGTACATAACATGCTAGTAAAGAAGGCACGTCTATATATTAGCAGATAGTCCAAGTGATATATAGATGTAAACAATACTATCATAGCAATATGCATTTTCAATAGATTTAATCACTTAGAGAAAGATCGCTTGGACCAGCAACTAATCAGTCCAAGACACATACAGCGGGCTTGTGAAGAATAAGAAATTGCGTAGGAGTGGCGTGACAATCGAAGGCAAAGATGAGCATTCGTGAGGTATGGCGCTTCCCCGAAACCTGATTGCTGGTCTTCCATACATATCGTCAAAGACCGGCGTCAGATCGGAGATACTGCTCTCCCTCACGCCCATTGCACGATGGGCGAAGGGACGGAATGGCTTTGGTGATAGCAAGTACCAGAGAAAACAGAGAGCGTCAGAGGAAGATGAGATCAGTTTTTTGTCGCTACCTTTTACGTACATGGATGTCTCCTTTATAAAGGAGTGTTAAGCCAAAACCGCCTCGTGAGATCTTAGCGTTATGAAAAAACAAACTGCCACGATCCTAAGAACCGCCCCTTGGCATCTCACATCATGAGTGAACGGACTAACCACACAATAACGTGCGTCTCGCTAAGACTGCGGTGCCACATCAGCAGTCGAGGCGTAAGGTGATGTGGCATAATCGGTACACGTGGTAAAAGATTAAGTACACTTAGCACAAATCATGCGATAAACATGTGAAATACGAGATACGTACGTATGTGCGTGTGTACATAACCTAGCGTAGCCAACCATATGTATCTTTAGCTTTTGCACCAACTCATACTAAGTCCATACAAAAGCTCTCCTTGTTTGTCGGCTTCCCACCACCTAATTAAGCAATATGTGACTTCAATCTTTTCATTGGAACAGTTTATGTAGTTAATTATTTTTGTTATGAAAAAATATATTGCTAGTCTAATTCAAATATAGTAATTAAATTAATTAATTTTTTTTGAGGTTGACAATTTATTTGCTGGAGAAGAGTCAGTCCTTCTCTTCTCAATTGAGGATTGACCATCCCGAGTCCTGTGTTGAGGATAAAAATTCAATAATAAATAAGTCTTAAGCAAACTTATTTATAAATCTCACATCCAACTTAACACCCCTTCGACTTCTTCCAATTAATTCCAGCGTAAAGATCTATCGAAGAATAAAATTGCGTTCATCCCGTTAAATATGCCGCAGCATTTCGGCCTTTCCGATCGTCATTTTCTATGACGTACCTTTTACAATTTCACTTTGCTTTCTTTGGTCATAAATGTAATAGGAATGTGATACGGAAACAACTGATCTGAGGGCCTCTTTGCATTGAAGGATTTTTTGAGGCAAAACATGAGACTTCAAATTCTACAGGACAAAAAGTACCAACTCCAACCTCTTTCTCGAATTCTTGTAATTTTTCCTACCATCCATCCAAACGCTCCATTCCTGCAATTTTCCAATGTTTTCCAAACCTCTGTTTTGCACTTGCATTTCTATCTTATTCATGTGTGTTCTTCAATGCCTGCGTTTTTCCATTCCTACGTTCCAAAGAGGTCCTGAATGTATAAATATAAACGGGTTGTGAATAAAAAATGACAGCTAAGTCTATAATGAAATAGAATTCTATATTGTATTTTCTAGGTGTTATTTTTATTTTTAAAGAAGCATTTGAATATTAAATAAAGCCACAACTACATATAATCATGTAAGAGCTAGGAAAGCTTAAGGTTCAAAGCTAGTGTAGATGTGCGCAGAAATATCAATTATATGAGCATCAATCAGAACATCGTAAATAATTTTATCTTTATAGCAAAAAAATTTAAAAAAAGACAAGGGCATAAGCAAATTTGATAGACAAGTAAGGAGGTTGTTTTCGAAGAGGATTCACAGAGAGCGAAAATATTCTTAAATTGACCTTTCCAAGGGAAAACATCACTACAGAAGGCTTTATTAGTTTTTTTTCCTTTTGAAATGTAAGGCCTTATTAGTTAGTAGCACTATGCATTAGGCTTTCTGGCAAGATGTACGCCATATCCTGTGAACAGCTGCAAGGCTATTGTCATTATCTCAGAATTAAATCAAAGCGATTTGAAAAAAAAATGTATAAACCTTCAGTACAACCTAGTTGCAATATTGCAAGGCTACGTCATTATCGAATTAGATCACATCATTTTCCTATCACTAAGTTACATTTATGACGTAAAGCGGCATGATTAAGTAAATTTATATTGCCTTTTCTATTAGTTAAGTGACATATGAAACTAGTGGCACAAGTAAGAAAAAATTTGACCTGTTAAAAAGTTAAAAGTTGATGATTACGAACGTAAGTGAGATAGACCAGTTTGTTGACGTGATGTGATTTGTTTTTGTGAATTGCTAAATAACACTCGAGTGTTTTTTTGTTTATGAGCACTCAATTTTCTTATCTATTAGATATTGATGTTTTTTGGTTCGTAAGTACTAAATTTTTTTCTCTATAATATATTGCTTTATGATTGATGTTGTGCTTTATCACTTTAACTTTCTGATCCACATTTTTGTTTGTTGTGTTCTTTATAGTTTGTTTTGTTACTCTTTTTTTTATAAATAGTCGCATTGTTTTTTACATAATTTAATTTGTGTATAACTAGTATATAATTGATTAAAAAAGACCATACAGAAAAGAATAATAATGTTATTTGTTTTACAAATTTTCACATCATTTTTACATAATTTAATTTGTACAAAATTAGTATATAATTGATGTAAAAAAGCCATACAGAAAAGAATAATGTTCTCCATCTAATACCTAGAAAATTGAGTACTCCTTTATAAAATAGTACTCAAATGGGAGCAAAAGAGACAAATTAATTTCATCCATTAGATCTAGATATAAAGGCTCAACTATTTAGGAAGAAAACATACAGACCCTTTATTATTATTTTTAATATATATATATATATATATATAAGATGTGGCACCGAACCCAAGTTGCTCAACTTGAACCTGAAAACTATGTAGACCTCAACCTCCCTATCCTGAGTCTACATATACTAGGCAAAATACTTAAACACGTGCAAGAAAATAGTTATTCTCTCTCTTTAAAAAGTACAATAATATAGTTAGTTGTACATAAAAAAAATACATATTTGCAACCAGCCACGTACTCTGTTTTTGCAAAATCTGCAAGAGCGTGCTTAAATTGGTGCGCATTCACCTCTGCTCCCTTACTAGCTCCAAACTAAAGACTGGATACATTTCAGATAAGTTTTGAAAATAAATTTTTACTAAAAGTCACAAAATATATGGCTTTCATATCTAAATAGATAGCAACCTTTCATGGGCCTAAGTGCAAATATTGCGGCTGAATAAACAGTCCCTCAAATCACAAAAGGAAGTCGCTCTGACGTGTAATTAGACTGTAATAAGTTTGACCAACGATATTATCTAAAAATATATAGTTTGGACATATGAAAAAGGGTGTAAGTAAATTTGTCATGTAAATACTCTTGTAAAATTACACTTCTATATATAGTTTTTTTTTCGAAAATAGGATGATAAAATTTAGTGGACAAAGCCACAAATTCAGTGTAACTGTGGTTCGTTCATCAGCCTAAAAAGGCCAAAGATTCCCAACATCCCTGCCCTCTCCTCTGCCCAAACAACTTGCACCATCATATGTACTGTAATCCCACTCTTCGACGGTTTGACCACGTACAGCGTTCAAAATGCGACCTGCATTTCATCCCCGCTGCCGCAACCAGCCATCCTCCCCCTGTTCTCTCTCACCGCATGCACCATGCCATCCAATGCACGCATATATCGATGGACCTCCTCCAACTATACCACTAGCTACTTGTGCAGTGGCGCATGAACATGGTGATGGGTGCCTCCGTTTTGTCCGTTGGCTCCTTGTCCCCTTGCGCCTATTTAAGCCGCCTTTGCCTTCCCCGTCGAACGTTTCCTTCTCCTCGATCGGTCTCACCTCGCCAATCCTGTCATCACCTCACCCTATAAGAGGGCCTACCTAGCTACGGTTCGTGCGCTCACCAGTCACCATGCAAGAGAACCAGAAGCAAGCGGAGGTAGGCGAAACGCACGCGCAATTTCTCTCTCTCTCTCTGCCCCTATCCTTGCTAGCTAGCTGGCTGGCTGGCTGGCTGGCTAGCTGCCATCTCTAGCTTGGGTGTGTCTTAACTAACGTTGCTTTGTATGCGCATGCATGGTGGATAGGTTCTTTGGCCGAAGCTAGTGGCCAACAAGATCTTCAGGAAGACCTCCGGCAGCCACGCCTTCGTCGCTGACTTCCCGATCGCCGCCGATGAATTTGAGGCGGAGTTCGACGGCTGCAGCCCCGACGCCGACGCCCACCGCTGCGTGAAGCGGCCGCGGGCGCAGCAGCGGAACAAGACCCTCGAGTACAGGTACATATGCTCCGACCACCACCAAACACCATCCAACGCTCATACGCCCTCAAAGCCTCTCGTCTCACTTGCGCCGTGGAGTCTATATATATATATATATTGGTCTTGTTTTTTGTTCACCACCACTCTCGATCGATCGCCAGGCTGTTCTCGAGCACGTGGAACGTCGGCGGCGTGGCGCCACCGGACGACTTCGACCTGGCGGACTGGCTCGACACGAGGAACGGCACCTACGACATCTATGTCCTTGGGTAAGCAAAGGCAGCAGCAAAGCTCTCATTCTCCTCGTACACAATAGTACATGCAGTGCATGCAGATGGTTACAAATGTTGCCGTGCACGCCCGTGTGCGTACGAACGCAGATTCCAAGAGGTGGTGCCGTTGAGCGCGCGGAACGTGCTGGGCGCGGACAAGAACCGCATCGGCATGCGGTGGAACGAGCTCATACGGGCGGCGCTGAACCGGTCGGCGGCGGCGCCGTCGGGCTGCCAGGAGCACAAGGGCCGAGGAGGAGGCGGCGGGGAGAAGCAGAAGGTGCACCCGGTGCGGGACGGCGACGGCGACCTGGTGAGGGACTTCCGGTGCGCGGTGAGCAAGCAGATGGTCGGCATCCTGCTCACCGTCTGGGTCCGCGGCGACCTCCGCCGCTTCGTCCGCCGCGCCAGCGTCTCCTGCGTCGGCTGCGGCGTCATGGGCTGCCTCGGCAACAAGGTACCTACCTAGCTACTTGCTTCTTGATGTGTACTCCTAGCTAGCTAGTAGGGTATACTTTGATTTAGAACCGGGTGGCTAACATAGCATTGGCAAATATATCTGTGTGCGCAACAAACAATACAGGGCGCCGTGTCCGTCAGGTTTTGGCTGCACGACACGAGCTTCTGCTTCGTGTGCTGCCACCTCGCGTCCGGCGGCAGGGAGGGCGACGAGGCGCACCGCAACTCCGACGCCACGGAGATCCTCTCGCGGACGAGCTTCCCGCGGGGGCATTCCCTCATCGTGCCGCAGAAGATTCTAGAACACGAGTAAGTGTCATCTACCCTATACTCCAATCAGCACGAAAACTGTACAGAGACTACTTACGCGTGGCCAGATCGAAATCTTAATTTGTGCATGCGCTTCAACTCATCGATGAAATACAGACCAGTGGTACTACAGAATGTAAGAACTCGCTGTCGCTGAGTGGAGCGCCGAAGATAACAAGCACCGAGCTGACACGCACCAAATGTCAACACTACGTACAACAACGACCGTTCTTACGGCCACGATCGCAATCATATTTAAATTTAATCTGGTGGTTGAACCGTCTACGGTGACGGTAAATCAAGAGCAGGTATATATTGCCGTATCGGGGATTTCGGCATAACATACTAGCATACACGTAGCGACCATCATGTCAGAGCAAGCATACATGCATAGTCAAGTAGAAGCTCCAACGGTGAATGCGTTGTATCTACCGAACTCCTTATTTTTTATACCGACGCCAGTGATCTACCACGTATGACATACATCAACTTGCGACGGTAACTTCATCGCTCGTTGAATTCACCGGCTCTCATGAGTCATGACAAAGACAGCTCAAATCAAGCAATCATCATGTGGCGGACTTCGATCAATCTGATGTTCAGTTTAGTATAATCTGTGGGCTTTAATTGATTGTTTACTTGTTCTGCAGCCGAGTGATCCTGCTTGGGGACCTCAACTACAGAATCTCCTTGCCGGAGGCCAAGACGAGGTTACTGGTGGAACGGCAGGACTGGAAGACGCTGCTGGAAAATGATCAGGTACAGTTTACAAATCTAAACTGCAAAAAATCTGCAGATCAAGTATACCAAAGACCAACCCGATCCTGAGCCTAGAATCTCAAACTTAAAAAACCTGTTGGTGATTTTGATCTTTACAGCTGCGAGGCGAGGTGTCTGAAGGTGGAGCGTTCGAAGGCTGGAACGAGGGGGCAATCACGTTCTCGCCGACGTACAAGTACTACCCGAACTCCGACACGTACTACGGCTACGTCCAGGGCAAGAAAGGCGAGAAGCGGCGCGCGCCGGCATGGTGAGCACGCGGTCCAGATACACTGAAACGAAATCTGCATCCGATCGAATCGATCACGGGAAAGTACGAGTAAAACTTGTGGCTAACCGATGTGTGCACTGAACTTCTCGTCAGGTGCGACCGCATACTGTGGCACGGCACGGGCCTGAAGCAGAGCCAGTACGACCGGTGCGAGTCGAGGTTGTCAGACCACCGCCCCGTGCGAGCCCTCTTCACGGTCGAGGTGGAGGCGCCGAGGAACCTCAATTCCCTCAGGAGCTTCTTCATGTCCGAGAGGTTCGACAGGGTGAAGAGCTCGGGCGATTTGCTCCGGAAGGGCGACACGAATAGCGCAAGATTTGACGAGAATGTTTGAGACAGACATACGTACAGAGGCCCTGATTTGGCTGCAAGGAGAGGTGAATCATTGCTCCAATTGTACACAGCAAAAGGGAGAGAATATATGATTAAGATTATTCTGTTCAGACTTCAGAGTGTTCATATCTACAGTATAGCTAGGATACAGATGCTTTTACCCCCTGTTCCTGACTTTCTGTAATCACATTTGTACTCTTCTTGAATCTTGATCGAACGAGTTGTCTCAAATTTATTTGGATGGACAAGCATAACAAGTTGTCATTGCAGATCCTGCGAGGATGGGACTTTTTGGACATAATCAACTGCGAATATGGTATGAACGGTGTTAGAGCTTAACACAAATATCCCAACAAATATAATTTTATTCATAATTTGTTAGGAGTCCAATCTTCAATGACCCGAATTCTTTTGGTTATATAATTCACACCCCTGCACATGTAATCATTGAACCATTATAGTTAATTGTTTCCTATAATTTTTTCCGTAAGGGTTTTTACGTTAAATATTGTCTCCATTTTTTACCGTGCTAACCTCAACAAATAGTACCAAGCAACCAAATCCATAACACGATTTAATTCACTTTTGGATTTCGGCTCCGGCTTCAGAGTAGCTTTAGCTTTTCATTCGGCTTATCGGCTCCAACTCCGGCTTCTCGGCTCTAGCTTCGGCTTCTGTTTTCCGACTGAATTTGCTACATGCACCTGAAGCGTATCATGAACTTTTTTCAGAATCTACCATATATTTTTTGTTCTGCAATTTTTATCCACTATATCATCCGCTAAATTTAACATTGATAATTTCGATGGCAAGATTAGATTTTCTATATAGTAGATTCAAGTGAGAGCCGTTCTTACATATGTGGGTATGAGGAAAGCATTGCTATTTACCCTGGCAATTGTTCCTGTGCCAAACAATGGAATTCCTTTACAATGCCAAAAAGGTGGTAAATTAAGACTTTTATGCCTATTATTGGCAGATTTCATTGGCGTAAATTCAGGCCGTCATGCCTATTACTGACGGTATTTCATCGCAATTCAAGCTTTTATGCCTATTATTGGCGATATTCGTATGGGATTAATTATTGGCCATTTTTTTCGACGTTTCATCGTCTATTAATCATTGGCCATTTTCTTCGACATTTCATTGTCTTAATCATGGGCAGATTTCTTCGACGTTTCATTGTTGGTTTTTTTACGTTTCATCATCTACTTTGAAGAAAAAAATAATGTCAGTTGAGGAGACAACTGAATTTGGTGTTTCATCATCGTTTAGTCGCCATTATTTTGGTGTGACCATTATGGAGGTTTTGGCAACGTTAATTTGTAATTTGATGACACCCTGATGGTAGTATTATACTCTTCGGAGCTTTTCTAGTGAAGGTTTTTGCTCCAATATCAGTTTGAGATGAAGTATTGAAGTGCAAGAAGGAGTTTTCTTTTGCATGGATACTACAACGTTGTTTTGTTGTCTTTCCTCGATATGAGGGATCTATTGCATTTTATACTCCATTGACAGCAAAATAATTTTTTTTCATCTTGACATTTTTGCAGGAGCAGTTTCAACCATATCATGGATATTCAGTAGGCAATTTGACATGCGTGATGACTACACGTACAAGTTGCTCTTTCAATAAGCGTTGTTTGCCGGTTTTTATGAGGTGGAGCATGTCAAAAGTCCATGTTATGAGTTCTTCACTATCTATCAAGCGCTACAGGTGATGTCTTAGCTTATGCCGTTTGATGATTGAGCGTTTGTTTCAAGAGGTCAGTTGCACAGACTCAGTCTTTACTGGGGTTATGAATTGTTGAAGACTCAGTTTTCTTCGTCTGCTTTGCTATAGCTGTGTTTTTGGATTGATTGTGCCAGTTTTTCTCACTACCTTCTAGTGGTTTGCTCAATCTTACTTCATGAGAAGTGTTTGAATAAGACTGTTCTAGTCTTTATCTTTTGCATTATAAGTGTTTGGATTGTCTGTTCCAGTCCTCCTTATTTTGGTAGTCTTTTGGACTTTTAACGCACTTGGTATTCATGATGCTTTATTATCCTTCGGGGTTTTTCGGAAACAATTTCGTTATAAATTTTGAGTTAAGGGGGAGATTTGTTAGAAATAACTCAAATATCCCAACAAATCAGATTTTATCCGTAATTTGTTAGGAGTCCACAATCTTCAACAACTCGACTATTTTGATTATATAAGCCACGCTCCTGTATATGTAATTATTAAACTAATATAGTGAATTGTTTCACGTGTTTTTTTTTCACAAGGGGTTTTTCCACGTTAAATCTTATCTCTGTTTTTACTAAGCTAACACTAACAAACGGTACTTTTCTAGTGGCTATGAACGTAATTTAAAACGAAATTATCGCGGTTCTTATTTCTGACTTGGGACATATTCGCCCTAATACTCACAAATACTGAATGGCTTGTGAACCTCTAATCGTCTATACGGCTTGGATTTAGCTTTCTGTGTTACACACTATCTCAAAGAAAGAATCATTGTGACGCTGTCGTGGCCTCCTGGGCAGTGCACACTACTAGAAAAAGAACCATTGTAGCAGTTGGTCAGTGGTCACTACACACTTCTAGTACTAATGGTCTCAATCCAGCCCGTAAAATCAAGGGCTCTGTAAAGATTGCCCCCCATTCTTGTTTTCTACTGCTTATTCCTTCTATTTGTCAGTATTGTGCGGAACAAGTGAGGTGATCCAAGACCAAGTTGCTGCCCTGCAAGTTGCAATCTCACATAGGGTGCGAGACAACTGTGAATTTGTCTGTACTTCTCATCAGCAGGAGGTCGTATGTATTATGTTGTGGTCTGTATCATGTGATTAATGTATGAGATTTTTAGTTGTACATGAATGGTTGTTTTTTTCTTTTGAGAACGCGGTTGGGTCCAATTAATTCCTCTAAAATTGTAACAGTGCAGTTTACTTTCACTCTCCATTCGAAAGTTCATTGCAGTTTTGTTCAGAAATAAGATCATATATATGCACGTTTTATCGATTCGAAGCCCGACTTCGAAGGCACAGAATGTGTGAAAACTCGACCATCTCGTGAATCCTGTTGTCGTCTACTCTTTTAAATTTCCTTGCTGCAGTTTAATTAATGTATAATCGGTCCTAAACAAAGACACCCCTGAAGATTCTTCCCAGCACCCAAAGTAATTAAATCAATGTATTTCTTTAAGAAATAGCTAAATTACAATCCTATTGGACCATAGGCAGTGTCCCACTCGATAACCACATGAAGCTCTTATCGTTTATGATAAAATAAACGATCAATCATCTTACCTCATCACCTTGCACCTGCCGAACCTCATGGGTCCGATTTTATTCGAGGGAAATCGCGAAATCATTAGATCCATAAGAACAGAGCGCCGTTGATGGATATAAGAATTAGTAACAAGATAATGTTTCCAAATTACATTAATCATCGTACTTTTAAAGTTCATTCTGTACAAAACAACTTTCCCGTTAGTGAAGATTGCACCCCTAATCCTTTAACTTAACAATCACATCAGCATATATCAGCTGAGAAGCAGCTTATGAACAAGTTGCATTCTTTTTTATGTCTCCTCTGAAAGCTACATCTTTCAATGTTTTCACGGCCGTATCGCATGGAAGAGCATGTAGAAGACATATACCAGCTTTCATCCATGACATAACGCAAGATCGAGAGCAAAATTTTACAAGAAATAACACTTCTAATCAGATGGTGCAAGTTGCTTGGTTTCAAGAATGGCAAGTTGGCAGGCCCAGCCTATCTACATGTTAGCGCTTAGGTCAACACCCTCACAACAACTTAGCACATTGAGCAAATAAGGAAAACAGTTCTAGCGAGGCAGGAAATAGTCTAGAGAAATCTGTGTTCTTCTTTACCTTTCCTAGAAAAATATCCTGCTACAGCCATACACATAGTCTAATGTCGCATGATGTCTCATTATGTGCCAAGCAGAAGGTACAAAAGACTCAAAGCTAAGTGGCAAGCTTTCTGAATTGGGATCAAAACTTGCGCAGCTTTGATCTTCAAGTTTTGTTGGGCTAAGTGGCTAACTTTGTGGAACTTGGCATGATTGAAAGATATGCAACTTTGAAGGCAAATGGTACGTACAAGTGGCAGCTACAAGTTCTTTCGCCGTTCTCATCAGTACGGCCGTATGGCTCTGTTCGAGACAGTTTCTGCTTAAAAAAAAGTAGATTGTTTATCGAACGGGAGGATTTTGGACAGTTTTCCCACAATTAGAAGTAAATTGGACAGTTTCTGCTTAAAAAACAGATTATTTGCGAACGGAAAGATTCTGGAGAGCTTCTTCTACAATTAGAAGCAAATTTATACACAAAATCAAAAGTTGTTATCCACCAGCATTTTAGAGACCAGAATTTGCACGATTAGAATTTATCCCAAACAGTGCCTATGACTTCAATAATGCACCGTATACATCACAGTGGCCTCAAATTTTTTTGATTCTTTACGGCTTTTTTCTGCCATGGAAAGTGCGTATTTAGTAGATAGATAAGGCAGGGGTTCAGCCAAGTGTCCCCTAAGTTATTTATATGCGTCATTTGATGCATTCTTACTTACTGTGATATCTTCCGATCGAACGAATTCCAGAAAGTGCCTGTTAGAACAAGGTGCAGCCACTTATGGATATGAAAGGTGGCAACCAGACTCACGAGATGAAAAAGGAAAACTGTTGTCAAATACTACAGACTTGTTTTGGTTGACTCGGTACTTACGTTCTTAGCGATCTACTATTTAACAATCTTTCCCCTGTCCAAATGGACAACTAAAAAGATTAATAAGCTCAGAAAGAATTTCATTTGGAGGGGGCATCGGGAATTCCATTTGGTTGACCAAACAAATGGACATTGTTTGGTCAACTAAAAGAAGGTGTGTACGCCGAGAGCCTTGGGCGGTTTAGGGATCAAAGAATTAGACAAGTTTGGAAGAGCACTTAGATTGCAATGGCTGTGGTATGAATAGAAAAACCAACGGAGGCCATAGGTTGGGACGAGGTTGCCGTGTGATGATCTATGTTCAAAATCTCGCCGAGATCTCGGATTTCGGCGGGCGGTGAGACAAAAAAATTCGGTCGAAATGCTCATAAGGTGTTTTACGCAATACGTTCACAAAACTATGTTGGCTCGGTTGGTAAGGCGCCCGTGCCACTAGCGTGAGTTCGGGGGATCGAACCCCAGCCTCGCCAACAAATTTTTTGGACCGCCTGCTGCCTGCACATATTCAACCGGATTTGTCCTGCGCATATTCAACCGGATTTGATTCTTTTAGCCATTCTCATTGCCCTATTCTCATCACCAGATCCCCAGCCTCGGCCGAGCGGCGCCGCCCCTCCTCCAAGCTCTCCCCCTCGCACCGTCCTCGCTACGCTCCCTGCCTCCCCTTCGCAGTGCCGTCCTCGCTGCGCTCCCCCATGCCAAGCCGTCCTCGCCGCTGCTGTCCTCGTCGAGCCGACCATGCCGCGTCGTCCTCGTCGAGCTCTTCCTTGCTGCGCTCCTTCTCGTTCGCGCCGAGCCGACTCCTTCGGTCCATCCTCACCCGTCCTCGTCCTCGTCTGCGTCCAGAACTCCAGATGCAGCGTCCGCGTCGACTCCGTCCACTTCACAGAGGTTTGAAAATCGCCGAGATCTCGTCATTTTCCATCGAGATTTCGGTATTTCCCACCGAAATCTCGTTTAAAAAAGATCGGATTTGAATTTTGCTTTTTGAATTTTGTTTGTATTTCATCCGAAGAATCGAAATCTCGCCCGAAATTTCGGATTTTAGAGGGTGACGAGATTTAAACCGAAAACGAAATTTGAAACCTTGGTGATGATAATGTCTATGCCCTTTTTAATGCAAGTTCAAAAAACACTTTGGAAAATGATACAATGGTGAAATTCTGGACATCCAGCTGGATCGAAGGAACCTCTCTAAAATTCATTGCTCCCCAATGCTTCCAGCTTGTCCGAAGAAAGAGCAAAACGGTGCAAGAGGAATTACATAATAATAGCTGGCTTAACCCTCTAAAAAGATTAACGATAGATACATAGCTTTAGCAGTTCTTCGTTTTATGGCAGGCCATACAAAGGGTCATGTTGCTACCTCATATGTCAGACGATATTAGCTGGCCCAGGTCTTGACGATAAACTATATCAGCATATAAAATATGATATACCCATTGTTAATTTTTGTTGTAATAGTTTAATTTGCATTATGTTTGCTGTTTACATATTAGTTTAATTTGCATTATGTTTGCTGTTTACATATTGTTCTAAGATAAAAAAATATATTATCAGGAACATATTTGACTTTTTAATGATTAGTTTATTAAAACTAATTAAATAAGGATAAAAACAAGCTTAATTGAATGTAACCTAAATGCACAACATTAAATTGAAAAAAAATATTCTACTATATACATGCATATTTAAAAACATAATTCCATTTTTACATAAAATACATATACTTTTAAAATTCTGATGGAATCATGTTTGTACGGTCCAATCCGGTCGAACAAAAACATCCTACTTCGTCTAGTCCATACGTCCCTCACTCGGTCAGTCCTCATGCAAGTCGGCAGCTTCTCGGCCCGTATGCGATGGGTCGGCCTGCCGCGGCGGTGGAATTTCCAGAGCGGCCAGGCTTTCTGCTCCAACCGATCGGCCCGTTCCACATGCGTCGTCCGCGCAGCCCGTCTCGGCTCACGCACCTATCCTCCCTCGACGTTTCTCCTCGTCAAACGTTACGATTACGTTAAAGACATTTGAAGTAAACTTTGTCACCCCTACGGGTTCTCGGTGCCAAGGATAGAAATCTCATCAGAATTTCGCGAGATCTCAGTTTTCGAGTCTAGACGGTTTGTAGTAATGCCAGTCGACCTGAAAAATCCAAAAAAAATTGAAGGCTACCGTGGTCTCATTTTTTTCGGCGAGATCTTAGCTATTTTCGTCCGAAATCTCGGGTTTTGATCCGGATTTTCAATTTAGATGACCGGATTTGGGTCTATATCCCTTAACAAAGTGATCTTCCATGTGAATTTATCGAAAAACTATTTTTTTGAGATATTTTAAAATTTCGGCAAATACACTGTCAGATTTTTATAAAATTGTACAAGCATTTTCATGATATGAAAAATTTATGGTACCATATTAAGAAGTCTAGGATCATACAGAAAAATTTTAAAAATATTTAACTTCATTTTTTATATTTAAAAAATAAAAACAGAATGAGCATAAATGAGGTAGTAACCATGTCGAAATTTTATAAATTTTGTTGAGTTTGATCATTGTGGCGACCCGCATAATCAACCCCAGATAATGACTATAGTGGTGTCATTAATCCTGAGTTAAATTACACTGATCAAGGCATATTAACTAATAGCTCGTCGAGTAAGCCCGACAATTTATTAGTTAACACAACATTTCAGAGTGTTGCAGTAGAACACTAATTAGAGACTAATAGGAACTTATTACATTCCACACGCAGTATCTTCTTACAGTCTTCCACCTGTCATATTACATAATTTACAGCAAAGGTTATTACAACATTAATTTACATATACCCTAGAGAGCGGAGGCCTCTACTCCACCCAGTCCTATAGGTCGAACTCCGCCTCCTTATTACCCGGCTCCTGCGGTTGACTATCCAGCCAATCCTCGTCGGAGTATCCATAGCAATCACAGTCTAAGCAAAGAGGGAGTAGATAAGGGTGAGTACAAAGATGTACTCAGCAAGCGTTAGTAGGAATAATGCATTAATGAGTTTTGCCAACACGGAATCAATACCGGTTCCAATCCACAAAACCATCCCTCATAACCAAGTACAGAAAATAGGTTTTCTTAGAAAATTCTTGTGTTTAAATTTTTAATTTGAGAAATTGCTACTAGCACTCGTAGATGAGAGAGAGAGAGCTTCCGTAGCCTCCAATCCAAGAGACAGGCATGAATTCATGATTTTGACCCTGCGCAGGTTTTGTATCACTTTATCCATAGTGAACTCAACATCCGTTGAGAACCCGAATGTTTATCACTACTCTGTTATTTCAAATCTCCAACCCTGATCACTTACCAGTGTACTCTACTGATTCAATTCTATGGCACTATGACCTAGGTCAGCCAGTTATTGTTAGTGCTATGCCCTTGAGGCAATCATTTAGATGATTGTAACATGACTATGTTTATGAATAATAATATGATTATTGGTTCAATGAATGTATATCATTGTATTGATCAACAAGTATGTGACTTGCTTATGAAGCTCTTTACTTATTGATATAATTCGATAAATATCTCTGATCGGATATCATCATATAGGACAACGATGAATAGATCAGCACATGTAGTGATCGATGATCATGCTTCATAGATCATGGGATATAGAGATATCATCTATACATTGTGGACGCATGTTGAAGAACATGGGTTAGATAGACCCGCAATTGGACACTGCGAGAATATTTCATTCTTATGTGTCATCAGTGTATCTCATACCTAGTAGATGTATGATCCTTAGACCTGAGATTGTCATATTCCCTACATGTGTAATAGTTTTCCTTGGAGCTATCAAACACTACTTCCTAACCGGATAGTTATAAAGGTAGCTTTCATGTTTACTATGAAACGTGCAAAGGGAAGCGAGCAGTCAAGATGGAATTTGCCACTCCAATGAAACGGAGATATATGACAAGGCCACTCGTGTGATATGATTAAGGAAGTGCATGGCCATGCCGTGATTGAGGAGTCAATCATAACTTATTAATATATCATGGATACGAGAGATGGATTGAATCATCAAAGGATGACATGCTTCTCGCCTTGAGTTCAATCTTCATATACTTGGCAAAGGGATTATTACATGAGTACTTTTGATAGGTTCTGTCCGATTTGATCATAGTATGTTTGGGAGTTAGCATACTTTGCAAGGAGCCGCTACCAACTATTGGATTGAAAAGGAGTTTTTGAATCCATGTCCAAACGCACGTGAACCTGCGCAGGTCACACATTTAATGGTGGGACGCATTAATTTGGATTGGATCCATAATTAATGGACATCGTGGGTTTAGCACGCTGATGGGCCTTGGTTTAGGGTTTCATCTCGTGGCTATATAAGGAGGGGAGGAGGGTGGGCGCAGGGTGTGCTTTTCTCACGGTTTAGAAGTGATTCACTCAAACCCTAGCCTCCTCTTCTCGTTCTCGCCGCCGAGCGACTGTGTGCTTGCACACCGACGCACGGCGTTCCATCCCTGGACGTGTGGACTACTGCGGTGACGCTGCTGCAACTGCGGCGTGGGAGGACGATCCACGGTGAGACGATGACGATCCGCTCCATCGACGCAACGACTGCGGCGAGGACGATCCACTACATCGACGTGCGAAGGATTCCGCAACTGCGCGTCTAGTGGTAATCTTATCTGTGATCCCCTTCTTGCGAGTAGCTTTCTGGTTACGCGGTAGATTTTTTTTTGTGCTAGTGTAGCATATCGCGTTCCTCTTCAGTTATACCCTTTCCTGAAATCGGAGTACTCATATACCCTGACCAATTACCAATTGTGCTACATTATGAATCAGGGTACTAAGACCTAGGATAGCCAGTTGAACTCATTCCTGAAATCGGAGTTACTCCACCAGGTTTTAAATATAGTGTCAAATAACCATTACCGGTTATTAGAATGTACATTCACTGGGCATCCGGCATATCCCAGTTGAACCCTTTATGCTTACCCAATGTGGACATTAAATACCATCATAGGACAATATTTTTTGGTTGTTCCACACACTATGGATGATACGATTTGATACGGCTCATTGCCCAAGTGTACTGGTTTTAACCTTATATTATATCCTATGTAGAGGGCTTCACCGGCATTACCTCACTCATGGCACCCTGTACCCACCATTATATCAACTCATCCCGACCACACCCGTCGGTTGAGTTAAAAATCACAATCACAATTGCATCCATAGTTGATCCAACAAACCGATTTAGGTTTTATTTAAAGCAACATTTTACCATGCACCAATGATACCACATATATTCCAAATAAAACATTGATATCAAAATAAGATGGTCATGGATTGCTTGCCTAGATTTTGATCAAAATAGGTGTCCTTGCCTGATTGCTGTTCCGCGATCCAATTAGACTTATTTCCTGAAATTACATAAATGCCATATTTAGTGGCGAATAAGGTTTTTTTTGCATGTTTTAAGGTGCCAACGTGCTCTTATTATTATTATGAGATTTATAAAATTTACTTTGTTTAATAGCTCGACCTACTGATTTACTCGTTTTTAACGAATTTTGACTAATTTGATTGGTTTTAAATTTTTGACAAAGACATATAATTATTATTTTAGTTCATTTACTCAAATTTAAATCTTATTTCTTTTTCTTCCCAGACACTCTCTCTTCTTTATCTAGTCGTGGTCAGGGTTCACATTTTCGTTTTGCATTTGAAAACAGGTATCTGGTTGGCACTAGTTTTTCGTGAAAACCGACCAAAATTCGGTAAAAACCGATTGGTTTGGGAAAGTCAAACAGGTGGTCAAACCAATTAAAAAAACCGAAAACTGGTCAAAAAGGTCGAAAATCGATCAGTTTTTATCGAAAACTGACAATAGAAGGAAAAATGGTGAACATACAAGGAAAAATTGAAACAAATTGAAACAACTACAAAAAAATCCCAATTACTCTATAAAACACCTTAGAGAAATTTAAACAATTTTAAAATTATTTATTACTTCTAAAAAATCCAAAACAATAATTAATAAAAAGAAACAAAGACATTGTCAGATTTTTATAAATATTGAAATATTTGTTATATTATGAAATTTTAATGTAACCATAAATAGTGCCAAAGAATTATGTAATAAAATTTTTATAAATATTAGACTTCATTTAGTACCTATATAAAATCAAAAACAGAAGAGAATATACAATGATAATAGCAGTTTCAGATTTTTTTTAAAATACACATATCTGATCATTATCTAAAAATTTTACAACGAAATTTTAATTACGTCACACAAAAAGTTCAAAAAATATTAGACTTCATTTTGTGTCCCTAGAAAATAAAAAACTGAAGATCATATATTGTGACAGTATCACTATCAAGATCAAATCTGATAATCATTAACATTGCCTCAGGACCTCAAATAAAAATTTTGAATTTTTTTTAACACTTTTTGCTAAATTTAGTCAAAATTTTTAAATTTACATTTGAACTCCACGGTTTACCAGTCGGTTTTTTTGTTGCCGAACCGACTCAGCAAGGTCGAAAACCGACCGATTTTCGTCAGCTTTTTAAACTCTGGTCGTGGCCCAGAGCATTGGCTAAAGCCTCCTGCTGCTTCTAGCTTCTTCCATTTTCCCCAATGTTCTATCTCTTTCTTTCTTTCTTCATTCTCTTATTGATGGGTATGGATGAATACCTGAGACTGGGGAAAAGATAATGCAGTGCAGGTTGTGGTTGCAAAATGGCTGGGTGAAGAGGAAGTAGTGTGTGTGCTTGCTTCCTTGACTGGCTTGGCTTGATCTCCTAGTTGAGCTTCTGGCTCCTAGGGATCTTCCTGTCTGAGAGTTCCTCCTTGCCTTCTGGTTCTTGTCTTTGAGCTCTTCTCTTCCTCTCTGGTTGCTTGTGTTTTTACTGGAATGTGGCTTGTGCGAATGGGAGAATGAACGAGTGTGGCGTAATCGCTGGAGGCTAGCTGGCTTATACGAGGGAGCTCTGGAGACAGCTGGAGCGAAGCTTCTGGGCTGTGTGCTGTCCCTAAAGAGCAGTGCTCTATGCTTCACTGTGCTCTACTGGCTGAGGGTAAAAATGATTCCTACCGCGCGATATTTTCTAAAATACGCGCGTCTACGACTTAAAACAAGTTCGGAGAAATTGCCAGGTGATGTGAATAAATCGCTAGAGGTGCCGAATTGGCCCACAGACAACATTTGGTACCTCAGAGAGCGAAAACAAATATTCTGAGCTGACGGCAAACTCTAACTCAATTAAATTTATTCAATTTTTCCTGCATTATTAATTTATTATTTTACTGATGATTGCAATATTTTTATTGATTGCAGGCTATTCAAGATTTGGATGATAGAAGACTTTGGAGACAAAGATTTTTTTATTCTCTGCTTTTGTAGCTATTCATTTTTGTAATCATGTCGCAATTGTAATTCAAGTTTTAATATTCTGCAGTTCAATTGATTGAATCAATGTAATTATTTGATAAATGCAATTAATAAAGATTAATTACTTTTGTTAAATCAAAATTTTAGTTTCTACTAATGACATTATTTGCTTAATAAGATTTGAGGTTGTTTCAATTATGATCTAAAATTTTTATGAGAGCTTAAGAATTTCCTCAGAATCCTTTTCTAAAAGTTTTAAAAAGTTTAAACCTGTTTTGGTTGCTCAATCAAAAATTGTAAACTATAAAAGCACGCGTTTTGAAGTCCGAAAACTGTGAAGTACCACTGTCACAATTTTTTGGGAATTTGTTATGATCTAAAAATTTTATGGGAATATTACGGGTGCTTCACGATTATCCACAAAAATTTACATAATTTTTGCATGCTCAGAACTATGCAAAAAAAGTGTCGTACTTGTGACTCGAACCCGAGACTTGATGTATAAATGAACTTGACTTCACCACTAGACTAGAACTAATGTTGTGTAACAACACTGAGGAATTAATTCATTTATGTATAGCATTCACATTGACTTTAATACACACTCAATCATTCACTCCCTCACTCACTCGCTTTACCCATTCACACTGAACCATCTCCAGCTGAAGCTGAAGCTCAAGGTCTCTCACTGTTTCCTGCCTGCTCTAAGCAAAATCGGGCGACCTCCGGCCGAACTCCGGCGTTCTCTGGCCATAGAGAGTGAGATCTCGATGGATTGGCCTCTGCAGCTTGCATTCAGGTGACGGAATATTTTTTCCCAAGCGAAATCTCATGTATTTTGGGCGATATCTTGGTATGTAGTGCCGGATTTGTGTGTATATGTGCCGAATTTGAACATTTGTTGGCCGGATTAGGTGTATTTGGGTGTATTAGCCATTTAGGTAGCATGTCTTCAGTGAGGCATTGCCATACATGCATGCAAGTGCTGAAAATTTTATGAGTGTAGCACAATAGTTTGTCTAGCAAATTTGGTGTATTTGGGTGTATGACCAAAAATATGTCTAGCATTTGCCACTAAGTATATATTTTCATGTTAGGTGTTGATGTATAGTAGGACGTTCATGTCATTTTTTTGGAAAAGTACTGCTACTCCTTGTAGCACAAAAAGGAAGATTGATTCTGAGTCTTGAATTAACCAATTAAACCAGTACACTACTACTTTATGCAGTATTACATTTGCCAAAAGTAACAAAAACTCACCATGTTGAAGACTAGCTAGTATGCTCTTTTCAAGTTTAGCATGCACAATAACTACCAACAGGTTAGTCTCATGTGTGAGCTTTTGTTCATTCTAGTGGAATTCTTTTGTGTTTTGTGGCAGGTTTTCGCGATGGCAGATCGTGCGGGTACCGTATGGGAGCATGGGGAGTGCATGGGACCGTCTGGGTCGAAATACAACTACTGCAGGCATGTTATGAAGGGTGGAGGAGCGACCCGTCTGAAGGAACATCTGGCTGACCACGTCAGCGATGTGAAGGCCTGCCCTGACGTGCCTAAAGTGGTTAGACAGGCCATGCTTGCCGACCTCTATGGAGGTCGTGAGAAGAAGGAGAAGGAGGTGGTGTGCCTCTGTAAAGAGGAGGCATGCGATGACTGGGCAACCTTGGCCACAGAGTATCGTACCGAGCAGGAGCAACTCAAGATGTTCATAAGGGCCTCCAAAGAAGAGGCCTACCTTAGGAGCTAAGGTTTGACCACAGGTTCGGGGTCTGGGAGTGGTGCAGCGAAGCCCTCGGTCTAATCCACTCTCGGCAAAATATTCGAGGGGTTCAAATCGACATGAGAAAGCCATGCATCCATTGATGTTGACCTTGCACGTAGTGGTGCCCCGCAGCAACCCCGTATTAACACTGCATTCAAGTAGGAGGCGAGACAGAAGCTAGGGAGGGCATGGTCCAAGTGGTTCCTTAAAAATACAATTCCAGGAAGGAAGGTTGAGTGCCTGTATTTCATAGGTATGAAACGATTGTATGTTTGTAAGTTACAACTCTTGTGATGATTGTACTAACCTCTTATGCCCGCGATAGACAGGTGCACTCAAGATGACGCAGGAGCTAGGTTCAGGGGTTTGTCCACCACAGGTCCACGAGATAGACGGAAAGTACCTGGACGAGAACGAGCAAGAGATAGTCGAGTACCTCTGAAAGTTCAGGGACGACTGGGCCACATATGTTGTACAGTCATGTGTTATGCCTGGACTGAGCCTACTCAGTATAGCATCATCAACTTCATGGTGTACTGCAATGGGGTCATGTTCTTCTATAAGACCATCAATGCCACAGGTATAACATTCGGTTTAGTTTTTACTCATTTGTACTAGAAATGTACGTACTAATTTCTGGCTTGTTTATTCACAGATATGGTCCAGGATCACAAGTACCTGCTACACGAGATAACAAAGGTAGTGGTCGAGGAAATTAGGGCAGAGCACGTTGTGCAGGTGGTTACCGACAACATTGCCACTTCAAGAAAGCATGCCAGTTGTTACGAGTGGAGCACCCACGGATTATATGGTAGCAGTGCTTGGCACACACTGTGAATCTTATGTTGAAAGACGTGTGTGACGTCCCACATATCAAACAAGTTGTGGGAGAGGTCAAGAGGATTTGTAGATTCTTGTACAACCACAAGAATCTGCATGCACATATGAGGCAACATATTGGTGGAGAGTTTGTGAGGCCAAATACCATTAGGTTTGGCACGACCTTTGTTTTCCTGGATAGCTTCTTCAAAAAAGAAGAAGTTTCAGCAGTGGATGACACATCCTAACTGGACAGGTAGCAGGTGGTTGGGATGGAGAAAGGCAAGTATGCATATGACCACCTTGTGGACAAGGAGTTCCGGGAGTGGGTAGAGTGGACCATCTTCGCTGTAGAACCATTGTACAAGATGTTGAGGTTCGCGGATCAAGATAAGTTACCAACGATAAGTAGTGTCATGATGTAGTACGCAATTGTGCGAAATGAGTATAACAAGCGCTTGCGGGAGCACAGAGACCAATACGGGATATTCTTGCAAGTCCTAGAAAAGAGGTTTGCTGAAATAAGGTATACCACGTTTGTGCAAGCAGGTGAGTGAAATTATTTGTTGATTTCTATTGTGCTAACTATACAATGTTCGCATCTCTTATGCTAACCATACAATATTTTGTTCATTGCAACCATTGTGCTCCACCCACAGTCTCAGTTCTCGTACAATATATGTAGCACTCCCCAGTACATGGAAGTTCTCTCTACTACACTGGGCATTATAGCTGATGAAGACAGCAGCACAGTGCAGACCCTACGGGAAGCTGACGTATACCGTCTTAGGGCACGATTTATCACACAGCTTGCACAGTCCAGCGCCGTCGATCCCCAAATGACGGCAGGTACGTAAGTAATTTTAGGTATTGTTACATTGTTCTTGTGCACTGACTGACGCACTTTTCTTTTTTCGGGTTGCCTGCAACTCAATGGTGGATGGCGTTCGGGAATGAGACGCCAACATTGTAGAAGTACGCCTTGCAATTGATATCATAGTGTGTATCGTCCAGAGGTTACGAGCGCAATTGGAGCACATTTGCCTTAGTGCACACGCAGCTAAGGAACCGATTAAGTTATGCGAAGCTCCAGCAGCTCGTGTTTGTGTACTACAACATGCGACTTCACCTGCGAGACTATGAATCCACCCGCTAGGCCCAGGACGAAGACCTATTCGATTGCCTCATTGAGGGTGTGATGCATCCTAGTAGTAACCCTATTACAGAGTGGTTTGATTCGTCCGTGTCTGCTGGGAGCCCCTACTCGACGAGGACAGTGTGCACGACCCACCCCTCCCAGCGAGATTCATGGTTGACATCATCCCGCCAGAAGATATGAATAAGGTCACAGGTAACGTGAATTGTGTTCTATTCTACTTGGTAATCATGTATGTCGAAATATCAAAACAGTGTTAACATTACTTCTAATTAGCCACAAGTGGGAAGAGCCTCCCAGATTGGGCTGAGTTTGCGGTAGGTGACACGTACATAGGGAAGAGGAAGCGTGCCACTGACGACGACATGCTAGCAGGAGCTTTAGGCGTGTTGGTGAAGTTATCGGGCAGCCAGCGTGCCAAGGGAAAAGGAAAGGCCCGAAGTGATGATGAGCCTGATGTCGACAATGACGATGGTACGGATACACCACCTCATAATGTGTAGTATCTCAATAGTAGCTCAGCGACAGACTCTGGAGGCGACGATGCGACGATGCTGCCCGCAAAGAGAAGTACGGGGAAGGGCACGACAAGTGGTGGGGGTGGGTGACAGTCAGCACATCCCCAGGATGACGCAGGTTCATGGTGTAGCAGCCAGTCTTTCAACCATTTGGGCTTCCCAAATGAGCATCCTGCATACGGTTTGATGCCTTACGGATGGGATCAAGGTGGGTACGATCCCAGACAGAGTTACGATGGATCGAGCATCTCTTGGCTGTTCGACTACACTTATCCAAATGCCGATCCATATGCACGAGACACATGTGTCAGGTACCTTCACCAATCAGAGAATTATACCAGCTGGATGGCTCATTACGAAACATTGAAAGTCTGCCTACCTACCATAGGACATGACATGAGAAGAATACAAGCTACTGCACGAGAGGAGGTATCACGAGGTCATTGTCGATAACGAGGAGGTGGAGTTTGCACCACACGCATGCTACTACTCATAGGTATGTAAACGCATTGTTGTCCGTGCTTTGCATGATCCTACTCCTTTAATTACGCAACTTCTTGCAACACATGTTCATACTGCATACTCATTGTTCAATTATGGCTCTTGCAGGTGGTTTAGGACTTCAGGCTGAGCGTTGCATTCTGGCGTCATCCGTGCTTTCACAGGTAGTTCTCACGTGCTCCTGTATGGTAATATTTGTGGTGTATATATGATAAATTATCATATGTATCAATTTTATTTCATGCCTATTAATTGTGATGCAAATATATATTGATTGTTTCCAATTGTAACCTTCAAAATTCGAATATCAGTCGAAATACTGTCGAAATTTCTAACTTCACAGGTTGATAATTATCTAAAAATTTTATGGCAAGAATAATGTTGCATCAGGACCATCCAAACAAAATTTCAAAATTTTCTGACATGGTTTCAAGCATTTTCCATTCGGACATCACCACTTTCTGAATTTTTAAAAATTCCTTGAGATTCACCATCAATAAAATTTTTATGGGAACATTAGTGATATGTAATAACCATGCACAAAAATTTCAAAATTTTCTAACATCGTTTGTTCCATTTTTCATTCAATTCAAATTTGGCAGTCAGCGTTTTTTCAGGATAGTAGCAATGTTCGAATTTTTAAAATTAATTAAAGCTTGGTAATCATCTCAAATTTTTAGGATAATATTATTGATGTGTCAGAACCATGCATAAAAACTTTCAAAAAATTTCAACTTCGTTTGAATTGGATTTTGCTCAGTGCAATTCGGCCGAGATCTCGGATTTCCCTGTTAAAAAAACCTGGATTTAAAATTTTGTTTTTTTGTTTCGTCCGGAATTTGTCCAAAATTCCAAGATCTCAGTGAAATTTTGCTCTCCGGCTAGCTCCGAGGTGTCGAGCGAAAACGAGATTTCAAACCTTGCTCGGTGGATGTTTGGTTTGTTATTATATATATATATGTGTGTGTGTAAAGATGTGTATATATACACACATATATATATACATATACATACATATATATATACATACATATATACATACATATATATATATGGTTTACCGTATTTTCTTAGTCACATGTCTCGTGTGTCATAGACTCTTTTTTTACCAAACTTTCGATATGAATCAACTAGTGGGAATCGCTAATTGATGCATGAGATGCCCGATCTTTCACGATACCGCACATGATAATTTGCAAACCAATATGGAAAAGATAGAATTGCAAGGATTTTCTTTGGCACAATCTGAAAACGATGAGTATTCAATTTGTGCAATGAACTCTCTCTCAACACACGACAATCAAATCAATTCAAGCACAAACCTCAATCATGGCCACCAAACACCATGATGGTTTTTTGGAAAAAAATTTAATGCATCAACTCTAATCTGTACAATGGGGTATGCCCCTAGACCTTATAGTGGTGCACAATGCATGGACAAAACACATCAAAATTGAACAAAATTCACCTCCTAAACATATACAACTTGAACTTTAAGAGATAGAAAGGGATTACAACTATACAAACTCAAATTTGACCAACCAGTAAGCTAAAACTTGTCAACCATATTAAAAATAGTAGAAAGCAAAATTAGAAGGTCTTACTATGGAAAGATATAAAGATAATCTCATAAGTTTTCAGGAAAGTACGCGAACGTTAAATTCCGAGCTCGGACGCGGAAGTTAAAGTCTTTTCAATTTGGCATATGCTGTCAATCCGAGTTGATTTTTTTTCCAAACGGAGTTGGACACTTTCCTTACTTCTCTCCCACAACTTAGGTTGTCCTTTTGTCTTCCAAAATCGTATGCAAGCCCACGAACGCTCCATCCATGTGGCCATGCCCTTGGTTGTCCCATGCAGTTATAGCGTCTTGACCCATGCGGCCATGACATTGGCCGGCCTATGCATCCATAAGTAGCACATATATTGCCTCCATATGATTTACGCATTGCCAAAACAATATACTTATCATGTTTTACGGTACTAACCATCCTTACTTGGCCTTCCTCCCTTACTTCCCTCGACCACATGCTTGAACCGCTTTTTTATTCAAAACAACATCACTTTGATCATTCATCTTGATTTGCACTTTCGGAACATGATGCAAAATAGTGTTGGTAATTGGGACATATCAACTTTGGTACATTTGTAGCGCTGAATTTTATTGCTATAAAAAAATATGATAAATCACATTTACCTAATATTAGTTACGGCAGGTTGGCTTCAAACCAAACATACTCTTATAGCATGTACAATGATATAGACGGTAATTATCAAGCCAGACATACTCTTATAGCATTTATAATAATATAGACGATAATTATCTATAATATTACTTCATGTGAGATAGAACTAAAGACAATTCAATGTGACAATTTACATGGACCACTTTTACATGCCCTTGCTTCCTGCGGGTTGGTACTTGGTAGTCAGATCCGTCCGTCCCAGTGGCGAATCCAAGGGGTGGGCTCCATCAGGCCCGAGCCCACCCTCCGCCGTTGCTGAGCCCCCTTAGCCGCTCGCCCGCTCTGTAGTCTGGACTCTCCGGCGGTTCCACCACTAGCAGCCAGCACTGATCACTGTAGCACATAAATGGTCTTGCTGATAGTTAATGACGCATAGAGGGTATCAGACATCCTAGAGGTCACTGCATCAATCGTGGTCTCTCTTCTAGTATCCCTACGGGCTACAAATGGTAAAATGGGTAAATGAGATCACTGAGTAAATGGGTAAATGAGTAAATTGGTAATATAGTAAATTAGTAATATAATATATACTGTCAAATATCAATATATCGTATCCATACTGTTATACACTCATATTGTCATACATTGATAAAAATTACAAATGTACCATACAAATGTACAACATGCTTTAGGCTCTGTTGTTAGGAATATAGTTGTATTACGCTTACACATTTATAGTTGTATTTATTTGTAGATTTGCAATAATGGAGAAACGAACTTTGCGCAATTATTTCACAAGTAATTCAAGTAGTACTCCTCTAACCGATTAGAGCGCAACTCAACTAAAGAGGCTTCGACTAGAATTGAATACGAATGAAATTATTGCCGATCTGGCACTTCGCATGCCAATAGAAGATTATGCTAATGAAATTAGAGATCAAGTGAGGATTTTTGCTTTTTTTTCTATGCTTTTACTTTCTTTATGTATGAATTTTAATTATACAGTACTATAGTTGCTATGTTTGTCTCAATTTAGTTTATTTCTATGAGACTTTGAACCCACCCTCTATTTCAATTCTAGCTTCGCCACTAGTCCGTCCCGTGTCCATCCCCACGCCATCTGCCTCTCGTCCTCACTCGTCACCCCTTGATCTCTATTCTCTGTTCACGTGATTAGGAAAGATGATTACTGCGATTGAACGGACGCATGCACACTGTTCGGTGATTCAGTCATCAATATCCAGCAGGACAGACCAAGCATACGTCTAGTACTACTCGGTCATCACATTGCGTGAATATGATGATGGCCACAAAGAGGAGGAGGCTCTTTTCCCGCTCGTTACGACTGCTCCCCCAACGGCACATCCTCGCCGGCCTCGCCGTCGCCTCCGTGGCGATCCTCCTCTTCATCGTCCTCGTGCTCCTCTCCACTCCTCCCTCCTCGATCGCCACCATCCCGCTACGTCGACAAGAGATCCTCATCCTCGCATTCTCCTCATTGCGGCGCGACGAGCCTCGGGAAGTTCGGCGACATGATGGTGTCCATGCTCCCCAAGAACCTCGCCTTCACCGTCTTCGTGCCCTCGCCGAAATCGTTCCGCCGTGTCCTCAAGCTGCGGTCCAACGACAGCGCCGCGGACGGGAAGGCCAGCGACACCTACGCCGTCGTCTCCCGCGTGCTTGGCTTCTCTGCTATCCCTCGGCGCTTGCGCTGCGCGGACATGCCGCTGCGCGAGTTGGTGCACCTCCTGGACTGCGTGTCTGGACCGAAGGTCTATATGCCTGGGGACGTCAACGACGTGCGGTCGGAGTGCTTCGATATAACATCAGCTTCTTCGAAGATTTGTGGTTCAACTACACGATTCATAAACTCTTGTGAGGCTCAGTTTGTTTCAGCTTCTAAATTCTGGATTATAGGAGAAGTCGGTTCTGGTTACGGGAGAATCGGGCTGAACTGGCTTCAACTTTTAGGTTCCAAGGTGGGTCGGTGAAAATTAAGTTTTAGCCGAATTCTAATTTTATGTAGAGGGCAGTTTCGATTATGAGAGAAATTTTTGAGAATTTTTCTATTCGACAAACAAATTATTTTATTTTAAATAGAAACTATGTAGAAACTTAAACGAATGGGACATGAGACTTCTTCCCCCCTTGGAGCTGACTCCGGTGTAGTCGGACGAGTCCATTGTCCATGTCACGGCGGGCGTCCTCGTGGATGCAGAGTTTGAGCGGTCGTTTTCTTCGGAATTTGACATTGATCAACTAGGCAATCCTTAATTTCTTTTTTTCTACCAAGAAAGCATTCTATTTAACGATGATTAAATATTTCTTAATAAATAGATTTAATATCCACAGCAATTGTCAGATAGAAAATTGCTCTATTAGTTCCTCCGAGTACCTATGGTGGGGAATATGCTCGGATAAGTCGAGTATCGACCATCCCTAGTCAGAAGGGTTTATAATCAGACAGGTGGATCATATCCTTTGACTGGATATTTAAGTTCTATTTGTTTAGGTTTAGGTCCTGTTTGGGAGGCTTAAAACCAGTTTCAGCTTCTGAAAAGCTAGTAAGCCCTAAAACAACTCAGCTTTTAAGCGGTTTTTGATATAAACCAAAAGCCATATATAACTAACAAAAGCCAAAAATTGAAAACTGGGCTAGATCTACTTTTACAGGTTATTGCTGAGGGAAATTAGCTATTTATTAAACGGACTTTTATAAAAAGCTACAACAGCTTTTCAGCTCAAAAAACCAAAAAACAGCTTTTCAGAAAAGCTACAGCTCCCTAAACAAGCCCTTAGACTTTTGACTTATAGCTTAGAGATAGTTTTCTAGCTTAAGTAGCTTAAAATCAGTCAACTTTTATACGAAGCAGATGTATGTAATTTTACCATAATTTTAGTGGCATAGATTTAAAACCAACCATCAATAAATAAAAAAAAATACCACTCCAATGGTTTTTAACTTTTATATATAGATAGGCTTATGGCTTTTGAAAAAGCCTACATAAAAAGCCATCTATTTGTTTGGAATTTGACTTTTTTTTATCTTTTAAACTTGAGAAAAACCCCAAACAAATATGACATAAATCCACCACAACAAACTATATGCCGTAGTTAAAAGGGAACACGCACCCTTTTCTCTCTGACATAACCAACTATATGCACTACTTTTTGTAATCAAATATGAACAAATTAGATGTTGTATCTAAATAGAGACAAATCATATATTAAAAATTCCAAAAACACGTGTGATATAAACATACAGACAAGTTCAGAAAAAGTACACATGTGGCATTTAGTCCGGGCCAGAACAACCTAGGGTGTGTTTGGTTATTTGTACCAAATGGTATATGTATGAGATGGTTTAAAAAATGTCATCCATGTGTTTGGTTGCTTGAATTGAACCATCCCGTCCTGAACAGTGTGATACAAATTTGAGGAATATTTCCTATAGATGCTGAATCATTCCATTCATCTAAGAGTGCGTTTGGTTGGGTGAACGAGGTTGAATGAGATGGGATCATACAGGATGGATGAGATGATCCTAGATGAGATGGTACAGGGAGGGTGTTTGGTTATCTGAATAAAATAATACATGAGTTTGTTTTGTTGCTTAGATGGAATGGTACAGGATGGTACGAGATGATGTTTGGTTGGATAGATGAGGTTAGTATGGTAAATTTTATCACTAGTGGTACGGGATGGTACATGATGGTTCAACCAATTTGAAGGTATGGGATGATACAGCATATTTGAATAATATTTCTAGAATTTGCACCACTCCATCCTGTACGAGATGGTTTCATACACTTAACCAAACACATGTATCAAAATCTATCCTGAACCATCCCGTACAGGTTCTTCCTCGTTCACCCAACCAAACGCACCCTAAAACAATAGAACCAAATGATAGAGCATCATCTCATCTCATTCAATCTTGTACCACCAACCAAACTCACGCATAATTGCCCCTAGCGAGACGGCATAAACACACGAAGCTTCCGTCACTGGAGCGGACCACCTCCTTCAGCGGCACGCAACGCTGCTTGTTCGGTTAATGTGCAGCGCAGAAGATGGCGAGATGGCCTTTGGCACGCACACTGGGCGTTGCCGCGCTAGTGGGCTGCACCTGCACGTCGGTGACCGCTACACAGAAGACGAAGAGCGCGAGCAACATGAGGAGGTTTAAGCGTTCGTGAGTAGAGTCACTAGAGTTGATTAATATAAGTGGCGTGAGGGGTTAGTAGTAGACAAAATAAAATGTTGTTTTACATACAAGTAGTTGTATCTACGCTGTAAAACTAGACCAGTTTATATACGGTATGATCGTAGAGTGGTTGACTGACACAGTTCAGTATCATTTAACAAACATCGTTAATGTTGTTCCTCGGTAACATTTCAAACTCTTAAAAAGAGCCAAAATATGGTACCAGTTGCCTCTCTCATTTTCTCTCTTCCGTCTTTCGTGAGCTCTAGGCGACTCTAATTTGCGGCAATGCCGCTCGAATTTGAGTTGGATGTATTCATCTACCGGTGCTCATACACTCAGGCCTTGTTTGAGAAGTCCATTCCTGACGAGGATCTCTTAGTGTCTTATTTGGCGTCCATTTAACTAAAAATTATTAGTGGTGCAATTTCTTATTTTGCTTGTTGATTACTTCGGGCCATCTTATATGTTATTTTAATTCAAAATTAATAATTAATGTAGATTTGTTTTACCAATATGATTTGGTACAAAATGTATCCGTATGAAGAACATCCATATCTTCTTTAGAGAAATATAGAACCCTACCCATGGCTCTGCCTTTCTAGTTAGGCTGCTCCATCCTAGTACGGACAGAGATCTAATGTAGTCTTAATAGGATTACAATTTAAGCAGTCACACGTGTACTATTAGATAAAAAGGAGACCGTTTAGATCTTTTGGAAATACGGTCCAAAATCACTGAGTTAATTTGTTACTGTAGCAATACTATTCTAAAAATATTATTAAAAATTAGACCGTTCCTTCGGTTGATCGGACGGTTCTGAACTCAAATCGCTTAACTTGATGTTCCTTGCCTTACCTAGAGGTGGGCACTCGGGCTGTGCTTTTGTGGGCCGGTCTGAGGCTGACAGCATGGCCCTGTCCAAAGCACTACCCGACACGAAGTGGGCCGTGCCAGGCCAGCACGTACTGTTCCTTGGACCGTACTGAGCCTGGGAACTGGGCACGATGGGCGGCCCGGCCCGGCATATTACTGTTCCTCGCTCGCTCGTTGCTCTCTCTCGTTCTCTCCTCGGCTGCGGTGCTCCTCGCTTGCTCACCGCTGAGAGATTAAGATATACGAGCGAGAGAGGAGAGAGAGTTATGAGAGATTGAGATAAACGAACGAGAGAGATTCAAGAATGTATAAAATTTAGTTCTTTTTCTCCTAATATTTGTGTTCATTGTCTTACTCTATGTGTCTCTACCTCTTTTCATCTCGTTATAATAGTGCAAATGGACCGAGTCTAGACTGGCACGGCATGAAACGTAAATGGGCTGTGCCTGGGCTCGTCGAAGACGAGCTGAGTCGGCACAGCACGGCACGACGGGTATGATGAACTGCCACGGCCTAACACGATTTAAGCATGAAGTACGATAGATCTGTGGTTCCAGGGCGGTACGACGCACGCCTCTAGCCTTACCTCTGTTACGAGGCTAGTGGGAGTCGTGGGACATCCGCTTCCACTTGGGCAGCTTCTAGAATCTGGAGCAAGGTTACAAAAACCGGCGAAATCTCGCCGAAATCTCGGATTTCGGACCCCAGCGAGTTTGCACTGACCGGCCGGATGGACAAATCTGAAAAAAATTTGAAATTGCTACAGTAAATTTCGGGATTTTATTTTTTCGGCGAGATTTCGGCAAAAATCGCCGAGATATCAGAGTTTTAAACTGGAATTTGATTTTTTTTGGCCGGATCTGACCGGAATTATATCAATAAGTTCTCAGGAAGTGATCTTCAATGATAATATTTCGAAAAAGTTGATTTTTTAGACTTTTTGGCATTTCGGCAGAAACACTCTCTGAATTTTAAAAAATTGAGAATTCATTTTCATGCTATGAGAAATTTATGGGAGTATCATAAGATATGTAGGATAATACATAAAATTTATGAAAATATTTTAACATCATTTGTTATGTTTTAAAAATAAAAATCAGAAATAGGATAAATGAGGCGTGATGATTGCTAGAATTTTATAAATTTATTAATGTCTGATAATTACCTAAAATTTTTATGGGAGCTTAAAAATTCTCTCATAACCATGTTTTAAAAGTTTAAAAAAATTCAACCAGTTTTGATGAGTCAATAAAAATTTTATGTGGTACAAGGACGTGATGTACATTTCGAAAACAGTGATGTACTACATACACATATTTTTGGTATTTTTTTGTGATTGATCATGATCTCAAAACTTTATCACAAGATCATTGATGCTTTCCAAATATGTACCAATTTTTTTGTAATTTTTTACATTGTTGAAACTATTGGAAAAAAACTATTATGAAGTAACACTTTCATGTTTTCTGTGATTATTTTATGTTTGATCATCTTCTCAAAATTTTATGACAGCATCATTGATGCATTGTAACTATGTTAAAAAAATTTGGTAATTTTTACATGCTCCGAACTATAGAAAAAAAAGTTGCAATGAAATGTCGTTGTGAAGATTCGAACTCGTGACCTCTTGTTTGATAGAGTTTAGCCTTACCACTAAGATATGTGTGCTCATGTGTTCTAGAGGTGAGAAATAACTCATTTTATACATTGACAACTCACTGGTTTTAATACATCGTCAATCATTGAAGTTCATTCACAGCTCATTCCACCGAGAGGCTCTCTGCCATTTCACTTTCCCCTGCGCAGCTCCCTTCTCCACCTTGCTCCCTCTCTGCTCCGGCCAGCCCCTAGCCTCAGGAGGTAAATCTCGGCCTCCCAGGGCGAGATTTCGGGCCTACAAGGCGAAATCTCGGGCTTGAAAGGCGAAATTTGGCTTCAAAAAATCGGTATGAACAAATTGATTTGTTGGATTTTAAGTGCAACTGTATTTTTTTGCTTATTTAGACATATATTCATGTGGGATATAGTCTAGTAAGAACTAACAATGCATGTACTCATGTGGAATTGAGATATAATTCATATGTCAAGATGTCTTCAAAACTCAAAAGACCATGTCACTTACTCACTTAGTCACTTGTATGGTAGTATGGTACAGCTAGCAAGCCTCACAACGAAAGGCATATATCATGCATTTTAGCAAACATCAGTGAGTTAAGAATGTTGACTGCAGGCTGTAGGTCGTTGTGATGGTCATACAAGCTTATATATCATGCATTTTTCGTAATGATGCAGGCTGTAGGTCGTTGTGATGGCGGAGCCTCAGGGTACCGTATGGGACCACAGGGAGCGCATCGGTTCAGGGTCGAGGTGTAACTACTGCGCGCATGTTATGAAGGGTGGAGGGGCGACCCGTCTTAAGGAACATTTGGCTGGCCGCGCCGGTGATGTGAAGGCCTGCCCCAACGTGCCTAAAGTGATTAGGAAGGCCATGATCGTGGACCTCCGTGGTGGCCGTGACAGAAAGAAGGAGAAGCAGGCGATTCGCCTGCGTCAGGAGGAGGCTTGCACCGAATGGGCCACCATGGGCACGAAGGATGATCAGCTTAAGATGGCCATAAAGGCCTCTAAAGAAGAGGCCTACCTTAGGAGCCAAGGTTTGACGCAAGGATCGGGTTCCGGGAGTGGTGCACGGAAGTCTTCAATTCAATCGACTATCAGCAAAATGTTCGGTCGGTCCAAATCGACACGGGAAAGCCATGCCTCCATGGATGTCGACCTTGCACGGGCTAGTGCCCCGCAGCAACCTCGTATTGACACTGCATTCCAGCAGGGGAAGCGGGAGAAGCTAGGGAGGGGATGGTCAAAGTGGTTACATGCTAATGCAATTCCCGGAAGGAAGGTGGACTGCCCGTATTTCACAGGTATGAAACAATTGTATGTTTGTAAGTTACACGTCGTGTGATGATTGTACTAATCTCTTGTGCATGCGGTCATAGCTGCAATTAAGCTGACGCAGGAGCTAGGCCCAGGGGTTCGTGCACCACGAGGATACGAGATAGACGGTAAGTACTTGGACGCGAATGAGCAGGAGATTGTGAAGTACCTTCGGAGGTTCAGGACGAACGGGCCACCTTTGGTGTTACAGGTGATGTGCGATGCCTGGACGGGACCTACACAGCAGAGTATCATCAACTTCATGGTATACTGCAATGGGACGATGTTCTTCCATAAGACCGTAAATGTCACAGGTACAAAATTCATTTATTTTTCCTATTCCGTATGATCGTCATTGCCACACGTACTAACTTCTTGCTTGCTCATTCGCAGCTAAGGTCCAGAACCACAAATATCTACTAGCCGAGATAACAAAGGTGGTGGCCGAGGAGATTGGGGTGGAGCATGTTGTGCAGGTGGTTACTGACAATGGTGCCAACTTCAAGAAAGCATGCCAGATGTTACGAGTGCAGTACCCTCGTATAGTATGGCAGCCTTGCTTGGCACACACCGTAAATCTTATGCTAAAAGACGTGTGCGAGGATGAATGTATCAAAGATATTGTGGCACAAGCCAAGAGAATCTGCAGATTTTTATACAACCACAAGAATCTACATGCGCAGATGAGGCAACATATTGGTGGAGAGTTGGTGAGACCAAATGCCACTAGATTTGGGACGACCTTTGTTTTCCTTGATAGCTTCTTCAAAAAAAAGGAAAAGTTCCAGCAGTGGATGACACATCCTGACTGGATAGGTAGTAGGTGGGTGAAATGGCGGAGGGCAAGCACGCATATGACCACCTCGTGGCGTGGATTTACGGACATGGGTGGAGTGGACCGTGGTGGTCGTAGAACCCTTGTACAAGTTGTTGAGGTTCGCGGATCAAGACAAGTTACCAACAATCAGCGGTGTAATGATGCAGTACGCAATTGCACGGAATGAGTACAACAATAACTTACGGGAGCATGGAGAATAAAGATAGGATATTCCTACAAGTCATGGAAAAGAGATTTGCGAAATAAGGAAACCACATTTGTGCAAGCCGGTAAGTGAAATTAACATGTTCGGTTCTATTATGCTAAGTATGCAATGTTCGCATCTATTATACTAACTATGCAATCTTTTCATCAATTGCACCTCCGTCTGGACCCAAGTCCCAGTTCTCATACAACATATGCAAGACTGCAGATACATGGGAGCGCTCTCGATCGCACTAAGCATTATGGTCGATGACGACGCTATCGCGGTGAAGGCTCTACGAAGAAGACACATACCGTCTTAGACGGGACGTTTGCCACCCGACTTACCAGCACCAGTACCGTCGATAACCAAATGACGGCGGTAAGTACATAAACCGAGGTTGGTTGGTATGTTGTTGTGTAGCACTCATCGACTTTTCTTTCTTCGTGTTGTTCATGGCTCAATGGTGGATGGCATTCGGGAATGAGACGCCATCGCTGCAAAAGTTCGCCTTGAGGTTGGTGTCCCAGTGCGCATCGTCGAGTGGGTGTGAACGCAATTGGAGCACATTTGCTTTGGTGCACACGCAGCTACGAAACCGTTTAAGTTATGCGAAGCTCAACACTCGTGTTCGTGCACTACAACTCGCGACTTCGCCGAGACTATGAATCCACTCGCGGACTCCAAGACGAAGACCACGTGGATCGCTCGATCGAGGATGCGATGCATCCCGCCATGACCCAATTGCGAGTGGTTCGACTCATCCAGTTCATTGGGAGCCTCTACTCGACGAGGACAGTGCGCACGACCCACCCCTCCCAGCGAGATTCGTGGTTGACTCCATCCCAGCGGAAGAGATGTATAAGGCAACAGGTAAACAATGCAATTGTTTTCCATTCCACTTTTTAACTATGTATGTCCAAACCTGAGAATAATGTTAACCTTACTTCTAATTGGCCACAGGAGGGAAGAGCCTCCCAGATTGGGTGGAGTGGAACATCGGAGACACGCACACAGGGAAGAGAAAGCGTGCTACCGACGCCGAGGATGACGACACTCTAGCAGGAGCTTTAGGCGGATTACAAAAGTTATCGGGCAGCCAGAGTGGTAAGGAAAAAGGAAAAGGCCGAATTGATGATGAGCCTATTGTCGGCAGTGAGGACGACACGGCAACACCTTCTGATAATGTGCATCACCTCAGTAGTAGCTCAGCGACTGCGACAGACTCTCCCGGCGATGACGGGACGGAAGCTGACCGGTACTCCCTCCGGCCCTGTCCACAATCACAATCACCGGCAGGAGGATCACACTGAGGGTATCGCCCGAGAGGTGACTCCACGCGCAGACCAGCGAGAGCGGGAATGGCACGTCGCGTGCTGGGGGTGGACGCTAGGCAGCACTACCACAGGATGGTGCTCAATCATGGTGTAGCAGCGAGTCCTCCAGCCATTTGGGCATTCCAGTTGAGCATACCGGGTATAGTCAAATGCCGTACGGATGGGATCAGGGTGGGTACGGATGGGATCAGGGTGGGTACGGTTACAGACAGAGTTATGATGGATCGAGCATCTCTTTGCTATTTGACTACAATGATCCATATGTCGATCCATACGCACGGCACTCATCTGCCAATGTCATGTACCTTCACCAGTCCGAGAAACTTGATACCTGTGAGTCTCATTACCAACATTGGAAGTCTGCCTGGCTACCACGAGACATGACCTGGGAGGAATACAAGCAACAACACGAGAGGAGGTACCACGAGATCATTATCGACAACGCGGAGGTGGAGTTTGCACCAGGGGCACTTTACTACTCGTAGGTATGTGATGCAAACATACATTCATTTAATTGTCATATGCAAATATGTGAAGACTTGTTGTGTGTATCGATTTTATTACATTCTTAATAATTGTCATGCCAATATACATTAATTGTTTCGAATTGTGACTCTCAATCTTCGAATTTCAGTCAAAATGCTGCCGAAATTTCATACTTCATGCATACCCGAATTCCCCAATTTTTAAAAATTCCTCGAGCTTCAGTAACAACTGAAAATTTTATGGCAATATTATTCACATGTCAGAATCATGCTATTAAAATTTCAAATATTTATAACATACTTTGTCCCATTTTTCATTCAGTTCAAAATTGCCGGTGAGCGTTTCATTACGACAGTACCAATGTTTCAATTTTTTAAAAAATTACATGATTCATGACAACATTAATAATACGTCAGAACTCTCCACAAAAAAATTTCGAAATTTTTCTCCATCTTTTGGACCAATTTTCGAGCTTGTCAAACTGGCCGAAATTTCGCCAATTCTCGGCGAGATTTCGCCCAATCTCGTCGAAATTCGGTATTTACCGGTAGAAAAAAAACCGGATTCAAATTTTGAATTTGAATTTCCGGACAAGATTTGTCCGAAATTACCGAATTTCGCCGAAATTTCGTTTTCCTGGCATGAACGGTATTTTATCCGAAATCGAAATCCGAAACCCTGATCTGGAGGCACGCTGGTGGTGGCTGCTGCTCAACCGGCCTGGACCCTTGTCGCCTCCGTCTCTACTCACTAGGCTCCTCTCTGTTTGTCTCTCTCACGCGCGCCACCATGGAAGTCGTGGAGGAGGAGGGCGCGGTTGAGGGGGCGGCGGCAAGCGCGTGGCCGGGTTCTTCCCGCCGCCGCCACCTCCTCCAGTTCCTCCTCCACGCCTCCAAGGTGCCCATTCTCTATTCTTCGTTTTCCGAGTCCAACCACCCAACCCAGCCACCCCCAATCGAACTAAACCTCACCTGCTACCTTCTGCGATTTCTTTGTAGCGGCTCGACCTCCGGCCCATCGTCAAGTACGCTGCGCTCGCGTTCTTCGCTGGCCGCCTCCTCCCCGCGCTCCCGAGGTGATCGCGATCGATCTCCCTGACGCAATTTCGGTTCTTGGTTGGGGGGCAATAATTCTTATTCCTTGACCTGCACGCTGCAGGAAGATGGGGTTCTGCGGCGCGCGGAGCGGCCGATCCGTGAGCTCATGGCTGCTCGAGCCCCTCAGGGACAGTAACCTGGAGCTTTTCGCGCTCGTCGCGGTGTGGATCGCCAGCAAGGTGCTACTGCGAGCATTTGAGCAAATGCTGTTTGCTTTCATGCCAGGGGGGGGTAGTATAGTATTACCTTCTTTTTCTGCCATTCTTTGTTCAGATCCACGAGGTGAGACCACTGTCAGTGAAGAACCTCAAGGCACTCAGTGATCGCATTATCGCCGACCAGCATTTCACATGCCGCGATTTCGCCGATGCCGTGAGTTCATGGTGTATTGTTTTCCTTTGTTTAATGCTTTGTTCTGGTGACTAAAGGTGTTTGTTGTAATGCCACAGGAACTGGTGTTCATGGAGGTAAAGCCTGAGATGGTATAACTGGATGAAATGTTTTCTTGATATTTCCATATTATGTTCCGATGCTATCTACTTGTTGTTTTTTGTGGGATCTGTAGGTAGTGGAGTATAACATTGGATCTTCGAACGTTGCTTTCATATACCTGGAGGAGCTTCTCACTCACTTCAGGTTCTCCCAATTGTTTAATTCCTTTGCTCATCACTAACCAATACTCCAATACGCTGTTAGAAGCAAGTGTTGTAACTTGAAAGTGTGAATCTTCGGAACTATTATACAGAAGTATTTTTAGTGAAACCCTACTATAGTGGTGTACGTGTATCGTCTCTTAAGTCTGCATTTTCTAATGTCTACATCTTGTATTTTGGTCAACGAATAATATGAGAAATCACACAAATGAATAGTGTAGTAATTGATCACTAGAACTTGTTGCATTCAGTTTGACCCCCTAAAGAGCGTCCACCTAGCTCTTTATAGCAGTTCTTAACTTCTTAATGCAAATGCCAGCCTTGTACCATAAATGGTAAAATATGACAGATTAGTAGAAATAATATCATCTCATGTTTCTGACATAAAAACGGATTTACGATTTTTCCTTTTTCCTGTGTTCACAAGCAAATCTAACGAGACAGGAAAAAAAATTAGAGAGTCATGGAGTCCTACAGAACCTTACTAGTACTGCCTTCATTGGACAGCTATGTTGAAGTATTAGAACATGAATATACTGCTACTATTATTTGCTTGTTCTTGACTTCTCGGTATATGCAAACCATAACTATATATTTCAACTAATCGACTGCTTATTTTCTTCTTCACTGCCAGGGAAATATCAAAATTGGGTGATCTTTTAGATATGGATGTGTGCATGGAAATTTTGGATATTCTTTATGAGACTGAAGATACCTCATGGCCTTTTAACTCTCCCTGTTCACTTGCTGCTTCAACTCTTGTATGTTTTCTGAATGTAGCATTCCCATTGCAGAGATTTTGGATAGAGTCATGCCAAAGTTATGCTTGACACGATTTGTTTCTTTTCAGGTTACTGCATATGTTATATCAGTTCCTAAGCAGAGATGGGAGTTTCCAATCCTTCCTTGGGGTAAGCCATTAGCAGCATACTTCATTTTATTTATGTATGGTTTAATGCTTTGTATCTACTAGGAATCCAAAAGGACACACTAATAATTGCTTTGGTTAAGGTGATTTTCATCTCTAGTGGAGCAATGAGCAGCGAGTTGTTGTTTTTACTTTCTTCAATTAACACTTTCTGTTCCTTGAGGTCATATGCTGTTCTATGAACAGCATGTCTACAGATGGATTAGGCCTACAGCTCTAGGAATTGGTGGCACATCAAACCATTCTAGTGTACTGATTTGCTCAAAATGAAGATTGTTCTATGAACAGCATGTCTTCAGATGGATTAGGCCTACAGCTCTAGGAATTGGTGGCACATCAAACCATTATAGTGTACTGATTTGCTCAAAATGAAGATTGTTCTGACTATCTGCATTTTGCAGTCAATTTTACTACATCATATGAAGAAGAAGAAATCATGAAGATTGTTTTGACAATTCTCATGCATGTGCTCAAACCGGATGAAATCAAAGAGAAGGACAAGAGAGATTTCAATATCCGAGGCTTGTTGTGAATAGGTCATGTGTAGAGCACAAGTGATTGTGTCCCAATTTTACCCTTGTAAGTACTAACGTCGTGTAACTAAGTACTGCTACACATGTCTATAGAAGATAGTGTAGCCTGTTCGTATCCAACGGTGTTGAGAATTTGAGATTAAGATGTCCAAAATACAAGTCCTGGGAATTGAAGCATATAATGATTCAAATGACATTAACGAGAGCCTCAATGTTAGTGTAAGTGACTTTAGTGCCATATGTTGATTAATGATGCTCACTAATTAATTCTGTAAAAAGTACCAAAAATATGGTCTTAGACATGACACTTAGATGATTGATGCAGCGGTGCTAGATCTCTCCTTGAGTTTGACGACGGGCTGATAAGATATCTCCCCATGTGCGGGTGGCACTCTTATAATTTTTATTTTCTTTTCTTTTGGCGAGGAATAAATTTTCTTATCACCCTCAGGTTATGACATCGAAAACTTGAGTTTGTGTTTTGCCGTCTTCGGTTGTGCAGTCCAATATGAATTTTACGAAATTGTATGACATAATGATAATATGCTGATGGATCTTATTTTCTAAAATTGCCACAATATCAATATACAGATGACCCTCAATGTACAGATGACCCATCAACTCTCCATGAGATCGGATGTGATGTTGAAGATTTTTTTTATTTCGTAATTAAAAGGAAAAGCTAATGCGGCGATAGTCAAAGGCTATTGAAATGACGAATGGAGACTATTTATGGTGTCTGAGGAGTTGGTAGTAAGGGTCAGAATATTCCTACAGCTTATAGCAAACCATTGAAGTCAATATTGCCAAGCTAATGAGATAAAGGAAGCCAACATGTATTCCAGTTTATTGATCATCAAATCAGGCATCAAGTCCTTAACTAACCCATAGAAATTAAAATTCTCAATCAACCTCCAATCATTTTTCGCCTCTCTGTTCCGTATCAAACAAACATTGGAAAGAGATGCGCCCTAGCTCTTCAAGGCTATCCATGAACATCTGGTGTGAAGTCAGTGTCCAAGCATGCAACTTGCTGTCTAGCTGCAATTGTTTAGTTAATTGACACCATGTTTGGAGCTTGCTCCATGCATCCAAGGACAAGCAGAAACAAGGGAAATTTTAAAATGTGGTGAACTACATTAGTTCATAGTTACATGTCTCCTCTGAAACTTCAGTTGTTTGCTGCTTTACAACTGTTTAAAAAAAAATTTGGCCAAAGCACTAATATTTATTATAGAAGAAAGAAGCTACATATGCACATACGCATCTCACACACACCCGCGCAGTACGCGCCTCCTCGCGTGCGTCTGTGTTCGAGCGCAGTGAGCACCGCTTGCTCCGGTCAATCAGGCTAAAGCCCCGGCCGCTGCTTTACAACTGTAACATCAAACTGCATTGATTTAAAGCTTTCAACCAATCCCTTAGTCTCTTCACATTACTCATCAACGTCATTTTGCGCTGACAGATCGTTGTGCAGGAGCTTCCATGATGGCGTGCTCTTCAACCGTTCAACGTCCTTAAACCGGGATCACCAACAAGAGCACTTCATCAGAAACTCTCTCTAAAGGAAAAGGAAGGAGCTTCCAAAGCGATGATTCTTGTCGTGAGATTGGGATGTTTCGCCGGAAATGGGAACCGGCCGGCAGCTCGGCGAGATGGCCCACACGTGTGTGCTTTTGCAGTTCTTGTGTCCCTCTCTACTTTGTGCTTCTTTTATACTGCAAAGAGCTTTAATACCCTAGTCTAGAATTCATTCGATGTTCAGTCCATCTACAAAACGGATTTGTACACACATAGTACCCTATTTACACTTTTATCCTCACTTTATATAAAAGGGTTAACTCAGAGGTGCTACGTTTGGACTTAATAGATATTATATATTACTATAGCTCATTTTAGACAAGCAATATATGACTGATCCTACCACCACTTCAACATAGGCTACATGGACTTCATACTAATGGTTCGGGATATTACACTCACCTCTTCTTAAGGGCTGACACCATCGACATCACATCATATACACGGTAGATACTTAAAATCACTTCTTGATACACGTCCGTGCATCCAATACCGGCGCATATGCCATAACGTATGTCCACTTCGGGCCCACACATGTTATGCACCATATACCCACGCCGTTGTCTCACACGAGTCCATGCAGCGAAGTTTGATGCTCTGCTACGATTTGTAACACCCTAGTCTAAAATTCGCTTAATGCCCAGCCCACCCACGGGGCAAACCTATACACATAGAGCACTCAGCTTACACTTTCATCCTCACTTCATGTAAAAGAGTTAACTCGGAAGTGCTACATTTGAATCTAACAGATATTATATACTACTACAACTCACTTTAGTCAAACAAAATGTGATTGATCCTACCATCACTCTAACCTAGACCATATTAGCCTTCACACTGACTGACCAGATATTATATCCGGTCAAGGGATGTTCATGCCGAATTTGCTCTCTTAGTCAAAGAAAACGATGTAGTTTTGTGCGATGTTTGTCTGGTCCATTTCATGGACTCAATTTTTTAATCTCTAGCGTGTGCTTTATGTTTACAGGATGAATAAACCATCATTATCGATCTAGTGGCCGAACCTTATGATTTGACATGTTTTATAGGCCATCCATCATTATCGATCTAGTGGCCTAACCTTATGATTTGACATGTTTTATAGGCCTAATGATATCCAAAATCAGTTCACGTTAGCTTGGAAGGTATCAGTAAAGTAAACCCTAGGTTAAGTTGTCCCATTTGTATGTTGATCAGTTGATGTGTTGTTTAACCATTTGACGCATTGACTAGTCTTTTAGCTCGATTAAATAAGAAAAATGCCATTAAGCCCATGTTTTGATGGTTTCTGTTAACAGTTTTGTATGCTGTTAGCTTCCATTGTGGAGTCTTCAGTTCCTACCTAGAACTTATTTGCCTCTGAACAGGGACATAATTGTCGTACGTATTTTCTGTGGCCTATTCCGGTTTGAATTGATTACTTCCCAATTTCTGATAAAAAGACAATTTTAAATGCCATCAATTATGCATATTTTCTTGCAATGTTCTTGAAATGCTCCCGCTGATTTCTATTTGGTAGTGTACTGATGTTACACAGTTCTTTTATTTTTATTTTCTAGAGAGGGTAGTAGATCTAATAGATGCCACAAAAAAGGTAGTATGAAAGAGAAAAATTTAAAGGAAAGGAAACTTTAATTGTTTTAAGCAAAGTGCTTGCAACTTAGAAGTTACATATATGGTTCTCGAGATAAGGTGTTGAGATGTTTCCCTTCCCACATGTATTACAATGCAAGCAACCTAGCTCACATGTGTAGCCTGTAACTAACTGCCCATTTCATCCATGTATATGAAAAACGAAACCAGCATTTACTGATTAATCTGAACTGCCTCTGCATGTGTTATCTACCTGCAGTTTCATACTTTAAACCCCCTGTAATAAATAATTGATCATCTTCTACCCACAAACAAATGTTTGTCTAATGATTGACTTGCAAAAAAATAACTGCAATATCAAACAAATTGATCTGAACTGTCTAAATTATGTACTAATCATTGCAAGGGGGCAGACAGATACTACATACGTAGACATTTGTTTTTTTCTTCGGTGCTTTCTCACTATGGCTTGATGATAATTCCATGAACCAACAACAACTGGCGATGTGAAAGATTTATCTGAAGCAGTTAACGGGTCACATTTCTTTCTTTTTCTCTTTTGATCTGCATTTTCCCCCTAGTGTAAATTGCATGCGTATACAAGTATACAACAAACCAACATGCAGCATTGTGGCAAGTAGCAGACAGTGACACAAGGTCTGCTAAGGGTGTACCAAAAAATGACATCTACAGTCTAAAGATAAATGTCTTCCAAATTTGAAAGAAAAGTTATACCCCATTTGAAAGGAAAAAACTTTTTAGCTAATTAGGTTGGAATCATGGACATGATAGGCCCCCAAAGAAGATATAGAGTCTGAGACTTTTTAACATCCTTAGAAGGTACCAAAATATACATTAAACTAGTACCAAGAGATACTAAAAATTTAAAGGATAAAGAAACTAAGATATATAAAAGTTTAAGGGTAATAAAAACTCTACAAGACTTTTTACCGCCCTTGAGGGGTACCCTGAGTTATCATTAAATTACTCTTAAACTCTTGTACCTCTTGTTACCTTTACCCTTTAAACTTTTGGTATCTCTTGATACTAGCTTAGTGTGTAATTTGATACCTCCTAAGGATGTTAATAAGTCTCGAGAAGATAATGATACGATCAATTGTTAAGAACCAGAGGGGTCCGGGTCCAATTACACCAGTAATGATAGCCTTTTCTGATCGTAAGATGGTTGGAATGGCGAGTTGTTATGCCCAAATTTTTGGCCAACCTCCCAATGATGGGGATTTGGTGCAGGATCCATTCGGCCTCGACTTTGCCTTGCCCTACACTTCATCTACAGCCACACGTGCCATTAGTTCCTTCTTCCTTTTGGTGCACCACCTACCGATTGAGGTGATGGCAATCTTGCTCCAGCATGAACGAAAGCTAAAGAGTGTATATATACACTCACAAGCATTTTGTGCAAAAGAGGTTTTATACTCAGGTCGTCGTGCGCATTGATCATCAGTTAACAAGATTGCTGAAATCTAAATGCTGTATGGAGTATGGACATGGTGTTGATTTAAAAACGTTGCATATGCAGCTATGCACCCCAGAGCACCTGAAGGCTGAAAATAGCTGTCTTCGTAGAACATTTCATACAGTAAAACATGTCCTACAGGGCATGCTTAACGCTGTCCATGTGGACAAATAGACGTACATACGCAAGAGCACTCAAAAATGTACAAAGAGACGTACATAAGATTAGCTCGAAAGGTACTGCCATAACGACTGGTATTCCTGTAAGATTTGTCCTAACATTCCATGGCTAGATTAGTTCTTCAGAGGAGAGAGTTTTATCCTTTTGAGATGGGCAAAATACGGGTGCTTTCTTTCTGGAGGTACTATCCCCTTGTCCTCTCGTTCCCTGTGCAGTTTTCAATCAGTGCATCTATGAGCCTATGACATTACACAAAGCATGAACAATCATAACAGAGTTTGATTCGTAGAGGAACTTCATTCAGGTTCGTACACCAGCAGTGCAGTATGGAGTATTGACTTCAACTTTGTCTTTGCTGGTTGCAGGGACAGGCAATAATACAATAATACTAACAAGCACTTAATTCAAAAAAAGAAAAAAAAGACAAAAGAAAAAAATATGCATGAAATAAACATGTGAAAGTACCTCAGCACTTGGCCACTTGCACACATCTGTTTCTGCATTCTGACGACTTGCGTTTGTTTGACCAAACAGGCAGCCGACAGTGCACTGTACTTTCGCAGAGATGTCACTGTGACGGAATTAATGGCGAAGGGATCATGGGAAATCTCTGCATTGACACCAACTATGAGAAGAGTCCTTTTGGCAGAGAGACTCTACCTTTCTGCTCCAGCTGTACAGCTGTAGCAATCCACATGACAATCCTTGCTTTCTGATGAAGAAAACATGGACAGAGATTTAGTGGAGTTGAAGGGGACTACGAATTTAGCAGTTGGACGGCTCAGATATTTCCCACGCAAATGTACTATAGTGAGTTGCTGTAGCTCACGTTTTTAGAAGATGTGAATCGTTGCATCGAACGGGGGCAGTGGAATGGGGACAGCTAAACTTGCAGTCCCATTCCAACTGCACTGAATCCTTATCCAGAAAACATATAATATCAAGTAAATAACAAGAGACATAGAGAGAGTGTTGCATCAAAAAACGTGGAATTGAGACGGAATCACCGAAGTAATTGGAACAATCACTATGCATGCAGTGCAGATGATGGAATTAATCTTGTAATTAGGAAAGTCTTATTTTTGGGAAAGTTTGTTTTAGGAAAGTTTTGTATTTTGTGATGTGATTAGGCTTTCCTTTTCCTGATTAGTTATTTCCTTGCATGTAATTACTTCCTTACATGTAGCTCTTCCGTGTCATGATAAATAGAAAGAAAAATATTGTGGTTTGATAGAGCAGCAGAAAAAATATTCCTGACTGTTTCCAACATTTGATATCAGAGCGAGGTTCTAATCTTAGTGCCACGCTTGCCCCGGTGTGAGGCCGGCACTACTGCGCCTCGGGGCAGGCTATCGTCGCTGACGGTGGTTGACGGTCACGGGCAAGTGCGAGGAGCCGTGGGCTCGAGAGAGCGCCGCAAGGGCGCGTGCTGCAAGTGCCATCGGACAACACGCGGCGCTACTGGCATCGGTGGTGTAGCTGTGTGCATCGACACGGCCGGATGCGGTGGCGGCTAGCACTCGTCGGGCGTGCCCTTCGGGGGTGAGGTAATCATCGAGCAGGCTTTTGGCGTCGGTGCACTCGCTGTCATGCGTGGGCCGCGAGCGAAGTCATCGCGTGCATGCATACGAGCGTGAGGAGATTAATTTCTTGCAATGAAGCACTTGACTCCCATATGGTCGGCCGTGAAGAAACAAAGTGAGTTTTTGTGTGAGTTGTGTCCACAAAATAAATATGTACATGCGAGTTCCTTCAGAGATGTCATACGCATCAGAAGAGATCATGCTGCACGAAAAGATCAAAAGGAAGCCGTTGCGTGTGTCAAAGTTGACTCCAGAACGTTGAAGAGATGCGTTTGTCGTCCAAAGTCGTGTCCGTCGAAGTTGACTCCGGGGGTGTTGAAGAGGTGTGTTCGCTGTCCAAAGTCGAGTTCGTCGAAGATGAGTCCGGGATGTTGAGAAGATGTGTTCTCCATCCAGTATCAAGTATGTGTTTGGCAAATCGTAGTTGAGACCGGTTGCCTTATTAACTTAGAGTTGTATTACAAGATTAAAGGGGTGATTGATGGAATTAATCTTGTAATTAGGAAAGTCTTATTTTTGGGAAAGTTTGTTTTAGGAAAGTTTTTTATTTTAGGATGTGATTAGGCTTTCCTTTTTCTGATTAGTTATTTTCTTGTATGTAATTCCTTTCTTATATGTAGCTCTTCTGTGTCATAATAAATAGAAAGAAAAATATTGTGGTTTGATAGAACAGCGGAAAACATTTCTTGCTGTTTTCAACAGCAGAAACTGCGTAGGAAAGCATGGCAATAGCACTTGAGTTTGTGTGTACTTCACTTTGATGACATCATCAGAGCCTCACAAGAAGGCAGGAAGGCATCATTGGAAGGACAGGTGCGACTAGATCTAGTGCGTTACTCTCGCCGCTTCCAAATATGCGTTATTCTAATTTTTAAATTTTATTTTAAAATACATACTATTTATAATTTTGAGATGTTTTTTTAGTTTTTTCCCTCTTATACCTTTTTATCTTTAGCTATTTTCAATATCATTTATCATCTTAAGATACACTCCCTCGGTTGTTAAATATAAGGCGTATTTTGATTTTATAAAAGAATTAAGGTTGTGGTGAAATTTAGAAATATATGAGAAAAAAATGCATTATATACTCCTCTTAATTGTCTTGAAAGATAAAAGATATTATTTTGTGTGGGTGGTAATGAATAAATATACATGGTTGAGAGATAATAAATAAGGATATAGTATGAAAGGCTCATTAAATCTAAATACAAGCTTTATATTTCTAAACAATAACATTCAAACCATAGATTTTATATTTATTAACGGAGGGAGTAATAAATAGAGATAGTATTGTCTTTTATAGATGTAACTTAATAGAAGTGCAATAATCTAGAATGGTATGTATTCAGGAGCATTTAAGTTAACTTTAATCTTTCTGAACTTGATGGCTTTTCCTAATCTATTGAGGTTGACCTCAGCATCACGTGGCCCTGGCTCGTCATACTGTGTGCATGTGGATTTTCAGGTTCAGATTCATTCGCAGGATACATTTCCAGTGTAAAGATTCATCATACTTGCAACCAATGCATTTTCAGTCAACTTCTTTCTGCATATTGCTTAACGGTCGGCACCAATTTCGTCAATCGGCATCAAGATTTAGATTCCTCATCACTCAGCATTCAGTGTAACTTACAGTCTGCGGTGCAGCAAAGCAGTCGAAATTTTTATTAGTAATAATTAACAATTCCGTAATTAAAAAAGTAGGAAAGGTGGCTGGGAATTTATTAAAGTAGGAAGGACGCTCCCACGAACAACGTTTAGACGTAGACGCTCTCCGCAACAACGTCCAGTTCCGGACGCTGCACAGAACAGCGTTGACATTCTGGCGCTAGCGGCAAGCCCAACAGCCCATTGATCCTAGCAGTCCATATGTGCATGTTGTTTCGTTAACAAAAAAAAAAAGATAACTAATGCAAAGATCAATTAACTTCCGGGTATGTCCTGACATCCCAAAAAATTGTTGATTGAATTTGTTTTGATTTTAATTGTTTGGTATTTTTAAGACTTTATAACTATTTGTATTGTACTTTTAGCAAATTTTAAATATATGTGTTGGTTTTACGATGTTATAAAATTATTATACAAAAATATAGAGTTGTACGTGTGAACTGTGCATCCCTAACAAAAATTTTCTAGTTCCACTAACTTCCACATTCCATTAATCCTGTATACATTACACTAACGAAGGCATGTTAGCTAGGATAACAACCCTAATGATTTTTTTCAGTAGTCTAGTTGTATTTCATCTATAAAAAAGAAACATAATCTATATGATAATAACAAACACAAGTACACCAAGAGGAGCAAGAGAGGGCATAGATAAAATCATTACATAGCACAAAACTATGCTGCTTTTACCTCTCCGACCATGCAGCAGCAGCGAACGAGGTAGCTGCAACCAAGGATTGAAATATCATATTTCGGACCCCCACAAGATCTAAAGTACAGACCGAAAAAAAAATTGATTTTTTTTAAATGCCACAATACTTCCAATTTTCGGCAAAAAAAATGCCTAAAACCGACGAAATTTCACTCAAATTGGACGAAATTTCATAAAAAAATATCTAGATTTTTCTTTTTTATGGCCGGATTGGACTTCAATTACATCAATAACCCATAATAAAGTGACATTTGATGATAATTTGTCCAAAAAATATTATTTGAGACATTTTAAAATTTTGGTAGAAAAACTATTGGAATTTTATAAAATTGAAAAAGCTTTTTCATACTATGAAAAATTTATGGTACTATCTCAAGAAGTCTAGGATGAAACAGGAGTTTTTTTATAATATTTTAACTTCATTTGTTATCTTTTAAAAATAAAAAACAGAATTAGAATAAACGAGGTAGTAACAGTATCAGAATTTTATAAATTTTTTAATATTTGATAATCATTTGAAAATTTTATGGTAACATTAGTGATGCATCAAGACTATCCATAAAATTTTTCAAAATGTTCTAACATGGTTTGAATCATTTTTCATGCAGTTGAAATTTATCGGCCAGCCTTCAGTTGCACTTTCCGAATTTTTAAAAATTCTTGAAGCTTCATCATCGTATGAAAATTTTACGAGAACATTAATGATGGATAATAACCATGCAAAAAAAATTCAAAAGTTTCTAACGTGGTTTGTACTATTTTTCATTCGGATCAAACTTGTCGGTCAGTGTTTTATCAAGACAGTAACACTGTTTGAATTTTTAAAAATTCCTCAACGTGATAATCATCTGAAATTTTTATGAGAACATCACTGATGTGTTAGGAACCTCCAAAAAATTCAAAAATTTTCGATATCGTTTGAACCATTTTTCGTTCAGTTGAAATTCGCCGAAATTTCGGCAATACCCCCCGGAATTTCGGTTAAAAAAATTTCGGATTTGAATTTTGCCTTTGGAATTCCATCTGTATTTTATCCAAAATAACGAGATTTCGTCAAAATTTTAGATTCCGGTGCAAAATTTTATTCAAAACGAAATTTAAATCCCTGGTTGCAACCAGGGTGGCGACTTGCGAGCAGCAGCACGTAAACACCGAGAGGAGGTAGGGCAAAAACATCCACGCGTACCTTGTGATTGAAGGACGAGGTAACACGTTGTGGTTTTGACTGGTTGATTGGTCAAAGCCAAACCTTCTGAATGGGCTGTTGGGCTTGTGTCTACTGTCTAGCACCAGAAGTTCGACGCTGTTTTTTGCGGCGTCCGGACCTCGATCATTGTTCGCCGGAGCGTTCTTCCTACTTTTTTTTTTTACTTTCCAGCCCACCTTTCCTACATTTTTAATTACAAACAAACAGAGAAAAAGGCAATTCTTGGGGCAGGCTGTTCAGAAAACCCCATCAAGAAAACAACATTGAGTTTTTGGGTTTCGTTGGTTTGCTTCCAATATTTATCAATACTTGTCTTATCAAAATTTATTAGCGTTGACTAAATTTAGCAAGTATTTAGTTTGCTACCAAATTTTGGTAAGATTTCTTTCTTCCTTGGTTCTCTAGTCATTTTTTGCTCATCGTTGATCAAAACATTAGGAGTCAATTTGGTGACTAAATTTGGATAGAGTTGAGTGAGACAAGTTTAACATCAAACCAAACAAGCCCAAATTTGTAAGCTACTTCTCAGTTCTCGCATACAAAAACACCCCAATATTTTGCATTTCACAAGCAACTCCTCCCGTCTTCTCCTACCTCTCGCCCTTACCAGTTACTACCTCGTTTTCTTTCCCTTTTGTTACCAACTGTACTCGAGTGAGATCCATATATAACCAAGCAACTACTACTGCCCATCTCTCTCCCCCTCCCCCTCTAGAACCAAGGGTTGCTGCGAGGGGGAGAGCGAGAGAGAGAGAGGGTGCTGGGAGAATAAGGGGAAGGGTTGGTGGTTGCTTCTTGGAACCGAGAGGCGACATTGGAGTTGGGAGTACTTGGTTCTTTCGTTAGGACAGGATCGAGGACAAAGGAGAGAAGAGGAGGTGGGGGGACATTGGGAGGCACTGGAGAGGTGGCTCCTTTGCTTCTAGTCGCTTCTTCTTCTTCTTGGGGAGAGAGGGAGAGAGAAGTGGGAGAGGAGATGGGCGAGATGGTCATGACCGGGTATGGGCTGGACAAGGCGGTGCGGTGCAGCGTCAGCTTCGACACGCCGTGCGGTGGGCTGCTGCGCGAGCTCGAGGTCCGTTTCTCTGCAAGAAGGAAATGTGGTCTGGTTTCTGTTCATGGCATCCTTGATTTACTTGTTTGATGGCGAGAGCAGTGCGTATTTGGGAAGAAAACAAAAGGTTTAAAAGATTCTGGGTCTTGATTTTCTTGTTCGTTTCAATTATGAAGCAGCCGTTTTTGTCGGGAACGAGGTTCTTATAGGAACAGTGTGGATTCTGTGGGTTGTTTTAGAGAACGCTGCAGGTTTTGGTGAGCCATCTGGTATCTTGATGTCTTCGCAATTTGCAGATGTTCTTTTCAAGACAAGCATGATTTTTGCCCAGAATGTGCTTAAAAATCCAATATTTTTTGTTGTTCTCTTCAACTGCAAGCTTCTTGTTTTGTCTCCCAAAAAGGTCGCAGTCTTTTGAAGAGATATTAGGATTTTGAGAAGAACAGCAGGAATTTGTTGCGTCTGCTTACAACTTTCTTGATTTCTGCTTTAAAGGTGGAACCTCTGATTTACTGTCGAGCTTCTGTCTTGATTTGTATGTTTCTTAAGAAGCAACGGAGACGCAAAAAGATTTACTTTGCCTTCTGACTTCAACTGTTGGAATTACGAATTTGGAGGTGAAAGGGGCTTAAAAATATCAGTTCTGATTATGCCACTGTCTGATGTAGCACGAGAAAGGAAAATAATGTTATGTTTGCTAATACATTTGCATAGTGGCATTAGGTGTGCTCAAAATTGGAAATTGTAACCGGAAGGTTATTACTTGCTGATTATTTAACCCTCTGATGTCGCAAAAGAAAGAAGAGTATTGTTATGCTCCCAAATTTTAGAAAGTTCTGAAGTAATAGAAGAAAACCAAAATAATTTTCCAACATCAATACTATCCAGAGAAGTGGGGCCTGGTTAGGCAATGCAAAGGCACATTCCCATAGCTGTCTTATGAACATTATATTTTGTATGTTCTATAGCCCTAAATGAGTTTTTTGTTTCCTTTTTCTTGTCTGTTTGGTGTGGGTTGCGGGCAAGCTTTGTTCAACAAAAGTCCTGCCAGTTAGAGTTTTTTGTTGATCATGGTATTCCATTTCATGAAGTGTCACAACAATACCCATCAACAATCACTCTATTGATCAGATTAATAAAATCCATTTTGATTTCAAAGATGCTGAGACTATTTAATTACTAAGTCGCATGCAGTGATTGCAAATGCTGTTCATGTACTTGCAAAGTCTTTTATTTTCTTATGAATATTACGAGTTTATATGCCATTTTTATATTGTTTCACTTCCACTTGTTTGATTATCTGACACATGACTTTTGTTTTAGCAAATATGGACAGAGATTGGGGAGCGTGAAGAAGATAAAGATCGCATGTTCCTAGAACTCGAAACAGAGTGCATGCGCGTGTATCGTCGAAGGGTTGATAGTGCCAATGCTGAGAGAGCCCAGCTCCGTCAGTCATTGATGGCTAAAGAAGCAGAGATTAAAGCTTTAGTGGCTTCAATAGGTGAAAATACCCCGCAATTTAAGGTAATTTCTGTCATAATTTCTATTCTTGCCTCTTGTTCAAGGCCTTGGACCTACAGAGCTTAAATATGTGCTCATGTGTCATGTAATTCTATGTTTTGGTTTGTCTACGGAGCCGCAGATATTGGTAGGTGCATTGTGTACAATAAGTAATGAAATCATTGTTGATGTCATGCTGCACCTTGTGTAGAATATATCATATTATGCGGGTTGGCCGTCTTTTTTTCAGTTAATGCTGATAAGATAGCATTGTGACATGAACAGCTGAGTCATTTGGTTGGTATGTAGTCATGTCAGATGGGTACATTAGAAAAAAAAAGTAGTATAGAACTTGGTTCGAGGGACCAAATTTTTTTCTGACTAGAATCTGTATAATTGTTAACCATCTACTTAGTTGAATATTTATTGGATACTTTTTATAATTTAAGCCTACCTGGATGATGCATCTAAATTTTTCTTTTACACACTAGGTTGACTATGCAACATATTTGTAGTGATAGTACAGTGGGCTTTCATGTGAAATTCCTTTTGTTGATGGCATTTTTGCGAACAAAGCTGTGGGGTCTTGTGACCCACAGCTTCTACTTGCACCGGCCACTGCCTACAGAAGTTCATTGATTTTGGAATGTTTAGGATAAGTGGATAACATTATTAAAGTACGCCAAACAAAACTGAAATGTTATGCTTTTGTGTATTTCAGATACTCTCTGTTAGATGTTTGAGAATCATGAAGATTCATCTTGCGACTGACATCATTGTACAATATGAAGAAACTGGCATATTACATTTTTTGAGTAATGTGGGATGTTCATGTGTAGGTGGATGAAAAGCATACATCGTTGAAAGAACAGCTTGCTGCAGTGACACCTCTCTTGGAAGATCTTAGGGCAAATAAAGAAGAAAGAATCAAACAGTTCGCAAATGTGCAGTCTCAAATCGAGAAGATAAAAGCACAAATATCTGATTACAATGATCTGCATGATGATAATTCGGTCAAACATCTTAAGGATGACCATGACTTGTCAAACAGGAGGCTTGCTGATCTTCAAATGCAGCTGCGCAATTTACAGAAAGAGAAGGTAATAATGATCGTAAGTGGTTATTTCCGTATCTTGCTTCAGTCCAGTCATCTTATCAAGATGTAACCTACAACTTCCCACACAAAGAAGATGCATATGACTAGATGTTATGATATGGGTGAATAATGGATTTCAAGATATTTGTAAGCAATAAGCATTTATGTGTTGTAACCATTATATGTTTACCTACTGCTTTAACCAGAAACTTCACTGCCAAGATGCTGAAAACTGTAGCAATTATATAGTTGAATGGACAATTCATGATTTTTTTAAAACTGAATCCCTTTCTTGTCTATGCCATATTAGTAAAAACAATATTTTTTCTCCATCCCGTTTTGTTCAGTCTGATCGCCTTCAGAAGGTATTCATATATGTGGATGAAGTGCACTGCCTATGCGCTGTACTTGGGATGGATTTTGCAAAGACGGTAAAAGATGTGCATCCAAGTTTGCATGGAACCAACTCAGAGAATTCAACAAATATCAGTGATAGCACTCTTGATGGTCTTACTCAGATTATCCTGAAGCTCGAAGCGGAAAAGAAAACAAGAGTCTCGAAGGTGTTCCTCTTAGCAAAACTACCGTGGACTCAATTTTGTTTTGTAGCTTCTCTAACTATTTGGTAATTGTGTTCAGTTGCAAGAAATTGTGGAGAAACTCCACAACCTATGGAATCTGATGGAGTCAACTGAACAAGAGAGGAGACACTTTGCCAAAGTAGCAGTTGTTCTTGGATCTACTGAGGAAGAGATTACTTCTCCTAGTATCCTGTCATTGGACACAATTAAGGAGGTTTGGCAACTATCTATGTGTTACTTGGTTCTTTACAAGCTGTAATTCGAACTTATTAGTATTATTATTGGATTCTTTAGACAGAAGAGGAAGTCGAAAGACTAACTAAACAAAAGGCAAGTAGAATGAAAGAGCTTGTTCTTAAGAAAAGGTTAGAACTAGAAGATATCTGCAGAAATGCACATATGGAGCCTGATATGAGCACATCACCAGAGAAGATCATTGCTTTGATTGATTCTGGTGTGTATCCTGCTGATATCTTTCTCTCGCGCATACAATTGAATACTGCTGATGATGAATATCTTGAATGATCTAGGAACTTTATATGTTCAGGTCTGGTAGATCCTTGCGAACTTCTTTCCAGCATTGAAGCACAAGTAGCACAAGCAAACGAGGAGTCCCTAACAAGGAAAGATATCATGGAGAAAGTAGACAAATGGCTATCAGCTTGTGATGAAGAGACTTGGCTTGAGGAATATAACCAAGTATGATTCTTTTATCCATGAAAATATGCTATTGCAGGGTGCATCAGTTGAATATGATTTGCACCTTTTCCTCTATTTGGCAAGTTAATACTGAATATTCAGATACACTTTGGCTGACAACATATAATGCACATCTCAGCTGTGAATGTCCTCTTCAATGTTTGCATGGGTCCTATCTGCAGGATGATAACAGGTACAGTGCTGGCAGGGGTGCCCATTTGAACCTCAAACGTGCAGAGAAGGCAAGGATACTTGTTCAAAAGACTCCAAGTGAGTCTTCTTTTCCGAAGCTTTTAGATAACACTATTTACTTCAGTTGAACACAGGTGCATTCTGTTAATTTATTTTTGTGAACTGGGCAAGTGGTTCCAAGCAGGGTTCACAAAATCGAAAATTCGATTTTTGAACGATTTTTTATTTTCAAAAATCAGCAAAAGCCAGTCGAAAATCGGTAGAAACCGAAGAAGTTTGAATTCAAAAATTTTGAACTCGGCGGTCAAACTACGGCGAAAATAAAAACGAAAATCGAGCGATTTTCACCCGTTTTTGACCGGTTTTCGTCGATTTTCAATTTTCGAGCAATTTTATTCGATTTTCAACACACCGAAAGAAAATTGAAAAAAAAATTCGAAAAATTTGAAGAAAAATTCAAAAATCCCAATTAATCTATAGAACACCTAGAGAAATTTCAACAATTTTTGAAATCATTTAGTGCTTCTAAAAAAATCAAAAATAGCAATTAATGAAAAGGAACAAAGACACTGACTGATTTTTATTAAAATTTACAAGTTTGATAATGCTCTGAAATATTAATGGAATCATAATTAATGCCCAAGGATATGTGCTAAAATTTTCAGAAATATTAGACTTCATTTAATACCGCTATAAAATCAAAAACATAAGAGCTTATACAATGACAGTAGCACTTTTAGAATTTTTAAAAAATAAACAGGTCTGATTATGATTTGAAAATTTTACAACATCATTATCATTTCCTTAGGACATCACACAAAAATTTTCAGAAATATTAGACTTCATTTAGTGCCCCTAAAAAATAAAAAACAGAAGAGCATATATTCTGACAGTATCATTGTCAGAATTTTTTAAAAATACATAGGTTTGATAATGATCTGAAAATTTTACAGAGTCATTAGTATTGCCTCAGGACCTCACACAAATTTTTTTAACACTTTTTCATAATTTTTTCCAAAAATTTCTGGTTTTTTTTTAATTTAAATTTGAATTCCACCGGTTTACCGAGGGTTTTAAAAGCCAAACCAGCTTGATACGCTCGATTTTCACGAATTTCGAGCGATTTTTGTCGATTTTGTGAATCATGGTTCCAAGTCTAGATATAATGTTTTTTATGTAACTATACTGACATACTTCTAACATGATCAACAAGCACTTCATGATTCATAAGTACAATCTACTTGGTTTTTTTGATATAGATCAACCTATAGTCACTCGCACACTTGATATGTAATATGATCAGAAGATACGTTTTTTTTCTGCAGCTATGATTGAGAACTTGATAACCAAAACATTTGCCTGGGAGGATGAAAGAAATATGCCATTTTTATATGACGGAGTAAGTCACTGAGCTAGCTCACCATATTTATCTGACATCAGGTACACTGGATCTGCTCTAATAATCAGATATGTTTAATTTGCATGTTAAGGTTCGTCTGGTTGCCATTTTGGAAGAGCAAAAACTCAGAAGGGTACAGAAGGAGGAAGATAAGAAACGATACAGGGTATAAATTATACCACATCTACTCCTTTTGCATTACATCTACAAGAAAAGAGTCCTCAATCCTTTTACGTGTGTTGATTAATTCTTACTACAGGACCAGAAGAAGCTGCAGAATCTATTGCTTAAGGAGAAAGAGCTGATTTTTGGGTCCAAGCTTACTCCGAAGAAGACAAGCAGCTTCAATAGGAGGACAAGCAGTCATCATCCAAATGGAAATGGAGCTGGTTTCATGACCCCTGTGCCCCGCAGAGTTTCTGCGTGCAGCACCACTCCTGAGCTTCTTACACCACGCTCATATTCTGGCCGGCGCAATAACTACTTTAAGGAGAACAGGCGGTTGACGGCTGCACCGCTGAACTTCTCAACGATTTCAAAGGAGGATAGCATGTCATCCTTTGCCTCCATTAGCGGCTCAGAACCTGATTCTCCATTGCTTTTGCACTGAGTGTGAGATCACCAAACCGTTTGGAGTGATGTCCAGGATCTGTCACAGGACTTCTGCTGATCTTGATTTTCAAGATGCTTCATTTCTGGTTAGGGAGGCGACTTTCTTGGCGAGAAGGATGATAAATGAATGCTAGTCCTCAAGATTGGACCATTGTGTGTGAGCTGTTGACGTTGCTAATGAGTGACGACAGATTGCGACAGGATTTAGATAAGATTGCTTGTAGATATATGACCTAACATTTGTTGTGTTGTTGTACTTCCAGCTACGTTGATCAGTCGTTTGGTTGGAAAACATGCGAAAGTTGTGCAATGTATTTGTTTTGTCCTAATGATTTTTTAAAACTTTTGTATTTCTGGTTGTGTGTCATTTTTTTGCATGTGAAAAAAGGGGGTTGATTTTTATCGAAAAAGGTGCTGTATTTATTCTACAGGTTTCCAACCTGATGTCTTGTACTCTTTATCTATTGGATCACAGATTGTGTACTATGGTCTATGCGAATCAACATCGTCTTTCAGCCAGGCAACACAGTGTGTAACCTATTGGATCACAATTCACACAAGCAACAGGTTGAGACACTTGTATGCTTTCTGAAGAACCAATATATCGGATTTACATTCATATGTTTCCAGCAGTTGAATATGAAACATATGTTGTTGTGCTAACGCAATATAAGTTCAAGGATGGCTGATCAAATGGTGATCATCTTATCTCATTTCAAATGGTTAGTTTTCCCAGAGACTTACCCGTCCGTCATACCAACCAGCAACTTATAAATTAGTGATTTTGCAGGTCTAAAGTAATAGGAAAGATTAAGCAATAGTGCAATACAAGGAAGAATGAAATAAAAAGTTAAAACATCAAAACAACAGAAAACCTGCTGGTTTTCAACATACTTATCTTTGTCCAGGATTTCCTAGAAAATGAGAAATGTTCATAATCAGATTTCCAACAAAATGCTTGAAATGCCAAGCTAAGCTACAGATGCTCTAAGCAGAATTATTCGAAGTATGCAAACAAGATTATCGTTTGGTGTTGTGTAAGTACTTACACCACCACTTAACCTATCCGGTTGCGTTTGGTGTCGCTTCTCTACTACAAATGCAAATAGAGAAGATAAATAGGCAACATTGATTCATTCTAGTCCCTAAACACAAGCTAATTTTGTGTACAAACATAGGAGAACCGACATGGTGTACAAAACTCTACTACCCAACACATTCTGCCGACATGACGTTTGAAGGCAACTGCAACATAACCTGCAAAAAAAAAAGGACCAAACAAAATTAATCATGCGCTATTGGTCCATTTGTCTAACAAAGAAGGATGTGAGAAGTAAGTTAGTTGCTTCTGTCTGTCCAAATTCATGCGCTATTGGCCCATTTTTCTAACAAAATTTGCTTTGATTTGGCCAAATTATTGTGCTATGGCTTCAATTTGGGATTTTAACTAACTTAGTTCTCTTAGGTCATTTCGTGTATTCTAGTATTTATTTGAGTGCTCCTGCTCTAGCTATTGCCTGTCAGGACAGGCGCTGTGCCTGACCTTCATCTAGAACCCCTTCCGCGTCGGCCCGGTGGTGCGAGCATTGGCTCCCTGTCCATATTGTCCTATTTGAAATGTTATGCTTCTAGAGGCTGGTAGTATTTATGATCAAGCCAAACCAAAAATGTTCACTCGGATCATCCTGAAATGATTTTGTCGTTCACAATGAATGCATACTTCAGAAATCATACATGGCCCATACAAACATCTTATCCAGATTTTGTTTTAATCCATGTTCAGAGACGTCACAACGGGCTCACATTATGTTTTGTTTTTCCTATTTGTTGTAATGAAACCCATTGCTCAGTGCTCACCTTGTGTGGGAAGAAGCAAAGAAATCAAGTAAACATTGCACAAGAAGCACGGAAATCACCACAAAAACACTGACCTGGGGCCACCTCTTGCGTACATGTTTCTCAGATCCATACGAACATGTTTGTTTTTCTCCCGTTGTTTTCTTCGCTTAGTTCAATTCTATGGTTGTTACATGGGATATCTTCTTGTGCTCTTTTCTTTCTGATCTCTTTTCTTTTTCTTTTCCTTTTTCTTTTTCTTTCTTTAGTGTTCTTCTCCCTGTGAGCTATGGGGTCATTAATGGAGTACTAGTACTCATTCTGTGGAAAATTTTCTCTTCCTTTCTTTTCTCTAGCTTTTCTCTCGGTTCTCCGCGCTATCCTCCCTCCTTTTGTCCAGTGTTCTTCTTCCATGCATCTTTTCTTGTGCGACGCACATATTATGTGATATTTTTGCATATTAATAAGCCCAGGTTTTTGTGTTGGCTAAGAAAAAGTTTGGCTTTATTAGTTTTTTAACCGGGCTGACAAAATTTAGGCTTTATTGAATTTTTACTGGGCTGTCAAAAATTGATCTCTATTACTATTATGTTTCAGGGTTTCAGAAATTCGGGCGCTCCGGCACTGTATTGTTTTGAGGTATTCAACGGTTTGAATTCTCACTCTTAACGGGCGGCCCACGTACCAGCAAGCCGTTAACGGGTTGGTTGCAATTTGATTTTTGTGGACCCGATACATAATAGTATTGGCCCATCTCCAAAATAATCAGAAACAACACAAAAGAAACAAGAGATATAGTCTCACGGCTGGGAAAAATCTACTGAAACTTGCGTTGTTTTCAGTCGCCAGTGCAATAGACATGTTCTTGAAATAATCAAACTCTAAGAAAAGACGATCGCTAACTGTAACTTACTAAAAAATTTTAAAATGGAGAAAAAAATTTAATTGAGACTAGGATTTCAATTTAAATTTCTACCTTTTTCCTTATTTTCTTGAATTTTGGTCTTTTGGAAAGAACATTTACATTATTGAAATTCTCTCTTCCAAAATGAACAAACTATAAAAATGAATTTGAAGTATGATCTTAAATTGAATTTCCATTTTTCCTGATTTTTTTCTTGGATTTTAGTCTATAAGAAAATCAATTTTCTTAATTGAAAAAATCTGTTTTCCAAATGATGAAGACCAGAATCACATAAGAGTAAAATCTAGAGAAAATTTATCCAGACCCTAAGACATGTCCAGAGTCTGATAAAAAAAAGTTTCAAAGCAATGTGAGTGCATTTAACTCTGATAATAAGTGAAGAACAATAAATAAGGACTACGAATAGTAGGTTAGTCGGAATTTATTAAAAAATTAAAAATTAGATAACTCTTTAAAAAAATTCTGACTTTCCCACAGTACCTAGGGAACCGACATGAAGATTTTTAGAAAAATAAAAGCTCATTTGGTGAATTTTAAAAATCAAAAATAGAAAATGCAAATAACTCAACAGATCAGTGTCATAATTTTATAAAAATATCTAGGATTGATCATCCTCTGAAATTTTTATGGAAGCTCCTAATAACCAATAGGATCACACAGGAAAAGTTTATATAAAATAAATCTCATTTGTAACTCCATAAAAGTAAAAGTCGGAAAACCTAAAACTATGACAGCATGCTTGTCAGAATTTTAATAAAATACACAAGTCAGATCATGATCTAAAATTTTAAAAGTAGGGTAGATATGTCCTCCAGACCATTCAAAAAAATTTCAAAAATATTTAAGCACGATTAACGGCTCAATCAATGTAATGAGCCCTATCTATCCAGAGGAGAGGACTTCATTGCCTTTTTGTGCTCTCACGAACAAATGGGATCCACCCTAAGCTTGATCCACCTGGCAGCACCACAGCATAGCCTTCCCTACCCTTCCTCTTAGCCCGACGCTGCCAAGGCAAGCTAAAGTCGGTGGAGACGCTGCCATTGCTAAGATTGTCAAATCAACTATCGTGCACATGCTTCAACGTTGAGCTCATGCTATGTGAACTTGACCCCACCGCCCTACCACGACATGACCTCCCCCATGCCCCTGCCACAGTGAGGCATCGCCCCATGCCCTACACCGAGAACACCGCACCATGCCACCCTATCTTCCTTGTTGGCCGAGCTCACTCCCTATGGCACCAACCTTGCCGCGCCTATTTAAGACCGGCCAAGCCTCACATAGCACCCTACACCCCTTCTAGAACTCCACTACCCGAGCTTAGCACTCAATTTCGCTTCTAGAGCCGTCAATGCCAAAGAGCACGAAAAAGGGGGGTAAAACCCAGTTCAAGTGACTCGGTGAGAAATCTCCCAATTCTTTGAGCTCAGATCATCTCCGTGCACCACTGATCCTTGTGCGCACCTTGGTTTTAGCTATCATCAGCTATAATGCCACCGCCTCCTGATCATCTTCTCTGCCTCTAGCCACTCGGTTGGAAGCTATTCTGGCCAACCCCCAACATCATTAACTAGTAAAACGACCTTCCCTGTGTCCATTAATGCTGATGCCACCCTTACCCGAGCACCATCACGCACCTAGCGCCATCACAGTTAGTCACTAGTCCCATCTCCGCCCCTCATCGTTGCTAGCCCTCTGCAGCACTGCTCTGCTATCATTGGGCATCGCCCTAAGGTCCCCGTGACACCTCCTAGCTCGTCGTGCCCCCGCCTGAGCCCGGCCAGACCGCCATCGCCAGCGGGACCCCTTTGTTCTATGCCACTGACTGCGGGAACCCTCTGTCAGTCGGCGCGAAGGCTTGAAACTGTTTAAATGTGAAAATATGCTTTCCATAGTTGAAAACGTACTATTCCAATTTAGGGCAATTTTCAGAACAATCAAAGTTCAGTTGTTTATAACTTTTACGTTTAAAGTCCAAATTCAGTGAAGTAAATTTCTAAATTCGTATAAAATCATTTAGTTTTAGAATGTATAAAAATATTTATTATTGAATCAAATTTTGAATTAATTTAATTAAAATTTGAATAAACCCTAATATGGATACTATTTCAAATATGAAAACCATAACTCCTAAAATAATGAAATGAATTTCTACATGTTCCTGAGACCATAAGAAACCCATTTCTATAAAATATTTAGATTTGAACTTAGTTTAAACTTAATTTATAAATAGGTCATTATTCAATATATAGAAACAAAAATAGATATTAGTCGTGCATTTAAATTAAAATTTTGGTGAAACAAATTCCTAGACCTAGTTTAGACCATAGTATCCCTAATTATGCAAAAACATTTTATAATTAATTAATTTTGAATCAAGTGTGTATATAACCTTGCTTTTAATACACACATGAATATCATATAGTCAAGTTACACAAATAAATGATAATGCATATAAAACCAGCTCGAATATGCTTTATAGGTCCTAATGTTACAAAAATGAATGTACATAAACATGTTCTGCACATTAACCCTAATGGAAACATAATTTCGTGTAATATAAAACATAAGTATAGAATATAAATGCTAATAAAAATGAAACCAGTCTATAAACATTCTAAAGGTCCAGATCATCTAATCTTGCAAAAGTATTTAATGTTTAACTTACGATTAAACCAAGTTTGTAAATGACCTTATGTTCTATGCACATATGATTAGAATATAGTGAAAACACTCAAATAAAGAATAATACATGTAAAACCAACTTTTAAAATGCTCCCTAGATAAGACCATCACATAATGTATAAATAATTATATTTAAATATGCTTTGCATCTGAATCCTATTATAAGCCAACCCTGTGTCATACGGACCCTAAAATCCATAACACAAACAAATGGACTCAAATAATAAGAAATCAATATTCAAAACCTTTTTATCACTAGAACCTCCTATTTTGATTTATTCTTGAATTTGGTTTCATTTGACTTCTTTTTGCCTTTAAATGTTGTTGTACGTAATCATGTGTAGACGCAGACGTATCCGAAGCTACGATAGTCGACCACGACCCCGAGTCGATTCCTGAACCTACAGAGCAAGGCAAGCACCCCTTTGACCATGTTGATCCCAGTATTTAAATTAATTTATGTTGTTTTGTCAAAACTATTATGAATGCACGTATTTTCTGTAAATTTGCTATATTGTAGTACTGGTAGATATAGCTGTTATCTCATAGAACTTCCTTAATAATTATTGATATGTGAACCTTGATAACCCTAGAATAAGGTTAGACAATACATAATGTCAACATGGGTATATGCGATTACTTAACGTTCATGCTTAGTGAAGGACCATGTGGAGATCCATCCATGTTTGTGATGAGTATTTGACTTTATGTGATCTAGGATAGTTTAGATTTGAGTTTGGATTTAAAATGGATTTCAAGTTGAAAGTATTTTTGTGTCGGCATGATAGGTTACGCTAGGCCAAGTTTAATCGACTTCATGTTTGCGCCGGACCAAATGTTGCATGAGTTGCATTTGCACCGGACCGGGTAGAAATGATTTGCATTTGCGCCGGACCGGGTAAAATTATTTGCTTTTGTGTCGGACCGAGTTAGGACAGACTTCACGTTTGGGCTGGACCAAGTGAAATGAGAAACAGAGAGTTTCCCATTTGCGTCGGACCAAGAGAAATGAGAAACAGAGAGTTTTCTATTTGCGTCGGACCAAGGTAAGAGGGAAACAGAGAGTTTCCCATTTGCACCGAACTGATTTTTTCGCGCCGGACCAAGTCACAGTGACTTTCACGTTTACGCCGGACCGGTTTTGACAGCCGGCAGTAATTAGCGTTTTTGAAGGTCTTCCCTTGCTAAAAATATTATTTGGTATACATGAAAGTTGTAGAGAATTTCAAGACGCATCTTTTTCATGTTCACAAGTTTTTCATTTGAGCAACATAAAAGTTCATAGAAAATCGGGAAGGTTAATAGAGAATTTCACGTTTGCGGCGGACCAGTTTTGACAGTGTGCAGTAATATGCCTTTTTGAAGGTCTTCCCGTGCTCAAAAAATTATGTGTTCTACATGAAAGTTGTAGATAATTTCGAAACACAACTTTTTCATGTTGACAAGGTTTTCATCTGAGCAACATAAAAAATATAAAAAATTAAGAAGATTACTGTTGTATTGAAAACATGATGTTTGCATTTGGTTGAAGTGTTTTGGTCTGTTTTGGTCTATTCTAACCTCAATTCGTGATCGAATTGATGCGCTGGGTTCATGGTGGAACCAAGAAGGGTTTTTTTGTCTTTGTGGATGTAGGACTTCATTTGGTGGTCATGGTGAGGCGAAGGGAGGCTGGAACTAGGCATGGGATGGCCGGAGGTTCAAGTTAGCCGGATGTTCGCCGGAAGATGGTCGAAGATGAAGTCGGTGCAGTCCCAAGAGACAAGAGATCAGTGGAGAAGCTAGCTTATCACTACTTGGATCAAGGAGAGTTGTTGGGTTGCAGTTCTGGAAGATAGAGTAGTGGATAAGTGTAGCTTGCTTTGAGATCCGTGCAAGAAAACCCATGTTATGGTGGGTTTTGGGTTAGCCTTTGCATGGCTGGTTGAGTGGGTTAATCCTAGCCCTTGATGGATGCTCTATGGTTTAGAGGCTCATCCAAAGGTGGTAGGTGGCCCAAGAGTTGTCTAAATAGAGGTGGAGGGGTAGCCTTCCCCCTTTGAAGGTTTTGAGGGTTTTTATGCTCCTTTGAGCTTTGCCCACATGAATGTGAGGCTTTGTAACCTCTCCTTCCATAAATGAAATGTTCTTCATTTATGTTCATATTTTATTTCCTTTACGTATTTACATTACGCATTTAAATTCCGCAATTTAAATTCCGCATTTACTTTTTTGCAATTTACATTTACGCAATTTGGATTTGCCTCCCCTCCTTGTAATTGCTTACGAATCTTTTGTTGAGGTTTATGATTGATTCTTTCTTGAAATCCTGTTTCAATCATCTAGGCTATCCATGCGTTCTTATTGCAAGAAGTTGATCTTTTGCGTTCTTGAATTCTTGATCTTGTAGATTGCGTATCCTTGAGTTTCTTTGTATTCTTTTGCTTGCTGGGACGTGCGGAAAGTCATTCAAGATCACTTTGATCATCAAAACCCCACGAGCAAGCCTTGATCGAAGTTCTTTCGATTTTTGACATCATTCCCGATTGAACTTGGAATAAGTGCGACATTCTTCCTTCATTGAGTTTGGCAATGGATCAAAAGGTCGAACTTTGAACGTCATTCCCTTAGATTGAAGGTCAGTGATTTTGTGAAAATTGAACTCAAATCAAGGCGATTTCTTTGAGTGAAAATCGCATTTGTGATCTTAATTCATTCACCCCTCGATCGCCAGCGTGAGTTCAACAAGTTTGAACAACAAGCCTCCTATTTTTGGTTGATTTTCCATTTTGTAAGTCTTGATGTACAGTGTTTATGGCGAAGGTGATCGTTCCTTTACCAAGATCTTGCTAAGGCGATCTTGTCTTAGCCACGTATTAGTTTCATATACCACGATGCTACCGGATAATGCTCGACGACATTTCTTGACCGCGGTGAGAGTCTTTGAGTGTTTGATCGTTTGTTTGGGAGATGAAGATGACCACCATCAAGGACACCACCGACTTATTGACTTTGACTCTTGACGGGCTTTATTCCCGCCTCAAGACTCATAAGATCGATGCCGTCTCACGGAAGACGAAATCTTAGTCGATGGCCTTGGTCACCGATCCCATTGGATCTTCTTCTTCTGATCCTTCTATTGGTTTCTCTCTCTCCGCCCTTTGCGAGCTAAGCGATGACCAACTGGAAAAATTTCCAGAAAATGAGCTTGCTCTTCTCGCTCGCAAGTTTTCTCATGCACACAAGAGGGTGAGAGAGAGAGAAAGAGAGGCGGCATGATCACATGCTTTGAGTGTGGTGGCACTAACCACATTCGGGCTAATTGCTCCAAACTGGAGAAGACTAAGAACGATGCTGGCGGTTCGACAAAGAACGACTACATCGACAAGAACCGCAACAAGAAGCCTCAAGTTCGTGAGCCAGCGCGTGAGAAAAAGTACCGCAACTTCTCCAAGAACAAGAAGCTCTTCCACCCCGTCCTCGCTGTGCTTGACGACATCAACCTCTCCGACACGGAGACATGGAGCGACGAAGGCGAGGATGAACCGCAAGAGAAGAAGGGCGATGACGACTTCTCCGGCATGTGCTTCATGGCCGACGCCAACGGCATCAGCGACTCCGAGCTCTATAGCGACTCGGAAGAGGTACCCTCCTATGACCAGCTCAATGAAGCTTTCTGCAAATTAGGGAAATTTCATGCTAGAGCTAGGTGTATGGAGCTAGAGAAGGAAGTAGGTACCTTGACTCGGGAATTAGCTTCTCTTAGATCTTCTCCTTCTCGAGTCACTGATGATTGTTCCTTGTGTGATGCTCTTCTTGTGGAGTTGGAGAACCTAAGGACTATGCATGATAGTGTGTTGTCTGAATTAGATAGTCTTATGTTGAAGAATACTAGCGATAATTCTGTTGATGCTATTCCACTAGATGCTAGTTTTATTCATACTCACTCTACTCCATCATGCTCTAATTGCCCTAAATTGCTTGCTGAAATTAATGCCATGAGCGATCACCTTAGGAAGCTTTCTTCTAGAAACGATGAACTTAAAATGCATGCTTCTAAGGACCAAGTCAGCTCATGTGAGGGTTGTAGGCAACTAAAACTTGACAATAAATCACTAAATGTCAAGTGTGCTAAACTTGCGAAGGACTTACTAGATAAGTCACAAGAAAGTTGCTTGCGATGTAATGTGATTGAGCGGGACTTGGATAAAATCCATGTCGAACTTAGGAAGAAGTTAGAAGACCAAGCCCATAGGATTAAAAATGCATCTTGCGTTTCTTGTGAGGCCCTCAAGATTGAGGCAGCCGTGCTGAGGGAGAAAAATGCACGTGCTGAGGGAGTTTCTCTTTCTGGTTCTTCTTCTTCCTCTCTACCCTGTTCTTCATGTGCCTCTTTCTTCCGGGAGTGTGAGTATCTCATGAGCACTCTCGAGAAGTTTGTAGGAGGCAAGAAGAAACTCAATCTTATTGTAGACCAATCCAAGATTAGCAGATTTAATCAGGGTCTAGGATTTGACCCCTTGGAGCACGCTCGGGCGCATCCTCCCACTATTGTGCGCGGCTCCAAGAGTGGTGAGATTGTGATAGCTCTCAGAGTGAGTACCACTATGTTTAGGTCTACTGGGGTTGTCCATAGGACTTCTGATCAGAAGATCGTTACTCCTGTTGCTTCTGCCTCTAGTAAGGCGAAGTATACATGCACCTTCTGTAAGAAAGATGGTCACCTAGTATATTTCTGTTTCAGGCGCGCCAAGAACACTCGCGCGTGAGCGTGTTGCTGCTCTTAGGGGTATTCAGGGTCATCCTCGGACTCTGAGTGCTCCTAAGGCACACACTGCTTCTAGACAAGTTAGAGAGTCGCCTGTTTTTTGGCAGCGTCCAGGACTCGATTTTCATGCTGTTTCTTCGAGTTTTAGTCCTGGAGCTGCTCATGGTCAGTCTTTCTGCCGTCCTCTTGATATTCTTTGTTTTTTCCATCGAGGTAGATATCAGCGGTGTGAGGTGTTTTCTGGTAGGAGATTTAGGCAGCCTCACTGGGATGGTCCAGCCTTTGCATCACGACGGGCCAACCCAGTTTCAGCTCCTAGATCATCTACTAGAGTTGCTACTGATCGTGTTAGGGTTAAACATCAGAGAGACACTTGAGTCCGTCTTCTTTTGTGGCTGGTACTCTGAGGCGTCGTGTGGTTCAGTATTGGGTTCTCAAGTCTTCACTCTATCCCAGTACTGAGTCATCTTTCTCTCTTGTGTCTTGATCAGGTTCGTCGGATGGGGAAGGGAGATGTTTGGATTGTCGACTACGGTTATTCTCGTCATATGACCGGAGATTCTCGTTGGTTCTCTTCCCTAGTCCGATCCCCCGGTGATGGGTTGATCACTTTCGGGGATGCTTCTTCAGGTAAAGTTATTGCTAAAGGTACCATCTGCATTAATGACAATTTCATTCTTAAAGATATTGCCTTAGTGAGTAAGCTGCAATACAATTTGCTTTCTGTTTCTCAGTTTATTGATGACTCTTTCGAGGTGAGTTTCAAGAGTAGCGCATGTAGAATCCTCGATTCTTCAGGAGGATTAGTTTGTGGGATTTCTAGATATGGGAGAGTCTTTCGTGCTGATTTTTCTACTTCTTCTGGAGATTCTCTCCGATGTTTGATTGCTTCAGAGTCCCGTGATCTCTCCTTCTGGCATAGGAGACTTGGTCACATTGATTTTGATCATTTGACCCTAGTCAGCAGCCATGATCTCATTCGTAGTTTGCCCAAACTCAAATTGGTCAAAGACTTAGTTTGCTCTCCTTGCCGACATGGCAAGATGGTTGCTGCTTCTCATCCCCCAGTCACTGTTGTGATGACTGATGCACCAGGATAGTTTTTACATATGAACACTGTTGGTTCAACTAGAGTGCAGTCAGTGGGTAGAAAGTGGTATGTTCTTCTTATTGTTGATGATTTTTCGAGGTATTCTTAGGTGTTTTTCATGTCCCCGAAGGATGAGACTTTTACCCATTTTAGGGGTTTGGTTCATAGGTTGTCTTTTGAGCTCCCTGGTGCCCTACGAGCTATACGCAGTGACAATGGCACGGAGTTCAAAAACTCCTATTTTGAGAGTTTCTGTGTGGAGTCTGGTTTAGAGCATCAGTTCTCCTCTGCCTACGTCCCTCAGCAAAATGGCGTAGTGAAAAGGAAGAACAGGACCTTGGTAGAGATGGTCAGGACGATGTTAGGCAGTCTGATACTCCTAGGAAGTTTTGGGTGAGGCTATAGCTACGCTTGCCATGTTTCTAATCGTGTATTCTTGAGAGCACATTTGCACCGCACTTCTTACGAGTTGAGATATGGCGAAAGCCCGGTGTTTCTCATTTTCGTGTGTTTGGTTGCAAGTGTTTTATTTTGAAGTCCGTAACTGGATAAGTTTGAGTCTCGTTCTTACGATGATATCTTTACGGGTTATTCGACTTCTTCTTGTAACTATAAGTGCAGGTTGCGATGCGCATAGGATCATAGAGACCTGTGAAGTGACCTTTGATGAGGCTAGCCCAGGAGCTAGACCTGACATTTCAGGCTCTTCTTCTTCCTTCGAGACCATCTTTGTAGAGGATGAGGATGATGGAAATAATGGTGTTCCACCTGATCCAGTTTCCTCTACACCTGAGGTGCCTCCTGTTTCCATTTCTGCACCTCACGAAGACCAGCCCTTGCCTTCTGACTCTCATGCAGCTAGTGGCTCTGCTCCTACCTCTTCTATGCATGAGGTAGAGGCCACTTCCGCTTCTGGACCTTCTCGTCATATTCAGCACTCTCATCCACCTGATCAGATCATCGACGATCTGTTTGAGCGAGTCACTTGCTCAAAATCAGGTTTGTCCAGTTTCTACCTTCACTCTGTCTTTGTTTCCTCGTTTGAGCCGAAGGATGTGACTCATGCATTATCTGAGAGTCTTGGACTAATGCTATGCATGAGGAACTTGAAAACTTTGAGAGGAATAAAGTCTGGCAGCTTGTAGAATGTCCATCTGATCATAATGTCATTGGGACCAAGTGGGTGTTCAAAAATAAGCAGAGTGAGGATGGGGTTGTCATTCGCAACAAGGTTAGGCTAGTTGCACAGGGCTTTTCTCAGGTTGAGGGTCTTGACTTTGAGGAGACCTTTGCCCTTGTAGCTAGACTAGAGGCTATTAGAATCCTTCTTCCATTCTCTGCATCCCGAGGCTTCAAGCTCTATCAAATAGATGTCAAGAGTGCATTCCTCAATAGCTATATTGAGGAAGAGGTTTATGTCAAACAAACTCTAGGATTTGAGAACCTCAAGTTTTCGAGTCATGTATACAAGCTTTCTAAAGCTTTGTATGGACTCAAGCAGGCCTCCAGAGCATGGTATGAGAGACTCAAGTCATATCTTCTCAGCCATGACTTCAAGATGGGCGTAGTAGACAAGGCTCTGTTCATCAAACACCATGAGTCGTATTTTCTTCTTGTCCAGATTTATGTGGACGATATCATTTTTGGTGGCTCGTCTCATTCGCTTGTGTCTCATTTTTCTGAGGTGATGAATACAGAGTTTGAGATGAATATGATAGGCGAGTTGAGCTACTTTCTTGGCTTCCAAATCAAGCAGACTCGGTAAGGTACCTTCTTGCATAAAGGCAAGTATACCCGTGACCTCTTGAGGCGTTTTGATATGTCTGACGGGAAGCCGTTGATGACTCCTATGGACACCACTGCTGTCCTCGAGCCGGATGAGGATGGTGAGCTTGCTGATCAAAAGGAGTTTCGGAGCATGATCGGCTCCCTCTTGTACCTCACTGCTTCGAGGCCGGACATACATTTTGATATGTGTCTGTGCGCTCGATTTCAGGCCTCTCCTCGCGCCTCTCACCGCTACGCGGTCAAGCGCATCTTCAGGTACCTTCGTGCTACAACTGATTATGGTATTCAATACTCTTCTTCTTCTTGTCTGTCCTTGAGAGCCTTTTCTGGTGCCGACTTTACTGGCTGTAGGATAGATAGGAAGAGCACTTCTGGCACTTGCCAATTCATTGGCACTTTTCTTGTTTCTTGGTCGTCTAGGAAGCAGTCCGGAGTTGCACAGTCCACCTCTGAGGCCGAGTATGTTGATGCAGCCAATTGTTGTAGCCAGGTTCTTTGGATGAGATCGACCTTGCGGGACTTTGGGTTAGAGATAGAGAGTGTGCCACTTTTCTGTGACAACACTTCTGCTATTTGCATTGCTAAAAACCCGGTCTGACATTTCGGACCAAGCACATTGATATTAGATATCACTTCCTTAGAGACCATGTGGAGAAGGGGGATATCGCGCTTCAATTTGTAGAGAGTGACCTCCAGTTAGCCGATATCTTCACCAAGCCTTTGGATAGCTCCAGATTTGTTGCCTTGAGGAGTGAGCTTGGAGTCGTGAGCCCTTACGGCCTTTCGTGAGGGGAAGCTGGTTTGTATATTATGTATAATATATTCTCTTCTAGTTTTTCTTCTTTGTGTTCCTTCTGGGTTGTCTTGGGCTTATTTTCTTGAGTTGAGTTCACTCACTTAGACTTCTGGCATGCCTTGCATGGACCTCTTATTTTGTGCATTAGGTTGCTATCATGCGTGATTAGATGTTCTCTCTTCTCTCTAGGTTGAGTTCCCTCACAGTCTTATAAGTCTAGTATGTATTGGGCCTCCTGAGTAGACAGGGTCTGTGTGCACTCCTGAGTTGGGATCAAAAGTCAGCTTCCCTATGTTAGTCCCTGGGGAAGATAAGAGCGAGTCTGAGTCGTAGTGAGTCTCTTCTATCTTTTCTATGCTCAATAATCACCTAGTTTGCAGATTTCTCGATTTCTTCTCCTCATTCTGTTTTTCTGGTTGCTTTTGAGTTTATTTGGGTTTTTTTATGCCTAATCTTGATAATAACTCAACTTTAACCAGATTTGAGCTTAAAATTGATTCATTTGTTGAGGGGGAGTTTGGGAATCTGTTCATGCATTGCATTTAGACTGCATTTTTTGTTTTATGAGCTTTGTCTATTATACAATTGACTCAATATTCATAAAATACATCACGCTATATCTTTTGAAAAAAATCACTAGCTTAGATATGTCCAAGTTGAAAACGTACTTTTCCAATTTAGAGCAATTTTCAGAACAATCAAAGTTCAGTTGTTTATAACTTTTACGTTTAAAGTCCAAATTCAGTGAAGTAAATTTCTAAATTTGTATAAAATCATTTAGTTTTAGAATGTATAAAAATATTTATTATTGAATCAAATTTTTAATAAATTTAATTAAAATTTGAATAAACCCTAATATGGATCTTTTTCAAATATGAAAACCATAACTCCTAAAATAATGAAATGAATTTCTACATGTTCCTGAGACCATAAGAAACCCATTTCTATAAAATATTTAGATTTGAACTTAGTTTAAACTTAATTTATAAATAGGTCATTATTCAATATATAGAAACAAAAATAGATATTAGTCGTGCATTTAAATTAAAATTTTGGTGAAACAAATTCCTAGACCTAGTTTAGACCATAGTATCCCTAATTATGCAAAAACATTTTATAATTAATTAAGTTTGAATCAAGTGTGTTTATAACCTTGCTTTTAATACACACATGAATATCATATAGTCAAGTTACACAAATAAATGATAATGCATATAAAACCAGCTCGAATATGCTTTATAGGTCCTAATGTTACAAAAATGAATGTACATAAACATGTTCTGCACAATAACCCTAATGGAAACATAATTTCGTGTAATATAAAACATAAGTATAAAATATAAATAAAACCCATAAATAAATGCTAATAAAAATGAAACCAGTCTATAAACATTCTAAAGGTCCAGATCATCTAATCTTGCAAAAGTATTTAATGTTTAACTTACGATTAAACCAAGTTTGTAAATGACCTTATGTTCTATGCACATATGATTAGAATATAGTGAAAACATTCAAATAAAGAATAATACATGTAAAACCAGCTTTTAAAATGCTCCCTAGATAAGACCATCACATAATGTATAAATAATTATATTTAAATATGCTTTGCATCTGAATCCCATTATAAGCCAACCCTGTGTCATACGGACCCTAAAATCCATAACACAAACAAATGGACTCAAATAATAAGAAAATAATATTCAAAACCTTTTTATCACTAGAACCTCCTATTTTGATTTATTCTTGAATTTGGTTTCATTTGACTTCTTTTTGCCTTTAAATGTTGTTGTACGTAATCATGTGTAGACGCAGACGTATCCGAAGCTACGATAGTCGACCACGACCCCGAGTCGATTCCTGAACCTACAGAGCAAGGCAAGCTCCCCCTTGACCTTGTTGATCCCAGTATTTAAATTAGTTTATGTTGTTTTGTCAAAACTATTATGAATGCGCGTATTTTCTATAAATTTGCTATATTGTAGTACTGGTAGATATAGCTGTTATCTCATAGAATTTCCTTAATAATTATTGATATGTGAAACTTGATAACCCTAGAATAAGGTTAGACAATACATAATGTCAACATGGGTATATGCGATTACTTAACGTTCATGCGCCGGACCGAGTTAGGATAGACTTCACGTTTGGACCAGACCAAGGGAAATGAGAAACGGAGAGTTTCCCATTTGCGCCGGACCAAGGGAAATAAGAAACAGAAAGTTTTCCATTTGCGCCGTACCAAGAGAAGAGAGAAACAGAGAGTTTCCCATTTGCACCGGACTGATTTTTTCGCACCGGACCAAGTCACAGTGAGTTTCACGTTTACGCCGGACCGATTTTGATAGCCGGCAGTAATGAGCGTTTTTGAAGGTATTCCCTTGCTAAAAATATTATTTGGTATACATGAAAGTTGTAGAGAATTTCAAGATGCATATTTTTCATGTTGACAAGTTTTTAATTTGAGCAACATAAAAATTCATAGAAAATCGGGAAGGTTAACAGAGAATTTCACGTTTGCGGCGGACCAGTTTTGACAGCGTGCAGTAATATGCCTTTTTGAAGGTCTTTCCGTTCTCACAAAATTATGTGTTCTACATGAAAGTTGTAGAGAATTTCGAAACACAACTTTTTCATGTTGACAAGTTTTTCATCTGAGCAACATAAAAAATATAAAAAATTGAGAAGATTACTGCTGTATTGAAAACATGATGTTTGCATTTGGTTGAAGTGTTTTGGTCTGTTTTGGTCTATTCTAACCTCAATTCGTGATCGAATTGATGCGCTGGGTACATGGTGGAACCAAGAAGGGTTTGCTTGTCTTTGTGGATGTAGGACTTAATTTGGTGGTCATGGTGAGGCGAAGGGAGGCTAGAACTAGGCATGGGATAGCCGGAGGTTCAAGTCTTTGAGCTTTGCCCACATGAATGTGAGGCTTTGTAACCTCTCCTTCCATAAATGAAATGTTCTTCATCAATGTGCATGTTTCATTTCCTTTACGTATTTATATTACATATTTAAATTACGCAATTTAAATTCCGCATTTACTTTCTTGCAATTTACATTTACACAATTTGGATTTGCTTCCCCTCCTTCTAATTGCTTACGAATATTTTGCTGAGATTTATGATTGATTCTTTCTTGAAATCCTGTTTCAATCATCTAGACTATCCATGCGTTCTTATTGCAAGAAGTTGATCTTTTGTGTTCTTGAATGCTTGATCTTGTAGATTGCGTATCCTTGAGTTTCTTTGTGTTCTCTTGCTTGCTGGGACATGTGGGAAGTCATTCAAGATCACTTTGATCATCAAAACCCCACGAGCAAGCCTTGATCGAAGTTCTTTCGATTTTTGTCGAAACTTGGTGCGGTTTTCCTTCCCGGGCAAAAAGGTCAGAACTTTGACGTCAATTCCTTGGATTGAAGGTTGGAATAAGTTTCTGACATCTCGAGGACCTTATCTACCAAGTTTCATTGAGTTTGGATCAATGGATCAAAAGATTCATCAATTTTTCTTTTGAATCCGTGCTGAAAACGCTGTTCACATTCCCGATTTTACTGTAGCTACAGTAATCCCTATAGTACCGGCCCCAGAGTGCGGTAGCACCGGCCTCAGGCTGATTTTTGTGAAAATTGACACTTTTGCTTCCATTTGATATTTAAGGGTTTTGGCTTGGTTTCTTTGGGTGAAAATCTGCATTTGTGATCTTCCTTAGATGATATATTTTAATTTGGGATCATTCACCCACTTCTGATCGCCATCTCGGTCTTTCACTTAGCCATTCTTAGAAATGAAAAGTTAAATGAAGAGAAATATTGTTTTTTATAATTTTAAAAGGTTGGATATGACATTAAAGGTTGCTGGTATTTTGGTAAAAATGAAAATAAAACTATGATTTTGACGCAAACGATTATTGGCAATAACCGGATGTGCATGTGACTTGCTCGTAGTGTAGGGGAGATTATCGTCCGGGTCGGATTAAGGACCGAACGTAGTGTTTTATAATCCAAGGGATATCCGTACAACCACAAGTACTGATATGGGACAATCTTAAACCAATTAAGTTATCTAGTTTAATTTTGCGCATTTGAAGGCTGGAGTAGTGCGGGCAATCCGGGTAGGTTTGCTTGAAGGGGTGCCCTCATCGAGGTGTTGGGAATAACGCCTGCCGACACAATGGTGTACACCTTGCTATGATGGGGAAGTCAACAGGAGTGAACTGTTGAGAGTACAACATTGTACAAATATCTTCTACCGCCATAGCTATGGGGAGAAGTGAGGACCCAACAGGAGTGAACTTTTGGAAGTACAATATGTGTACAAATATCTTCTATCGTTATAGCAAGGGATTGTTATCACCGAACTGGTGCAAAGTTAACCGAGGTAATATAAAGGTTTTCATTATGAATATTCTGGCCACACGCAAACGGAGCGTAAAAATAATGACAAAAAGAAAAAGGTCATGACTTGTGGGTAAAGTTACACACCTCTGCAGAGTTTAAATCTTTTCTAAAAGTCGTGCCCGCAATCATGAGAGACTTGATGAACTGACACTAGATGTTTTATTATTTTCAAAAAGGAATGAATTGGAAATATTTGTTGGAAAGTATTTGTTTCATATTACATGCCAGAGAATGCCAATGAGATGACGCGGTACTCCTAATCATGGAGTACTGTGAGTTGTTATTATATGCTTACATACTTGTTTTTTTTAATATCAGTCATTTTTGCTTTTACAAATTTAATTTACAATCTATTACTTGATATTTATGACTCAAATTCTCCTTTGACATAGCCTGCATTTATATAATTGCATTTGTGATACACTGCAGTCTTGCTGAGTACTCTTGTTGAGTACACAAGTACTCAACCTTGATTTATTTGTTTGTTTAGGTGAAGATAGTGAAATTCTAAAAGACATATATTTTGACGTAGGATACGGGGATTATGTTGACGAGTTTTCCTAGGGATTATGCCTTGTTAGTTGCCTGTAGAGTTTTGTATAGGCATACCACAAGGCTTTTGGATTTCCGTTGTAACTTACTCTGAATTGCAATACTATATTGTATAAATAGCTTCCGCTTTAATAATATTATATATGAACGTGATTCCAATTGTTGAAAATATACGTGCTATCTACTGATCATAAAATTAATATTGTATACATATAAATCATCCTTATTGGTATTTCGTATTAAAAAGGAGGGCCGTTCCACTAATTACGCAAAATCTACTCTTGATTTATTTTCCTTTCCTTTGCAATTTTTTGCCAAGTTTTGTCGAACCGAGAGGTGAAAAGAACGTACTCTGAAAAGAATTCCTGCATTTTAATAATGTTGGGAAACCACGTGGCCCAATGAAAAGCCCACGATGGTCCCTTAGCCGAAACCCTATGCGACTACTATATAAGGAGGAGGGGTCCCCCCATTGTACAAGCAATCAGAATAGCAATAAAGAATTCAGTCGCCGTTCTCCCTAAACTTGTGTCTCTCTTTCTCTCTGATCTCCAATTCAGATCTGTTCGGGAACCCCGGACTATTCGATAGCGAGGTTCCTTAACACGTTATCAGCACGAAGCTCTACCGGCGAACAGATTGAAAGGTGAGAAGAGGTAGGTTTCGACGATTGAATCTAATCGTTGTTGATCCTATGCATGCATCTACCCTACGCATCTGTTTTGTATTTCGTCGCGTGGCAAGAAGCTACAACGACATGGATCTACAGTTTTACTGTTCATCATCCACAAAAAAGGGGGGGAGACGTGCGCCTTGGCATGCGCGCCCACAGCGTGCCGCCGCTGCGACCGTCCCCAGGCCTGTGTGTCTCGACTTGCGCGCTCGCAGCACGCCACCGTCGGCCCGGCGCCGCGCGCGAAATCCGGCCTCGGCTCGTCGCCTCGGCCGCCCGCACGCTTCGCCATTGTCGACCCGGCCCGCTGCGTCGCCCACGGCCCGGCTCGAAGCCACCCGCCGCCGCGGCCTTTGGCGCGCAGCCCGCCGTCCGCGTCCCGGCCGAAGTCGTCCTCGCCGCGCGTCGGCCGGCGGCCGCATGACGCCTCGGCCTCCTCGGCCGCCGCGCCGTCGCCACACACAAAGTCCGGCCTCGGCCTCGTCGCCTCATTGCCGCGCGCCGCCGCGCGCGACGGTCCGGCCTCGGCTGCGTCGCCTCGGCCGTCGCCCACAGTTCGGCCTCGGCGCGTCGCCTCGGCCGTCGCAAGACGAGTTGACCTCGGCGCACCGCCACCGGCCCGACCCACCGCCCGCGCCGGCCCGGCCTTGGTCGCGCCGCCTTGACCGGCTCACCACCGCGGCCTTGCCGGTGCGTCGCCGCCCAACCAGCCGGACACCGGTCTCAGCCGCTGCCGCCGACCTCCGCCCCGCTCGCTCGGCTCCGCATCGCCTCGGCACGAAGCCGCAAGGGGAGGCGGTGCAAGAAGGGAGGCGACGCTGGGAGAAGTGTGGGCCGGAGAAAGAAAAAGGAAGGAGGTCCAAAGGTCATGCGGTCGGGCGAGAAAGAAAAGAAAAAGAAAAGAAAGAAAAGAAAAAGGAAAGAAAAGGAAAAAAAGAAAGAAAAAAATTGCGGATTTTTTGGAAAATTGCTAGAAAAATACAGAAAATTATTTGGCTCTGTTTTTAAATTTTTCTAGCCTTTTTCTCTGTTTTTATGAATATTCTTTATGAAATTTGAAGTTATTGCTTTATTTTATATACTGCAATGCATTTATTTTCTGAACTTTATGCTTTTGCAACCATTTTCTATTAGATTACACGCAGTAATCTAATGTTAGAATTTTGAAATCATGCAGATGTCCGGTATTGTGAATCGTGAGTTTGAAGAACTGGCCCCGCACGGTCGGAACTACCTCACTTGGGCATCGGACGTGAAGATCGTTCTTGGGGCAAGAAGCTCGCGCGCGGTGGTCTAGGGTCCTCGCGGGGCCTTGAAACCTACCGCCGAAGCGAGCGATCAAGCCTTGCACTTTCTCGAGCACCACCTCTCACCACTCTGAAAAATGAATACATGGTGAGGAGAGTGCATGAGCTTTGGACCGCACTTGAGCGGTTCGAGAAGTTCAAGTACACCATCTTGCCCCAAGCACAGCAAGATTGGGTCCGTCTGAGGTTCATAGACTACAAAACAGTGGCCAAGTACAATTCTACCTTGCACAGAATTTGTACTAATCTCTCTCTATGTGACAAGAAGATCACCGATGAAGAGAAGATTGAGAAAACTTTCTCTACCTTCCACCCAAATGCTATCCAGTCGCGCGACTATCGTCGACGCATACAAGGAGTATAGCGGCGATTGATGTCATGCAAGTTGCGAGAATCGCAAGGCGATGTTCTACGCAAGAACTATGTCTCTGACCACTGGACGAGGCATCGCACGTAAGTCAATGCCAATAGCTATAAGGTGAAAGCCTATTCATAGAAAGAAGGGCAAACATGGTGGAAAAGAGAGAATCGGGCCAAAGGAAAGTCAAAGCCCGGTGAAGAAGGATGACAAAGAAAAGGCGCACGCCAAGCCGTATGGATAGCGAACCAAACATGCTTGGTGTGGCACTTGGGGACAGTCGAAGATATGTCGGGAATCCAAGGAAGTGATCAACGCATATCGGGCTAAGAGGAAGGCAAAACGCCCAATAGAGGCGCACTTCACCAAGATTGGTGATGACAATGCCATGGATGAAGATACCCACTTGTTTCATCCTCACGAATAGCCTGGACATCGATGCTTGTAAGGACCGAAATCGCGATTGAACCCTTTGTGTTTACGCACTATTCCGGGATGAGCGCTAGTGCACACGACTCAACATTGGTACATATCACATCATACTCAGCGATAATAGAATAATAGTTCATTCATTGATATAACTAAAGGTATGAGCTTATGACCAACTTACATTATTAAGCCACGCAGGCAAGGTGAAAATATAACTAATGATTAAGCGGCGGAAATTAGAAAGCGTAGATAGCTCATCGATTCACCACAGGCAACCGACAAGGTTCGGACCCTAATGACTCGTGTCTTCACGGACTTCATCTTCCAACACAGTGTAGATTCTTCAACTGTTGATTATTGTTGTTTGGCAAGGGTGAGTACTTAAAGCACTCAACAAGTTGTGCATGAATGCAATTCTATGTATCTATATGTAAGGCTTATTCCAATGGATAGGCTATCATGGCTATTTTGCAATAAGCGACATTTTATGAACAAACACGATAAATAGATTGTAAAGAAAGTAAAACAAATAACAATAGTAAATAAATTCGAGATTTCTCAAGTAAACCAAGTTTCCAATCCTAAGTCAAATTTCATCTTCCATATGGCATTCCGCCATCCCAACCATGTTGTCCAATTAGTTAGGCTAACCCTTAGCTGTAATTTCGAGCATTGCTCAATACATGAGCACGGCTATCAGAATAGTTTCACACTCTGCGGAGGTTATGCACTTTACCCACGTGATACAACCAAACACCACCAAGGCGAGTGATTATAACAAAGCCTTTAAATGCTCTCGCTTAACCCGATACTATCGCTAAGGATTCAACAGTGGTGGGATGGTTACCACATCCGGGCCCCCTCTTGCGCCATGTGAATTACGCCATAACTCGGGAACTCACACGACCACAATAGTACCAAAATCAAGACATTGCAAATTACTCAGCTAGGCTGGCCCATACCAGACATGTGGTTTCATGATTGACTCAGGTCAAAGGCTTGCAAGGTTAAGTCCTTAGTGTGATCAAGGCAAGACATCCACATACCATCTGCCCATCGGGCCCACCTTGGCCTCCTCGCCCCTTGCCACTTGCCTCAATCTAAGTTATCATCACCCAGTTGATTACCAAGCACCACGTGCCATCAACAATTCAACATCGTTGCGTGACATGACTCGCCACAACAACTCAATCTCATCGTGTGATCCCACATGACACACAAGTTCATAATATCGTTCCATATTCCATTAATCAAGATTAATTTATCAATGATTCTGATACATGTGATGACGTGGCACGACTAAGCAACTAATACGGTCTAAACCTCCAATGTTGATTATAATTATTAACCAACTATATTTAACCAATCTAGGGTGACAATGGATCATGGCATACAATGACAAGGTAGGGTATAGATCAATCGGTATATTAGCTAATCCCAATCTAATTTGAAACAATTGTATATTTGAAACATATGCAATAGGGTAAAACAAATATAGCAATTTTATAAACATGGGTTCAACATGATCAAAGCACAACTTGCCTTGGAATAGGTCCTGATCTTGATCTGAAGCTTGCTCTTGAGTTCTTTGGATCTTCCTCCAAGCGTCGCACAATTCAACGTCTCAGCGTCACAGAAGAAGAAAAGCAAATAAATACCAAAACAGAGAGCAATTTAACTCCAAAAATCAAATAAAATTCACCATTAAATATATCTCAATTTTACAAATTTTTAGAAATTTGAATCACTCAAATCCGAGTTAAATTGCAAAAGATATAGCCTTTTGAAGTTTGAAATAAATATGAAATTGCAAAAATCGAAAATAAGATTTAACAGATTTATTTTTATTTGAAAATAGATTACTGCGTCATCATGGCGTCGACATGGCGCCAGCGCTGAACCGAACCAACGAGCTCGACACGTGGCCTCGGTGCATAGACACAGTCCACGAGACCTCATCCGGTCCGCGTGAACGGCGCAGACGGCGCCTCGAAACCCGTAGTGCCGCGCGTCTTGACCCGATTGGTTGCGGCGCCGCCCGCCGATGCACGACACGCGGCACGCATCCACGGCCCGATCTAATCGAGCGGCGGCAGATACGCGCACGCGGCTCGATCCTCCGTTCATCGGATCAAGCGGCCACAAGCTTACCCGAGACTAATGGCGAGGCGGCGGTGAAGAAAGTCACCGAGGCGAAGAAGAAGCGGCGGCGGCGTTTGGCGCGTTCGGCGTGAAGAAGTAGGCGGTTGACGCAAAGACACCCCGGCGAGTCAACTCGAGATCAAAGCGTCGAAACCAAGCGAGCCGTGGCGATCCTAGCAAAAACCTCGGCGGTGCGAGCTTCAACTCCGACGAGCTCCTGCGGATGCGTGGCAGCGGCTCGCGAAACCTTACCGACCAAAAGATGCGGCGACACAGGCGAACCTCGGGCGCTACCCCTCCTTTTATAGCCTCGGCCAACGCGCTAAAAGCGGAACCCTAGCTTCCCGCGGCGAAGTCGTGTCGTGGCGGACTCGAGTCGCCAGCGGAGCGACAACCCTCGACCACCCGATCCGCTACCGGCGACCGGATCACTCTTGATACGACACGATGCGCACCGATCTTTCCAAATCCAGCGGCGCAATCTTTATCCTTCCGAATCGATGCGATGCAATCGGACCGCCGATCTTGATCCAGCGGCGCGATTCAATCGCTCTAGGGTTTACGAGATGGGCCAAATGGGCGCGCTTCTCCCCGCCGCAGCAAGACGATACAGCCGGACCCATTCTTGTTCGGGATTTTCAAAGGTTTTCTCAATTAAATTAATTCGAAATTCATTTAATTTGTTTTAAACAATAAAATAATCGGGAAAAATCCAAGAAAAATTTCAAAAATACTTTGAGACATTCGGACTCAAATAAAATATTTTACCAAAACTTTATTTTAACTTTGCACAGATTTAAATACTTTTGGATAAAAAGCAATAAACTTGAAATAAGATTTAATTCAAATAAATCCAGAAAAATCTAAATAAATTCAAAAAATCACAAATGCACATTTAAGCAATAAAATAATATTTGGCAGATTTTTGGGATGTTACAAACCTCCCCTTAATGAATCTTGACCGAGATTGGGGCTAACTAGAGAATAGGTTGGAAATTCGACTTCAAATCTTCTTCTCGCCCCATGTGGCTTCACTTTGGAATGATTGCTCCTTGAACTCTGCAAAGCGAGTAGACTTGTTTACGGTCTTGCGTTCCATAACATCCAAAATTTCGACCGGTTGCTCTTTGTAAGTCAAATCTTCTTGCGACTCTATTGCATCTAACGGGTTTGCTCGTTGGTACTCTGAGACACTTCTTAGGCTGCGACACATGGAATACATCATGCACTCTGCCAAGGGTGAGGCAACTCTAAGCGATAAGCCACCTCTCTCGACGGCTCAAAATCTTGAGCGGACCAATATATCTTGGCGCAAGCTTCCTTTAACGTGAAATCTTTTAACTCCCTTAAGAGGGTAACTCTAAGATACACATGATCTTACGGTTCGAAACTCAAATCTCGGCGACGGTTATCTGCGTAGCTTTTCTGTCTTGGTGTGCTATCTTCAACCTCTCTCGATCATTGCGACTTGACTTTCGGCTTCCTCAAGAATGTCCGCCGAAAACCAAGCGTTCTCTGTTCGTTCCAATTCAATGGAGTACGACAAGCACGTCCATACAGCGCCTCAAGCGGTGACATCTCGCAGGCTAGCTTGATAACTATTATTGTGGCGAACTCGCATATGGCAAACACTTATCCCATGTCGCAATATAAGCTAAAGCACAAGCTCTCAACATATCCTCCAAAATCGATTTACCCTTTCGATCGACCATGCATGCGGGTGATATCTTGTGCTAAAATTCAAGCGAGTTCTCATGGCCGTGCAACTTATTCCGAGAATCTTGAGGTAAATTGGGTACCTCATGCGACACAATCTTCTTGGGCACTCCATGCAAACATACAATCCTTGACATGTACAACTCGCTAAGCGATCTCGGAGTAAGTGGTCTTTCTTGGGATGAAGTGGCGACCTTGGTTAGGCGATCCACAATTACCCAAATGGAATCGTAACCTCTCGAGTTTTAGGTAAACCGGTGATAAAATCCATTCGATTTCCTCCCACTTCCATTCCGAATTTTCAATGGTTGCAACAAACCGGTGGTCTTTGATGCATGGCTTTTACCCTCGACATACGTCGCATAAAGCAACATGCTCACCACTTCACGCTTCATGTTAGGCCACCAAAATCTCTCTTTCAAATCTTGGTACATCTTGGCACTTCTGGATGAATCAGTACTTAGAATCATGAGCCTCCTCAAGAATCAATTGCTTTAGTTCCTTTTATCCAAGCACACAAATTCGGCCTTTGAAGAACATGGTTCCTTGCTCGTCAGTGAAATCTCTGACTAAGCCTTCTTCCTTTTAACCTTGATCTTAGAAATTTTATCGTCATCCTACGGCCTTCTCTAATCGACCTTCCAGCGTTGGCTTTACTTCAAGTCTGGCTACCATTCCTTGGAACAACTTCCAACCTTAGTTTACGAAATTCCTTGCATAATTCGGTTGATCCTCCATTGTCAATATTTTTGCGCTATGGCTCTTTCGACTCGAGCATCCGCCACCACATTGGCTTTAGGGGTGATAATGGATTCCCACATTATAATCCTTAATTAGCTCTAGCCATCTTGTTTGTCTCATATTGGATCTGCTTGAGTGAATATGTATTTGAGCTCTTATGGTGCGTATATACCTCACATCTATTTCCTATGAGATAATGGCGCCATATCTTTAAAGCATGCACTCGGCGGCTAATTCCAAATCATCGTTGGGTAGTTCACTTCATGCGGTCTTAAGCGTCTCGGCGCATAAGCAACGACTTTGCCTTCTTGCATTAACACGCATCCCAAGCCTTGCTTTGAAGCATCGCAATAAATATCAAATCCATTACGCACATCCGCAACACTAATACGGGGTGTTGTTAGCGCTTCTTTAATTCCATGAAACTTGTCTCGCACTCGGCGTCCATGCAAACTTCTTTTCTTTCTTCAACAAGCTGCGTAAGGGTTTAGCAATTGTCGAGAATCCTTCTATGAACCGAGCGGTAATGTCCGCCATTCCCGAAAACTACGGATCGGGTAACGGACTTTGGTTGCTCCCAATGCAACACTGCGTCCACTTTGCTTGGGTCATTGCTACTCCTTTAGTAGTCATTACATGACCAAGAAATTCTACTTTCTCCTTCCAAAATTCACACTTGCTAAACTTAGCATATAGGCGATGTTCTCATGACCTCTCTAAAACCATTCGAGATGTTCGCATGCTCTTCCTCGTCTTGAGTAAACCAAGATATCGTCTATGAAGACTACAACAAACTTATCCAAATATTCCATGAAAACCTTATTCATCATGTTCATGAAATATGCGGGGCATTAGTCAATCAAATGACATGATTGTGAACTCATAATGTCCATATCGCATAGAAAGCGCAGTCTTTGGCACATCCTCCGCTCGGATCTTCAGCGATGGTATCACGAGCGAAGATCTATCTTGGAAAACTCGGCTCCTCTTAGCTGATCAAATAAGTCATCGATCCTGGGCAACGGATACTTATTCTTGATCGTTACTTCATTCAGTGCACGATAATCGATGCACATTCTAAGACTCCCGTCCTTTTTACGAACAAACAAAACCGGGGCTCCCCACGGCGATGAACTTGGTCTAATGAAACCTTTCTCTTGCAGTTCCTCAATCTGCTTCTTCATTTCCACTAACTCGTCGGTAGGCATCCGATATGGTCTCTTTGATATCGGTGCTGTCCCTGGTGCTAATTCAATCACGAACTTCGATATCACGATGCGGTGGCAATCCTGGCAAATCTTCTGGAAACACATCCGGGTATTCTCTGACTACTGGCACATCTTCCATGCTGATGGCTTTCACGCTGTTGACCATTAACTGCCTATCTCGAACTGCGATCGCTTGAAACTCTACTTTCTTGCCACTAGGGCCTTCCAAAGTCACGGTCCTTCGGCCACAATCCAAGACGGCCCTATGCTTAGACAGCCAATCCATTCCAAGGATGACGTCTAGGGATTGCGCATCTATCAAGATAAGATTCGCTAGAATTCTATCCCATCCATAAGCAACTTAGCTCCCAAACACCCAAGGCTAGATCTAAGTTCGGATCACGGGGCTTGGACTAAGAGCACACACTTAAGATTCACCACTTTAAATCCATTCTTGGTTGCAAAACTTTGAGAAACAAGCGAATGCGAGGCTCGAATCAAACAAAGCGTAGCAGTCTTGAGTTGACCGAAACTTACCCGAGATGACGCGTCGTAGCTTCACGAGCTCCATCTGCGATGATGTGGTTGATCCTTCCACGCTTTGTTGATTGCGGGTTGCTCGGCTTGACTGGCGCACGATTTCCTCGAGGTGGTGCTTTGGCGGTGTGGTTCCCAAGTTGAAACATCGGCGTGATGCCTCCCATACGTGGACACCTATTAGAAAAGTGCCTGGCTCATTGCATGTATAGCATCTTTTCACTGCAGATGTTGATTCCCTCACGGTGCATTGTTGCCTGTCTTTGAGGTTTGAAAATTTTGATTGGCGGGGCGAGTACGGGGTTGATGTCTTGTTCACGGTGGTGGTTGGAATCTAGCAAATTGTTGTGGTGACATCCTCAAACGTAGATGGTTTGGACGTCCACCCTGATTAGTCATCAAGCGCTTGCGGTTCTCACCCAGCTCTTTGCGCTTATCTTCTAGGATCAAAGCCTTATTGACTAACTCCTGAAAATCTGGAAAATTGTGAGGTACTCGGCCACTGGTTGGCCTCCTTGTTTCAAAGCCCTGAACTCTTCCTTCTTAAGGTCCATCATTCCCTCCGGGACATGATACTGGCGGAAAGCATTAGTAAACTCCTCCCATGTGATCTCTTGTGGGGCTCCATGGCGACACGATAATTCTCCACTATTCTGCGGCGGTTCCTTCCAATTGATGAGGCGTAGAGCACCTTCTCATTGCCCTCACTTTGAGTGATGTGCGGCTTCTTCTCAATTGTCCTAAGCCGGTCATCGGCTTCCAAAGGTTCACATTCCTAAAAAGTTGGTGGCCTAGTCCTCATAAAATCTGATAGCTTTGAGTGAGGTCGGGGTCCACCATGGTTGTTTTGAGCTCTGGGGTTGTTGTTGTTGGCTGCGGCATTGGTCATCTCTTTGCATCCTTTGCATCATAGTCTGCATCGCTTTAGTCTGCGGCAAGAAAGCGCTCCCATTTACGCATGTCCACCGGCGATAATCTAATGTTAAATTTTGAAATCATGCGGATGTCGGTATTGTGAATCGTGAGTTTGAAGAACTGGCCCGCAGTCGAACTACCTCACTTGGGCATCGGACGTGAAGATCGTTCTTGGGGGCAAGAAGCTCCGCGCGCGATTGGTCTAGGGTCCTCGCGGGGCCTTGAAACCTACCGCCGGCGAGCGATCAAGCCTTGCACTTCCTCGAGCACCACCTCTCACCACTCTGAAAAATGAATACATGGTCGAGGAGAGTGCACTTGAGCTTTGGACCGCACTTCAGGAGCGGTTCGAGAAGTTCAAGTACACCATCTTGCCCCAAGCACAGCAAGATTGGGTCCGTCTGAGGTTCGTAGACTACAAAACAGTGGCCGAGTACAATTCTACCTTGCATGAATTTGTACTAATCTCTCTCTATGTGGCAAGAAGATCAGCGATGAAGAGAAGATTGAGAAAACTCTCTCTACCTTCCACCCAAATGCTATCCAGTGCGCGCATGACTATCGTCGGGGCGCATACAAGGAGTATAGCGCGGCGATTGATGTCATGCAAGTTGCGAGAATCGCAAGAGCGATGTTCTACGCAAGAACTATGTCTCACGACCACTGGGACGAGGCAGCGCACGTAAGTCAATGCCAATAGCTATAAGGTGAGAAAGCCTATTCATAGAAAGAAGGGCAAACATGGTGGAAAAGAGAGGAATCAGGCCAAAGGAAAGTCCAAAGCCCCAGTGAAGAAGGATGACAAAGAAAAGGCGCACGCCAAGTCGTATGGATAGCAGAACCAAACATGCTTCAGGTGTGGCACTTGGGGACACTGGTCGAAGATATGTCGGGAATCCAAGGAAGTGATCAACGCATATCAGGCTAAGAGGAAGGCAAAGGAAAACGCCCCAGCAGAGGCGCACTTCACCAAGATTGGTGATGACAATGCCATGGATGAAGATACCCCACTTGTTTCATCCTCACAGAATAGCCTGGACATCGATGCTTGTAAGGACCCGAATCCACTGATTCGAACCCACTGTGTTTACCGCACTATTCCCAGGATCAACGCTAGTGCACACAACTCAACATTGGTACATATCACATCATACTCAACGATAATAGAATAATAGTTCATTCATTGATATAACTAAAGGTATGAGCTTATGACCAACTTACATTATTAAGCCACGCAGGGCAAGACTGAAAATATAACTAATGATTAAGCAGCGGAAATTAGAAAACGTAGATAGCTCATCAGTTCACCACAGGCAACCGACAAGGTTCGGACCCTAATGACTCGTGTCTTCCTGGACTTCATCTTCCAACACAGGTGTAGATTCTTCAACTGTTGATTATTGTTGTTTAGCAAGGGTGAGTACTTAAAGCACTCAACAAGTTGTGCACAGAATGCAATTCTATGTATCTATATGTAAGGCTTATTCCAATGGATAGGCTATCATGGCTATTTTGCAATAAGCAGCATTTTATGAACAAACACAGTAAATAGATTGTAAAGAAAGTAAAACAAATAACAATAGTAAATAAATTCAGGATTTCTCAAGTAAACCAAGTTTCCAATCCTAAGTCAAATTTCATCTTCCATATGGCATTCGCCATCCCAACCATGTTGTCCAATTAGTTAGGCTAACCCTTAACTTGTAATTCCGAGCATTGCTCAATACATGAGCACGGCTATCAGAATAGTTTCACACTCTGCGGAGGTTATGCACTTTACCCACGTGATACAACCAAACACCACCAAGGCGAGTGATTATAACAAAGCCTTTACAATGCTCGCTTAACCCGATACTATCCGCTAAGGATTCAACATGGTGGGATGGTTACAACATCCGGGGCCCCCTCTTGCGCCATGTGAATTACGCCATAACTCGGGAACTCACACGACCACAATAGTACCAAAATCAAGACATTGCAAATTACTCGGCTAGGTGGCCCATACGGACATGTGGTTGCATGATTGACTCAGTCAAAGGCTTGCAAGGTTAAGTCCTTAGTGTGATCAAGGTAAGACATCCACATACCATCGCCCATCGGGCCCACCTTGGCCTCCTCGCCCCTTGCCACTTGCCTCAATCTAAGTTATCATCACCCGGTTGATTACCAAGCACCACGTGCCATCAACAATTCAACATCGTTGCGTGACATGACTTCGCCACAACAACTCAATCTCATCGTGTGATCCCACATGACACACAAGTTCATAATATCGTTCCATATTCCATTAATCAAGATTAATTTATCAATGATTACGATACATGTGATGGCGTGCACGACTAAGCAACTAATACGGTCTAAACCTCCAATGTTGATTATAATTATTAACCAACTATATTTAACCAATCTAGGGTGACAATGGATCATGGCATACAATGACAAGGTAGGGTATAGATCAATCGGTATATTAGCTAATCCCAATCTAATTTGAAACAATTGTATATTTGAAACATATGCAATAGGGTAAAACAAATATAGCAATTTTATAAACATGGGTTCAACATGATCAAAGCACAACTTGCCTTGGAATAGGTCCTGATCTTGATCTGAAGCTTGCTCTTGAGTTCTTGGATCTTCCTCGAGCGTCGCACAATTCAACGTCTACGCGTACCGAAGAAGAAAAGCAAATAAATACCAAAACAGAGAGCAATTTAACTCCAAAAATCAAATAAAATTCACCATTAAATAGATCTCAATTTTACAAATTTTTAGAAATTTGAATCACTCAAATCCGAGTTAAATTGCAAAAGATATAGCCTTTTGAAGTTTGAAATAAATACTGAAATTGCAAAAATCAGAAAATAAGATTTAACAGATTTATTTTATTTTGAAAATAGATTCTTGCGTCATCATGACGTCGGCATGATGCCGCGCTGAACCGAACCAACGAGCTCGACACGTGGCCTCGGTGCATAGACACAGTCCACGAGACCTCATCCGTCCATCGTGAACGGCGCGACGGCGCCTCGAAACCCGTAGTGCCCGCAGCGTCATGACCCGATTGGTTGCGCGTCGCCGCCGATGCGACACGCGGCACGCATCTCACGGCCCGATCTAATCGAGCGGCGACAGATCACGCGCAGCGGCTCGATCCTCCGTTCATCCGGATCCGAGCGGCCACAAGCTTACCCGAGACTAATGGCGAGGCAGCGGTGAAGAAAGTCACCGGAGATGAAGAAGAAGCGGCGGCGGCGTTTGGCGCGTTCGGCGTGAAGAAGTAGGCGGTCGACGCGGCACACCGACGAGTCAACTCGAGATCAAAGCGTCGAAAACCGGCGAACCGTGGCGATCCTAGCAAAAACCTCGGCGGTGCGAGCTTCAACTCCGACGAGCTCCTGCGGATGCGTGGCGGCGGCTCGCGAAACCTTACCGACCAAAGATGCGGCGCTGCAGGCGAACCTCGGGCGCTACCCCTCCTTTTATAGCCTCGGCCAGCGCGCTAAAAGCGGAACCCTAGCTTCACGTGGCGAAGTCGTGTCGGCGGCGGACTCGAGTCGCCAGCGGAGACAACAACCCTCGACCACCCGATCCGCTACCGGCGGCCCGGATCACTCTTGATACGACACGATGCGCACCGATCTTTCCAAATCCAACGGCGCAATCTTTATCCTTCCGAATCGGTGCGATGCAATCGGACCGCCCGATCTTGATCAACGGCGCGATTCAATCGCTCTAGGGTTTACGAGATGGGCCAAATGGGGCGCTTCTCCGGCCGCACGCGCGACGAGACACGGGCGGGCCCATTCTCGTTCGGGATTTTTCAAAGGTTTTCTCAATTAAATTAATTCCAAAAATTCATTTAATTTGTTTTAAACAATAAAATAATCGGAAAAATCCAAGAAAAATTTCAAAAATACTTTGAGACATTCGGACTCAAATAAAATATTTTTACCAAAACTTTATTTTAACTTTGCACAGATTTAAATACTTTTGGATAAAAAGCAATAAACTTGAAATAAGATTTAATTCAAATAAATCCAGAAAAATCTAAATAAATTCCAAAAAATCACAAATGCACATTTAAGCAATAAAATAATATTTGGCAGATTTTTGGGATGTTACAATGCTGCAGCCAATATTATGGCAAATGAAGAGAAAACTTCTGTCGATGACATAGAAGCAGAAATTAATGCATATTTTACATATTCTGTTTAATGCATTTTTTTAGATTATGGCTGTTAGCATTTTCTTTTAAATAATGAATTGTAAGCTCTAGAAGAGCATACTTGTTTCATGAATAAATATGCAATTTATTCTTTATTCCAGTATTCTTTCATTTGCAAGCAATGTTTGGATTATTTTGCCATTGTTTGATTGGAATTATTTTTTTCCTTTTTAGAAATTGTGTAGTGCCCAAATGGAAGAGATATGCATTGTTGATAGTGGCACAACAAATACCATCTTAAGAGAGTCTAAATACTTCCAGTCGATCACGAAGAACGCTGGAAAGATTACTACGATCGCAGGAAACGATTCATATGTAATAGGCTCAGGAAGAGCCACTATTATATTGCCTATGGGTACAACTTTGGTAATTGAAGAAGCCCTTTTGTACCCTGAATCAACGCGCACTCTCTTAAGCTTCAAAGACATCCGCGCCAATGGTTTTCATGTAGAAACCAATGAAGAAAATGGCAAAGAATACTTGTGCATTGTGAAGCACGCGGTATGTGGAAAATGGTATTAGAAAAATGTCCCTCATATGAATCTGGGTTGTACTACACGAATATTCATGCACCAAGTGTATACTTCCTTGAAGACTGCTTTTAGAAGCTCGAGTTATTTTCTTTATGGCATGGTAGATTAGGCCATCTGGTCTTAGAATGATGAGGAATATAGTGAACAACTCACAAGGTCATGGTATTAATGTTAAAAATTTCCGAATCATGAAGATTTCGTGTGCCTGCATGTGCCACCGGAAATTAATAACTAGACCCTCTGTCATGAAAGTGTAAAGTGAAATTCACTGCATTCTGAGCATCGGGGATATTTGTGGTCCGATTCAGCCCTTATCGGGACCGTTTGATACTTTATGGTGCTCATCGATGCTTCCTCGAAATAGTCGCATGTATGCTTATTGTCAACAAGAAACCATGCTTTTGCAAAGTCGATCTCGCAGATCATAAGAATTAAGAATGCTTTCCACGATCATCGCGTGAAGTCCATTAGAATGGATAATGCGGAGAATTTACTTCAAAGGCATTTGATGATTATTGCTGCGGCAACGAGGATAGCGATTGAGCACTCCGTCCGCATGCGTCCATACGCGAGAATGGACTAGTGAAGCACTAATAAAGAGAATTAAGTTCATTGCGGACCGTTTTGCGAGTTGTAACTTGCCCAACACTTGTTGGGGACACGCATCGATCTGCGAGCACCTCTCATCAATTTTAGACCTTGACCTACAACATCCATTCTCCTATGCGGCTTGTGCAGGATCATCCGAAGATCTCCCATCTCGGAAATTTGGGTGTATGGTATATGTTCCTATACCACCCCTCTATGGATCGCAATGGGCCCTCTCCACAAGTCTGGGATATCGTTGGTTATGAGAGTGCATCCATAATCGTATTTGGAACCCATGATTGGAGACTTGCATCTGACCGATTCACGATTGCATATTTGACGAGGATCGTTTCCGTCATTAGGGAGAAATCAACCTTTGGATGAAAAATGTCGGAAATCACATGTCATTCCAGGATCCCGCGCATGACCCCGCACTAATGAAGCAAATCAAGAAGTCCGAAGATAATTGATTTGCGAATTTAGCAAATGAACCGCTGATCATTTTGTGATCGAAGGCGTGGTTAAGTCGCATGTACCCGCAAGAAATGCACCAGAGAGGGTGAAAATACCAAAGAAAATAGAAGGCATCCCTCATCCTGTTTAGAGGCCTCAAAGAAAAAAAAACAGGAAATCTGGCTTCTCAAACCCAAAGTACCCGGAGACGTCTGGAGAAAATTGGGCGAGAGGACTTATCACAACCAATCGCGAAAATACCCAAAGGAAAGAAGGGGAGCCAGTTGAGACCTGGCACTAGAAAGAAGCCGACGGAAAAGGCAATTCCAGACCTGAACCTTCCACTGCAGGAAGCCGCCGAAAATAATGTGTGCGCACATATAGGCGATGAAAAGCTAAAAGAACTTGCTCCTGCGATGGGAAATAGCAGCGAAGAGCAAGTAGAAGTGCATGAAGCACCCCATGATGAAATGGCCATAAACTTTGTAATAACAGGAGAATCCCTGAATAGAGCAACAGCCAATATTGATGCATACTTTGCAAAGAAGATTTCCTCGATCATTGATCATGATCTCGAGCCTGCATCTCTAGCAGAGTGCAAGAAAAGGCTAGATTGGGAAGAATGGAAGAAGGCAATCACTTCATAGTTAGTCGCTCTGAACAAGAGAGAGGTATTTGGGCCCGTTGCCGCACACCTCCCCATATAAACCCTGTAGGTTACAAATGGGTCTTTGTTCGGAAGAGAAATGAAAACAACGAAGTTGTAAGGTACAAGGCAAGGCTAGTAGCTCAAGGTTTCACTCAACGTCCTGGAGTTGATTATGAAGAAACCTATTCTCCGATCATGGGAGGAATTACCTTTAGATATTTGATCTCAATGGCGATCAACTTGAAGTTGAGAATGAAGCTAATGGATGTTGTCACAAACATATTTGTATGGGAACTTGGATTGAGAGATATACATGAAAGTCTGGAAGGAATTCATATCCGAACCAAGGCGGAGCAAATAGAAACCTATCTGATGTGAAATTGGAGAAATCACTGTATAGGCTAAAGCAGTCAGGAAGAATGTGGTACAATCGCTTGAGTGATTTTCTCTGCAAGAAAGGCTACACAAACAGCGAAGATTGTCCATGTGTGTTTATACAGCGATCCCCGAATGGATTCTGTATAATCTTCGTCTATGTAGATGACTTGAACATCATTGGGACGGATGAAGAGATTGAAGAAGCATGCTCATACTTGAAGTCTAAGTTTGAAATGAAGGATTTGGGTAAAACCAAGTTTTGTTTAGGCTTGCAGCTTGAGCATGTCCAAGGAGGAATCTTGGTACACCAATCAACCTACACGCAGAAAGTGTCGGAAAGATTTGACTTTGAAAAGGCATATCCTGCAAAGACTCCAATGGTTGGAAGGTCACTCCAAGCAGACCTAGACCCATACAGACCTAGAGAAGAGGGGGAGGAAGTCCTGGGAGCAGAATTCCCATATCTGAGTGCAGTTGGAGCGCTCATGTACTTTGCGAATAGCACCAGGCCGGACATTGCGTTCGCTGTGAATTTACTAGCCTGGTACAGTGCAGAACCCACCAAAAGGCATTGGAAAGGGATCGGACATCTTCCGATACCTCTAAGGAAGCAAAGATCTCGGTTTGTTCTTTAGAAGAAACAATGAACTGAATTTGGTTGGCTACGCCGATGCTGGGTACTTATCAGACCCGCATACTGGCAAGTCCCAAACTAGCTATGTTTTCCTATGTGGAGGAACAGCAGTTTCCTGGAAGTCGTCTAAGCAGACCCTTGTCTCGATGTCAACAAACCACTCGAAAATCATTGCTTTGTATGAAGCATCTCATGAATGTGCATGGCTCTGAAGAATGGTTCACCACATCCAGAAGTCATGTGGCTTGAACATTGAGCAAACTCCCACGATCATATATAAAGATAATGCAGCTTGTGTTGCCCAAGCACAGATGGGTTATGTGAAGAGCAATCTCACGAAGCATATCAACGCCAAGTTCTTCTATGCTCACGAATTGCATAAGATGAACGAGATCAAGATATTGCATACTAAGTCATGTGAAAATTTCGCAGATTTGTTCACTAAATCACTGCCAGCATCTACCTTTGAAAGGTGCGTAAAAGAGATTGGGATGATGAGACTTAGAGAAGTGCAGATTTCAGGGGGAGATATTTCACATACTCCCACATGAATCTCGAACATGAATTTTGAGTACCCAACATGAATCTCGAAGATTAGCAATTGAAGTTTGGGTGAATTGTACTCTTTTCCCTTAGCAAGTTTTTCATGAAGTTTTCTTGCATAAGGTTTTGACGAGGCAATTCGTGCAACACAGTAAGCGTATGCTATGTACTCTTTCTCCAAGTATTTTTCCCATTTGGGTTTTTCCGAGTTTTAATGAGGCATATGCATCTCGTGGCAAAGGGCCCAAGGGGGAGTGTTGGGAAACCACGTGGCCCAATGAAAAGCCCACGATGGTCCCTTAGCCGAAACCCTAGGTGACTACTATATAAGGAGGGGTCCCCCCATTGTACAAGCAATCAGAATAGCAATAAAGAATTCAGTCGTCGTTCTCCCTAAACCTGTGTCTCTCTTTCTCTCTCTGTTCTTCAATTCAGATCTGTTCGAGAACCCCGGACTATTCGATAGCGAGGTTCCTTAATAAATAAAAGGGATCTCGTTGTTGCAGGCTTCTCCACATAGGGTCAGCTTGGATTAAGACCTGTGACCAATACCATTATGCCTGGCCGGAGCCCTCCCTACATGCCTGCATTGCCATCCCTTGCCTGGCATGGATGCCTTCCTAGGCAGCACCGGCTGACCGGCCTGAACCAGGCGGCCAAAATCGTTGGCCAGGGCTGCAGGCAACAGCAAGTCAGCAACAACGCTAATTGAGATTAGAAGGGCAATGGATGGTAGGTAGATGGCCGTGTAATTACGAAAAGATTAATACATTTGGAGAAGTTACTTTGTTCAGATCTGATTACTATCATTTCTAAAGCATCTGTTGGGCTAATATAATTTAGTTGTTGACGTAATTATCAAACTCTATTTGCTAAAACAGTTTATTTGATAAAAGGAAAATCAATGTGTAAGTATGCAACCCTTGCAATAAACAATAGCACACGTTCTTCCTCGTGTTGTGCATTCAGAATACGTGCTGTTGTTGTATATTTTCCCCTATTAGCTTTCTCACGCGTAGAATTCCAACAAAGACAATCTAACTTCAGTCTTGTCTGGTCAGGCAAATATCATGCAAGCAACACCTATGGCCGGGTAGGTTGTCCACTCCAGACTCAACCAGACATGTCATGCTCTCTCAATCAATTTCTCAAGCACCAGATAAAGAAAAGTGGTAAAAACAAACTCAGCATTTTGGCATTCCAATTAAAGACATGTTTGTTTTTGTTTGGATTCTCTAGAAGATGATTCTAGATTGTAGTTGTGAAGAAGTTGATTCTCTAAAAACTGAAATATAAAAGTACATACGAAGTAGATTGTGGATTCTAATGTATATAAGTGAGCTAGATTGTGAGAATCGAATTTTAGAATCGAATCGTTTATTTTTTATTCTACTTTTAAGACCAAAATCTAGAATCAAAGATTAACACAAACAGCTCTAAAGCGCACCCATTGTACAACAACTTTAATTTCTTCGGGAGATAGTATGCCACGTCAGTTGAAGTGACCGTTCAACTGTAAACGCACGGTAGCTTTAGAATGGTCAGCAGGATTCGAACCGAAGTTAAGATGCGTTTTGACTAGCTCACACAGTTCTAGAATCCTCCGCCTCATCTTTTTTTTTTAATTTTAAATTTAGCCTCTGTTCCACCGCGAAAGACAAAACACCTGTCACTTTCTATGTCCAAAGAGCGTGGCAAGTAATCGAAGCCTCAAGAACTTGGTTGACCATGGGAGTAGCGTATGGTCCATCGTGGCAGAATTCTTTCTGCGCTCCCCGGGTGCGGTAAATGATAGGTGTCACTTGTCACGCCTCCTACAACAGGTGAGGGAGTTAAATTTACAAATATGTACACAAAAATACTAGATTTGTTATAAAAAAAGGTACAATAGGCCAGCTAAGCCAAGGATTCCGTATATTTATTGGAGCTACAATAGCTTCTGAACTACCAACGATTCTAAGGGTGTGTTTGGTAGAGCTCCAACTCCATCAGATCTGTGGAGTTGGAGCTGTGAGTATATTAAGAGCCTGTTTGGTAGAGCTCCAGATCCCAGCTTCACCTGAGATCTGAAACTTGTAGGCTAAAATAAAGTGAATTAAGTTTATATATTTGGTCCAAAATTTGAAAAGATGATCCATCTAAACACTCTTAATATACTCACAGATCCAGCTTCACGGATCTGGTGCAGCTAGGAATACCCAGCTCCACCAGATCCACGGATCTGGTGGAGCTAGAGCCCTACCAAACACACTCTAAAAGTGTTTAGATGGATCATCTTGTTTACATTTTAGACCAAAAATATAAACTTAATTCACTTTATTTTAGCTTACAAGTTTTAGATCTCAGGTGAAGTTGAGATCTGGAGCTCACCAAACAGACCCTAAATCTAGTATATTTGATAATTTGACACTCTTTTCTACGTGGATGGCTAGAGCTCCATAGTAGGCGGACAATTGGAGATGTTTTTTTAAAGCAAGATTAACCTTAAATTTTTCTTAAACTAATTTAAAGTTGTATATAAACTTTATCACCCTCAATCTCCCTAGACAAATGGGAATATTTTAGCCTTCCTATAAGATTTTGTTAAAAATAATATGCCTAACATGTTAAAAATTATAATCCTTAGCTATAAGGTTTAAAGGAATTAATAATACTTGATTATATAAATCTATACACCTTTATAATGCACCTAAGCATTCTTTTCTACGTCCACCCCAAATAATGCACCCCACTAGAGATGGCCCAACCTTCGTGCACCCAGCGAAACGTCCCAAGAAACTTGCCTCCATCAAAATTAACCTCTCAGATCTTTCCTCAGCTTTACTCACCCATATCCGATGGCCATTGTTTAATGTGTCTAACTCATCCCTGTGGCCCACAACAGATCTCCCCCTACCTCCAGCATCATCTCAAGGAAAAGGAAACAAATATCCTGGAATTAAGGAAAAGGAAACAAACGTTCTAGAAAAGGAAAAGATCATATATTACGTGCTGGGAAAAGGAAACCGGAAGACAGGGCACTATACTAGTGTTAGTAAAAGATCGAAGTTTACTCAAAATAAGACATTCTCTAGAATTGAGAAAAATCTTTTGAGGCAACACAATACATGACTCGGGAGTTAGATGGACACTTCAGGCCCTTTTGGTTCAATATATTTCAAAGGATCTTCGGAGGAAATCAATTGCTATAAGGTTTGATCTATTCTACCATTTGGATCCAAAGAACGAGCCCATCAATTCCATAGGATTATTGTATCCTTTGCACAATTCCATTGGGATTTCTTCATGGGAAAAACATTCACTACGACCTCTTCCTTTTTTTTTTCGCTCGTTCGTAAGGGATCGAAGCATACAAAAGACTTCCCCGTATTTTTCCAATGTCCCATCCAAACGGCCAGTATTTGTTTTGTGTTTTCTTATTATATATTTTACAGTTGCATTCTTACAAACTTCTGTGTTTTCTGTGTGCATATACTTTTATTTTTGTGTTCCAAAAGGCCCTAAACTATACACCGGGAACCATAGCTTTTTTATATGATAGAAGATTATATATCTCTCAGCCTCTGAATCGTAAGATGCACACAACCCAGCACTTATTACACAATTGCAGCCAAACTACAGTCAAAAGAAAGATACAAGTAGGTTTTGTAGAAAATTTGTAACAAGCCAAAGAGAGCATGAAACAGACAGTCTCAATCCATACACAGCCTAATACTAAATCTCCACCGATGCATGATAAAGAAATTTATGGCCACAGTCTCCAGCAATCGACATCCCGCTGACACCGCACCCCGTGCCTCCTGGATCCTGCAACTACAGCACCGGGAACCATAGCTAGAGGTGGGCACTCGAAATTTGAGCTTGTGTGGCGGCCTAAGGCCACGGCGGACACGGCCAGATCAAAGCTCGCCCGACAATATGGCTCGGCCGTCTTTGGGCGAGAATCGAACACGATGGGCGCCCCCGACAAAGCATGGCCGTTAGGCTAGGCCGTCTTGGACGCGGCCGCAGAGGCAACACGTTTGGGCACAGCTGCACGGGACATGACACGACACGATGGCTCTATCGCGGGCCCACGGCAGGGGCACGTCGGCCGCGACAGGGAGAGGAGCAGGGTAGGGGGTTACCTGCCGGTCCTGCGGAGGCCGTCGACGCCGTCTGCCCGCTAAGGTTGCCGACGCCGTCTGCCGCCGAGGCCGCCCATTGCTCGCCGTCGAGGCCATGACCCGTCAAGGCCGTCGCCCGCCCTCCGAGGTCGACCGCTCGTCGAGGCCACCGCTCACCCGCCGAGGTCGCTGCCCACCGCGCTATCTCCGCTCTCGCGCCTCGCCACATTGTCTCGGGCTCTCGGCTCCCCCGTCGCCTCAAATCACGTGCTGCGACGCCTCGGCCCCATCACTCCACCTCGCCTGTGTGGGGGAGGCAAAGGGCGACGAGCCACCCCGCGCTCGCTGTGGCCGCCGTGGAGGGAGGTGAGGGAATTGAGGGGCGGAGAGATGCACGCGGCCACGAAACGGAGGCGGAAGAGGAGGGGTGTTGGCGCGAGGAGGGGATCGAGGCGTCGCGGCATGGAGGGGAAGGAGGAGGGGATCGAGGCGTTGGCGCGTGGTTTGAGGTGGCGACCGGGAAAGGAAAAAAAGAAGGGGGAGAGAGTGAGAGAGGGGATCAGGGGAAAAATCCACTGGAGAAAAAGGTGGGGAAAATTGAGAGGGAAAAAGTTGGAAAGAGAGAGGGGAAAAGGGAGAAAATTAGTGAAAAGGGGAAGGGGAAAGAAAAAAGGGAAATTTTGTTACGTGCTAAATTTATGAGTATTATTTCATAATTTGTTTTAGGAGAAAATTTATAAGGGGAAAGCGCTTGTGATATGCTTAATCGCTTAGTCACTACCTTGATTGGTCAAAAACATTTCGTGTTGGCACCGGTGACAGTAGTGATGAAAGCAAATTGCTTGTATGTCAATTGTGAATTGTATTGTAACAGTAGTGTATGCTATTTATAAATACTGTTACAGACACATGTATATTTTATATGACGTAGACAAAATTAGAAGATGATAAGTTTCAAGAGAATAGAATCTAGGGGAAGGGGACCAGGCATCCACAACAATACGAGCTAGACTATGGTTAATTTGGGGATGCAGTGCCACTACATCGATGTTAGAGCACTAGCCACTACTGAGAACTCCAAGCTCCAGAAGATCATAGAAGGATAAATCGTTTAACCCTTTAGTTATTGGATTGAGAGAGAGAGCTGAGAGAGATATAGAGAGAGCGACATGCGAGAGACAACTGAGAGAGATTGAGAAAGACAGGAGAGAGAGCGTTGAGAGAGATTGAGAAAGACGGACGAGCGAGAGAGAGCTGAGAAATACAGGCAAGAGGTGAGAGAGAGCTGAAAGTTCCGTCTATCTCAATCTCTCTTAGCTTTCTCTCTCACCCGTCTATCTCAATCTCTCCCTCTCTCTCGTCCGTCTCTCACAATCTCTCTCGCATGTCTCTCTCACTCTTTTTCTCGCCCATTGCCCTCCTCTCGCCCTTGTTCAACACATCTCTTTCGCTCTCTGTAACTGTTTAAAAATAAATGAATTTTAGTTCTTTTCTTCATAATATTTGTGTCCACTGCCTCAACTCCATGCGTCTCCGGCTCATTTCCTCTCGTCGCAATAGTGCAAATGGTCCGGATCTGAACCGGCACGGCACGAAATAGGCACGAAGCGTAAATAGGCTGTGCTTGGGCTCACTAAAGGCGAGCCGGACCGACACAACACGGTTGACACGACGGGCCGTCGCGGTCCGACACGGTTCAAACACAAAGCACGATAGATCTGTGCTGAGCTGGCTCGGTACGACACAACACCCATCTTTAACCACAGCTAGTTCGATGGTTTAGATGGGAGGCATCTTTGATTCACATGATCATAAAAAACGTCGAATCCCACGGGAGTTATTAAAAAAATGTGTTTGAGTGCCTCACAGGAAAAAGCATGTTTGAGAATAAATGCTTATTGATCAGAGAGATAACAGACAGAAAGAGAGAAGGCGCATTAAAACCTGAGGTTAGACCTTTGTAGGAATTTCCCTACCTATGAAATTCCTTTGAAGCAATTATACAAATTAAACACCTCTCTAGAAATTTTCTTTTGATTAAATTCCTTTATTTTCCTTTAAATATTATTTTAAATAAAAAAAGTACATAAATGGTATACCATCACTAAACCAACCAAGTCTGGTAAAACTACCCATACTATCACAGTACTCTCTCCGTTGATAAATATAAGATCTATAGTTTGAATGATCTTGTTGAAAAATATAAGTTGTGTATGTAGATTTAATGAGTCTTTCCACCTATACCCCTATTTATTCTCTCTCAATCATATGTATTTATTGATTACCACCTACATAAAATATTATCTCTCATCTTTTAAGATAATTAAGAGGGATATGTAAGTCATTTTCTCTCGTATCTTTCTCAATTTTACTACAATCTTAATCCTTGTGCTAAATTAAAATACATCTTATATTTATCGAGGAATGGAGTACTTCAGAGTTGAGACATAAAATTTTCACTTCGTTCAAGATTTTTCCCGGAGACAGCTTGAGCACAAAAAAGTCTTCCGGGTGAGGTGGGAACAGCTGAGCCGCACTTTCTGAACAGTTGAGTAGTGACTAGTGAACTACCAAAATTGGACCTTCTTTTTATGCTGCTGCTCCTATTTTTGTCTCTTCTTTCCTCTTTCTTCGCATGGCTGTCCCCCAAAAGCAAAATTCAGAAAACGGATTCCTAAATCAAGGAACACGGACGACGATCGGAAAAAAAACCCAAGTTGAACCGTGAAATTGAAGCAGAATCAAATGACTTGGCGTGTAAAACCCTGACCCTTGTCATGATAAAGATAATTCAGACTCCTGACATAATAATTCTTCAGGATCCCATTTCTTTCATGAGGGATCATCAGAGGTTAACAGACATTGCCGCAAGTCTGTAACTGTAGCTGAGTGTAACTAGTAGAAGACAAAAAGAAGCTCCACAAAGAGATTAAGAAAAAGAGGCGGCATAAGGAACAGAAAGGAAATGGTAAAGAGAAGAACTCCAAGGCCGGCTAAATGCCAATATCTTTAGGCTGAACTCTGAAGAAATGGATAAGCACAGGCTGCCAAGCCGAGCAGGGGTAGTTTGCAAAAACAAGTCTTCTCGTTATCTCCAGATCTTACGTGCAAGTGTGCAAAGAGTCTAACAGGCATAGCCCTTACCAGTTACCAAGTACTTTCATTTCCGAATTTTGCATAACCAAAATAGTACAGTAAAAATACCTCTATGTATTAATTCAGGTTTCCCACGAAGATAAGACGTTCGGTTGGTTGGTCAATTTTGTCTAACATTATAAAAAAAATTCAATTCATATATAAAAAGAAGAATTAAACCCACACATTGGTCCGCCTATAGTTTTTCCTCTTCTCGTAAGCACCCAAATTGAAGATTGATGACATAAATACTTGCCTATTTAGTTTTATATTCGTTGGAAATTCTCAAAAAAAAATTGTAGTAGGTTCTAGCTTGAATATCCTATTGTGTTTCTTAGATTTGAAAACAAAAAAGTGATGACGTGGTGCTTTCCAGTGTTATCTTTTACACATAGCTTTAATATAGATCAAGATTCACAATGTATAACAATTACAGCAACATACATGCAAGTGTTCTTCGTTGTACTTGTTCACAAAAAAGAATTATACAAATTAATTTTGTTTCTAATCATCTAATGAGAAGAAATAGAATTTGTTCTCCCCACTGGCCACCACCGCCACCAGCCACCAAGCAATAATAGCATGTGTAGTAGTCAATTACTATTCAGTGATACCTGTGATTGTGAGCACACTGGGAGAAATGAAAAACAAAACAGAAGGGTAAATTTTTTTGAAAAAAGGGTTGAAGTAGGGTATGCCGTATGGCATGGGCATGCTCTCATGGGGCTATGTAAATTCCAAAACAAACTCCATATTAATTGTTATATTTATCCTCGCCCTTATATACTGTCGGTCTCGGACGATGGGGACAGAAAAATAATACGCCCTATCTTTTTCCATTCCCCTCTCTCCTCCTTCTCTCTCTCTCTCTCCATCACACCCACAAAGAAGTGAAAGAACCCTAGAGGCGGTCCTCTTCAAGGTAAGCCCCCAAAACATTTGTTTTTAATTGCACCAAAGCTTGTCTAGTGACCACTACATGCTGCAGGGGAGGTCACAGAAGCAGGATGAATTTTTATCTCTACATATGGGTTTCTTTTTTTGTTGATGCTGTTATTGCCATTTCCTTTCTTGGCCAAGCCGGCCCAAATCCGCAACTTTCCGTAGATCCCCATCGCTAGAGTTGATTTTGACGCTTGCTTCTTGCAATGGAGATCTTGCTGGATCTATGGAGCACGGATTTGGGTTGGCATGGTGCGGATTTGGGTGATTTCTGGATTGGTCCCTGAGACCTAGGGTTCGGTCAAAATGCCTTAATTTTTTTAATTTTCTTCGCTTGTTTCTTGCGGATTCTTGATTTTTTACTTGTTTGCCGAAATGGGTATTCAGGGATTGGCGATTGGGAGGCAATGGTGGAGATGGGCTGATCAGGACCGCAAAAGGAGCCAGTTTTCTTCGTCCAATCTCGGTTCTTGGAGTTGGATTCGTTTGTTGGACTTGCCGAGATGGACGACGACGGCAGCTTAAGCATCCGGAATTGGGGCTTCTACGAGACGGTGAAAGGCAACCTCGGCCTGCAGCTGATGTCATCTGTGGCCGCCGACCGGGACACAAAGCCGCTGCTCCCGAACGGTACCTTCTTGCAGCACCATGGGCACCACAATGCCCCGCACCACCCACAACACTTGCATCATCTCCGCGACTGTGGCGGCGGCGGAGCCTCCGGTGGCATGCCCACTGAGCCGCCGTCTGTTCACATGGACTTTGTGCGCAATGATCCCTGGATGCACCCCTCGCAGCATCAGCATCAGCACCAGCACCAGCACCAGCACCAGCACCAGCACCAGCACCAGCACCAGCACCAGCACCAGCACCAGCATCAGCATCCCCGTGAGCAGAAGGTCCTTCATGCTCTCCCTGTCGGACCAACTGGACATATTGGACATCCTGGACATGGTGGACACGCTGTGCATCACCACCCTACTGGATATGGGATGATGCAAGATGCACATGGTGCACACACACTCCAGATGATGCAGCCGCAGGAGCCTCCTCCGCCAAAGGAGGAGCACATGCCCCCACCGTTGGTTGAGGATCATTCCGTGGTTAGAAACGATCCACCTACGAAGAAGAGGCAGCAAGGTCGGCAGCCTAAGTCGCCAAAGCCGAAGAAGCCTAAGAAGGTTGCTACTCCGCGTGAGGATGGGGCACCCAATGGACCTGCACCCCGAGGAAGGGGCCCTAAGAAGCCCGTGGGGATGGTAATTAATGGTATTGATTTGGACCTTTCAAGGATACCAACACCTGTGTGCTCATGCACTGGAGCTCCCCAGCAATGCTACCGGTGGGGTGCAGGTGGCTGGCAGTCTGCATGCTGCACAACTTCTATTTCAACATATCCGCTGCCAATGAGCACAAAGCGCCGGGGCGCGCGTATTGCTGGAAGGAAGATGAGCCAAGGTGCGTTCAAAAAGGTGCTTGAGAAGCTAGCTGGTGAAGGGTACAACCTTAATAATCCAATTGACTTAAAGACGTTCTGGGCCAAGCATGGCACCAACAAGTTTGTAACGATCAGGTAATAGACATGCTATGCTTGTCGCCTTGTAGGTTCCAATGCTGCAGTTGCATTGAGTTATTCTGTATGTACTCGTGCCAATCTGCAGAAGTTTTTAGAAGTAGCTCGTAGCCATTTTCAGTTTCTTGGACTTAATTTACATGCCTATCTCGAGCTTTGGATGTCTGAGGTCTGTGGAAATCTGTCTGTATCTGTCACTTTACAAGTTGTAGTGTAACGGCAACAATCTCTCTAATTTAGATGGCATGAAATTTAATGTGTTAAATATCTTAATTTGGTGGTATTAGTTGCCTCTTTCATGTTTGTTTATGAAATACTCATATTACTGATGTGGTGTTCGTCTTTGACTACTTGTTAACCTTATGCTACATGGATTTAAGGAAGTAAAATCCTTGATAGCTTCTCTTCATTTTCTTCTGGTGTTTCGATGTGTTCAGAAGCAAGTCTTGTTATTTGTGCGCCTCTACTTGCCTACCTGAAAAGATTATAGCACTTCTGCATGACGTAAGAGGTGTTGTAAAATGCTAGTTCACTCACAGTTTACATAACTTCCTGAACATGATGTGATATTTTCTTCAGAAAGAGTGTAAACTTTCGTTTGTATGGTGTTTGATCGCCCTATCCTTGAATCAAGGACCGTTTCTCTCTAATGTGATAGTCTCACAAACAGTGCAGCCTGTCTTATGTTATCAACAGTAACATCTGTAGATGAGGAAGTTTGATTTTAGCAACTTTATATATATATATTGAGCTGTTGAAATCTTATTACAAGGCTCTTATGATGATTTGACTAGCTTAGCAGGTCTCCGACAGTATGACAATATATTTTATATCTTGTGCAATATTTGGAAAGTTGTGGTATATTTGTGTGGTGTCCTGGGAATTATTTGTCTATACTTACCAAACTGAATCAGTTTTAGTTGCAAGATCTACGATTTGGTGTCCTATTTCATTGCTATTCATGTGTAGCAAAACTGATTAACTAAGTAATATGCAGTTTGTTCATTTGTTCACACAACAGAAATCAAATTGTTTGCTGACTCTGTTTGGAGTTTTGTTTTACTACTAAATTTGATAGGCCAGTTGGCATTGCATGCCTTTATGCACCCCCCCAAAAAAAACTGTTTTTAGTTCATAGTTATAGGGTCTCTTAAATGCATTTTGAGATATTGGTATAATTTATTCTTTTAGCCATATTGGATGTGTATATTGGTAAGTAAAATTGATGGATCTTTTCTGCTTCGACATATTGATCGGATGGCTGTTTTCTCCTGAATGTATGTTTGTGTGGGTTGAGGATTTTAGCTGTGAACATTGTCTTGAATTTGTGATGTCCTGTTAGATTTCGTTTCAGCTCCATAACGATTATGTCAATTTTGTTCTTGGCCACCTGATGGCTGTAGTCATGATTAGTCCTATTTGAATTCATTGCTTTTATTGGTAACTTGCATTTGCGGAGCTGACTTCTTTAGTTCTTTGCAGTTGCGGCCTAGCAGGCTTGCAGGCGGCTTGTTGCTAGTCTGTATGGTTGGCTGTTTTGTGCTATTCTTGTATCTTGAAGCAAGTGCTTGCTTCTGCGTTCGTGGCTTTTTTTTTACGGATAGATTTGAATCCATTATTCACACGAATTCACCTCTTGTTCAATGGATTGTCCGAGCAATGAAGTGTAGGCATGCACTCCTTTCAGTTGTGGAATTGATCACTTTCCTAGCCCCTTCCTCTTTTTTTGGGTGCAAAAATGGCTTTTTTTTCGGAAAGAATTTGTAAATTTAGCCTTCCTTCACCGTGAAAGACGCGGCCTACCGCATCCGAAGAGCGTGGGAGGAAAGGGTGCCATGGAGGGGGAACGTGGGAGGTGCGGCAACAGGTGGCGAGTGTGGCAGTAGGCGTCTGCCTTCGGAGCGTGGGAGGGATGTGGCCTACCGCATCCGAAGAGCGCGGGAGGAAGGGGTGCCATGGAGGGGGAGCGTGGGAGGTGCGGTAACAGGTGGCGAGTGCGGCAGCAGGCATCTGCCGTGGCTTCGGAGTGTGGGAGGAGCCGGTGCTCCCGCTTGCGGCACGCGAGGATGTGGGTGTTGCGGAGGGGGAGCCAGAGAGGCGCTTCCGCGGTGGGGGAGAGTAAAATGTGTCTTTTATTGTGAGGAGTGCTAAATTTGCAATTTCTTTTAGAAAAAAGCTATTTTTGTAAAAATAAAATAAAAAAGATAAATGAGGAGACTAGAAAAGTAAACACTTCTCCTAGTGCCCGACTTCGCAATCGATTTCGTTTTTCCAACGAAGCAAACTGCTCATGATGCGACTGTGCGTTCTTGAATTGAAGCTGGACCACCTGAGCCCAGCATCGTCACGACGGTACATAGCAACATACTGGATCCAACTATGATATGACCCAATCCGAATATAGGCCTCTTCCAGCTACCAACTCCAAATCCAACACAAGAACGTGCAACTGTGCAAGTAACAGATGCGTCCGCATGGGCCGAGTTCCGCAGATTGATCGCGGCATCTGGTTGGCCGGATCGCTCGCCGGCCAGCCGGCCGGTTGTTTGTGGAATTTTTTTTTTCTTTAATATTTTTTAATCTTTTTTAGACGTCGAGCAAAAAATTACAAATTGGGCGCGGTCGCCCGTATATGGCGATCGCCCATATCGAACGATCGCATATCTGGCGATTAATCTTGCTTTAACGCGCGATTTTTACTCTATCTGCTGTTAATTTCTAAAAAATCATAACTTTTTCATATGATGTCGGATGGAGATAAACTTTATATAAAATTGTAGCTCTCGACGGGATCTACAACTTTTGTATACAAACTTTTTCAATTTGAGTCCATTTAGATAGTCAAAATGGGATAGAATGTTCGGATCCAAAATAGATCGTTTTAGATCGAACATTCTATCCGTTTTAATCTAAATGGACTCAAATGAAAAGTTTGATACAAAGTTGTAGATCCCGTCGAGAGCTACAATTTTATATAAAGTTTATCTCCATCCGACATCATATGAAAGTTATGATTTTAGAAATTAACCGCAAACGAATGAAAATCGCGTTTAAATAATCTTATCGCCCAGATAAAGCGATCGCCATATCTGCGGCCGTGCCTAATTTTGTAATTTTTTATACCGACGCTTAGTTTTGAAAGATTAAAAATATTAAAGGGAAAAAAATTCGTTGTTTTGTAGGAAAACCGCGGGTTTTAGGCGGAATTGGACGGGGACGGTGGCTCATGGCACCGGCACACGCGGTTGGGCTGTGCCGAAGGCGCCTGGCCTGGGGATCGCACGGCAGCCGTCCGCGTTGCCAACCAACCCCCGCAAGAAAAAGTCGCGCGGTGATTTCTTCTTCCGCGGCTGAGCTGCCACTGCACAGTGCACACGATGCTTTATTCTGTAGTCCTTTTTTCTTCCCGAAGCATTCCACGATTTTTTTTTCCCAGAGAAGCCCGCGTTTAATTGTGGGATTAAGGTTAGAGATCCACAAGTATGTGAATCTTGCTCTCTTTTGGGAAACAAAAGGGGAAAAAAATGAGTACATGGCAGCAATGGTATGATATGGTAATGTGGTACCCCAAACCCTCAGGGATTACTACTACTACATGGTTTTTTCCCCCCAACGTATAGCCCTTAAATCCGTTTTTACTTTTCTTCGGAAAGTTGGTGGATGGTCACGCTTCAAGATTGGACTACACTTGCAAGTTGCAACCATCAAACCTCGTCTCGTCTGGTCACCGACCGATGGGCGAGAAAATAGGGGGAAAAAGGAGAGGAGAGGATACAGAATGTGATGAAGAGGAATAGGAACCCCGTAAGTATCCTTTTCAAGACTACGTTTCACGACCCCTTTTTTTCTCCTGTTTCTCTCGAAAGTGCTTCCAGGACAAGCTCTGTTTTTTTTTATAGGAGACACTGATGTTTGATCATCCGTTGAGAGGGACAGCCCACGATAGGGAGACAACAGCGAGAATGTTTCCTTTATCACGATTAATTAGGGAGAAAAATGAAGTATATAGGATCGCTCGCAAGGAGCTTAGGTCCGTTTGGTCATTGCTCCATCTTGTCAGCAAAAATAATGTGGAAGTGAGAGATATTTCTGCCGGCTATTGTTAGGTGTGTGGGCAAATAATTAAAAGGTGCGATACGTGGGTCCACTTGTCATACTCACATTTGCGAAACGAAAATATGGAAATTTGTTGCGGCTGTGTTTATTTAGCATGCATAAGTAGGCTATGCAGTCGCTAGAGGTGGGCACTCGAGCCGTGCTTTTGTGAGCCGGCCCGAGGCACATCAACATGGTCCGATCCAAAGCACGACCTAGCACGAAGTGGACCGTACTGAGGCGGTATGTTACTGTTTCTCGGGTCATGTCAGGCCCAGGAACCGGGCACGGTGGACAGCACGACTCGGCACATTACTGTTCCTAGCTCGCTCGTTGCTCTCTCTCATTCTCTCCTCAGCTAACGGCTCTCCTCGCTCTCTCCACTCTTCTCACCGCCTCGCTCGTTCATCGTTGAGAGATTGAGATATACGGATGAGAGAGGGGAGAAAGCTGAGAGAGATTGAGAGAAACGAATGAGAGAGATTCAAGAATGAATAAATTTTAGTTCATTTTCTCCTAATATTTGTGTTTATTGCCTTAGATCCGTGTGTCTCTAGTTCCTCTCCTCTCGTCGCAATAGTGCAAATAGGCCGTGTCTGAACCGGTACAGCAAGAAGCAGGCACGAAGCGCAAATAGGCTGTGCCTCGGCTCACCGAAGGCAAGCCAGACCGGCACGGCACGGCGAACACGATGAGCCGTTGCGGTCGGCACAGTTCAGTCACGAAACACGATAGACCTGTGCCGGGCCGGCTCCGCGCGACACACGCCCACCTCTAGGTTATGGCTACACGCGAGCAAGGTAATACGTGGTATATGGACAGGACAAACCAACTAGGCCCTATTGTATCTACGCCTAAGATTCCTTAGCGTTTAACAAAGTTAATTAATTCCACATGGTAATTCCTCTGTTGAGCACCAGGGCTACCTCAATGATTTGGATTAGCCATGTCCAAAGATCGGAGGGCAAAGATAAGTCGATGCCATCTGGTTCCCGGAAAGAGTTGGCGGTACAAACTCAGTTGTCCCTTTCATCCTTGGCTCATGGCTCGGCGCCGCTACGTGACAACCCCCCTCATACAAATCCTTCTCCAATTGGGTGTGACTTGTGCTGTTCGCTCCTCGACACTTTTTGTTTGTACACCTTTGGTCTCTCGTGCGCAATGATGCGTCGGGAAGACGTACACGTACCTAGCTAGCGATCTATAGCTTAGTCGCGCCATACATGCGCGCACGATCGACGTCCAATGCCCTCCATCGTTCGTACGTGTAATACGTGCATATATGTACTCTCCTTGCTAGCCAGTCTGCTATATATCCTAGTACATATATATCCTTCTATAATTCCCAAAGTTGGCACCATGGCACTGTGGTATGAGGCTGATTGATATATGCATGGAGATCGAGCTAGCTATCGTGCATGCATTGCATATCTTCACATCGTTTTCACACGTACATGATTTCTCTGGCTCTAGAGGTATCGATCGAAGTATATGAGAAGCGCAGTGATGCAGATGCGTGAGGAGCCCATGCATGGGCAAGGCCATCATCACGCGGTAGCAAATCACGCCTAACCAAGTACGCACCCGTTCCTGTCCACGAGAAGAGTACAGTACGACGCCAGCAAGTACTGTCACAGTCGATCTCCCCCACTAACTAATAATCCCTTCATCCAACGCCTCTCCACACACATGTCATGCATCGAACAGTGATCAAAGGGCTAGGAATTGTTAATGGACTGGTACATAGCTAGTTGTAGAACAGCATATAACCGGCCGGTCGGTCAAGTTGGCGAGGGCCATGCATTGCACGCCTGTGACTGAGTCACTGAGAGCGCTACATGTGGGCTACAACACTTGGCCGTTCCTGCTTTCCACAGGAGGACAAGTATGCGCGGCGCGCCCGCGCGTTGGTCTCATCCGCTTGTCGCCGGGCAGGGGAGGGTCCTCGGCCACGGCGAGCTCGCGGTCCCTTGCGTTTGTACACGACCTGCCACCGTCTTATTCCCCGGCCCCCTTATGATGCGCGCGGCCTACAGAGATCGTTCGGCCTCACATGCCGTGCCTGCTAGCCCGCACGCCCGGCCGGCCTCTCCTAGGCTCCGCGCGCGATGCATGGCGCCATATATATATGTCGCTCACACATGCGTGAAGTGATCGGTGAGCGTACGTACGCCCGACACCAGTACATCTTGAGCAAGGCTACTGTAGGTGGTAGCACTGGCTAAGCTAGCTAGTTGATGCAACGTCGACGGACGCATCCAGATTGGATCGATGCATGTTCCCTTCTTATGCACCGCGGTCATTTTTGTTACATCACGCGTGAGTATATGCGGTCTCAACAACGAAGAAGATAAATCTCGTAAAGAGAATCAAAATAATGATGTTGAAGCAACCACGACGAGAGAGAAAGATTTGGTGAACCCGATCGCAAATTCTTTAAGTACAATCTCAAAAGAGCACAAGGGATTGTTGCTCTCTCGATCACAACCTCTCGAGTCTTTTAGGACCCTCGGGTCATTGCCTTATACAAGAATCTAGTGCTAAAGAACACTACTACACGAATATACATCACAATCGGTTCTTTTTTGTCATCACAATCGGTTCTGGTGGCGACACAAAGTCAATAGAAAGAGATGAGACGGCGCTATCACAGTCGGTTCTTGCCCGATTGTGTTGAGGGATCATCTCTATCGGGTTCTAAGAATGAAGTGATAGAGATGAATGTCATCTCTATTGGTTCTTTGTAAATAGCGATAGAGATAATCAATCATCTCTATCTGTTCCTATAAAGAAGCGATAGACATGAAGTGCATATCTCTATCGGTTTTTTCTAAGAACCGATAGAGATGAGATGTTCATCTCTATCTCTTCTTACAAAAAAGCTATAGAGATGAAGTGCGGTAACTTGCAAATCTTTTGACTTCAATATGAAACAAAACAAGAGAACCAACGATGACTCCTAATCTCTAAATAGGTTAGGTTCTAATCCCATTCGAGGATATCTGATCGTTGTTCTCCAGATACACGTCTCGACAACAGGTCAAAAGGGGTGTGTACCTGGAGAACACCATAGGGAGATGCTATCGAAATCTATTCTAGAGTTGTACAACAGCTCAGAAACTTGCTCGAACCACATATCCTCGAACTGTCCAAAGAACGTAGACAATTCGAGACTTCCTGTTTATAAATATGCCATTTCGATCGGCATATTTATAAACAAGCACCCTAGAACGGGAGACGTAGGTTCCGCAGCCTAAACTCTAATATTCATCATATGACAGCAACAATAATTCCAGATTAACATGAGAGCATTACAAAGATAATTAAATACATTTGTGCTTGTCAACTAAAGGGTATGAAATATGATAGGATATGCACAATACCAGTGCAACCTAAATTTTCTTCGCGACATATAGAAATTACATAGTGCAAAATTGAAGGGGTTTGAAGGAATACTCATATTTTGAAGAAAACCACAAATTCTGCAAAAAGAGGGAAAATCTCCTCAAGCTAGGGCATCAAATTTACCCTCTTAACACTCATCGTTGAGGATTTCAATTTTTTTGACCCAAGTATTACTTCCAACCACAGAATATAAGCTGTTTTTCGGGTGGCGGCGGAGAAATCTCCTCTAGAATAACAACAGAGGAGAGTTTAGCCCGAGGGGTGTAATTAACCTAGCGAGACATATCAACAATCGGTTCTTACTTAAGAAGCGATAGTGATATGCACGGTTATCATTATCGGTTTCTACATAAGAAGCGATAGTGATATGATCATGCACACCACTATCGATTTTTATGCCATAAGCGATAGTGATGCGCATAGTCATCACTATCGGTTCTAATAAAAGAAGCGATAGTGATGAGGAAGGGCACATCACTAACGGTTCTTTTGTGAGAAGCGATAATCACTATCGGTTCTTTTGTGAGAAGCGATAATCACTATCGGTTCTCACAAAAGAAGCGATAGTGATGTGTGCATGCTCATCACTATCGCTTCTTTTGTGAGAACCGATAGTGATGTTTATCCACATCACTATCGCTTCTTACAAAAGAACCGATAGTGATATGATTCGTTTCTTATGTGGGAACCGATAGTGATGATCGTGCACATCACTATCGCTTCTCACATAAGAATCAATTGTGATGTTTCCAGTGCTACATCACAATCGCTTCTAATCTGAGAACCGATAGTGATTATTATTAGGGTTAATTGGATACATGCCACTATAGGAACCGGTTATTCGAGATTTGCCATCGTTCCTTTGCTTATTCGAACGATGCCATTACGAAACCCCGCTTATTCGAAATATGCCACCGCTCGCGACACGTGTCCCGTTCGGTCAAACCGAGGGCCGGACTCTTTCCATTCGGACGCTTTTGCCCTCCGCTTTGGGCTGGTGGGACCAACGCAAGCAAGGTCAGTGCCCTCCCCATTCTCCCGCGCCACCAAGAGCCAAGAACCCTAGAACATCCGATTCCCCACCGAGGCGACCGCGAGGAGCCCTAGCAATCCATCGTCGTCGGCAATTGCTTCCATGGCGGTGGCCTAAAGGCGCGTCATTCCCACTCCGCTTCGGCTAATCGGATGTACGTGACGGCAATGGACGTGATGGCAATCGAACCTGGTATGGCCATCGCGCCGTGTGCTTCAGAGAAGTAAGTGCTGAGATTGTTGGCATGGTAGTCTTGATTGTTTGTTTGCATAGTAATTTAGCTTCGTAAATTAGATGTAGTTTTGACTCTTTCGGGATTTCTATAGGACCGATGACTCGCTGGAAAGTTTAGGGTAGTTATTCAGGTGGAGGCCTACTCCACAATAGAAGAAGTAGAAGAAAGCGGTAGGAAGGTGTACACTAGGTCAAGGAAGCTGACATGGTTAACCGATGAGAAGGATATTAGCTTGCGGTCAGTGAAACAAAGTTTGCATAGACATCTGACATGGGGACCAAACCAAATGTGTCATTTGTACTACTATGACAGTTACACATGATCTTAGCAACCCAAATATTGTCAAAAGGGCTATGTTCCCTGATATAGTTGCTTTCAGAAAGGCTATTAGGCATTATGCAATCCTGAATGACTTTGAAATAAATACAATCAAGTCTAACCAAAGTAGGTTTATTGGTGAATGCAAACATGTGGGTTGTTCTTGGAGAGTTCATGCTTCTAAAATGCAGGATGGATGTGCCATTATGGTAATTCACCTTCCTGTGTGCGTGTCTGTATTATATGTGTTGCAATGTGCTAACATCTGTGTTTCTTGTATTTGTAGATTAAAACTCTTAATTCAAAGCACATTTGCCCTAGTACAAAGATGATGGAGGGGAAGATGGCTACACAAGATTGGGTGGCAGACAGATTAGGGGACTGGTTGAGAAAGAACCCAAATAAGGGGGCAAGAGAGGCTCAGATGAAGCTGCAGGATGAATACAAGATCAAGTTGGGCTATGGTAAGACATGGGCAGGTATGCAAATAGCACTTAGACAAATACATGGTGCATATGAGGATAGCTTCCAAATGCTTTTCAACTGGAAGGCTGAGATAGAACATAGGAGTCCAGGATCAATTGTAGAAATAGAACTGAAGAAGTATGGCAATAAGATGTGTTTTCACAGAATGTTTGTAGCATTTAAACCTTGCATAGATGGATTCTTGAGAGGCTGTAGGCCATACATGGGTGTGGATTCCACTAGCCTAAATGGCACATATAAGGGACAACTAGCATCAAGCAACATCGTAGATGGTCATAGCGGCTTTTCTATGTTGCTTATGGTGTTTTTATTGAAGCGAGGACAAGCTGGACATGGTTCATGAACCATTGAATAAAGTGTAGGAAGTCCGATGTTTAGTGATATCTAGTGATGCATGTAAAGGGTTAGAGTCATTTGTAAAAATGTGTTCCCTAATCTTTGAGCACAGAGAGTGTATGAGACATTTGTATAGTAATTTCATGAAAAAATTCCATGGCAAGGTATACACAGATCACCTATATCCTGCTGCTAGGTGCTACACAGATTCTAGATTTCAGTGGCACATGTCCAAAATATTTGAGCAATGCCCAGATGCTGTAGATTATTTGCAGAAGCATCACCATGGTTTGTGGTATAGATGTGGTTTTTCAGAGCTTAGCAAAGTAGACTACCTCACAAATAACATATCTGAGAGCTTCAATAACCAAATAAAGGACTTCAAGGGCTGCACCTCATGAACTTGTGGATAGAATAAGAGGCGATAATGAGCAAGTTTGCTATTACGAGGAGTATTGGCGAGTCAATGGAAGGAGTGATCCTTCCTAATGTGATGAAGGAGTTGTTTGTGGTTAGCAAGCAAGTGGACTTGCTCATCCAAAGACCACCAGTGCGATGATCGAGGCGAGGTCACATTTGAGAATGAATTGTTGATGAAGGCACTCGTGAAGTTACATGAGAGGTCCTGTACATGTAGGCAATGGCAAGTGTCGGGAAGCCTTGTAAACATGCAATGGCATTCATCATTCCATTCGTGGAGCAAGCATAGAAGATCATGTGGACAGCTACTACTCAGTTGAGAGGTTCAAAGAAGCTTATCAAGGTATTATCCCCAGCATGACAGACATGACTCAGTGGAAGCATGTTGATGTTGGGCATAAGGTGCATCCACCAAAGCAGAAGAGGGTGGCAGGCAGGCCAAGGAAGTAGAGGCTGAGGAGTTTCCTGGATCCAACCAAAGAAGGGTTAGGTGCAAAAGGTGTGGTGCCACTGGACACCTGGGAAAAATATGCAAATTAGAAGCCCTGTTTGATGATGGCACTTCTGAACAACCTGAAAGCTCAATGAAGAGGTAATGCTATGCATGTCCTTTGGTGCATTACATATGTCTTTGCTGTCTACACATGTCATGCATATGGTTGTTTTTTTCAGGAAAAGGGCTCCCACAAAAAAGAAGGCTGCACCAATTAAGAAGGCTAAGGGAGCAGAGGATGCATCAAGCAACACACCAAAGAAGAGGGCATCTTCAAGGAAGAAAGCAACACAGGAGCCAGCAAGCAGCACACCAAGGAAAATGGCAAGTGTAAGGAAGAGAGCATCTGAAGATGCTGCAAGGAGCACACCAAGCAAAAGAACATTACAAAGCAAGACATCATCAAAGAAGACCCCTACCAAGAACAAGTGGGCAGAATGGCTAGATAAAAAATTCCTATAGTCTTGATGCATGCTCACTTTTGTAGTCTGTGTTCCCTGATGCATGCCAACTTTTGTAATCTATGGTCACATATTCATACTAGGGCACTTGTTGTCAGTCATTACAGAGATATAATCCTAACACGTTGCCAGATTTCTGTGATGAAAAAAGACACGAGTTTCCCATTCCATCACCTTGTTCAATTGGTTATATTTGTTTCCATTTTATCGGAAGCTTACGGTCTTTGCAACAAACTAGGCCTACTTCAAAGCGCTACAACTATTGACATTACGAAAAAAGAGAAAAAGATCAACATTCCTGTTGATGGTTTTGAGAAAGAAAAATCTGGCATGTGTGACTGTCAATTGGAAGTTATGATAGGAGTCTCAAAAGCTGCCAGGATGTGGTCAGTACATTTCAGTTCCCAGATTACTACACGAGGTTAAGGTTCAGACAAAGCCCATGTTCCTTCGATTTATAATGAATTGTGTTCAATGCAAACTGGTCTCTTTTCACACCATTCTCCCAAGAGCACACCAAGCAAAAGAACATCACAAATCAAGCATCAGAGACAGAAGACCCCTATGAAGAACAAGTGGGCAGAATGGCTAGATAAAGACACGAGTTTCCCATTCCATCACCTTCCATCAATTGGTTATAATTGTTTCCATTTTATCAGGAAGCTTACAGTGCTGCAACAAACTTGAAAGCTTACATTGCTGCAACAAACTAGGCCTACTTCAAAGAAACCGCTACAACTATTGACATTACGAAAAAAGAGAAAAAAAATCCACATTCCTATGACATTCTTCATCCAGTTTACAGCTGCAATCAATTCTTCACTTTGCTTCTTTAATGCACTGACATCGACACAGAGTTGCTTCAAATGCACACAACCTTCAATCGAGCCACATTGCTCTGCCTGATTTCGCATTGTACTCATTCCATGGCCACATGCAACAGATTCATCCTCCCACATGAAAAAGTTGCACACATCATTGCTCTGCAATCCTCAATAGCAACAGAATGCAATCAAAACACTGGGAATCAAATCAACAACTCAGCAAACAATCAAGTTGAAGACTAACCGGGCAATTGTTCTTGCACTTCAAGAAGTACCTACCAGGATTTCTTTCACTCCTGCTCCTTAGCCTAAGCACTGGAATCTTGCAACGCGGGTAGTCAAATATTGCATTTTGAGGAACGTACCTCTCAACCCCGTACGACCCCGAGGAGCAAGACCTTGCGGAGTCCATGAGGCAAGCTACTCTGACCACAAAAAGGGCCGGACGGCGCTGGATTGCTAGGGCTCGTCGCGGTCGCTTGGGTGGGGAATCGGATGTTCTAGGGTTCTTGGCTCTTGGTGGCGCGGGAGAGAATGGGAGGCATCGACCTTGCTTGCGTTTGGTCCCAGCCAGGCCAGGTGCGGAGGGGCAAAAGCGTCCGAATGGAAAGAGTCCTGCCCTCGGTTTGACCAGACGGGACACGTGTCGCGAGCGGTGGTATATTTCGAATAAGCAGGGTTTCGTAATGGCATCGTTCGAATAAGCAAAGGAACGATGGCAAATCTCGAATAACCGGTTCCTATAGTGGCATGTATCCAATTAACCCTATTAACACCCCTCCCAAGTCATCTATCACAATCGTTTTTTTCTAAAAACTTAAGAACCGACACAGATAAAGCGATAGTGATGTACCATTATGTAGTAGTGGAATAACCTAGTCTATAATTCTCACGTACACCTCTTTCTTTGGATTAGTTGGCTTGTGGCTTCTTGGTTGGTCGGATTCTCCATGACTACCCCTAAATTTATATAGTCTTTCTAGTTCCCCTCCAAAGCAAATAGAAATCCTACTCTTATTAGGATTAGAAATGCTAATCTTATTAAAATTTATCTACTACATATTTTTAAATCATAAAAAACTAGACGTAAGTCATCATATTTAACAGAGCGTGTGCGTGTTTTCTATCTATCTCCTCCACTGTTCAAGTGCTCATCATGCATGCACTTGCGGTGTTGTCTATTGTAGGGAAGTTTCTGGCGATTGATCTGATCTGTGTGAATGCAGCTAGATAGATAGCTCTAATCTGCCGTCCGTCGATGGAGTACTACCTATTCGCCATTCGGTGTGCAGTAGTGGCCCGTTTGTCTGAGTACGACTAGCTAGATCAGATCAGGGAAGGAGAATCGATCTGAAGTGCATACCAACTAGCTAGCTGCTAGCACGATCAATTTTCTCGATTTGAATGACTTGGCGGTGTAGTGTAGCTTATGTTTCTTTGGCTACTGTTCGATCATCCACGGACGTCTCGCGTATCAGTAGCTCGATCATCAGAGTACGTACGTACCCTACCCTGTCCTCCTGTAGAAAGAACGAGCTGAGCTATATCGATCTCTCATCATGTACAAGTAGGGACAGAACCAAAACGATCGGTAAATGGCCGTTTCGTTTCCGTTTTCACATTTTTTTTATCAGTAACGGAAACGAAATCGAAAACCCAGAAACGGATATGTCAACGGATGCGAAACGGAACGGAGCGGATACGGAAAACGAAAGTGGAAAATTCCACAAGAACATAGTACATGATCATAATATATATGACTGCAAACCAAATTTTAAATGCATGAATTTAAGTCAAATTTTGATTACATAGGACGTACTCCATTTAAGTGTTTTTTGCTTTGGCTGATCGACTCGCTTGAACTTCAGGCATCTACATGTATTTCCTTAGTTTGCCCACTATATGACTAACCATAAATCTCTGCGTACGTCAGCAGAGTAGAGTGAGATTGACCGACATTCTGGTCTAAATTTCGCTCAATGTACAATTTATTTATGGAGTGGATCTATGTATATATAGCATTTTGTTTATATTTTATTCTCATTTTGTGTAAAAGAGTTAACTTAGAGGTGCTATGTTTGGATCTAACAGGTATTATATACTACTACAACTTACTTTAGACAAACAATATAAGACTAATCACACCACTGCTCCACATAGAACATATATGCCATCATAAGTGATGCATAAAATTGATTCCTCTTACGTGATCGATGGCTGAGTTCTTCAGGTTGGGCTACAACTTAACTGCAATGTAAATTTAGTGCTGTTGCTTGAAACTTTGATTCGAAGTGACAATATATAAATCCTTAATTTGTTGTCAGCATATATACATAGCGTGCATTCGATCAGGTGTGATCTCCTGCAGATCGAGCTATCGTCGCAACTATTGTCTCTGACGGATCAGAATATATATTCTTTCAGTTATATAGTCGACGTACCGACAACAACTATATGCTTCTCGATCGTAAGCCACACACTGCAACATGTATGTAGTATGCATGAGTGCATGACTAGTCAGAGCGCCAAACCATACTAGAAGAGGAGCCCAATCAATTCATGCATGCGTACGAATCTAGCTATTGAGCGATCAAATTAAAGTTGCATTTAGCAGGTAGGCCACTCGACGGTCCCGACAGATGGAGATGTGAGCGCGCTGAAAAACTAGCTTAAGTGCTTGTCATGCCCAATGTAGTTGCGACTGTGGTTAACATGAGTTCACACACCAAAGGCCAGCTAATTAATGGAGAGCTATTTTAGATGTCTTATCAACACAGTCCACTTGGGCACCCATATAAGCTATATGATATGCATGATAGACATACAGTATAACCGAGCATTGCATTAATGAAAGAAAAGAGAAAGATAACGATATTAAATGTGAAAAATGTATGCTATGCTGTTGTTTTATTATGTATTTGTTGAGTCTGAGACTCACCTTAGTTTTATTTGTTGTTTTAGGTGACCATTAAGGACGTCAAGCTATAAGGTCATGGAGGCCGCTTAGAGAGGGGTGAATAGGCGGTTTTAAAATCTTCTTTGGAAAAAATCGTGTTTTATATGCAGAAGTGTAAATCAAAACGGATTTGTTTAATTAAGACCTAAATTGTCTAGTCTCATCTATATGCACCAACAATCCTAAGTCTAGATCAAGATTTACAATCCTAGGATTACAAGCAAGCTATTCAATTTTAGAAATGTAAATTGCAATAATGTAAATAAGTAATAGGAAGCAAATCAAAAGATGACATATGATCTTTTTACCGTGGTGTTTGGAGACTTGCCGGTCTCCCTAATCCATGATGAGGTAAGCCTAAATGAATTGGACCGGCTCTACAAATTAAGCCAAACATCTCGAATCCATTAGTGGTAGCTCTTTCCTCTCTCTTGGTAGGTGAGCTCCAACCTTCACAACACACCGGGCCTTCTCACAAGCTTCTTGAGAAGATCACCGGAACACAACGCCTCCACGCTATCTAGGTGTCGGCAATCACCAAGAGTAACAAGCCAAGCCTCTTGCTTGACTCTCAACAAGTGCAACACATGCACAAGTGGATACTCAATCCACCTCTAGAAGCAACACATGCAACTAGAGACATTTCTCCTTGCTCACAAGGTACAGCACATGCACAATTGAAAAAAGAAACCCATACTAGCTCAACAGAATGAAATAGAATACTAAAACATCTCACACACTAAGAAAATCTAGCTCAAATCTCTCAAGTATTGCTCTATAAACTCTAAAGATTTTGCTCTCAAATGTATACTTAAAAGGAGTGTGAGAGCACCAGCAAAAACCACTAAACTTAGCCTCTTTTATAGCCCCTCAAAGAAACTAGCCATTCAGAACACAAACATCTGAAAAAGCAAATTCAGACATTTCTAATTACCCAATCTGGACATTCCTAATTGGAAAATCGGTCATTTTCAATCGTCACAAATCCATGTGGCATCCAACCGTTGTAGAAGGCAAATTAGGATATTCTGAATTTGACCACCAGCAAAAACCACCAAACTCGGTCTCTTTTATAGCCCCTCAAAGAAACTAACCATTCAGAACATAAACCTGAAAAAGCAAATTCGAACATTCCTAATTCCCAAAATCAAACATTTCTAATTACCCAATCTGGACAATCCTAATTGAAAAATCGGACATTTTCAACTGTCACAAATCCATGTGGCATCCAACCGTTGTAGAAGGCAAATTAGGATATTCTGAATTCACTACATCGGACATTTCGAATTTCCAAAATCCGAATATTTTGACTCCTATAATCCAAATCAGCTTTAAAACACATGTTCTGCCAAAATATCCTAAAATCAAATTAAGACATTTCTAGCACCAAATTCGGACAAACTCATAGCACAAACTAAAAATGATCAAAACTTTTTACTCGAAGTCCGATTTAGGTGATATTGGACTCTATGAAAAGCTCATCTAAAGGGCTATAATTTCCATCCATTTTCAAGATCAAAGAAACCATAGATATTTTCATAAAATACTAAAACTATAATATAGCCACACAAGTCTAAAATCTATTTTCTCAAAATCTCTAATATAGACTTGATCAAGAGTGTGACTAGAAGCTAACAAGAGTCTAGAAATGATCAATGCATAAACTTCAACAATTTGCAAAACACATTTGCAAACTTTAGTCATATGCAACAAAGAGTAAGTGTGTGAGCTTCAACTATTTTTAAAACACATTGGTAAATAATAACATCATGCAATGGGGAGCTAGAGTAAGCGGGATTAAGGTATCAACACAAGATAAGACTCAAACTATTAGACAAGACATCTCTTAATAGAACGACAACCTATGCTACTAATCTGATCTCCCAACCAAACACCAAGATTGGTAAAAGACTAGAAACACATCCTTAGCCTATACTATTTATATCTTTGTTTTGCGTATTCACTTGGAGCTTTCACTTGATAGTGATCATCTTTTATCTAAGTCCAAGTCCTTGTCTTGTTCATCAACACATGATGAACTAATTTCACTTTGACATCTTGATGCTCATCAACACATGAGGACATACTTCATCCCAAACCTTGACTTAATGACCATCAACACATGATGCCATCTAAAGTCTTCATCATTATTAGACTTAACTTATCTCATCAACTTATGAAAAATATTAGTCTAACGCATCCGGTTGTCACTAATCACCAAAGCACACCATTAACACGTAATGGAGGGCCTAGATCCTTTAATCTACCTCTTTGGTGATTGATGACAACCCAATTACAAATAATTGAATTTAAATAAATATAAGTATATTACAACTACGAAAGCTTCATATATTCAAATGATGTGTTTCAAAGTAAAGATCCTCGATTTATGTGAAAAAAGAAACGGGTCAATACTAGTGAAACCATCAAACATAGAGTAAACTCCCCTGGATATATGCATACATATATATGAGTCAAAAACAATATGCACATATCTAAGTTGAAACTTTTGTGGAGTTCACCATGTATTTTGAATCCAAATAATGCAACAAGATATAATAATATGATATCGGATGCATACCTTTGATATTTTCACCTTTTCGTCAAAATAAGGCTAATCAATATCATATTCAACAAAGGAGTGAGTCTCACATTTAGATTTGTCGTTAACCACCAAAACCAATGTAATGGTGTTTGAACTTACACATGCATAGGATGGAAGTAGTGCATAAATATCACCTACATCACGATTTATCAAACACTTTTATTTATTCTTCATTCACTCTTAGAGTTTATTTATTTTAATTAGAACTTAAATCATATATTTGGAACTAGTCGGTGAACTTAAATCATATACGTGGAACCCGAGTGTTGTACAGATTAGTGCACCAGGATTTAAGTGATTTGTTTTATCTTGAATATTATTTATTAAAGTGTTAGTCATCATAAAGGTTAGATTGTTCCCGGACACATGGTTTCGAGCATTCTCAAGCGCATGGTCTGGAGCGTTCTCGGGCACATGGTCCTAAGCATTTTTGGGTGCAAGGTTCCAAGTTTATTATTGTGAAATTCTATCCTAATTGTTGTTATTCAGTCTCTATTTATTATTGTACTTTTTTATGGGAATTGTTACGAACATTCTTGGTAAAGTAGTTTAAATATAGAGAGAAAATAGTAGTGGTGTATTGGCGTATTACATAACAAATACACTATGTTGCAATATTTATTCGCGCAATTGCATAGAAAATTCCATTAGTTGAAGTATACTTTGCTAGTATTTGTTGATCATATGATACATCATTAATTGCCTGCTATATAGAGGGAAAAAGGGTGCGTATGGATTTTCCGCGTGCATTTCATTTGTGAGAAAAAAATCTATAACCCCTAGGTCACTTGCATTGTGATATACTAGTATATCATCCATGTTTTGTTGCGGTATTGAATAACGTCTATACGTACCTCTCAAATGATGTTATAGAAACGTGTCTTTCTAACAAAAGATATCTTTTCAACAAATAATACATACGCATTCACAAACTTCCACCCTTTCAACTAATAGATGTCTAACCAAAATCATTTCTTTAACATTTTTCCAATGGTTGATATTTTAATTGAACTAGCAAGGTGTCACACACATTTAAGTTGGCATCATCCTTAAAGCATGTGTTACAGCACACATGTAATTTTGTTTTTTTTTGTTTTTGAAAAAGGATCGTTGATGAACTCTATTTGTGATATTTTAATATTATATATCATAAGAGAGAAAATATTCACGATGTTTCCTAGTACTTGTCACACCAAAACTTTCTTCTTTAAATATTTGCATAACAAAACAACATCTCTTTCTTTCATTATTGCAATGCTTGTCTATACTACATACTCTTAATGTACATCACATAGTTTCTACTAGTATAGCCGAGTGAACACCCGTTGATATATCACACTATTGCAATATCTTTATCTCATGGAGGTCCACCAGATAAAGAGTAAGAATGTTTTCTATTTTTGTGAGAATTTTTAAGCATATGCTCTTTTTCTTAGCGATCGTAAACCACCTCTCATCGATATTTATAATATAATATATTCTCATTCCTAGTTTACATGTGTGTGTATATAAAATTCTCTTATCTTATTTTGCTTTTTCTCATATTAAATTATTTATAAAACTTTAATCCTGAATAGAACCAAAATTCATATTTCACTTAGTTTGAAATTAAAAATATAACCGCTAATTTTCTCTCATTTTTATTCTAAATTTGCATTTTTTTTATTTTACTTCTTATAGACTTTCCTTTTCACTTTAGATGGAATTCATACATAAAGCTGCTAATTTTTATTTACAATTTATATTATTTTTTTGTAATTGATGTAGACTCATTCTTTTAGTCTATTTTTTATTATTTAATTTAGAGTTTTAGTTTTATTTTTATTTTAGGATTTGTATACAAATCTAAATGCTAATTTTTATTCCTAATTTTAGCTACATAGATGTCTTAATTTGGGTTTGTATGAAAACTAAATTGCTAATTTTATTTTATTTCCATTCCAAATTCTTTTATTTTTTAATTAATTTTGAATCTCGTTTTTCGTTAGAACCTATATACAAATCCAGGTTTTTATTTGTAGTTCGTATGAAAATTGTATCGCTAATTTCCTTTTATTTTTCTTTTCAGCTTTTTTAATTCTTCTTGTTATTTTATATTTAATTTTGAATTTTAGTTTTATATTAGAATTCGTATACCACTCCAACGGCTAATTTTCAACCAATCTTTATTTCAAATTTTAGCTATGTTGGGATTTTAATTTGGAGTTCGTAATAAATCGTATTGGTAATTTCCTTTTATGTTTAATTATGAATTCCTATTCATTTTTATTTATTTTTGAATCTCAGTTTTAGGTTAGATTTTCTGTGTAAATCCAACTGATAATTTTTATTTCGAATTTTAGCTAGATATATGTTCTAATTTGGAGTTTGTATAAAAACAAATGGATGATTTTATTTTATTTTTTGTTGTGAATTTCTGTTATTTACTCTTTGTTCAAACATAAGCCTTTATAACTTAGGTCCACTGGATGGATGGTTGGATGATTATCTTTAAATAATTACATCCAATAGCTAGTATTATTCAAATAAGTTAGGGTCCACCAGATTAAGGATTAGATCCTTTGCTTTTTCTGGGAGAATTTTTAGTCTATTTCTCTTTTTTATAGCAATTCTAAAAGACCTGTCGTAAACATTTAATTTATAATAGTTCTTATGTATACCATTTCAAAGGTGATGTAGCGCAATGAGAACGATGCATTAGAAGTAAATTTTAGAGTAAAGAAATACATCTCCCGCATCTTAGTTTGGTCTCTTTTATTTTTCTCGCAAGTGACAGTAGTCAGCCTTGTGACTTCCGCCGGCCGGCTCCTCCTCCTTTTTACTTGACCGGAGCTACTCCTCACCATCCGTCAGGGCATCCTCGCCTTCGCTGCCTTATGCTACATTTTTGCCACGTCCCAAGGGGATTTTGATCGGTGGGCTGTTGGTTGCGCCCATGTGGGCAATTGGCCGTGAGCGGGTGTTAAAAAAATCATTTAAAGGGCGGTACGAGCGACCGACTTATAGGTGCTGGCTATCAATCTTAATTAACGAGTTATTATCGAGATTCTTTTAAAATTAACATTGTTCCACTCAAAATGATTTCATCCTTTAAGTGGTTATTTTAAATTCGAGCTAATGAGTCACTATCGAGCCGAGTTGTATTAACATTTTTTCGCTCGAAACGAACTCGTTTTAATTTTAATCTTATTAATCACTATAATGAAAACAATTTTGATTCGCGACCTAACAAGATTTGTTGCCAACCCTGTACAGGCAACGTGGACTGTGCCCGTTCCTCTTAATGTCAGTGGGTCTAATGTAAAGAGAAGAATATAGAGTAAGGCCCTGATGGATCGCATTATTTTTTGTAACATAGTTTAATTTTTATAGAAATAAAAAAACAATTCTAATGTTCCAAACAATGATTAAGAGTATAAGATAGAACTACCGTTGTTAAGGAAGGAACTAGAACAATTAGGAAGAGAGAAGAAGCACCATGGCAGGAACACAATGATGGTTCTCTGGGCCAACGTATCCTGCCGCCTCGTAGTCATCATCGACGATTACACAACATGGTGGGGGCCCAGGCAAGCCCATCTACGTGTCCAAGGAAGGAAGCACAAGGCAGACCCATCTTGTCGTCTCAGATCTCAACCGTCGGATTCGTGGCCCCCCCCGCCCGCTCAGTTCAAACGGGCTGAAAGGACAACCTTGTGGACCAGGCCCAATAGTACCCCTCTTCTCTTGACAAATTATGAGATACACTTAGATACCATTTTTATCGATCATTAATTAGTAGTTGGTGTTTTCTCTGTTGATACTTCACTTGATAAGACTCATGGTACTAAAAGTAAGCTAGTTAGTGGAGTATCAAATAATCTTTAAAAAGTTTATTGGAGTATAAAAGATATGTAAAGGAAATTTTGAAGTTGAGTGTATCAAAAGGTATTTTTAATCAAGAGCGGCATTGCTGATTAGGGGTTATCCATGAGTAGCTATTGGGTGCTCCATGTGTTCAGCGGTGTTCCAAGGACACCTATGTCCATTTCTTTTTCCAAATCGAACACTCAAATCTGAGCTGAGTGAGATTTTAATACCTGTCTATTTTCGAGAATGATATTATCATGCTCAAAATGCTTTCAGATTTGCTATTTTGCGGTTACTCGCATGGACTTTGCCGTGCGGACACACTAGGAGGATGACATGTGGGGCAATCAGGTTGAGTGTTGCCTTCCGTGCAGGATTTCTTTGTGCGACACACGTCCTTCGCTAGGAGACGAGGAAACAGGGAGCTTGTCTGTTGAGCCTATAGTTGACGGTCGGTGTGCCTCACAAATATAAATAGTTGTAATCCACGTGAATCTAGTTGAATTTTATCATATTCGAGCTTGAAATTTCCCGTTTTATATTTTTTTCCCACTTGAATTTTTTTCGATTTGACAAATCAAGTTGTAATACATGTGAATCCAGCTGAATTTTATCGGATTCGAGCTTGAAATTTCAAGTTCTAAAATTTTCCCACTTGAATTTTTTCCAATTTGAAATATCTATAGTTGAAAGTTCTTGATTTGAAATTTTCCAAGTTGGAATTTCCCAGTTGAAAGTTACCCATTTGAAATTTCCTTGAGTTGAATTTTTTTGAGTTGAGTTCTCGAAGTGAAATATCCTAAGTTGAAAATTTTCGGTTCTGAAATTTCCTTATTCGAATTTTTTTTAGATGAAATTTTCCCGACTCTAAATTTTCTAAGTTGAAAATTTCCGATTTTGGAAATTCCAGAGTTGAATTTTTCTTGTTTAAAATTTTCTGAGTTGAATTTTTCCAATTCGAATTTTTTTGAATTGAATATTTTGGAGGCGAAGCTTTCGGTTTAAATTTTTCAATGTTAAATTTTTCTATTTCAAATGTTTGTCTTAGAGAGGAAGGAAAGGAACGGAGAAAGTGAGTAGGAAAGAGGCAGGAGGAAAATAAAATTGGACGCAAAAGATAATATATGACATCTAAGAGAGTGTTCTTATTTTATTTTATTTTTGTAGTTTTGAAGGTAACGCTCACAAATGATTTTGTCAAATCAGACACATGAATACGAATAGGATTCCGCCATCCTGTACTGGGTAGTGTTACGTCCTCGACCGTCGTGTTCGAGGAACGGGTGATATGGCTTGGGGAGCAATCAGGTGTTCGGTGATGTGATGAGCGATGGGAACGGCACGACGACACTGTGAATGGGTGTAAGTTAATCCTAGCCGAGCCCCCTACTTTTTTATGGACAAAATCGCAGGGACACAGACAATTTTAATCAATTTCATAATCTTATTGCATAGTACCTCCTGGGATATCATATGATGCTCAAAAGGGCACTCTTGCAACTTGCCACATTCACACAAGTGCAACCTTGCAGGGATCTCATTTGTTTTCAACACCATAGTGCTACAGTTCTGTTGCACAGAGACCACGCATCTGCCTTTCTTCTCTACCTACAAATAGTGACATAGCATAGCTGAAAAAAAAGTGTTTTGACCATATATATCCTCGACTTCACATCTGAGAAATTAAAATCGCAACAGCATGAATGGAGTAAGATTGAAAAGGATCCGAAAGGCAGAATGATCGATGTGCGGCAGGAACGGCACCGATTCTGATGAAGCCGTCTTTTTTCTACTGCTCCAGGCGAGCAGGTATAATCATCACGAGCGTGGTTACCAGCTCCCCTGCTTTCCCTTCTTTTGTACCGAGCAAAAGCTTCGTCGGCAATACCTTGGACAAGCATCCTTCTTTCCTGCACGCAGAATTGCAGATGCAGCAGCAGCAGGCAGCCTTACCCTGGCTGGCCTGGTGGTGTGCTTGCAGCGCATCAGCGGCATAGGCCTAATGGCATCGCATGTTTCAGCCAACTTTTCTTTCTCCTCCTCTCTTCCTTTTCGTCGCCGGTCTCCGTGACTCCATTGCATGATCGCAGCTGAGGTCTCGGTTGGTTTCGGTGCCCGAGAAATGCGCAGGATACGAGTAGGCACAGTAGCTAGAGAATGTTTTCTCTGAGCTAGGTGTGCAGTGGAGGGGGAGCAGGCTTGATGTTTTTTTCCTGGTGAAGAATTGCGCGCCGGATTGATGGGTCATTTCAGGGAGCTGCATGATTGCATCGGCCAGAGAGAAAGGCGAGCGGGCTGCTATGCTATGTAGCTGCCAGTGCGTGGCTGGGAGACCGACCGGGGATAGAGAGCCTGAATACATGCAGAGAAAAGTTATAGCAGCAGCAGCAGCTATAGCTATCTCTACTAGCATGGGATCGATGGACTGGAGTGGTGATCGATCGAGAGGTTCAAAATTGAGCATGATGGAGAGAAATTTCTGGTGGTTTGATCTTATGCAAATGATTCTGTCTACTGACCGCTGTAAAAGGATCCATTCGTAATCAGGGAGTTCAAACAAGTAGTTGTTTGGATGCAACAAGAAATTGTTTTTTTAGAGATCCCTTTCCAAAAGGAAAGTCACGTCGGTGCATTGTCAGGTTTAAAAGATGTTGACGTTGCATGTTAGATTAAAATTTCTCGTAACGCCTAACAAGGTGATGTATCATGTATAAACGTCCTTACAACTTACAAACACTCGATCAGCTAGTTGTTCTCTCTTTGAAAAAAAAATCACTCGTTTAAATGTTCTTATGCAACCTATGAACATCATAAAGCAACCCGCAATCTGTACTGCAACTATTTAGCTCATGAATTAAATTAACAAACTGTCACTGAAACGTTCTTGTGTGCATTATGTAGCGCGCGCGCGCACGTCGTTAATTAATTCTTTTCACCAGCAACCTCCAGTATTTATGTGCAGTACATTCTTCTTTCTTCCCAGCTGCTAGCATGCATCTGCATGCCACGGACGCTGTGAAAAAGCTCACGAACAATAATAGATCGACACACATGGGCTTAGGCACTAGTTCATGTTGGTAACCTGGTTGGGATTCGAGAGCACGAGAACATGTGCATACATGTATATATACACACTGGCACGAACTTGCAACGCCATGGCATGATGATGAAGATAACTGGGAGCAACCCAGAGATAAAAGTGGCTCTCTGCCTTTGCAAACTTTGGCATTGGCAAGCAAACATGCATGTTGCATTGCATGGAGACCCAAATGATGAAACAGGCGAACGAGGAGGGAGAAAGGTGTTGGCTCTAAATATATTATATATATTTAATCAGCTCCAACGCCCGTACTAACCGATGCTGTTGCTTAATATGTAGTGCTAACCAGCCAGAGAGAGAACAAAGATGGCACCATTAAAAATGACGTATATAACAACAAAGTTCCTCAACCCCTACCTATGTGCATGAGAAAAGAAAGAGACACCTAATTCATGAATTTGTCTTATTTCTTTCTTTGCATTTAGAAAATAAATAGCGAAGACCCTGGGCAATATTTCAAAAACCAATCTATATACTTTCGAAACCAGCTATATACGTTAATATGTTGTGCGTCAACTTATAAATTTTCTATGACATTGTTTTAAGCATTGACCAATAACATTGAGTAGAATTCAACTGACCCCACCTATTGATTAGTAAGTATTCGTATCACGAAAACCAACTAGCACTAGCAAGCAAACTAGTGCGTAAAGTACTAATAGTAGTATTTGCTAGCTTGGAAGTCCAAAAGTAATTGCTAAAATTCTGTTGAAAAGAAGATGGATTGTTCGCCGGCCCATCGTTTAGCTTCCCTCGATAAAAGATGCTCCTTTTCCCCTCTCATCTCATCGAATCTATGAGTACTAGAGCTTCGCCAAAAGGACAACTTATGAATATTGCGAAGAACCAGTCGGATCGATCAAAAAAGACGTACGTGTGTGTGCAACTTACTCTGAATTGTTAATGAGCTACACATGCAGCCATCTTAAAGAAAGTCGAAAGGGGGAGGGGAGAGGAGGAAAAGCCAAGAGACAAATAAACTTTAGTTTGCATGAGGAGAGAAAGATGCCAGTGCCATCTCATGGTGGCGTTAATTAGTTTAATTAGTGAGAGGAAAAGAGAGATCCTAGATAGGATCAAGGTAAGGTCATGCACACACTTGGGGGCAAATTAAAATGATCGCTTGCATGTGTGAAGAATCTTCCCCCCACCCCCTCCTTTGCTCACTAATAGTGAACGTTTTTTCAGCAAAGCAATCACTACAGTGACCAGGACGAGCTGTTCGTGCATACTAGTTTATGATTGGCAAAACTAGCTTTCGTCTGGTCAGCAAGGCATCAATTCAACAACCATCAACCATGTATGTACGTAATTGTATACAGCATTGGAAACACACACACATTTATTTTCATTTGACAAACATATGTACATCAAATATATGGTTGGCAAGTGTTTTTTTTTGGTGGGGTATATATTTCCATATACCACTAATTAAAGACTGCGCGCATGAACTGAGATTAATTTCCATCTCACTGCCTAACTCCTGTCAGGGCAAGGGAAAAGAAAAGTAGAAAAAAAATGGAGGTACACGATACTACATACAGGTACAGACATCGCACACACATGCATGCAACTGAAGAGCCGGGCTAATCAATTAAGTTAACTATGCATCTCATTAACTGTGGTGACGAGATTGGCAGACTAGTCTCATGATCCCATCTTTAAAGGAACCCCAAAACAAACAAACAAACAAAGCCTTGATAAAAGCTGCCCATCCAATGAGTATATGAGACACATTCCCCTTCAAAAAAAGGGAGCCACACCCACACACCGATGCAAGCACAAAAGCAAAGAGATATAGACAAAGCCCTTTTTTCACCTCACAATGCACCCTCTTCACTCTCTCTCTCTCTCTCTCTCCTCCCTAGCTAGCTATATATGATCCCCTCATGCCTAAGCCTTTCTACAACACACACAAGCACTGAAGCACACACGCGATGCACCTTCACCTTTCCACCCCATAAAGCCTCCCTTGGCACCCTTATCCCACTAAGGAGCAAAAAGAGAGGAGGGAAAGGAGGCGAGGCAAGGCAAAGGCCAAGCAAGCCAACAAGGGCAGCTAGCTAGCGGTAAGCTTAGCCCTAAAAAGAAGGAAGCCCCCAACACTTATGGCACTGGTTAAGAGCCACAACCAAATGTTGGCCTCCTGCTCCACCTCCTCTTCCTCCCCCTCCTCCCAGCAGCAGCCGCCGGCCCCTCCACCCTCCTCCTCCTGCCTCGCCGCCGCCGACCAGCCCTCCCCCGCCAAGCGCAAGAGGCGCCCGCCCGGCACGCCAGGTACAGTACTATGCTATACGTACGTACGTACGCAGATCATATATATATATATATATATATATATATATATATATATATATATATATATATATATATATATATATATATATATGTCGATCGCCGATTGCTAATGTGAACCTTGCACGTACGGTAACATGGCTGACACGTACGTGCACATGTGCTTGTGGTACGTACCTACCTAGACCCTGATGCGGAGGTGGTGGCGCTGTCGCCGAAGACGCTGCTGGAGTCGGACAGGTACGTGTGCGAGATCTGCGGGCAGGGGTTCCAGCGGGAGCAGAACCTGCAGATGCACCGGCGGCGGCACAAGGTGCCGTGGCGGTTGGTGAAGCGGGCGGCTGGAGGGGATGACGGCTGCGCGGGCGCCACGGGGGGCGGGGGCGGGGTGGAGGCAGCGCGGCCGGGGCGCGGAAGCGCGTGTTCGTGTGCCCCGAGCCGAGCTGCCTGCACCACGACCCGGCGCACGCGCTGGGCGACCTGGTGGGCATCAAGAAGCACTTCCGGCGCAAGCACGGCGGCCGGCGGCAGTGGGTGTGCGCCCGCTGCGCCAAGGGCTATGCCGTCCAGTCCGACTACAAGGCCCACCTCAAGACCTGCGGCACCCGCGGCCACTCCTGCGACTGCGGCCGCGTCTTCTCCCGGTACGTACCTAGCTACGTCGATATATCACGCTATTAGTCCCGATCGCACGTACATGCACACGAACGCACGCGCGCGGCATAACACACAAGTACATCTACGAACACCCTCGCGTCTCGCGGGTGCATCTGAAACATGTACCACGTACACGTACGACTGCTGTGCTGTGTTTAGCGTCTTGATTTATTATCGATTTGAAGTAGCACGCACGCTGTTAGAATATGGTTATAGCCTGCGACCCTAACTAATTATAACGGCATGTGCGACGACGTACGTACGGCGCATATGAACGAATTGGGTTGTTAGAGCTGGCGATCGCTATAGGTAGATGCATGTTTCATGCTTGTGCCCATAATTAAACAAACCCCAAAACAAATTATTATATATTTGTTGGGGGACAGGCTCGATCGCATGGTGACGGAGATAAGACAAAAGGTATGGTGTTGGTTCAGGATTTAGGCTAGCTTGCCACTGGCCTGCTCTGTACATATCGTGATTCTCTCTCTTATATATGGTTACTACCCAGCCACTCAGAGTAGAGAGAGAGAGAGGTGTTAGCCGACACCAAATAACTAGTTTGATCGATCCATTGTTTAACAATCCAGCTAGCTGACCAGAGCATATTTTTGTACGGACATGGACGGGGACTTCAGGCTTGCTGGTGCATGCTGATGATATATATCCAGCTCGAGTACGTGGGTTCCATGGTATCTATATAGCAATTGATTAAGATCATTTCTAGACTGCAAAAAGGGAAGGAGGGAAAAAAAGAGGAGAGAGACGGAAAGCAAATGGTGCTGGCATATGATCATGGCGGTGGAGGATTGCTGTAGGGCCGAAAATTCCAACAGGAAAGCGACCGCACATCGACCAAGAACTGTCTCCCGCATTTCTCCCAACAGTACTGCATGATGTGCTAGCTCCCGGAGACTCAAAGAAGCATTACCCCATGCTAATTATACTACTACTACTCAGTTAAGACCATCACTATTGATACATGCGCAAACTAAACAGCATATTAGAATATATATACTCCATATATAATAGCAGTCAAAGTTTAATAAGATGCATGCATGCACTAGCTACATATGTAGCACTTGTGATGTCTGGGGGTGAGCTTGGTCAGGTTCTAGTGCGTAGTACAATGTTTGCAGTGATGTAGCCGAGCAGACGAGGGCGACTGGCTAGTTAGCTAGGCAGGAAGAGACAAACTGCTCAATTCCTCGGACCCCCTAGAACCACCAAAGTACAAGCGCGCGCGCCACTCTAGCTGCATGCCGTGCCACACACACACGCACCACCAGGACAGGAGGCCATGTGCATGCATCTCCTCCTCCTTTTTTTTTTCCTCCAAATTAAACAACAGCACAGGCCTAGCTAGCACTTTGACAATTGGCAGCCACACTCTCTTGTCACTGACAGGCACATAGATTAAATATACCGGCCTCGATGGCGACTCCGAGCTAGCTCAGTCCTTGCATATCTAATCTCCCACGTTCAATTAGTTAGCCACTTAGCTTCGTGGGACTCGGATAGATGATGCTGTTGCTAACTTGTTGCTATAGCCGGCCTGCTGCATGTGTGTATATAGTGCACAAACCACCACCATGTAGTGTAGCTGTTGGTCCCTGAACTTGATCAAGTGATGTATCGAGTCGTGGGTAATTAATTATCCAATGGGCCGGCCGCTACACTGCATGATATGGATAGTAGCTTGTTAGATTAGCTAGCATCGATCGGTCCATCGCCTTGTCTGATCGGTGATCAGTGCACGCCTAACTCGCCGATGGATTGCTTTCGATCTACACAGACGCTGAAATGCCGTAGAGGTTCGGCTCGCGCAGGCGATGGAGGTAATCATGCATGCATGATACGCCGCAGCAGCTTTCTCGCCTTAATTTCTCTCCTGTGCGCGATCGTGACAGCGACGTATTAGCGTTGCAGATTAATGCGTACGCGTGTCTTATGATAGTTGATGCAGTGCTTCGGAGTACTAATGGTGGCGTGGTTTCGGGTATTGTTTTGCATTGCAGGGTGGAGAGCTTCATAGAGCACCAGGACGCGTGCAGCTCCGGCCGGATGCGCGGCGAGGTGCGGGCTGTGCAGACGACGCTCCCGGTCATCCGTCCCGCCGTTCTGAGGCATCCGACTGCGGCGGCGTCCCCGCCTCCTCCTCCGCCGGAGCTCCAGCTCCTCCCGGCATCTACGGCGGCGCCCTTGACCGCCACGACCGCCTTCTCCACCACCCACGAGCCCCATGCGACGACGAAGCTGCAGCTCTCCATCGGTCCCATCGCTGCCTCCAACGGCGTCGCCGCCTGTGCCGCCAGCTCCGCGGCAGAGGATGAGAAGGAAGAGGTGAGGAAGGCGATGGAGGAGAAGGCCGCAGCGGACGCTGCGCGGGAGCGCGCTCGCGAGGAGGCGGCGGTGGCGGAACGCGCGCTGGAGGAGGCGCGCCGCGCTCGGCAGCGGGCCCTGGCCGAGCTCGAGAAGGCGTGCGCGCTGCGCGACCACGCCGCGCGGCTGCTGGCGCAGGTCACCTGCCACGCCTGCCTGCAGCGCTCGCTCGCCATGGTGCCCATGGCCGTCGATGGCCACGGCGTCTCGGCGGTGGCCTGCGAGTCCCTGAGGGGAGGAGGGGTAGGCGCCGGCATCTAGCTAGCGCGTGTACATCTCTTACGTTTGCACGTATGCATATACATGCGTACGTGCGCGCATGTATGTAACACGTAGCAGGGGGTACGTGGTGTAACTTTTTTTAGCTGCAAAGTTTACGTAGTTTCGTAGGCCCTCTCGATGCATGGGTGACGTCGTTTGGCGATGAAGGAAGGTGTTTGCATGCATGCACTGCGGTTTCACGCGCCCCCTTGTTTTTTTTTAAATTAGGGTGCTCTGGTTGCTCCTTTGGGCTACTAAATGAAGTTACGGGACAGTCGATCGATCCCACGAGTTCTCGGCCCTTTTCGATTGTTGTGCACTGTTTGGGACGGATTAATTTTACAGAGGTTTTATGGAAACTATGCGATGTCTTTAAAATTTCTGAAATGTATGTTGCAGATTGTGTTTAGTACTTTTTTTTTAGTGGCAAGAGAGATGGTGGCAGATGGTATGCCTCGGCTACTCTCGCGAGTCTCGTCTCGTGAAAATCCTTTTTCGAAAATGGATTTTACCAGGGGAACAAGCTACAACCAAGACAAGCTGTTTGATGTAAGTTAGTTACTATAGCATTCTAGATCGGTAGGTACACTGAGAAATTACCGATCATATTTCTTTTATTTTGAACTGACTCTTGAATTAGTTTTTTTTAATAAGGTGAAGAACTATTCATCATGATTATTTTGTGAAATAATTGAAACCTGAGAAAGTATCTCATGAAAAACACTCCCAGGCTACCAGCAGCATCAGTGCGTCACTGAGAAAAGTGGGCATAGCGGCAGCAAGATGGAGTGCCTTTCTTTTGCAAAAGGAACCAAAAAACTCCTTTACTCCTGGCCTGCGTTCTTCACGTGAACAGCTTTTCACCGCGCGAGTCGGTCAGTACCAGCGCAAGCGCAAATCCATTTCGTCCAGTGCTGAATCCCCCGCGAATTGACCCCGGTAAAAAACGCTCGCAGTGACGCTTTTACTGCAGTAAAGAGAATATGCTCCCTGGCCTCTGGGGACGTCTTCTTGGGCCTTGAGCTTTGCCAGTTGCCACTTGCCACAAACCTCTTCATCAACTTTGCCACAGGTAAAAAATTGGCGCTTCAGTAACTTCACCAAACTACACAGTACTAGCATCGTGCAACACAATAATCAAGGGAAAAGAACCCCTAGTTTTGGTGGAAAAAATTATATGACACTAGGTGCACCTTGTAGTATCCTTGTAAAAAACCTAGATATATGGTAAATACAGATAAAGCTAAATTTTTTTCTCTCCTCCCAATACACACCACATCTCTTTATTCCAAAATAAATGCTATAGATATTACAAGACACCTATGCCGTAGAATTCTTTCCATATTAGTTTTGGTCCCTCAACTTTGGATTTTGCGTACTTTTAGTCATAAACTACAGTGCAAGAAAACTAACATAAGGACTTCTATCCAACATAAGGGCTTTTTTGTTCGTACGGTCGGCACTCGGAAGGTTCGTTCAGAGCTGGATATAGGCGTCAGCAGAGTATGCAGGGGCTATAATGGTACTGCTCTTCCTCGCAAATAATTGAGAGAAAAATATTGTTACTACTGGAAAAGATTGACAATGTAGTTTGACCTAGCTAGAAAGCAAATATTCCCTAGACATCTCCCTACCTACATAGTAGCGAGTAGCGACTGGACAAGCTTGGTGATCATCGACATAATTCCATAAAGCTCAGATGGCACAATGATACCCTTGCAAACTTTCTTTGTTTTCTTTCTTTCTTTTTCTTTTTTGTATCTCAAAATCTGATGCTTTTTGGTTGCATTTATCGACGTTCGTACGTAAGAACTGCAACATCTGATGGTTCCTAGCCTCCTGTTGGCGAGCCAGTTAGGTAGGCCTGCGCCCTGCACCGCACGCCGGCCTTGTCGGGGCCGGTTGGCATGCACGACGGCTAGCCGGCAGCGAGCTGCAACTCATGACGAGCCTTGGCTCGCGGCTGGTCAATTGGCTGCTTGAGTCCATGGCCATGAGGGGATAGATGGAAAGCAACGGCCAGGTGCTCGCGTTGCATGCGGAATACGGCCCATGATGAAACTCGCCTCTCTTTACTTACGCCTTGATGATCCTTTTTGGTTTTTGCTTAGTGCTATCTTGCAATGCCCTGCCTTTTTCTCGGCTTCGACCGGATTTGCAGTCGCGCGTCGCATGTGTGTGGACAGGAAGCAGGCTGATGGTCAGTGGCGATGTGGCTTTCGTTATGGCCGTTAGCGGCTAGTTCTACTACCGTCGTTGGTGACTCGTTCATCCTGCTCGGGAGGGGGGGTGGCTCCACCCCTCGTGGTGATGGCTAGAGCGAACTGGTTTAACTACGTGCGACGCGTGTGTTTGTCGTGTTGATTTGCCTGTTGATTTGATCGATCTGCCATGCTCTGCACTCGGAGCAACTACGGTGCGAAGCATGTACAGCATGATGATATCCCCAGCCTTTACTCTGTTTTTGCATGATGACAATGGTGCATCTTCACTGCAAATCTTTTTTACCTATTAAACACACTGCAGAACAGCATTTTATTGGAGGGGCATCGGTGTAAAACTGTTCCCGATCGGAGCCACACAAACGGGCGAAATGCGCCACCAGCTAGCCCGCCAGCCAGCCAGCCTACGGCGCGCTACCGCCATATCATATCTCGCCGTCCCAGAGCTCGTCGAGGACTTGTACGGCCCGTGCTCCGAGACGTAGCGCCGCCCCTGGTTGATCTTGCACTGCGGATCTCGCCGATCCTCCGCCGCTCCTCCTCGGTCAGCTCCCAGCCCACGATGTCGAGGTTCTCCAGCATCCGCGCCTCGTCGAAGCTCTTCACGATCAGGCAGTCGCCCTGCTCGTACACCCACCTCAGGCACACCTGTTGCATGGTTTTTTTTTTCAGACACATGCATCAGTAACTAGTTAGCGCACTGCACGCATGCTTGCAGTTGATCAGCTAGCTATATATGCAGGTATAAAGAAAAATGGTGGTGTTCTGCAAGTGCCTGCGCTACGGTTTTGCCCTTGGATACGGCGATCTCGTGCAGGACGCCGGAGTCCATCACCGAGTCGCTCCCCCAGTGCGTCCCCTTGGCTCCGAGGGCGAGTAGGCGCATATCTGGATGCCCTTCTCACTGCAGAACTCCCTCAGCTTCCTCTGCTGCCACACAGGGTTCACTTCAACCTGTGCCGATCAAAGGAAAAGGATACTTACGAATGATCAATCTGTATGATCTCAAGATTAACAGCTTAGTTCTGGTTAGATGGCATATGCAGGGGATTAATGGACCTGATTAACGGCGGGAGGGACGGTTGCGAAGGAGAGAAGGGTCTCGAGCTTCTTGCAGGAGAAATTGCAGACGCCGATGGCCTTGGCGAGGCCCAGCCTGTGGCACTCCTCCATGGCCTCCCAGACGGCCTTCATGTCGAACGGCACGAAGTCGTCGGCCGTGAAGGGGGCTTTGTACCGCCCAGGCTTCATGGACACTGGCCAGTGGACAAGATACAGGTCCACGTAATCCATTTGAAGATTCCTGCGGTGCACATGCATGATCTAGTTTCGGTCAAAGCACATCTTAATCGATCGATCGATCGATCAGTCACATGAATGCACGATAGCCCAGCAGTGCAACAACAATATTAGTTCACTGTCATGAGACTGAGAGGTAATTAATACAGGACTAATCTCTATTTGGAGCTAGCTTGCTGACTCAAAGGCCTTATGTGAATTGGTGCATTGGCTTCTACATGCCAGTGAGTTCTCTACCGGATTCTTGTGCAGACTGACTCCACAACACATGGTGAAATTCAAAGGTATCACTGTTTAAGCTGTCAGGTCAGTGTAGGAATGAGCCACATTTGTCAGGTCTACACCACTGATGACTTATTTGAAAGAAGCACATAAACAAGATAAAATGAAACCTCAGACTCAAGAGTACTGCATACAACCTGAGGCTCGAGGATTTCAGAGGAATTTTGCACAACTTTCATAAGAAATACTACAGTTCCTGCAGGGATAAAAAAGGATTCCCACGTTACAAACAAGGCAAGTCATGTATTAGGGAATGTCGGAACCGGCGGCGGCCCTAACACGGGAGAATGATCTCAGCAAGCACAAAAGCAGACAAAAGACATGGAGATTTGTTAACCAGGTTCGGCTATACCTACGGCCCCAGGGATCGAGTTGTGTCCGTATGAGCAGTTTTCGTTTTATGACGAAGGTTGCAAAGATCGACGATATATATTTATACCCTGGTTATATGTTAGACTCGAACAAAGCCTAAACCCTTCCTTTGCATATCTGAACCATACACAAGGAAACGACATATTTGCCAACCCAGATCCCCCGCATGCAAACAATTAGCACGATTGGCACGACAGATGATCGATTGGCAGCGCACACCATTGGCATATATGAATTGGTTTCCATGTATGTTTCTAGTATTCCGGCCTAGGTTCAAGCCCCACAAGAAACAATAGAGTTATAGAAAGAACATTGAAAAATAATTTAAAGATATCATTTTATTCGAAAAAAAATAAAAATATACGTTTTCGGATTTCAAGACTGGCTCGGACCTAGCCTTGTCAAGCCGGGAAGGGCCGAAAAAAGCAAGGCCTACCTCGACGATTGAACAGGCCTAATTTTGTGTCCCCCTCTTTCTTTGTTTTTTTTAGGTTTTGTTTCAGTGCTTTATGAATCTTAAAGCAAAAAACTGTTATTTAGGTCTGGGTAAAGCTGTTCAAATAAGTGGCTAGATTATCTTAGTCGTAATCAGACCCTAAATCACCGACTTATTCTTATCCCCGCTCTAAATTCTCATGGTAATCCAAGCAGAACGTACCGGAGCGTCTGCCTGAGGGCGGGGAGGACCCTGTCGCGGTGCGCGTCGCTGCACCAGAGCTTGGACGTGATGAAGAGCCCGTCCCGGGAGACGACCGCGCCCGACCGCACGGCCTCGGCGGCGGCCTCGCCGATGGGCGCCTCGGTCTCGTAGTGCGCGGCGGTGTCGAAGTGGCGGTAGCCGAGCTCGATGGCGCGGAGGGCAGCGGCGGATGGGTTCGGCAGGCCCTGCGCCGCCGTGCCCATGCCGATGCGCGGCATGCCCGCGGGAGTCGCGGCGCTCATGGTCGGGGCTCGGATCGAACCTTCTTTCTCTCCGGTACGGGTTGCTCAACGGGAGGCGTGCCTGAGCTCTTCGGGCTAATCCCGTTGGTCGCCGTCTGCCGGAATCCTGTGGCACAGCACATTTTTATACCCTTTGACGCCATGTGAGCTCAGCTTATGGAACAGTTCACTACGACCTCGTGGTAAGCGTGGATAAGTTAACCACTACAAAAAAATAGTGTAGCGATGCACCTTTTCTAGCCTTTTTTTTAGTGGTACTAGTCCGATCACTAAGCTAAGTGGCTAACTAATTGAACGTGGGAGATTAGATATGCAAGGACTGAGCTAGCTCGGAGTCGCCATCGAGGCCGGTATATTTAATCTATGTGCCTGTCAGTGACAAGAGAGTGTGGCTGCTAATTGTCAAAGTGCTAGCTAGGCCTGTGCTGTTGTTTAATTTGGAGGAAAAAAAAAGGAGGAGGAGATGCATGCACATGGCCTCCTGTCCTGGTGGTGCGTGTGTGTGTGGCACGGCATGCAGCTAGAGTGGTGGATGTAGCGCGGGCATCGTGATGGCATGAATTTGGTCGGGTTTTTCGCTCGCTATGCTACAAAAATTGCAGGATAGCATGATTTGAACCTCCTTTTCTAGATACGTATCGGCTAAGGGTACCCACTTGTTTTATCTTATGTCGAGAGACATCAAGTAGGCACACCAACCCCCTACGTAAAAATGTTTTTTTAAAAAAAACGCAAATAAGCTTCGGTTACAAACCGAAAAAGGGCAGGAATCCAAGATGGAGACGAGGCATATCAAGTGGAAGCTTTAAACGCTACCGGTGTTCGGTGTCCTGATCTGTCTCGTCTCCATCTTGGATTCCTGCCCTTTTTTGGTTTGTAACTGATGCTTATTTGCGTTTTTTTTAAAAGCATTTTTACATAGGGGGTTGGTGTGCCTACTTGATGTCTCTCGACATAAGATAAAACAAGTGGGTACCCTTAGCCGATACGTATCTAGAAAGGGAGGCCCAAATCATGCCATCCTGCAATTTTTGTAGCATAGCGAGCGGAAGACCCGACCAAATTCATGCCATCACGGTGCCCGCGCTACATCCACCACTCTAGCTGCATGCCGTGCCACACACACGCACCACCAGGACAGGAGGCCATGTGCATGCATCTCCTCCTCCTTTTTTTTTCCCTCCAAATTAAACAACAGCACAGGCCTAGCTAGCACTTTGACAATTGGCAGCCACACTCTCTTGTCACTGACAGGCACATAGATTAAATATACCGGCCTCGATGTCGACTCCGAGCTAGCTCAGTGCTTGCATATCTAATCTCCCACGTTCAATCTAGTTAGCCACTTAGCTTCGTGGGACTCGGATCGATGATGCTGTTGCTAACTTGTTGCTATAGCCGGCCTGCTGCATGTGTGTATATAGTGCACAAACCACCACCATGTAGTGTAGCTGTTGGTCCCTGAACTGAAGTGATGCATCGAGTCGTGGGTAATTAATTATCCAATGGGCTGGCCGCTACACTGCATGATATGGATAGTATAGCTTGTTAGATTAGCTAGCATCGATCGGTCCATCGCCTTGTCTGATCGGTGATCAGCGCGCGCCTAACTCGCCGATGGATTGCTTTCGATCTACACAGACGCTCAAATGCCGTAGAGGCTCGGCTCGCGCGGGCGATGGAGGTAATCATGCATGCATGATACGCCGCAGCAGCTTTCTCGCCTTAATTTCTCTCCTGTGCGCGCTCGTGACAGCGACGTATTAGCGTTGCAGATTAATGCGTACGCGTGTCTTATGATAGTTGATGCAGTGCTTCGGAGTACTAATGGTGGCGTGGTTTCGGGTATGGTTTTGCATTGCAGGGTGGAGAGCTTCATAGAGCACCAGGACGCGTGCAACTCCGGCCGGATGCGCGGCGAGGTGGGGGCTGTGCCGACGACGCTCCCGGTCATCCGTCCCGCCGTTCTGAGGCATCCGACTGCGGCGGCGTCCCCGCCTCCTCCTCCGCCGGAGCTCCAGCTCCTCCCGGCATCTACGGCGGCGCCCTTGACCGCCACGACCGCCTTCTCCACCTCCCACAAGCCCCATGCGGCGCCCTTGACCGCCACGACCGCCTTCTCCACCTTTCGATTCTATACCAGGCAAGCTCCCTTTGGTCATGTTTTTCTTAAATGTTTTGAAATGCTTTTATATACTCACATATATCATCAATGAATTGGAAAGCGTATGTTTTAATTGAAAACCTTAAATTGGACGCGGATGGAAATATGATTTGGGAATGGATTGATGAGGTGATAAATGGATATTGGTATTCTGGTTTGGCTCATCCAATGAATGGAACCGTTGGCGTATGTTTATATTTGGTGGGTAGAGGGCGCCGATGAGAAAGATTGTCATGCTGGTGAGGCCCTTTACATAGGCTATAAAATAAGATCAAACAACTAACACTCGGACAATGAGCCGTAATTACAGTACCATAATGTGTGAAATCGGTCAGAAGATGTTGTCCTATAAAAGCATTAGGATCTCCACATTGGGTAAGAAATTTAGTGCGCACCTTTGGGATATTAGGTAGGCTGGAGAACAAGCAACTATAGTGGCGGTATATTTAAATCCATGGGTAGAGTTACTGTCAACGGGTAGTCGGAGTACAACTATAGCTATGAGTCTGGTGGGACAGCCTGTGATAGGTGTCTCCGACTCGAGTAATAGGGTTGGAGATCTAATACTGAATTAGTGATAAATATTCTGGGGTCTCACAAGATGAGGTCACTATGGGTAAAGTGATACAAACCTACGTAAGGTAAAATCATAAATTCATACTGTCTCTTGGATTGAAGGCTACGGAAGCTAATTCTGCCACATATACGAGTGCTAGTAGTAATTTTCATAACTAAAATAACCAACCTTTAAAAAAAACAAAAACCTAATTTTGGTAAAAATCTAATTTGAGGAGAGGTGAACATTAGTTGAATATGAGGGGGGGGAAATCATACATTGCATTTGTTATTAACGCTTGCTGAGTACGCCTGTACTCACTTTTGCTTAAATCCCCTCTACTTAGGAGGTGAATCCTATGGATCCACCTACGAGGCGTGGAGTGAGGATTATACGTAGGACCTGAACCTACAGGACAAAATAGTACTACTATGAAGACTAGGGGGTTTGGTAGACCGTATTCTCATTTTGGTGAGACTTCAGGGTGACTAGATGGTTGTAATAAATTTTGCTGTACTTGGACCCTATGTATAATTAGTTGTAATGAACATGTAGCCCTGTGTGTCATTTTGGATGTAATATATCTTCATTCAGTCTCTAATTACTGTTCTGCTGCAAAACTCTGATCACGATATAGTAAATGATAAAGTATCGGGACGTCCGATATTTTATTAGCTACTATGTTGAGATTCGTGTAATTATCTCGGTGTAATGACAGTGTTAATGTCATTACCTGAGTTTATTATGCGGGTCGCCAGGTTCCTCGACTGGAGGATGACGTCAGCGTGAACTGAAGGAGATCTCGCAATTACCGAGTGCCACCCCGTTTGAAACGCGGATTCATGTAGGAATTGAACTGCGGCCGGAATTAAACTGCATCTGTGAAGTTTCTGTAAACTTTTTTGGTAATACTAGTCATGTGCCCGTGCGTTGCAACGAGAAAACTCAATTTACGACAAAAAAATTATTTGCAAAGAACACTAGTAGGAAAAATTTGTTCCTCCGAAGAGATTTGACTATCGAGTTAAATCCTCTTCCATGGTTAAATCCTCTTACATCTCAACCGTTCATGTTAGATCCAACGAATCAAGTATTCTGAAGGAGAACGAACGATCGCCACCAACTCTTAATTAGAATTAGTAGAGGGATATCGATCCTTACCATTGAAGGAGGAGAAAGTTATTGCCTTCCTCTTGCAGGAAATCTTCTTGCTTCTTGCACGCAGCCTTTCTCTTCTCTTCTCTTTCTACGTGTGTCTCTACTACCGACCAGCCTGTCCTTCTGGAGATGAGAGTGGGTGCCCTCTAATAGGGAGTAGATGAAAGCAGAAGGCAACATACGCAAGTGGATGGAAGCCAGGTCTCCCTGACATCTTTATGATTGGCACGTTATTTGGTTGTGTGATTCTTTCCTTTTAATCTATGCATTTCCAGATATGATGAGATAGAGTTCCCGTATTATGGGATATGGTGAGTATATCCTTCTATCCATGCAGGACATGATGAGAAAATCCTTCCATTTATAAGATATATGAATAACATCCTTCCATAGTAAGAAATGTGAATAGAGATATGCTAAAATAATATTTCTATTCAAAAAAGATACAATAAAATCCTTCCATCTAAGATATGATTAAATTCTCTTCTATCTCAGCCATTCATATCAGATTCAACGAATCAAATACTCTAGAAGAGAACGGACCACTGCCACCAACTCCTAATTAGAAGTAATAGAGATTCCTGTGTTTTACACGGGGCTTGACTTTGCTTGGGTTCAGATTTGTTTCGATGCATATATTGTAGTCCAGTGATGGGGAGTTCGGGACTCAGCATGGTGGATGTAGCGCGGGCACCGTGATGGCATGCATTTGGTCGGGTCTTCCACTCGCTATGCTACAAAAATTGCAGGATGGCATGATTGGGCCTCCCTTTCTAGATACGTATCGGCTAAGGGTACCCACTTGTTTTATCTTATGTCGAGACATCAAGTAGGCACGCCAACCCCCTACGTAAAAATGTTTTTTTTTTAAAAACGCAAATAAGCTTCGGTTACAAACCGAAAAAGGGCAGGAATCCAAGATGGAGATGAGGCAAATCAGGGCACCGAACACCGGTAGCGTTTAAAGCTTCCACTTAAGCTTGGATTACCGACGACGACGACGAAAAAAAACGGAACGAGGCCGTCCGAAAAAATTCGGACGTTTGCAATTTTTTTCCTCACGTGTGAAATATTTTCTTCTCACGCGTGCAACATTTTCTTTCGAGAAAAGTAGAAATATCCGCGGGAAACAAAATGTTGCAGACGTTGAAAAAAATATTACAGGTGTGGGAAAAAAATGTTGCACGGTGTGTCCGAGAAAATGAACAAGGATCGGATGTCCGATTGCTAGTCACTAAAAAAAGGCTAGAAAAGGTGCATCGCTACACTATTTTTTGTACTGGTTAACTTGATCCACGCTTACCACGAGGTCTTAGTGAACTGTTCGATAAGCTGAGCTCACATGGCGTCAAAGTGGGAAGCAAATTTTGAGAGACCTTCCCTTTTTCTAATCTGAAAGATCCTCATTCTTTATTTGACACGTGGAACTGTACCAATCTCAAAATAACTAGTGGATCCTCCTTCTTTGTTTGGCATTTAAGAGACCATCTTTTTTTTGTTTGGCATTTACTTTGAGATTTGTACAGTTCTACATATCAAACAAAGGAGGAGGGTCTTTCAGATTAGAAAAATGAAGGTCTCTCAGAATTTGCTTCCGTCAAAGGGTATAAAAATGTGCTGTGCCACAGGATTCCGGCAGACGGCGACCAACGGGATTAGCCCGAAGTGCCCAGGCACGCCTCCCGTTGAGCAACCCGTACCGGAGAGAAAGAAGGTTCGATCCGAGCCCCGACCATGAGCGCCGCGACTCCCGCGGGCATGCCGCGCATCGGCATGGGCACGGCGGCGCAGGGGCCCAAGCCGGAGCCCATCCGCCGCGCCGTCCTCCGCGCCATCGAGCTCGGCTACCGCCACTTCGACACCGCCACGACTACGAGACCGAGGCGCCCATCGGCGAGGCCGCCGCCGAGGCGTGCGGCGGCGGGCGCGGTCGTCTCCGGGACGGGCTCTTCATCACGCCCAAGCTCAGTGCAGCGACGCGCGACCGCGATGTGGTCCTCCTCGCCTCGTGCAGACGCCCCAGACGCTCGCTGGATTACCATGAGAATTTAGAGTGGGGATAAGAATAAGTCGGTGATTTAGGGTCTGATTACGACTAAGATAATCTAGCCACTTATTTGAACAGCTTTACCCAGACCTAAATAACAGTTTTTTGCTTTAAGATTCATAAAGCACTGAAACAAAACCTAAAAAAAAAATAAAGAAAGAGGGGGACACAAAATTAGGCCTGTTCAATCGTCGAGGTAGGCCTTGCTTTTTTCGGCCCTTCCCGGCTTGACAAGGCTAGGTCCGAGCCAGTCTTGAAATCCGAAAACGTATATTTTTATTTTTTTCGAATAAAATGATATCTTTAAATTATTTTTCAATGTTCTTTCTATAACTCTATTGTTTCTTGTGGGGCTTGAACCTAGGCCGGAATACTAGAAACATACATGGAAAACAATTCATATATGCCAATGGTGTGCGCTGCCAATCGATCATCTGTCGTGCCAATCGTGCTAATTGTTTGCATGCGGAGGGATCTGGGTTGGCAAATATGTCGTTTCCTTGTGTATGGTTCAGATATGCAAAGGAAGGGTTTAGGCTTTGTTCGAGTCTAACATATAACCAGGGTATAAATATATATCGTCGATCTTTGCAACCTTCGTCATAAAACGAAAACTGCTCATACGGACACAACTCGATCCCTGGGGCCGTAGGTATAGCCGAACCTGGTTAACAAATCTCCATGTCTTTTGTCTGCTTTTGTGCTTGCTGAGATCATTCTCCCGTGTTAGGGCCGCCGCCGGTTCCGACATTCCCTAATACATGACTTGCCTTGTTTGTAACGTGGGAATCCTTTTTTATCCCTGCAGGAACTGTAGTATTTCTTATGAAAGTTGTGCAAAATTCCTCTGAAATCCTCGAGCCTCAGGTTGTATGCAGTACTCTTGAGTCTGAGGTTTCATTTTATCTTGTTTATGTGCTTCTTTCAAATAAGTCATCAGTGGTGTAGACCTGACAAATGTGGCTCATTCCTACACTGACCTGACAGCTTAAACAGTGATACCTTTGAATTTCACCATGTGTTGTGGAGTCAGTCTGCACAAGAATCCGGTAGAGAACTCACTGGCATGTAGAAGCCAATGCACCAATTCACATAAGGCCTTTGAGTCAGCAAGCTAGCTCCAAATAGAGATTAGTCCTGTATTAATTACCTCTCAGTCTCATGACAGTGAACTAATATTGTTGTTGCACTGCTGGGCTATCGTGCATTCATGTGACTGATCGATCGATCGATCGATTAAGATGTGCTTTGACCGAAACTAGATCATGCATGTGCACCGCAGGAATCTTCAAATGGATTACGTGGACCTGTATCTTGTCCACTGGCCAGTGTCCATGAAGCCTGGGCGGTACAAAGCCCCCTTCACGGCCGACGACTTCGTGCCGTTCGACATGAAGGCCGTCTGGGAGGCCATGGAGGAGTGCCACAGGCTGGGCCTCGCCAAGGCCATCGGCGTCTGCAATTTCTCCTGCAAGAAGCTCGAGACCCTTCTCTCCTTCGCAACCGTCCCTCCCGCCGTTAATCAGGTCCATTAATCCCCTGCATATGCCATCTAACCAGAACTAAGCTGTTAATCTTGAGATCATACAGATTGATCATTCGTAAGTATCCTTTTCCTTTGATCGGCACAGGTTGAAGTGAACCCTGTGTGGCAGCAGAGGAAGCTGAGGGAGTTCTGCAGTGAGAAGGGCATCCAGATATGCGCCTACTCGCCCCTCGGAGCCAAGGGGACGCACTGGGGGAGCGACTCGGTGATGGACTCCGGCGTCCTGCACGAGATCGCCGTATCCAAGGGCAAAACCGTAGCGCAGGCACTTGCAGAACACCACCATTTTTCTTTATACCTGCATATATAGCTAGCTGATCAACAGCAAGCATGCGTGCAGTGCGCTAACTAGTTACTGATGCATGTGTCTGAAAAAAAAAACCATGCAACAGGTGTGCCTGAGGTGGGTGTACGAGCAGGGCGACTGCCTGATCGTGAAGAGCTTCGACGAGGCGCGGATGCTGGAGAACCTCGACATCGTGGGCTGGGAGCTGACCGAGGAGGAGCGGCGGAGGATCGGCGAGATCCCGCAGTGCAAGATCAACCAGGGGCGGCGCTACGTCTCGGAGCACGGGCCGTACAAGTCCCTCGACGAGCTCTGGGACGGCGAGATATGATATGGCGGTAGCGCGCCGTAGGCTGGCTGGCTGGCGGGCTAGCTGGTGGCGCATTTCGCCCGTTTGTGTGGCTCCGATCGGGAACAGTTTTACACCGATGCCCCCTCCAATAAAATGCTGTTCTGCAGTGTGTTTAATAGGTAGAAAAGATTTGCAGTGAAGATGCACCATTGTCATCATGCAAAAATTTCACAGGAATGCTATAAACTACTCCCTCGAGTCAGATAGTTGTCATTAAGACACAGTTGTATTCAAACTTTTAAAACTTTGACCGTCAATATCTTTTTAAATATTTAAATTGGATACATGGAAATTATACGGGTAGATTTGTCTCAAAAATTATTGTCATAGAATAGAATAGAAATTTGTGGTCAATATTGTATTTTAGAGACCGTATAGATGCCCAAAACGACAAATATTTGTGACCAGAGGGAGTACAAAGGTACCAGATTTGCACATTATTTGAGAAGCTTGCCAAACTGATATGCAAACTAGTCAAAATATATTAATTTAGCAAAGGTGTTAGGGATAGATGCACGGTATAAAACTGGAGACAAAGATTTAACGTGGAAAAACCCTTACGGGAAAAACTCACGGGAAACAATCCACTATAATGCTTCCAAGATTACAAGTACAGGGGTTGGCTTATATAGCCAAAGAGTTCTAGTTGTAGAAGACTTGACTCCTAACAAACTATGGATATAACCAACAGATATGGCAGTTAGAGATATTGAGTTATCTCCAACAAATCTCCTAACAAACTATGGATATAACCAATAGATATGGCAGTTAGAGATATTGAGTTATCTCCAACAAATCTCCCCTTAACTCAAAATCTATAACAATGTTGTTTCCGGGAAACCCTAAGGTAATTAAGCACGAAGAATACAAGTGCGTTAAAAGTCCAAAGGACTACTGAACGAGGAAGACTAGAACAATCAAGCCAAACACTTGTAATGCGAAAAACCTCAATGGGTATGAAAGACTGAGACAGTCTTATCCAAATACTTCTGATGAAGCGAGATTGAGCAAACAACCAGTAGGTCGAGAGAAAGACTGGAACAGTCAATCCAACATAGCTATAACAAAGCAGACGAAAAATCTGGGTCTTCAATGATTCATAACCCCAGTAAAGTCTGAGACTGTGCAACTGACCTTCTGAAACAAACGCTCAATCATCAAATGGCATAAGCCAAGACGTCACCTATGGTGCTGGATAAATAGTGAAGAACACATAAGATGGACTTTTGACATGCTCCACCTGGAACATAAAATTCGGCAAACTGCCTACTGAAAATCCATAATATAGTTGAAACTGCTCCTGAAAAATGCCAATATGAAGAAAAACTGTCGTGCTGTCAATGGAGTATAAATTGCAGTAGACCCCTCATATCGAGCAAAGACAACAAAAGAAACGTTGTAGTATCCACGCAGAAACAAACTCCTTGCACTTCAATACTTCATCTGAAATTGACATTGAAGCAAAACCTTCACTAGAAAAACTCCAAAGAGTATAGTGCAACCATCAAGGTGTCGTCTGATTCCAAATGAACATTGCCAAAACCTCCATAATGAACAACGTATCCAAAAGGTGAATAAACACCAAGATAATGGTGATAAAACACCAAATTCTAATAAACCATGATAAAACACCAAATGCAGTTGTCTCCTCAACAGATATTTTTTTTTCCAAAGTTGACGATGAAACGTCAAGAAATTGCCGATGATAAATCCCACCACCAATAATATAGCCTAAGAGCTAGAAAGCTCTAGAATAGTCTCCTTAAAAACTTCCTGGTGTGCTCTGTGTGCGCGTAGCAATTTTATGCTGAAACAGAAGCCGAAGCTGTGAAGCTTCTGGAAGCTGAAGCCAAGTGCTGTTCCTCTGGAGCCGAACAGAATAAAATCTGGAGCCAGAGGAGCTGATGGAACCCAAAAAACTGGAATACAATAGGCTTTCTGATTTGATTCAAATCCGGATCGGCTGCTTGTTGTTCTCTGGCACTTCACGTGATTTGTGCCTTGAAAGTCTTGGCTGAGTTCCCGAGCAAGCAAGAAAAGTCTTGGCTGATAAGCGGGCGCGTCGGGCCGGAGGGAGCCACCCGAAGGGTCGGTCGGCGCAGCCGGGGAACACAAGGAGCAGGCCGGCACGGCGTCGGTGACGGGGTCGCCGGAGGAGGGCCGACCGGATGGAGGCCGGCGCGGTGCGCAGTCAGCCGCGCGAGGCGGTAAGCAGACCGGCGGGGCGACGAAGCAAGCCGGTTCGGGCGCCGGCCGGTGAAGGCCAAAGATCCGGAAAGGACGTCGGCGCCGGGGAACCGCGCAGAGCACGCGCGGGCTGATGGCCGCGCGAGGCGGCTCGAAGGAGCAGGCGCCGAGGAGCACTGGAGTGCGTCAAAGACGACGAGAAGGCCGGACGGGCGCTGAACTCCGTGCGGGCGCGGGGAGCGGACGCCGAGGAACCCCACGGAGAACGCGACGACGACGAAGGCGGCGCGACCGGAGTAGATGGGAACCAGGGGCGGCGGCGGAAGAAGATCGGCTTGGATGACGCCGGGCGGCCGGGGTTCGCGAGGGCGGATGCGGTCGCCGGTGGTGCAGATCCGAATGGAGAAGGTGCATTTGCCGGCGCAGATCTGGCGGGAGGCCAAAGCTCGGAGGTGGTGACCCGGCAGGAGGACGCGCGTGGAGATGGCGGGGCGGCGCGGTCGGCCGAAAGTCGTCGGCGATGAGGCTGCGCAGAGGCAGAAGATAGCGCCGGACGAAGCGGAGGACGACGCGCGCGCCGGTGTACTGCGCGAACTCTTGGGCGAAGCCGAGGTAGACGGATTGGTGGCGGCTGTGCCGTGCGGATTGATGAACTCAAGCTATACCACTTGTTAGGGATAGATGTACGGTATAAAACTGGAGACAAAGATTTAACGTGAAAAAACTCTTGCGGAAAAAACCACGGGAAATAATCCACTATAATGCTTTTAAGATTACAAGCACAGGGGTTGGTTTATATAGCCAAAGAGTTCTAGTTGTAGAAGACTTGACTCCTAACAAACTATGGATGTAACCAATAGATATGGCAGTTAGAGATATTGAGTTATCTCCAACAAAAGGTAAATACAGATAAATCTTGAAGGCGGCTATTAGAACTTTTTTTTTCTAATTAGGATCTAGGGGCATTAAATAAGATCTAGGGATTAAATAGGGACTGGAAGTATCATTTGTGGAGTTAGCAGAATGAATAGATCAATAGATGCAACAGAATATTCACAATAAATTTCCAGAGGAATGAACAATAATTGAGATGTACATGCACATGTATCAGTAGTACCTGGCTTGCAGTAAGAACTAAGAACAAAACAAAGCCTATGACTCAAGATTGTGTTTTCATTATGCATGGAACTAGGGAGAAAATATTTAAAGTGTTCTAGCATATCAGAGGATAATTATCAACAGACAAATAAAGTGGTAGATCCTTACTTTACAAAATCATTCTTCAGTACTCGCATGAGGATTGTCGCCAAGAATCCTGTCAGCAGGAGGACTGTTACACAAGAGTTTATAATCGAGAACCAATGAACCTCCAGGTGATGCGGAAGGTTGGAGGAACTTGAATACTTCTCCATGCTCTTCTCAAATGGTGTTGGTGTCTCCTTCCACTTGACTGAGTAAAGGAACTCCACATTAACCTCCTTGTCCTCCGTCAGGTCAACCAGTGCACTCTGGTCAGTGTGCACATTGATCTCAATCACCCGGTCGTTGTTGTAGAGGATGTCAAAGATAATGTGCTTGTATAGGTAATACTTCCACTCGCTCGGGTGCAAAGCTGTTCAAATAAGTGGCTAGATTATCTTAGTCATAATCAGACCCTAAATCACCAACTTGTTCTTATCCCCGCGCTAAATTCTCATGGTAATCCAAGCAAAACGTACCGGAGCGTCTGCCTGAGGGCGGGGAGGACCCTGTCGCGGTGCGCGTCGCTGCACCAGAGCTTGGACGTGATGAAGAGCCCGTCCCGGAGGCGACCGCGCCCGACCGCACAGCCTCGGCGGCGGCCTCGCCGATGGGCGCCTTGGTCTCAGAGCGCGGGCGATAGCCGAGCTCGATGGCGCGGCGGATGGGCTCGGCAGGGCCTGCGCGCCGTGCCCATGCCGATGCGCGGCATGCCCGCGGGAGTCGCGGCGCTCATGGTCGGGGCTCGGATCGAACCTTCTTTCTCTCCGGTACAGGTTGCTCAACGGGAGGCGTGCCTGGCCACTTCGGGCTAATCCCGTTGGTCGCCGTCTGCCGGAGTCCTGTAGCACAGCACATTTTTATACACTTTACGCCGTGTGAGCTCAGCTTATGGAACAGTTCACTACGACCTCGTGGTAAGCGTGGATCAAGTTAACCGGTACAAAAAATAGTGTAGCGATGCACCTTTTCTGGCCTTTTTTTTAGTGATACTAGCAATCGGATCGTCCGATTACTGTTCATTTTTTCGGACACGTCGTGCAACATTTTTTTCCCACATCTGCAATATTTTTTTTCAACGTCTGCAACATTTTGTTTCCCGTGGATATTTCTACTGTTGTCGAAGGAAAATGTTGCACGCGTGAAAAAAATATTTCACACATGAGAAAAAAAGTTGCAAACGTCTGAAAAAAAATCGGACGTCCGTCGTTCCGTTTTTTTTCTTCCCTTGACGTTATACCAAGCTTAAGTGGAAGCTTTAAACGCTACCGGTGTTCGGTGCCCTAATCTGCCTCGTCTCCATCTTGGATTCCTGCCCTTTTTCGGTTTGTAACCGAAGCTTATTTGCGTTTTTTTAAAAGCATTTTTACGTAGAGGGGTTGGTGTGCCTATTTGATGTCTCTCGACATAAGATAAAACAAGTGGGTACCCTTAGCCGATACGTATCTAGAAAGGGAGGCCCAAATCATGCCATCCTGCAATTTTTGTAGCATAGCGAGCGGAAGACCCGACCAAATTCATGCCATCACGGTGCCCGCGCTACATCCACTGAGTCCCGAACTCCCCATCACTGGACTACAATATATGCATCGAAACAAATTTGAACCCAAGCAAAGTCAAGCCCCGTGTAAAACGCAGGAATATTACCAAAAAAGTTTACAGAAACTTCACAGGATGCAGTTTAATTCCCGCCGCAGTTCAATTCCTACATGAATCCGCGTTTCAAACGGGGTGGCACTCGGTAATTGCGAGATCTCCTTCAGTTCACGCTGACGTCATCCTCCAGTGGAGGAACCTGGCGACCCGCATAATAAACTCAGGTAATGACATTAACACTGTCGTTACACCGAAATAATTACACGAATCTAGACAAGCTACAACCTAGACAAGCTATTTGATGTAAGTTAGTTACTACAGCATTCTAGATCGGTAGGTACACTGAGAAATTACCGATCATATTTCTTTTATTTTGAACTGACTCTTGAATTAGTTTTTTTTTAATAAGGTGAAGAACTATTCATCATGATTATTTTGTGAAATAATTGAAACCTGAGAAAGTATCTCATGAGTAAAACACTCCCAGGCTACCAGCAGCATCAGTGCGTCACTGAGAAAAGTGGGCATAGCGGCAGCAAGATGGATGCCTCTCCTCAAATTAGATTTTTACCAAAATTAGGTTTTGTTTTTTTAAAGGAATGAAAATTAAAACTCCTTTACTCCTGGCCTGCGTTCTTCACGTGAACAGCTTTTCACCGCGCGAGTCGGTCAGTACCAGCGCAAGCGCAATCCATTTCGTTCAGTGCTGAATCCCCCGCGAATTGACCCCGGTAAAAAACGCTCGCAGTGACGCTTTTACTGCAGTAAAGAGAGTATGCTCTCTGGCCTCTGGGGACGTCTTCTTGGGCCTTGAGCTTTGCCAGTTGCCACAAGCCTCTTCATCAACTTTGCCACAGGTAAAAAATTGGCGCTTCAGTAACTTCACCAAACTACACAGTACTAGCATCGTGCAACACAATAATCAAGGGAAAAGAACCCCTAGTTTTGGTGGAAAAAATTATATGACACTAGGTGCACCTTGTAGTATCCTTGTAAAAAAACTAGATATATGGTAAATACAGATAAAGCTAAATTTTTTTCTCTCCTCCCAATACATACCGTGTCTCTTTGTTCCAAAATAAATGCTATAGATATTACAAGACACCTAATGCCGTAGAATTTGTTCCATATTAGTTTTGATTAAGTTTTGTACTTTCCCTCAATTGATGGCTTATTGCATACATGTTTGAAGGTTTGTTGATTTTGTCCGGATGACCCAGGTACTTTTAGTCATAAACTACAGTGCAAGAAAACTAAGATAAGGATTTCTATCCAACATAAGGGCTTTTTTGTTCGTACGGTCGACACTCGGAAGGTTCGTTCAGAGCTGGATATAGGCGTCAGCAGAGTATGCAGGGGCTATAATGGTACTGCTCTTCCTCGGAAATAATTGAGAGAAGAATATTGTTACTTCTGGAAAAGATTGACAATGTAGTTTGACCTAGCTAGAAAGCAAATATTCCCTAGACATCTCCCTACCTACATAGTAGCGAGTAGCGACTGGACAAGCTTGGTGATCATCGACATAATTCCATAAAGCTCAGATGGCACAATGATACCCTTGCAAACTTTCTTTGTTTTCTTTCTTCCTTTTTCTTTTTTGTATCTCAAAATCTGATGCTTTTTGGTTGCATTTATCGACGTTCGTACGTAAGAACTGCAACATCTGATGGTTCCTAGCCTCCTGTTGGCGAGCCAGCTAGGTAGGCCTGCGCCCTGCACCGCACGCCGGCCTTGTCGGGGCCGGTTGGCATGCACGACGGCTAGCCGGCAGCGAGCTGCAACTCATGACGAGCCTTGGCTCGCGGCTGGTCAATTGGCTGCTTGAGTCCATGGCAATGAGGGGATAGATGGAAAGCAACGGCCAGGTGCTCGCGTTGCATGCGGAATACGGCCCATGATGAAACTCGCCTCTCTTTACTTACGCCTTGATGATCCTTTTTGGTTTTTGCTTAGTGCTATCTTGCAATGCCCTGCCTTTTTCTCGGCTTCGACCGGATTTGCAGTCGCGCGTCGCATGTGTGTGGACAGGAAGCAGGCTGATGGTCAGTGGCGATGTGGCTTTCGTTATGGCCGTTAGCGGCTAGTTCTACTACCGTCGTTGGTGACTCGTTCATCCTGCTCGGGAGGGGGGGTGGCTCCACCCCTCGTGGTGATGGCTAGAGCGAACTGGTTTAACTACGTGCGACGCGTGTGTTTGTCGTGTTGATTTGCCTGTTGATTTGATCGATCTGCCATGCTCTGCACTCGGAGCAACTACGGTGCGAAGCATGTACAGCATGATGATATCCCCAGCCTTTACTCTGTTTTTGCATGATGACAATGGGGCATCTTCACTGCAAATCTTTTTTACCTATTAAACACACTGCAGAACAGCATTTTATTGGAGGGGGCATCGGTGTAAAACTGTTCCCGATCGGAGCCACACAAACGGGCGAAATGCGCCACCAGCTAGCCCGCCAGCCAGCCAGCCTACGGCGCGCTACCGCCATATCATATCTCGCCGTCCCAGAGCTCGTCGAGGGACTTGTACGGCCCGTGCTCCGAGACGTAGCGCCGCCCCTGGTTGATCTTGCACTGCGGGATCTCGCCGATCCTCCGCCGCTCCTCCTCGGTCAGCTCCCAGCCCACGATGTCGAGGTTCTCCAGCATCCGCGCCTCGTCGAAGCTCTTCACGATCAGGCAGTCGCCCTGCTCGTACACCCACCTCAGGCACACCTGTTGCATGGTTTTTTTTTTCAGACACATGCATCAGTAACTAGTTAGCGCACTGCACGCATGCTTGCTGTTGATCAGCTAGCTATATATGCAGGTATAAAGAAAAATGGTGGTGTTCTGCAAGTGCCTGCGCTACGGTTTTGCCCTTGGATACGGCGATCTCGTGCAGGACGCCGGAGTCCATCACCGAGTCGCTCCCCCAGTGCGTCCCCTTGGCTCCGAGGGGCGAGTAGGCGCATATCTGGATGCCCTTCTCACTGCAGAACTCCCTCAGCTTCCTCTGCTGCCACACAGGGTTCACTTCAACCTGTGCCGATCAAAGGAAAAGGATACTTACGAATGATCAATCTGTATGATCTCAAGATTAACAGCTTAGTTCTGGTTAGATGGCATATGCAGGGGATTAATGGACCTGATTAACGGCGGGAGGGACGGTTGCGAAGGAGAGAAGGGTCTCGAGCTTCTTGCAGGAGAAATTGCAGACGCCGATGGCCTTGGCGAGGCCCAGCCTGTGGCACTCCTCCATGGCCTCCCAGACGGCCTTCATGTCGAACGGCACGAAGTCGTCGGCCGTGAAGGGGGCTTTGTACCGCCCAGGCTTCATGGACACTGGCCAGTGGACAAGATACAGGTCCACGTAATCCATTTGAAGATTCCTGCGGTGCACATGCATGATCTAGTTTCGGTCAAAGCACATCTTAATCGATCGATCGATCGATCAGTCACATGAATGCACGATAGCCCAGCAGTGCAACAACAATATTAGTTCACTGTCATGAGACTGAGAGGTAATTAATACAGGACTAATCTCTATTTGGAGCTAGCTTGCTGACTCAAAGGCCTTATGTGAATTGGTGCATTGGCTTCTACATGCCAGTGAGTTCTCTACCGGATTCTTGTGCAGACTGACTCCACAACACATGGTGAAATTCAAAGGTATCACTGTTTAAGCTGTCAGGTCAGTGTAGGAATGAGCCACATTTGTCAGGTCTACACCACTGATGACTTATTTGAAAGAAGCACATAAACAAGATAAAATGAAACCTCAGACTCAAGAGTACTGCATACAACCTGAGGCTCGAGAATTTCAGAGGAATTTTGCACAATTTTCATAAGAAATACTACAGTTCCTGCAGGGATAAAAAAGGATTCCCACGTTACAAACAAGGCAAGTCATGTATTAGGGAATGTCGGAACCGGCGGCGGCCCTAACACGGGAGAATGATCTCAGCAAGCACAAAAGCAGACAAAAGACATGGAGATTTGTTAACCAGGTTCGGCTATACCTACGGCCCCAGGGATCGAGTTGTGTCCGTATGAGCAGTTTTCGTTTTATGACGAAGGTTGCAAAAGATCGACGATATATATTTATACCCTGGTTATATGTTAGACTCGAACAAAGCCTAAACCCTTCCTTTGCATATCTGAACCATACACAAGGGAAACGACATATTTGCCAACCCAGATCCCTCCGCATGCAAACAATTAGCACGATTGGCACGACAGATGATCGATTGGCAGCGCACACCATTGGCATATATGAATTGTTTTCCATGTATGTTTCTAGTATTCCGGCCTAGGTTCAAGCCCCACAAGAAACAATAGAGTTATAGAAAGAACATTGAAAAATAATTTAAAGACATCATTTTATTCGAAAAAAATAAAAATATACGTTTTCGGATTTCAAGACTGGCTCGGACCTAGCCTTGTCAAGCCGGGAAGGGCCGAAAAAAGCAAGGCCTACCTGGACGATTGAACAGGCCTAATTTTGTGTCCCCCTCTTTCTTTGTTTTTTTTTAGGTTTTGTTTCAGTGCTTTATGAATCTTAAAGCAAAAAACTGTTATTTAGGTCTGGGTAAAGCTGTTCAAATAAGTGGCTAGATTATCTTAGTCGTAATCAGACCCTAAATCACCGACTTATTCTTATCCCCGCTCTAAATTCTCATGGTAATCCAAGCGAACGCTCGAGGCGTTTGCACGAGGCGGGAGGACCTGTCGCGCGCGCGCGTCGCTGCACCAGAGCTTGGACGTGATGAAGAGCCCGTCCCGGGAGACGACCGCGCCCGACCGCACGGCCTCGGCGGCGGCCTCGCCGATGGGCGCCTCGGTCTCGTAGTGCGCGGCGGTGTCGAAGTGGCGGTAGCCGAGCTCGATGGCGCGGAGGGCGGCGCGGCGGATGGGCTCGGCAGGCCCTGCGCGCCGTGCCCATGCCGATCAGCGCTGCATGCCCGCGGGAGTCGCGGCGCTCATGGTCGGGGCTCGGATCGAACCTTCTTTCTCTCCGGTACGGGTTGCTCAACGGGAGGCGTGCCTGGGCACTTTGGGCTAATCCCGTTGGTCGCCGTCTGCCGGAATCCTGTGGCACAGCACATTTTTATACCCTTTGACGGAAGCAAATTCTGAGAGACCTTCATTTTTCTAATCTCAAAGTAAATGCCAAACAAAAAAAAGATGGTCTCTTAAATGCCAAACAAAGAAGGAGGATCCACTAGTTATTTTGAGATTGGTACAATTCCACGTGTCAAATAAAGAATGAGGATCTTTCAGATTAGAAAAAAGGAAGGTCTCTCAAAATTTGCTTCCCACTTTGACGCCATGTGAGCTCAGCTTATCGAACAGTTCACTAAGACCTCGTGGTAAGCGTGGATCAAGTTAACCAGTACAAAAAATAGTGTAGCGATGCACCTTTTCTAGCCTTTTTTTAGTGACTAGCAATCGGACATCCGATCCTTGTTCATTTTCTCGGACACATCGTGCAACATTTTTTTCCCACACCTGTAATATTTTTTTCAACGTCTGCAACATTTTGTTTCCCGCGGATATTTCTACTGTTCTCGAAAGAAAATGTTGCACGCGTGAGAAGAAAATATTTCACACGTGAGGAAAAAAATTGCAAACGTCCGAAAAAATCGGACGGCCTCGTTCCGTTTTTTTTCATCGTCGTCGTCGGTAATCCAAGCTTAAGTGGAAGCTTTAAACGCTACCGTTGTTCGGTGCCCTGATCTGCCTCATCTCCATCTTGGATTCCTGCCCTTTTTCGGTTTGTAACCGAAGCTTATTTGCGTTTTTTTTTTAAAAAAAGCATTTTTACGTAGGGGGTTGGTGTGCCTACTTGATGTCTCGACATAAGATAAAACAAGTGGGTACCCTTAGCCGATACGTATCTAGAAAGGAAGGCCCAATCATGCCATCCTGCAATTTTTGTAGCATAGCGAGCGGAAGACCCGACCAAATGCATGCCATCACGGTGCCCGCGCTACATCCACCATGTTGAGTCCCGAACTCCCCATCACTGGACTACAATATATGCATCGAAACAAATCTGAACCCAAGCAAAGTCAAGCCCCGTGTAAAACACAGGAATCTCTATTACTTCTAATTAGGAGTTGGTGGCAGTGGTCCGTTCTCTTCTAGAGTATTTGATTCGTTGGATCTGATATGAATGGCTGAGATAGAAGAGAATTTAATCATATCTTAGATGGAAGGATTTTATTGTATCTTTTTTGAATAGAAATATTATTTTAGCATATCTCTATTCACATTTCTTACTATGGAAGGATGTTATTCATATATCTTATAAATGGAAGGATTTTCTCATCATGTCCTGCATGGATAGAAGGATATACTCACCATATCCCATAATACGGGAACTCTATCTCATCATATCTGGAAATGCATAGATTAAAAGGAAAGAATCACACAACCAAATAACGTGCCAATCATAAAGATGTCAGGGAGACCTGGCTTCCATCCACTTGCGTATGTTGCCTTCTGCTTTCATCTACTCCCTATTAGAGGGCACCCACTCTCATCTCCAGAAGGACAGGCTGGTCGGTAGTAGAGACACACGCAGAAAGAGAAGAGAAGAGAAAGGCTGCGTGCAAGAAGCAAGAAGATTTCCTGCAAGAGGAAGGCAATAACTTTCTCCTCCTTCAATGGTAAGGATCGATATCCCTCTACTAATTCTAATTAAGAGTTGGTGGCGATCGTTCGTTCTCCTTCAGAATACTTGATTCATTGGATCTAACATGAACGGTTGAGATGTAAGAGGATTTAACCATGGAAGAGGATTTAACTCGATAGTCAAATCTCTTCGGAGGAACAAATTTTTCCTACTAGTGTTCTTTGCAAATAAATTTTTTGTCGTAAATTGAGTTTTCTCGTTGCAACGCACGGGCACATGACTAGTATTACCAAAAAAGTTTACAGAAACTTCACAGGATGCAGTTTAATTCCCGCCGCAGTTCAATTCCTACATGAATCCGCGTTTCAAACGGGGTGGCACTCGGTAATTGCGAGATCTCCTTCAGTTCACGCTGACGTCATCCTCCAGTCGAGGAACCTGGCGACCCGCATAATAAACTCAGGTAATGACATTAACACTGTCATTACACCGAGATAATTACACGAATCTCAACATAGTAGCTAATAAAATATCGGACGTCCCGATACTTTATCATTTACTATATCGTGATCAGAGTTTTGCAGCAGAACAGTAATTAGAGACTGAATGAAGATATATTACATCCAAAATGACACACAGGGCTACATGTTCATTACAACTAATTATACATAGGGTCCAAGTACAGCAAAATTTATTACAACCATCTAGTCACCCTGAAGTCTCACCAAAATGAGAATACGGTCTACCAAACCCCCTAGTCTTCATAGTAGTACTATTTCGTCCTGTAGGTTCAGGTCCTACGTATAATCCTCACTCCACGCCTCGTAGGTAGATCCATAGGATTCACCTCCTAAGTAGAGGGGATTTAAGCAAAAGTGAGTACAGGCGTACTCAGCAAGCGTTAATAACAAATGCAATGTATGATTTTTCCCCCTCATATTCAACTAATGCTCACCTCTCCTCAAATTAGATTTTTACCAAAATTAGGTTTTTGTTTTTTTTAAAGGTTGGTTATTTTAGTTATGAAAATTACTACTAGCACTCGTATATGTGGCAGAATTAGCTTCCGTAGCCTTCAATCCAAGAGACAGGCATGAATTCATGATTTTACCTTACGTAGGTTTGTATCACTTTACCCATAGTGACCTCATCTTGTGAGACCCTAGAATATTTATCACTAATTCAGTATTATATCTCCAACCCTATTACTCGAGTCGGGGACACCTATCACAGGCTGTCCCACCAGACTCATAGCTATAGTTGTACTCCGACTACCCGTTGACAGTAACTCTACCCATGGATTTAAATATACCGCCACTATAGTTGCTTGCCCCTCCAAGCCTACCGGCATATCCCAAAGGTGCGCACTAAATTTCTTACCCAATGTGGAGATCCTAATGCTTTTATAGGACAACATCTTCTGACCGATTTCACACATTATGGCTGATACAGTAATTACGGCTCATTGTCCGAGTGTTAGTTGTTTGATCTTATTTTATAGCCTATGTAAAGGGCCTCACCAGCATGACAATCTTTCTCATCGGCGCCCTCTACCCACCAAATATAAACATACGCCAACGGTTCCATTCATTGGATGAGCCAAACCAGAATACCAATATCCATTTATCACCTCATCAATCCATTCCCAAATCATATTTCCATCCGCGTCCAATTTAAGGTTTTCAATTGAAACATACGCTTTCCAATTCATTGATGATATATGTGAGTATATAAAAGCATTTCAAAACATTTAAGAAAAACATGACCAAAGGGAGCTTGCCTGGTATAGAATCGAAAGGTTCGACCTCGCTCAAATTCTGAAACTGGCTGGCTGGTGGGTTTAGTTATTGTCCTGAAATTATAGAGTACTAAATCTATGGCAATTAATTTGAACATGATTTATGGCGTCCAACCATTTCCAACAGTTGTAATCTTATTTAGAAGAAGGGTGTTAATTCCTATATTTAGTTGCTTAGGTATTTGCAAGTTTTATATAACTGCTTATTTAATTAATCATGGTTATTTACGATCTTTTTGATTTTTAGACGTATAGCCAGATGATTAGCTAAACTAATCGCGGTTCGTGACTATCGAAATTATTTTCCTACTTTTTTCCTCTCTCTTCTCTTTTCTTTTCTTTCCCCTCCTTTTCTTTTCTTTCTCTCCTCTCTTTTTCTCCGGTTCGACCGACAGACTCCTGGCTCTCTTTCCTTCTATTCTTTTTCTCCTCTCTGGAGCCGAGCTCCTCTCCGGCGTTTCTCTCAGTTTTTCTTCCTTCTCTTCTTTTCTCTAGAACAGAGTTCTCACATCTGGTCAACTCTCTTGGTCCTCCTCCTTCCTCTATTATTCTTCCTCCCGATCTACTCCCTCCCTCTAATCCCCTCCTCTCTTGCGACCGATTCTCCATGGCTCAACGTCGGCCTCTCCCTCTCCTGGCTGACTCCAGGCTTAGCCTCACCTAGGCTGCGCGCCCGGATCTAAGTCACTCGCTCTGGCTTCGACCTCGGCCCCGCTAGCCGCCGCTGGCTCTAGTCTCGCCCTTGGCTCGGCCGCCGAGCACTCACTTCCCCTGCCGACCTCTACTCGGTTTGGATCTTTGGGTTTCCACTGCATTTGCCATGTTGATTGGGGCTTTGCTTCCAAAGAGGCACTGGGTTGTCTATTGTTTTCATCAATTCACTAGAGAAGGTAAGTTTTGTGGTCTATGATGATTTTTGCACATGTAAACTTGTGGGATGGAGGTATTGCAGCGATACCGACGTTCAATCGTACTATAGGGAGTATGGGATGAACCCAAGCAAGGCTTGCCCCCCTCTAGTGCTACATTCTGAGACCCCTAGGTTTTTCCCTTGATCTACTTGCTATTTTACCCGATCTACTCATCTATACACCTACATTATGGTATTGCTACTACTCTACTTGTGCACCTGATGGTATGGATTCGGTGGTGAAGAGCTGGTGTCGGTGTGGGTTTGCTGGTGAGGGCAATGAAGAGGTGCTGATAGGGGAGTGGCCAAAGTTCTGCCTCCTCTTGGCCTCTCTCCTAGTTCCCTTCCTTGGCTTGGGCTTCGATTGGTGCTCCTAGCTGTGCTTCCACTCAGTCTGGACTCCTTGGTGCCTTTGGTTTTGGGGGCAGTGTGGCTTGAGAAGTGGATGGAATGCTTGGCTCTGGTTCTTTGCCTTTAGTCTAGAGTGAGGCAACAGGGAATGAATGAGTTGTTCTCTCTCGGTTTGAAAATATGACAAGGGAAAATGTATGTGTTGTGCTTAGCCACTCTCGGTAACGGTGAAGGGAAAGCGAGTGCACCGGGCTGTGGCTTGGTCTTATCCCTTTTTGCTATGGTTCTCTTACAATTTTATCCTTGCTATTCTTACAAGTTACTATGTGATATTTTGGTCATTATGTTTGGCTTATGTATAACGTTGATTATTAAGCAAATTACTGATAATCTGCTTGATTAGTTGTTTAACAATTTTATTAGCTTAATTTAAATTTCCGGGTCCTTTCAAGTACCATGCCACAGGGGCAAATGAACAAGAGAACTTACAGAACTATTTTGGTACTCCATGTCCATGGCATACTGGTCGCTTTCATGCTAGTCATTTTCTTGCCAGCATTGCAATTTGCAAACAAGCGACAGCAAAGGGTGAGCACTAGATTGTGCAGAGATTTCACTATCTTGGTAAAAAAATATGATCTAACATGTCAACATTTGACAATACATAATTAGAAAGGAATGGGTACACGAATAACGATACAAATGGGCTGTGGACATGCCCCTATCCAGAGGCATCATCTCTACACTTTTGCTATTCTGCCTAAGGAAATAGGACATCACATAATATTTTCTTGACAGATTCTGGTAGGTCATGGTTCAACAAAGTAATACTGTCTGGATGTCACAGGGAGATAATACATGGGACAATGGAAAAGACGATTTATCACAGCAATCGCACAAAAAGAGAACAAATTTATAGGTTCATTACCCGTTCCTATAAATAATGGCCTAATCTGAAACATGGCAATCTCTAGTTGCTTCCTGTTGCACGCAAGAGCTAACCTTTTCTATACTGGGACTTCTTAGTGGCACCAAAAAGGAGTACAACTCTGCTGCTCTTCATCCTCCAACAAAAGTTTACTCACACTTGATGGATTTGTATATGTGACGAACAAAGAACAAGGCGGCACGGAAACCCACCATGCCCAGCATCAGGAAGAATGCAAAGCAGATACAGGCCATGTATCCAAAGAAGAAAGATGTCTGCATGAAGCCAGACATATCCGATCGTGCATAGTAGTAGTACAGACAGTAGCCGTAGACGAAAAATCCAGTTGATCCTCCGCACAAGAATGACCTGTATTAAGAGAAAGGGCAGAAAATCTAAAAATTTGTTCAACACAACATTTGACTAGAGTTCCCTAATAGTAAAAGAAAAAGTAAAAAATAGCTACTGGTTGAATGTCCATCAATGGAAAGAACTGATATGTAGTGTTCAAGACGATTAGTTTCATGAATGACATACAATAAAAACATACAAATGATGTATATTTGTAACAGATTTCAGGAACTCAACCTTCTAATGACCTTTAAAAATATGTTAAACTGCCTAAGATGATACTTTTGCTAACCCGCAACTCCAGTGCCAAACTTGGAAATAAGGGAAAAGAGTGGTCAAGATATCAATATCTGTAAGATGCTAAACTCAAAAATGGGTAACTGCAAAAAAATTGCAGCCACCTGAGCTAACAGACTACAATTGAAGAAAAGACCCAACTGACAGTAGAATGCACCATACCAATTAAACCATCAAATATACAAAGGTTTCATTGCATATAGATGGAATAACTAGTACCAGTATGCAGATGTAACAGCAAGAGCCACTGATACCACCAGGTGAATTACCAAAATAAATAGTAGTGCTATGCTCTCACAAAAAATAAATTACACAAATCTTAAAGCAGGATGTGGTTAGTATATTATACTAGTTGTGAATGATTGCAATTGAAACCCAACAATTCCCTGCAAGTAATAATTCAAAAGGCAAAATAGAGGAAAAAAAATGACTGTACCTCCACCACCATTCATGGTCTTCAGCAGCAAGCTGGAAGTATGTCAGTGCAACAGTAATGAAGGCAGTGACAATAAGGAGGATGATGAAGACTATAAAGAGAATGCTGTAAATGGTGTAAATCCTGTGGCCCCAAACACTAGCGAAGATGTAGTAGAGCTCGATGTATATGGCACTGAAAGGCAAAAATCCGGCCATAGCCATCTGTGGAATTGTTCTCCGGTACCATGGAAGTGGAGGAATCTCCCTAGGGTATTTTGTGGTACGGCAAGGAGCTTGGAATTCAGTTTTGCTGTTTTTACCAGCAATGCCTCCCAAAACTAGCAGAGGAAATGTAACTAAGGTCCAGATGAGCACAATGACACAGATAGTGCCGAAGGGCAATGCTGCTGTCGCACTATATGCAATAGCAACAGTGTTCAAGAAACAGAATGTCAGGAAGAGAGGTCCACAGAACAGGCATCCTGTCAATAGCAAGTTCCTCACCTGAAAAGATACACATAAAATGGCATCATTAATAATATATCAAATATAACCGATGCTTTCAAATTTGGAATCTTAACATAATAGAAGTGCCTAGGGATATCTTATAAATAAAGGCAACATTTACCCAGTTCGTTCCCTCTAGCTGAGAATAGAAAGAGGTTGCAATGTACCCAGAAATTCCTGAAGTGAGTGCATAGATGACAACCAATGCAGTAAAAAGCGCACCACGATTGTAAGGGTAGAATACACCGACGAGTGCAAGCAGGAATATAAAGGTTGTGCTGCAATGTGACAAATAAGACCATTAGATATCTGCAAGTCAAAAGGACTAACTGCTGGAAGAATTTCCATTATGCAAAATATGATAATAGTATAAATGAGAAAAAAGTTCAGCACTTACAGAGCAAACAGTTGAGTTCCTGTGCCAAGAGCAGCCGAAAATAATGACTTGTTCTTGGGGAACCGGAAGACATCACCGTGGATATACTTCCATCCAGACTCTTCTTGATCATCAGCTGCTTCCTCATCATGGGCATACCTTCAAATGAAGACAATGTTCAGATACATAGAGAAGTGTAATCAACATTCTTATGCTCATACATCAATAGAGAAGACTCAATGTTACGACATCACAGTTGAACCATCATTAAACAACATTATATAATGGGTGACAATCTGAATGTCCATGAAGTAAGGGCTATGTTTCAGACTTTCTTAATGAGTCAATATTCATTTCAAACAAAAATTATTACTTTCTGCACCATGCATTGGCCTACATACTCAACTGCAGAATATTATTATGAAAGAGTAAGCACGTGTCTAAAAAATGTAAAAATTAGAAATAAAACAATATATTGCATACTTGCATTTTGAGCAAACATTTTCACAGGAATGCTATAAACTACTCCCTCCAGTCAGATAGTTGTCATTTAGACATAGTTGTATTCAAACTTTTAAAACTTTGACCGTCAATATCTTTTTAAATATTTAAATTGGATACATGGAAATTATATGTGTAGATTTGTCTCAAAAATTATTGTCATAGTATTATAATTTTATTGGGTTTATAAATAGAATAGAATAGAAATTTGTGGTCAATATTGTATTTTAGAGACCGTATAGATGTCCAAAAAAACAACTATTTGTGACCAGAGGGAGTACAAAGGTACCAGATTTGCACATTATTTGAGAAGCTTGCCAAACTGATATGCAAACTAGTCAAAATATATTAATTTAGCAAAGGTAAATACAGATAAATCTTGAAGGGCAGCCATTAGAACTTTTTTATCTAATTAGGATCTAGGGGCATTAAATAAGATCTAGGGATTAAATAGGGACTGGAAGTATCATTTGTGGAGTTAGCAGAATGAATAGATCAATAGATGCAATAGAATATTCACAATAAATTTCCAGAGGAATGAACAATAATTGAGATGTACATGCACATGTATCGGTAGTACCTGGCTTGCAGTAAGAACTAAGAACAAAACAAAGCCTATGACTCAAGATTGTGTTTTTTCTATTATGCATGGAACTATAGGGAGAAAATATTTAAAGTGTTCTAGCATATCTAGAATAGAAACCATTATTTCCAATGAGAATAATTATCAACAGACAAATAAAGCTGGTAGATCCTTACTTTACAAAATCATTCTTCAGTACTCGCATGAGGATTGTCGCCAAGAATCCTGTCAGTAGGAGGACTGTTACACAAGAGTTTATAATCGAGAACCAATGAACCTCCAGGTGATGCGGAAGGTTGGAGGAACTTGAATACTTCTCCATCCTCTTCTCAAATGGTGTTGGTGTCTCCTTCCACTTGACTGAGTAAAGGAACTCCACATTAACCTCCTTGTCCTCCGTCAGGTCAACCAGTGCACTCTGGTCAGTGTGCACATTGATCTCAATCACCCGGTCGTTGTTGTAGAGGATGTCAAAGATAATGTGCTTGTATAGGTAATACTTCCACTCGCTCGGGTCAGCCTTGCCAACCTTTTCCACCTTACCAATGAAACCCCACAGTGGGAGATCATCATAGTACATCTGGAAGTAGTAATCCTTAGCTACTGCATTCCGGAACTTGGCCACATCCTCCTTGGTAAGCTTCTTTGAACAAACCGGCTTGGAATCATGATCCACGCGGAAATCAAGCTTGTAAGGTGCATCAACCAAGCGATCCCCATTGAGGACCTCTCCGAGGGCCTCACTCTTCTCCTTCACTTTATCTGTAATTAACACCTTCTATTAGCAAACCACAACTTGAGAACGTACTTATTACTGGGCGAACATTGGCGTGAAATGATGAGAAACTAACCCGGAGAGCAGAAAGGCAGGTCAAAGTACCGATAAGTCTCGCTGCAAAGACAAGGAACACGGAATAAGAATGGCGTTTCCGTAACGATATAGTCTTTAGGGGAAAAAAATCTGCTTTACAGACAGATCCGATTCCTAACGGCAACAGATCCACAGCTGCAGACAAAAGGTTCATTACATCTAGAATTCGCTCTAAAACCCTACGAGAAGATCCGACGTGTACTAAATCAGCTGCGATTCCACCCGATCCCCACCAAAACTCAAGCCATCCTCTGCTAGATCTCCAAAACTAGCCGGTGCTAATCATATCAACGTAAACCCCCAACTCATTCCAACCCGAGATCGGGTGCGAACAATCGGGAGCACGCCCCCACACTCCCACGAATCTGACGGATCAGATCCCCCCACGCGCGCGCGAGCCGGTGCGGGGCACGGGGGTCTGAAGGGGAGGAGGCCTCACCTGGGGTTGTGGAAGGGGCCGACTTTGTTGGCGTAGAGCGGGACGGGCTCGCTGGCCTTGTAGCGGTGGTCCGAGCCGCCGGCGACCACGCCGGCCACCGCGAAGGCGAGGAGGAGCGCCGAGGCCGCGGCGGCGGCCGGCGGTGCCATCGCTCTCGTCGGGCGTCGGCGTTGACGAGGGAGGCGAGGAGGGTTAGGGGAGGAGAAGGGTCCGAGAGATCTGAGAGGGACACGGGGTGGCGCCTTGCTCGCTGCTTAATAGAGGGGGAGACGAGATGGATCTGGGGGTTGGGTTGGGTTTTCAGGGTTTGGTGATGGAAGGTGGACATGTACCGCTCTCCATTGCCCTGTGTGTTGGTCAGCTAGCTAACCCACATTTTTGGTGCGTCGGTCGGTTTTGACACGATCCAAATCCAGGCCCCGGCTTGAGTCCAGTGCAAGCTTCTTTATTGCCTTTTAGGCCTGCTCACCTTCCGAGATCTCCTCTCTTGCTTTTTCCAGGAAATCTCTATTTTTTAGTTAACTAAGGTCTTGTTTGGTAGAGCTCTAGATTCTGGCTCTACCTCAGATCTGAATCTTGTAGGCTAAAATAAATAGAATTAAGTTTATATTTTTAACCTAAAATTAAATAAAATGACCTACCTAAACACTCTTAATATACCCACAGATCTGACTTCACGGATGCGTGGAGCTATAAATACTGACTCCACCAGATCCATGAATGGTGGAGTGGCCGCACAAACAGGCCCTAAGTGTCTGGAGGCTTAAAGCCAAATTCAGCTTCTAAAAAGTCAGCAAATCCTCTCAAATAGCTCAGTTTTTAAGTGATTTTTGACATAAACCAAAAGCCACGTATAACTAAAAAAGTCAAAAGCTGAAAAGTTGGGCTGGAACTGCTTTTAAAATTAGCTATTTATTAAACGATCTCTTATAGAAAGCTACAGTCATTTTTCAGCTTAGAAAGCCAAAAAACAGCTTTTCAGAAAAGCTACAGCTCCACTAAACAGACCCTAAACTAGCCTCGTACCTTTATGGTCTGTTTTTCAAGTATAGCGGTGAACATATGTGAAACAACCAGAAGATCAACAAGGGAAAAAGTGATCATAAACCAAGTGCTGACACACTTAGTTAAAACATGTAATAAAAGTAATAATCTTTCCATTATTACGGTAATATCTCGAATTTTGCTTTTATTGAATTCATTATGCTTTTCTCTTATTAATGAAATTTTCTGGGATTTTATTTGATTTATTTGGAACTTGTTGAATTGAGCCATTTTATATATTTTATTTATTCAGTGAAAAGTATTAATGATATTTTATTGAAAATATTTTATTTGGGTCCCAAATGTCTTGAAGTATTTTCTAGAATTTTTCGGTTATTTTTGCTATTTATTTGGGCTTTGTTTATTTATCCGAATTATTCTATTTTGAAAATGATTTATAAATCTTCATGAATAGTCTTTGGGCATGACCAATGACGGCTTTTTTTTGCGCGCCGCACCACCGTCGGTCGTCGCCATTTGAAACCCTAGGAGGGTAGCCGTTGGATCTTGATTGGGCGTCTGTCATCGTGCCACGTCGCCCGCGTGCTCCGAGCCGTTGATGGGTTACCTCGAGGACGGCTGTGACTGTGCCACGTCGACTTGCCGTATCCAGGCTGAACCCGCCACCGCCGTCGAATCCGTTAGGGATTTTCGCGCTCTACACGGAAGCCGAGGGCCCTATTTATTGCGTCGCCGCCACCTCTGGGTTCCTCGTTTCGACACGCACCTGTAGCCCTACCACACGCCTTCGAGCCGTCGTCATTTGCCCGCAAGAGCTCGCCGAAGTTCATCGCAACCTCTGCCGCGATTATTCGTCATTTGCTCGTCGTCCGTTGAGCTTCCACCGTAGCCAAGGTCACCGGAGTGTTCGCTGTGCCGAGCCGCTTCGAACGCACCAGAAGACGTCTCCGGTATCGCCCTAGGACGCCGTCAGCCGTGTCGTCTTCACCGCCGCACACCATCGTCGAGCATCGAAGCTTGAAGACCGTCGGATCTAAAACCAGCGGTAAGGATCAAGCCACGTCGCCATATCTGCAGTAAACCGCTCCGTCTGCCGTAGCCGTTAGATCGGGATCGTGCGATTCAGATCTCGTCGCGTCAGCGTCAACCACTCCGTCTGCCGCTGCCGTTGGATCCATGCCGATCGGTTCCGATTGTGCCACGTATCCTTGCCAGCGCCGCTGTGTCATCATATCCGAACCATCGGATTCAAACCGAACGGCTGAGATCGCACCGCTCGCCGGGCCAGTCTCGTGCTGCCGCATATCGCGCAGAAACCGAGGCATCGCTGTCGCCAGTATTCACCGACATCATTGTCTCGGATCTCCGTCGTCCGATCTGTAATGAACGGTCGAGATCATCGCCGCTGCGTGTTTTAATCCCATCCGTTGAGTCCGCTCCACGTGTCGTCAATCCGACGGGGCCACGCATGTGCTTACGTCAGTCGGTGCATAACACAGTGTCACCGGTCCATCGTGGACTAGCGTCGACCGTGGACCGAGTCCATGCGCCGGTGCTACGTGTTGCACTGTAGTTGCGCCACGTGTGAGCGTCTGATTGTGCCACATGTTCGCTGACGTCAGCGTGACGCCATAATTCGGTTTTCTCGTAGAAAAATAGTTAGCCAAAAATCATATTCGGTGCTGATGTCAGTATGACATCATAAATGCTATTTTTCAGTATAAAAATAATTCGGTTTTTCTAATTTTCTAATTTATCTTTTATTTTAAAGTTTGAATAGCTATATCTTTTGTATCCGAGCTCCGATTGAGGTGATTCCAGTTTCTAAAATTTTTCAAAATCAAAATCTATTTAATGGTCAATTTTATTTAATTTTTGGAGTTGATCTTACTCTCTATTTTGGGTATTTATTGTTTTCTCTTTCGTTATGCGTAGACGTCGAGTTGCCCGATGAGTTCGTGGTTGAGGAGGCAGTGCCCGAGCAAGGTCGAGAGCAGGAGTCAGAGCTGTTTGAAGGCAAGTTGTGCTTTGATCATGTTGAACCTATGCTTTAAATATTATATTGTTTCAAAGTATTGCATATTAATTCAAGTATCGTTGTTTCAAATATGTTGGGATTAGTTATTGTTCACTTTGAGTTACATCCACCTTGTCATGCCGTAGGTTGTATTTCATTTGTCACCCTAGAATGGTTTAATATTAATTGGTAGCTATAATTGCCAATGTGGTTAGTTAGAACGCATGTAGAATGCTTAGCCGTGCAGCGAGTATCATTTTATGAAAAATTGGTTAATCTTAATGATTATGGAATATGTTTATTAACTTGTGTGTCGGGTGTTGTCACACAATGTTGTTGTTGTTGATGGCACGTGGTGCATGGTAAATCAACCGGGGTGGTAAAATGATTTAGGCTGAGGCAAGTGGCATGTATTTGCGGTGGGCCAATATGGCATTTGGGCGATCGCATTGCTTTTTGTGATAATGGTTGGTTCATGGTTATGATAATTTTTAGTTAGTCTTGCCATGGTCAATTAAGGACTTAATCTTGCAAGAATTTGAACAGAGTCGTTCATACAACCACAAGTCTGTTATGGGACAGACCTAGCTGATTAATTTGTTGAGTCTAAACTTTTGTACTATTTACGGTGGTGTGAGGTCCGGGTAGTGGTAACCAGTCCTTACACGGGTGTGCTCACATGGCGCAAGAGGGGAGCCCTGGATGTGGTAACCAGTCCCACACTAGTGTTGAAACCTTAGAGGATAGTACTGGGTTTAGATAGGCATTGGAAAAGCTTTGTTATAATCGCTCGCCTCTGTGGTGTATGATTGTACCTTGTGGGTAAAGGGTATAACCTCTGCAAAGTGTAAAACCTATTTGAATAGCCATCCTCGCGGTATTGAGCATTGCTCGGTGATTACAGTCAATGGTTAAATTTTATTAAAAACAAATGTGGGTATGGATGGTGAAATGTGGAATAAGGTTATGAGTTGGTTATTGGAAAACAAATGAAAAATGTATTATTGTTATTATTTGTTTTTACTGTCTTTCAATCTATTTATGCTATTCCTTTACAAATGTTGTTTATGCACAATAACTATGCCAGCCTATCCTTTGTAATAAGCCATGCATATAGAATTTTAGAATTGCATTTTGTGCACAACTTGTTGAGTGCTTTATGTACTCACCCCCTTGCAACAAAACATCACCAGTTGGAGAAGAAACAACGCCTGCTTTTGAGGAAGAGTATCAGGAAGAGGCGAATAACTAGGGTGCGAACCTTGTTAGTTGTCCGTGGCAGATTGAAGGGTTTTCTACGCTTATGTTTATTTCCGCTGCTGTTTATTTACTTTTCAGTCTTAGCTCTACGAGGCGTACTCATGTAAGGTTGACCATAAGGTCATCCAACAATTATATTTAATATTGATGAAGTCTTTATTATGTTACCATTGAGTATGATTGTGATATTCATCAATGTTGAGCCTGTGTGCACTAGTGTGATTCTGGACTAGTGCGGGATACACAAAGGGTCCAGATTTGCATATTCGGATCCCGACAGAGGTGGTATCAGAGCCATACTGACTGTAGGTCAAGCCCTAACTAGTTTGTCATCTTAGGAATGTCCAAAACTATTTTCTAAAAGCAAAATTAACTTGAAAGATTAAAAGGATCTTGACTTATCCCTTCTTTCTTGCTTTCCACCTTTGCTGAATTTTTTTGTTTTTTCTCTTGTTTTGAGTTGAGGTTTTTACGAGAGCCGCTTTCTGCAGGTTGAGATGGAGTATCTTTATGGAGAGCGCAAGGGAGGATTTGCCTATGAGCTTTGGAGGATGATGCAGCTGTTGGGAGGCTTTGATCTTCTTATCTACCGTGGTACCAGCTGGATCGTGAGCGAGAAGGTACGAGGAACAATTTGCAAGGTCACGGTCTATGCCAGGGACAATACAATAGGAAGTCACCCCGTCAACATCTCCGTGAGAAGAGCAACATTTGAAGCTGGGATTCAGGAGGCCGCTCGTCTTGCACTTCGCCGTTTTGCTCGTGACTACACCGCAGAGTTGGAGACGATGATGTTCAAGTATCATCCTAATGGAGATGCCGTCACTGAGGACAGAGTCAGGAGCGAGGAGGATGCCACTATAGTCCATCTTGCACGTTTTGCCTCAGCACAGGAGAACCTCACGAAGACTACGAATCAAGAGCTTGCAGAGGTATATGAAGCATTGGAGAAGGCCGAGAAGGACCTTCGAGAGGCTAGGAGGATGGCTTCTGAGAGGATAGTCGAGCTGGAGGAGGCTCTCTACCTCAAGGACGAGGCAGCTGAGTTGGAGGAGTCCGAGGAGGATCCGGAGGAGCTTGTGCCAGAGCTTGAGAGTCAGGGATCAGTGTCATCCAACGAGACCCTCGGTCCTCGGAACAAGTTCGCCCTGATGCCGCATCACCCGCCACAGTGTCCACCCGGAGGCCCGCATCCAGGATAGCTTAGTGACTAGGTAGAGTCTTGAGTTTAGTAGTAGTAGTGACTCAAGTGTTCAAGTCGCATAAGTCTAAGTTTAAATGTTGCCATTAGTCGATTAGAGATGCTTGATTAGCTTAATGAGAGTTTTTATGGTCTTTTTGAGTGTGCAGTATGCGTTGCATTGCCCTTAGGCACTTGTGAGCAGTAATACCAAGTATTAAATAAAGTTTAATATATTTATAGTTTGAGTTAAAGCTTTTCCCCGCATAAGATCTTATATTACTTGTCTATACTATTTCCCTCTTTTCTCTAAACCTTGGAGTAATCAGCAGATAGTTCAGACTTGTGGAAACAACGGAGCTGGTGGAAGTGGAAGCCGTCATAATGAGAACCAGAATGAGTCGCCAATTCCTCAAGCAGCGCCACCAGTTGACATGAGTAACTTTGGAGCCTTTCTTGCTACACAAACTCAGCTTATGCAGACCATGATGCAGCAAATGCAGCACTTCACCAATCAATCAGTAGCTAACAATGCAAATTAAGCTGCTAATAATGTGAACCGTCCATACTCGAAGCTGTCAGACTTCATGAGGACCCGTCCACCTACCTTTTCTGGGAATGTTAACCCAATTGAGGCTGACGATTGGCTAAGGACAATTGAGAGAAAGTTGCATATCACCCAGTGTGAGGGAAATAAGAAGGTGCTCTATGCTTCTCATCAGCTAGAAGGCACAACTGCCGAATGGTGGGAGAATTATTGCGCATCGCAGGAGAACCCACAGGAGATCACTTGGGAAGAATTTTCTACTGCTTTTCATCAGTATCGTGTTCCTGAAGGTGTCATGGACTTAAAGAAGGAAGAATTTAGAGCTATTAAGCAGGGAGGCCAGCCTGTGGCAGAATATCTGAATCGGTTCACGCAGCTAGCTCGCTATGCACCTGAAGATGTAACGACCGATAAGGTAAGGCAGTCTCATTTCTTGAAGGGACTGAATTCTGGGCTGCAGGTGAAAGTTCAAGCTCCATTAAGTTGGTTTTGGTGTTAATGACAAATCTAATATTGAGACTAACTCTTTTGATAATCATAATATTGATTAGTCTCAATTGTTAAGTAATGACAAATCATTTATAAGACTAACTCTTTTGGTGAGCTTAACTCTTATTAGTCTCATATTTGGATGGAAAATGGAAAACCTAAGGTATGCACTTGTATTCACTCTATCGTCTTAATGCATATTTAGGATTCAAGTTAAAGTATGAACTCTTCCGTTGCTTTAGTCCAAATATGTGCATTATGTTCCTAATTCATATATTACATGAATGCACACATCTAGGGGGAGTTTATAATTTAACTTGTTGTTTCAATAGTATTGATCCATGTCTTATTACTAAATAACATATAAAGGATCAAGACTTTGAAACAATCGTTAGAGTATATATAACTTGTGTAGTTGTAATATACTCATGCAAATATAGGATAAACTCATATGCAATCTAAGATTGATTATGTGCGTATTGATTCTATGATCAATTTATTATATGCACATACTTAATGGAGTTTATTCTATAGTTGATGGTTTAAATTTATTGATCCTATTTCCATCACTCAAACATATATGGATCATTACTAACCATCATATTGGGTATATGAAACTTGTGTAGTTAATATATACTCATGACAATTTAAATACAATTTAAATTGTGTTCGGTTGCCATTCAATCAACAAAGAACTAGTCATGTGTTGATAGTTCACTTTGTTGATCCTAGGGCAATCGAAAGTTCTTGTGTATATGAAGCATTAGTTGCATTAGTATACTCAAGATACAATTAATCTTTCAATCATTTTTCTTTGGATTGTGGTCAATCATCAAAGGAAAAGATCAAAGGATCTTGAGAGCATCCATTATGTGTTAATGGAGTGCAATGATGACTGAGACAACCATGTGTTTTGAACTAACACTTTCAATGAGTTTGAAATAGGTTAAGTGCAAGGTTGAGATGGATGAACGGGATAAGGACGTCATCATGTGTTGATGAACAAGACGAAGATCCCGACTTGGAGAGAAGATGGAAATCATAAAAGCTCCAAGTGGATGTGCTAGAGGCAAAGGTACAACTAGCTAGGGCTAAGGATGTGTTTCTAGTCTTATACCGGTCTCGGTGTTTGGATGGGAGACCGAATTGCTAGTTAGGTGCCGTACTATTAAGAGGGGTTAAGTCTTTTAGCTTGAGCTTCATCATGTGTTGATGAACTCAATCCGGTTCACTCTAGCTCACTCTCTATTTGGTTCTTGCATGAGCTAAGTATTTGCATGTGTTGCAAATAAGAGAGCTCATGCTCGCTTCTTATTGAATCTTAATCGATTTGGTTTTTGCATGGAGCTATGGATTTGCACATGTTGCAAAAGGGAGATAGCTAATATAATTTGGTTTATGTGTTTTTGTATGGAGCTAAGTTTTGCATGTGTTGCAAAAGGTGAAAGCTCATGCATCGGTGTTTTAGCTTGTGATTTGATCATGTGTTGATCATCACAAGGCTAAGTAAAGTTTATGATTTTTCTATTTGCAAATATGTTTTGCAAATAACCTAGAGGTTATGGTTTTGATCCTAGAGCATGTGTTGGCATTTGCAAATGTGTTTTGCAAAGTGTCGGGATTATGTGTTGATCCTTACATGGCTAGAGGATTGATCTCATGGGTTCTCGGTTTATTTGCAAATGTGTTTTGCAAATTATTTTGATCATGAGTTGATCACCATATGGCATAAGATTTGATCTTATTTGACTCCCTCTAGCTTGTAGTCATGCCCTTGATCAAGTCTATGTGAGGGTTTTCGAGAAATCAGTTTTTAGACTTGAATGACTACATTAGAGTCTTTATTTTTGTGATATTTAAAAATAAATATGGTTGCTTAAATCATGAAAATGGGTGGAGATTGTAGCCCTCGTGATAAGCTTCGCATAGAATCAAAAATCACCTAAATCGGAGTTCGGAGTAAAAAGTTACGAGCGTTTTAGTGGCTCAGACAGAGGTAGCACCGCCCCTACATGGGCGGTAGTGCTACCGGCCCCAGATGGGCGGTAGGACCGCCCGGGGCGGTGCTACCAACCAGAGGCGGTGTAAAAACTCCAGAGAAGTGTTTTTTTGATGGAAATGGCTGGTGCTACCGGTCCTAGATGGGCGGTAGCACCGGCATCAGAGCAACGGCTAGTTTTTGGTGTTTTTAATGCACGTATGACCGTTGGTTTAAAGGCGGTGCTACTGCCCTAGTAGGGCTGTGTAGCACCGGTTTTCTGCGTTTTACCCCATTTCACCCTCCAACGGCTAGTTTTCTTGAGGGGCTATAAAAGGGGCCGAGCTAGAAGGGTTTTGTTGCTGCTCTAGCACCCATTTGAGGTATTCTTGTGAGAGCAAAACCCCAAGAGCTCATAGAGCCATATTTGAGTGATTTGAGATGAATTTGATTTAGAGTTTCTTGTGTAGAATCTCTTTAGTGTTGTTTTGCTTTCTCTTGAGCTAGTGTGAGCCTCTCCTCTACATTGTGCATGTGTTGCACTTTGTGAGCAAGGAGAGAAGCCTCTAGTTGCATGTGTTGCATCTAGAGAAGGATTGAGAATCCTTGTGCATGTGTTGCACTTGGTGAGGTTCAAGCTAGAGGGCTTGACTTGTTACTCTTGGTGTTTGCCGACACCTAGACGGCGTGTGGAGGCGTCGTGCACGGTGACCTTCTCAAGGAGATTGTGAGAAGGCCCGGCAAAGTTGTGAAGGTCGGAGCTCGCCTACCCGGAGGGGGAAAGAGCTACCACTAGTGGAATCGAGGCGGGTGCTCAATTCGTGGAGCCGGTCCAAAGTGGTTTGGGCTTGCCTCAACGTGGATTAGGGGAGACCGGCAAGTCTCCGAACACCACGGTAAAACATCGGTGTGTCTCTTTATGTTTGCTTGCAATTCTCTATTTACATTGTTGCAATTTATATTCCTAGAATTAAATTGCTTGATTGTCTTTAGGATTGTATATTCTTGAGTAGAGACATAATTAGCTAGTGCACTTAGTGAGCCTAGTTGATTTAGGCTTTAATTTGTCAAAACCTTAGTTTATCGCTTCCGCATTGATTATTGTTTAGGTTTTAACTTAGAGATCAATAGAGGGTGTATTTAGTGAGAAGAATTTTTATAACCGCCTATTCACCCCCCCCTCTAGTCGGCATCCTCGATCTTACAGCAGGTGGGGTTGATTACCCATAATTTTCTTGATTTTCAAGAATTGGTTAACAAGATCCTTATCCTTGAGGACAAGCGCAAAGAATTAGATGACAACCGCAAGCGCGGGATGGCACAGCAAGGAGCTCGTCAAGGCCAGCAAAAGTTGAGGGTTGCACCGTAGTAGTCTGTCAGGTTTTAGCCCAAGGCAATTTTCAAGACGCCTTCTTCTGCACCGCATCCCAGTGGGCAGAATTTTCAGCCACCTGTTCAGATCAATAATGCACCAAGAGGAGGTCAACAGTCGATCGTCAGGCGCTGTTTTCGTTGCAATGAGCCAGGGCATTTCGCCAATAACTGTCCCAAGAGAGGATGTGTTACGCCTGTTCACTTCAATCTTGGAACTACATCGGCCAAGACGCCTGCACCAGGAGGGAACCATGGATCTGTTCAAGCTAGAGCCACAACTCAAGCCACGCCTACTTTTGAGGAAGAGTATCAGGAAGAGGCGAATAACTAGGGTGCGAACCTTGTTAGTTGCCTTTGGCAGATTGAAGGGTTTTCTACGCTTATATTTATTTCCGCTGCTGTTTATTTACTTTTCAGTCTTAACCCTGCGAGGCGTACTCATGTAAGGTTGACCATGAGGTTATCCAACAGTTATATATAATATTGATGAATTCTTTATTATGTTACCGTTGAGTATGATTGTGATATTCATCAATGTTGAGCCTGTGTTTACTAGCGCAATCCTGAACTAGTGCGGAGTACACAGAGGGTCCGGATTTACATATTCGGGTCCCGACAATTACATAATGCCTTACAGAACTCATACATTAGAATTATATACAAATCTCAATTACCGCAAATGAAATTCAAGACTTCTGTAAATAGCCTACACTCTAATCTCCGGAAAACCCTTGGCTTCAAAATACCTAAAATCGATAGTCGACATAAATATAAACAAAAACTAAACAATGGGAATTTGAAAGATAGTTGAGTGCCATCAAACCCGTATGCAATTAGTGAGCGCTCCTCGAGATACTAGACCGTCCGATGCTAGTAAGCACCTATCGCTAGAATAGGGTTCATTATCTGGCAATGCACAAACCTATTTTCGTCACGTAACCATAGCTATACGGGAATAGTGCCAAAATATCACTCAGTAAAAAGATAAACCCTACATGATAAAAAGGTAAAACCATCGCGGTTAAAAGAGGGACAGAAGCCAGAATCGAACCCCTCAGTTCATTTCCTCCCCAAGCACTGAAGCCAACTGAGCCAACAGTCCCCACACCCATACATCTCCCCAAATCCACCAAGGTCAGCAAGCAATCGAAGGCCAAGGACAAACTAGCAAGCAATCAAAGGCCAAAAGGCAGGGCAAGCCATCAAGCAGCCGAGGGCTAGCGCAAGGGCAAGTCAGCAAGCAGCCGAGGACTAGTGCCAGGGGCAAGCCAAACCACCGAAAGGAGCAAGAAACTTCAACAACCGACCAAGCCAGACCCAAGGGACCTGGGTTGCCACCACCGACCTCACATCCAGCATCATCCCATTCCCACAATACCCACATTCCAGGTAATCATACTGCCATCCATGGCCAAAGTTAGTGACATAGAAAACTGTAATAAAGAATCAGAATAGATAGTAGTCAGGAGGGATTTTACCATGGGTCTCAGGGGGATGATAGCCACAGGGGCGGCACCGTGCGTACCTAATAACCCCACGTACTCCTGGAGTATGGGAGGTCACGGGTGTCATCGCAACACCACCAAACCAGAGCATTTAACCCGCAAATCATCATCAACCAGCTAGCAAAACTCAACATAGGAAAACATATAATAGAACATCGGTAAGGAGTATGCAGCCGACGGTGACCAAGGCCCTAAACCCTAGGCAAGGAGCCGCTCGGGAAGCCACATCATGTAGCGGGGACTGCGGCTGAGGCAGACGGGGAACCGATAGTGCGACGGGAGGCAGAGCCAAGGGGCTGAGCCGGTGACGCCACGGGAGGTGGCGCCGAGAGGCCAACGCGGTCAAAAGTCGACGGCAGGAGTCCGAAAGTCAACAGAGACCAGGAGCTCAAGAGGAGGAGCAGCGAAAGTCTATGAGGCTGAAGGACCATGTGGAGGTCCATTCTTGTTTATGATGAGTATTTGACTTTATGTGATCTAGGATAGCTTAGATTTGAGTTTGGATTTAAATTTGATTTCAAGTTGGAGTTGTTTTTGCGTCGGTCCAAATCTTAGCTCTTGGCCGAGTGATATTTATATCCGACTACTGTAGGATACAGATCTGGTCTAACTTGGGATATATCACTCTTTCATGGCACTTGGCCGAGTGATATCTATATTCGACTGCTGTAGGATACAGATCTGGTCCAACTTGGGACATATCACTCGTTCATGGCTCTTGGCCGAGTGATATCTATATCCGACTGTTGTAGGATACAGATCTGGTCCAACTTGGGACATATCACTTTTTCATGGCTCTTGGCCGAGTGATATCTATATCTGGCTGCTGTAGGATACAGATCTGGTCCAACTTAGGACATATCACTCTTGCGTGGCTCTTGGCCGAGTGATACCCATATCCGACTCGAACCAATTTTCAGTGAGCTTCACGTGTATGTCGGACCAATTTACTGTTGTATTAAAAACAGATTGTTAGCACTCGGTTGAAGTGTTTTGGTTTGTTCTAACCCAAATTTGTGATAGAATCGATGTGCTAGGTTCATGGTGGAACCAAGAAGGGACTTCTTGTCTTTGTGGATGTAGGACTTCATTTTGTGGTCATGGTGAGGCGAAGGGAGGCTGGGACTAGGCGAGGAGCGTCGGAGGTCCAGACGGCCGGGGATCGCGTGAAGATGGCCGGAGATGAAGTCGGTACAGTCCCAAGAGACAAGAGATCAGTGGAGAAGCTAGCTTATCACTACTTGGATCAGCGAGAGCTGTCGGGTTGCAGTTTGGAAGATAGAGTAGTGGATAAGTGTAGCTTGCTTTGAAAACCGTGCAAGAAAACCCATGTGTGTGGTAGGTTTTGGGTTAGCCCTTGCATGGCTGGTTGAGTGGGTCTATCCTAGCCCTTGATGGATGCTCTAGGGTTTAGAGGTTCATCCAAGGGTGGTAGGTGGCCCAAGAGTTGTATAAATAGGGGTGGAGAGGCAGCCTCCCCTAGTGTGAAAGAAAAAGGAGGAAGAGAAGGTTTTTAGAGGTTTGCCCACCTTGTTGTGAGGCTTTTGCCCACTGTGTTGTGAGGCTTTGTAAACCTACCGTCCAGAAATGAAATGTTTCCTCAAATCATTTTTTTTCTTTGTGCATTTACATTACGCACTTAATTTTCGCATTTAAATTCTGTACTTAAATTCAGCACTTACATTCTTGCAATTTAAATTTATGAAATTTGGATTTGCCTCCCCTCCTTCTATTTTTCTTATGAATCTTTTGCTAGGGTTTTCTTTCATTCATCTAGGCTATTCATGCGTTTTCTTTGCAAGAAGATGTTCTTCGCGTTCTTGAGTGCGTAATCTTGTTGAAGTGCTTTGCTTTGAGTTTCTTCATGCTTGCTGGGACGTGTGGGGAGTTATTCAAGATCATCTTGATCATCAAAAACCCACGAGCATGCCTCGATCAAAGATCTTTCGGTTTTTATCAAAATTTTGTGTGTTCTTCCTTCCCGGGCATAAAGGTCAGAACTTTGACATCAATCCTTGTGATTGAAGGTTGGAATAAGTTTCTGACATCTCAAGGACCTTATCTACCAAGTTTGGTGATTTTCTACCCAGCCGATCAAAAGATCTCTTGATTTTCATTTTGTGATCGTGCTGTTTTCAGAACTGCTCTTGAGCCTGGAGCGGTGCTACCGGACTCCGGTGCTACCGGCCCTTGAGCGGTTGCACCGGCCAGACAGCAAAGTGTCTTGTTTCAATCAACTCTTTTTTGAGTGTTTTCTTTGTGAGGTTATTTGGAGTATTTGGGGGAGTTAATTTTTGAGTTGCGACCCTTCATCCCCCCTCTGATCGCCATTTCGGTCTTTCAGAGGCAACAAAGACTAGGAGCCCAAGAGATCGGGAGGCGACAGCATAGGGAAGAGAGGGGGAAGGAGTAGAGGTAACAGGAGGGGATGAGGAATGGATAAGAACAACCAAACAATAATATTAAATTAATATACATACATGTATAATAATCAAATTAGAGTAAGGGAAAGTAGGAGCGGATAAATAAATACTGTTAGCAACTACCATAATGATTAAAATAAGGAAGACCACACCTAGGTCGATGCATGCGCCAATTTAAAATATCCCAAATTAAAATACACGGTATACACGTATCAATTTAACAGAAGTTAGGAAAAGGTTGGACACGATAAAATAAGTAAAAATTTGATAGCTATTTGAATTATAGTATGCCATAATTTCATAAAGTGATTTAAATCCGACAGGAGGCCACACGCAGAACCCGAGTGAAGACGTTTATTTCTGCACAATTCTAGGTAAGCATCTCTTGATCATATTTGAAGTAATTTTAATTAAATGTATTTGGTTATTTGTGTTATCACCGATACATTGGAAAAGCTATTTTTAAGAAAACCTTAAATCGGAAGATGTTGGAAAAGATGGTTTAATTGTGAACTGCTGAGGTAGTAATTATTAATGTGCTTGGGATGTGTCGACCAACGATAGAGCCGACGACGTATATACATATATGAGGTGGGTAGAGGGTGCCTTTGAGAAGGGTATCGCCAATGGGGTCCTTTATGTAGGTTAAAATATAAGGATAAACCACTATACTTGGGCAATGAGTCGTATTTTTATATCAGCCATAGTGTGTGGAAACGATCAAAAAAGGTTATCCTATGAAGATGTTATGATCTCCACATTGGGTATGGGTAGATAACTAAGAGTGAGAAACCAGGTAGGCCGAAAGGCCGGATGAAGAACACGATTTTAGAACTCAACTGCGGTTGATGATTTCGGGGCGCTATATTTGAACATCATGAGATGAGTACCGCCGATGTGCATTGAAGTCGGAGTACAACTGATATGCTGCGAGTGGGTGTGGAACATTGGTGAAGGACACCACGACTCGTTAACTGCCAAAGTTGGAGATCTAATATCTGAGTAGTGATAAACATTCTGGGGTCTCAACAGAGGTTAGGATCATTATGGGTAAAGTGGTACAAACCTGCGCAGAGTCAAATCATGAATTCATACATGTCTCTTGGATTGGAGGCTACGGAAGCTAAGTCTGCCTCATATACGAGTGCTAGTAGCAATTTCAATAATTAAAATTAGAAACCTACTCTTTCTTAATAAAACCTATTTTCTGAAAAAAGGATTTGAGAGAGACATGTACATTAGATGGAAGTGGAAGAAATTCATACGATGCATTTTTGTTATAAATACTTGTGAGTATTTTGTACTCACTTTTGCTTAATTCCCCTTACTTAGAAAACAACCTTTATGGACTCGCCTATGAGGTGCGGGTTGAGGGTCACCCGCAGGATCAGGGTTACAATGACGTGGAGAAATTGGGTGGAGTAGTAGATCATACGACAGCTTCCGTTGATCCACTGGGTATATTAGTATTTATGTATATTAATTCGGTTGTACTGGTATATTATGTACAACTTATGTTATTGGAATTGTAGCCCTGTGTGGCAATAGATTTTAATAAGTTTCCATTCCAATATCTAATTATTGTTCTACTGAAACACTCTAAACACGGTGTATTAACTTATAAAGTGTCGGATGCTCTCGATATTTTGTTAGCTAATATGCCGAGATCAGTGTAAATACCTTAGAGTAATAGGAGTGTTACTGTTATTAACCTCAGATAATTATGCAGGTCGCTATAATATGCATACACACGTGCGTTCCAAAGGCATAATCACGCACGCCATGACATACAAAGTACTCTCTCTGTTTCAAAAAATAAGACTTACAGATTTTGCAATCTTGCTTCATGTTACAAGACGTGCATACAGTCTAAATGATATTTCCTCTCTTTTTCCCAAGTTAATTTTCCCTCTCTCTTCAATATATATCAATTAACTTCACACAACTATTAACTCTTTTATTCCAAAGACATTAGCACAATGATTCCCGTGTACCATTCCCTTGATTTCATGCACTCATTAATCCTTGTGTCCATGTAAAATACGCCTTATAAAAAATAGAGAAGTACATACAAGCACATCACTTTCATATGCCTGAAATTGTAACACGAAGACTGATAACTACAACAGCGAACATATGCATTCATGCATTATAACCCTACTATACCTGGAAGAATCCCTGGATGGAGAGAGCATCCACGTGTCGCCGGAGCCGGCTCGGCTGGCGGCTCGGCTCAAGCCGCGAGCCGAGCCGAAAAATATTTACAGATAGGTCCTTTTTTTTACGGATAGATCCTTTTTTACAAAAAAAAAAAATTACAATCTGGTCCTTGTTCGTAAAAAATATTACAAACAGGTCCTTCTTCCCGAAAAAGAATATATATTACGATTTGGCCCTTTATGCATTTTTAAGGCTTGCGCTCGGGTCCTTTTCCACAAAAAAAATTACATCTAGGTCCTTTTACGTTACGAATAAGTCCTTTTTTTCAAAAAAATATATATCACACTTAAGTCCTTTATGTGTTTTTAATGCTTGCGCTCGAGTCCTTTTCCACAGAATCAAAATTACGTTTAGATCCTTTTCCGTCAGGAAAAAAACGTACGAATCCTTCTTCCCGAAAAAAAACATATATTTCTTCCCGCTTTTTTTTACCATTAAGTTTAGGCCTTTTTCCCGAAAAAAAAACTCAACTTTCTCGTGTGGAAGGCGGCGCCCGCGGCGTGGCACGCCGCGTCCAACATGCTAGTACATCCTAGAGGCCCAGTCCTAGACATGCACGGTGTTGTATCGGGTGAAAATGGGCAAGAAACTGAAAATATGAAAATTTTCATCTCACCCATTGATCCATGTATCAGAGGCTAGAATTGGCTCAGATCCCCATCACCACTCAAACGCCATTTCACATTGTTCGAATTTTGAATTGAAGCATGATTCTTACAAAAATACACTACTCATGCTCTCTACAAAACTTGAACATTTTTAAACTTTTGGGTCCATTTTTCCGGTCAATTTTCATACATTGTCTTGGTTCTTTTTTGTCGTACAAATTCACGGTTTCATTAATTCAGTCAATCATACTCTCTACAAAACTTGAACATTTTTAAACTTTTGGGTCCATTTTTCCGGTCAATTTTCATACATTGTCTTGGTTCTTTATTATCGTACAAATTCATGGTTTCATTAATTCAGTCAATTTGTTTGCCGGGTCATGTTCACCAAATCAGTACATATGAAGAACTGATGGGACACCAAATCAGTACATATGAACAAGGTGCAAGAACATGATTCAACAGAAAAATGAAGTTTAATCCATCCTTGAGGTCAAATCTAGCCAACCAAAAACATGAAAAAATGAGAAATATCTTTCTCCACACCTAATTAGTACATACGAAGATGATACGGGTACCACACATGATAAATTGCAAACCAATCTGGAAAGATATAATTGCAATGGCTTAGTTCAGCACAATCTAAAACCGAGTTTTCAACTTGCGCAATCAACTCTCTCCCTCTTTTCTCTTGTGCAGCAACTCTCCCTCTCTCTCTCTCAACTCACACCAGTCATGGTGTCTAAAGGCTTTTCTTTATTTCATATAACTCAACTCATAATTTCTAATCACTGCCCTATTACAATGGAGTGTGACTCGCAAATACATAGCACACATAGATAGGGGTGTTCCACCTTTGATTCGGCCAAGGTGGCCAAATCCTACTCTATCATCCTACTCTATCTCCTGCACCTGTATCATATTTAGGACAATACCACAAAAATATAAAATTACACATAGATAATTAAATTCATCCAACTAACCGCTTAAACTTGTCGACCAATTTAAACATAAAAGAAAGCGGAATCTGAACGTGTCATAATCGAGAGATATTTAGGTGATGTTCTAAACTTTTAGAAAAGTCCAAGAACACTGCAATTTGAGTTTGGATGTGAGAAATATGATTCTTTTAAAGTTGGATGGTTTTGGCAATCCAAGTTGGATTCTTTCTTTCTCCAAATCAAATTCGGTTTTATCCCCTTCTTTCCTTGCTTGGCTTGGCTGAATTGACTATTGAGTTGTTTGCTTTTCTCTCCAAACCAGGTTGTTTACTTGTCTTTCCTTCCTTTCAAAAACTGACCCAATTTCCTTTCCGTTTTGCTTCCACGCGCGCTGGCTTTCTCCACTTCTTGTTGCACGCCAACCTCCTTGCTTTGGTTTCGGGCTTGGTTTCTTAGCCGGCCATGACTTCCTTCATTTCCTTATTGTTTCCACACGCTCACACCACAAAGTTGCACCTACATAACCGAGCACCTTCGTTGCCTCATGTGGCCATGCGCTCATGCATGTGCATGGCCTACACAGCATTGGCCCATTCAGCTTGCCCCGCATGCGCCCAATCCCTTATGCGCCGTATGAAACCCACTAGAATTCCCTTTTCTTCTCCTTGGTTGAATGCTAGGGCTTGATTTCTTCCTTGCTGTGCTTGGCCACGAGTATGCACACAATCCTATTTAGGTGCTAGAGTTTTCACAACCTTTTCTTGGCCTTCCTACCTTCCGCTCAGCCATAAGTTTGCACTTTATTTCTTTGCTCAAAACAACACCACTTTGATCGTTAACCCTGATTTGCACATTAGGAACACAATCCAAAGTTGTGTTGATAATTCGGGCTGTACCAGAAATGGAATAGCAAAGATGTAAGAACATGATTCCAAAAAACATGTGAAGTTCAAGCCGGTCGACCAAAAAACAAGAAAATAGGAGGAGGATTGGTGAGGGTCAGCGTGGCTGAGGAGCATGGTAATGAAAGCGAGACGAAGCCCCTCGTTGAATCTAGCGCCAAGGATGTCGGATCTTCTTGCCGATCATGGAGAATCGATCAGATCTCATCACGCTCGCCTCCTGCACGCCGCGCTCAACGATCGCCGGGATACACCGCCAAAGCAAAGAGGAGGAAGAAGAGAGAGAGTAGGTGGGGAGTGAATGAGGGAAATAAGAGGACGGGGTGGCCGGGTTGGTGTTATGGATAGGGGTTTGTGCAAAATGTGCATAAGCAAGGGGGTTTTGTGCAGAATGTACCAAGGTGGGAACGGGAGTCGGCGATCTGACTGTTGGACCACAATCCCACGGTTCAGAATGAACATTTTCAGATTTTCAGTTTCCTACCCATTTTCACCCAATACTCCCTCGTCATGCACACCACAGTACTAGAGTACATATGAGCACATCCACTTGCATAAGCCTGAAATTGCAACATCAAGACAAACCCACAACCTAATAAAACTAGTATAGTGCATGTGCTAACGCTACGACGGCAGTACACCCGCTTATCAATTAAATGAGAAGATAAGTATGAATACAACACTTAATAATAAAAGAGAAATTTAGAATTTTAAATGAATTTAGAAAGAAAAACGGAACTAAATGGAGGTCGAATGGGTAAAACGGCTCCCAAAAGATTTTAAATCAAGAAAGAGAAAGAAAAAGATTTTTCGATTTTAGATTTTTTGTAGCTTCTCTGAGAGCATATCGTGCTCTGGCTTAACTAGCGCAAGGGGAGGGAAGGCCGGGGTGGCCGGTCGGTCCTGATGGGTCAAGATCGGTGCGGCGAGATCGCCGGCACCAGCGCCTGCGGGGGAGGAGTCATGGTTGTGGTGAATTTCGCCGGGAAAGATGACGGTGATGGCTTGGATTACCTCAAAAATCCGACGATCTTTACAAGAGGGAGCACTTGGGGATTTACGCAATGCGATGGGGTGGAGGAGAGCTCACCGGCTTTTATAGCCCCGAAACAAGCATATTTATGGAAACCATAATTTGGGATCAAATCAGATTGGGAGGAAATTTTGGCAATAGAGCACGAAATTTGGGGAATTAACACCATAGATGGAAAGAGGAGATTTGGTGCGGGATTGATGGAGCTTTGGAGCTTCTTTCTTGCTTTAATGGAGGGAGGGAAGAGAAGAAGCTTCTCGGTTTGGGATGCGACTAGAAGAAGCTACGGTGAGTTGTCTTCATTTTTTAAAATATAGAAGGATTTTTGAAAAGATAGCACATTAGGTTAAAAATTCTAGAAAAATTCTCAAAAACTTTCGATTATTTTGTACTTAATAAAATTATTTTCAAAAAATTAAATTATAAATTTGTCGAGGCATCATGGCATGAGGTCGCCGACAAAGAACCTCGCCTGGCGTCGGCAAAGCCATCGATGGCGACTGTGGAGCCATTGCAGACTGCGTTCTCCCATTTGCCGCCCATCTCGGTTTCCTTTTCCCACCCGTAATGTATGGTCCTTTCCTTTTCCAGACGTTTGTTTCCTTTTCCTTGATTCCAAGACGTTTGTTTCCTTTTCCTTGTTGATGGAGGTGAGGAAGGTCATTGTGGGCTCTGAGGATGATTTTGAAAAATATGGAAAAATAAATGCGCTCGCCACACCGTGGTTCCGAGAGAAAAATTGAAAAAAATTAAGCGGCACTCACTGCATCGTTGGTTCCTTAGATAAAAATAAAAACAAAAATTCGGCGCTCTCCGTATATTGAAATTAAACTCTATGGGGCTAGATCCGTAAAAAGTCTCGAGAAGGGTTATATTCGGAAAAATACGATCACAATGTCGACAATAAAAATTCAAGTCTTGTTTCCTTGCATGCGGATCCTCCCTGTTTATTTCCTTGTTTGATTCACCCTCTTTCCAAATATGTAGTACGTACAATTTTGGCCAGTAAAAAATTCAAGTCTAGTTTCCTTGCATGCGGATCCTCCTTATTTATTTCCTTGTTTGATTCGCTCTCCTTCCAAATATGTAGGTGGGGGAGGTCTGTTGCGGGCCACATGGATGATTAGACACATTAAATAATGGCCATCGGATGTGGGTGAGTAAAACTGAGGAAAGATCTGAGACGTTCATTTTGATGAATGCAAGTTTCTGGGGACGTTTTGCTGGGTGCACGAACATTGGACCATCTCTAATGAGGTGCATTATTTAGGGTGGATGTAGGAAAAATTGCTTAGGTGCATTATAAAGGGGTATAGATCATATACACACTTTCCCATTGAGGTACGGTCATGTCATGTTTTAGGATTCAACCTCATATTATACTATACCACTAACTAATGATAAGCTCCAAGAACATCCTCATTCATGATTTAAACACCATAAAAGCTCCAATCTCACCAAGATTGAAATTAATGGGCACACTTCAACGCTACTTTTTATCAACCAAGTTCTAAATTACTGGTTCATTTTAATGAATTCACTCAAAACCAAAGAATAATCAAATCAAGCACATAACATCAACAGGTCTTGTGAATTACCACATGAATATAAGAAAAATTCCATGTACCAAAAAGGCTCTAACCTTTCCTTTTTGAACACCCTCGGAAGAAACGTTTCATATAAATTCATATGTGCTCAAAACTCCAAATTCCCAGAAGCTAAATCAAATTATTATATGAAATAACCCGAAGGATTTAATTAAGTTAGCAAAATTACTAAGCAGATAATCAATAAGCTAATTGGTAACTTTATTTAATAATCAATGTCATGCATAAGTAAACCATAATGTTGGATAACAAAAGGTAAGGATTTTAGAGAATTGCCGCCAGACCCGTAGGCGAGGGTATCGCTCATCGAGATACCTGATCCATTCGGGGGCCAGATCGGCACCTCTCACTAGACTTGGGTTTCATCATTTGACAATTAGTAACAAACCTGGTAGATTGCAGGTATTCTTAGCAAAGCTCGCATAATGACCAATGTACCCTTTAGTAGCCAGTAAAGAACCCAGGGGTAGAATGGTAAAAAGGCCACAATAAAAAGAGAATATGTGCAGCCAGCCGAGAGCCAGCCCAATGCACAGCACATTCATCTCCTCTTTTCCTCACACAAACCGAGAGCACAGCCAACCATCCCTTTTTCCCCATTTCCAATTGAGAGCCAGAGGGCACAACAATTCTTCCTGCATAGCCACATTTCCAAACCAAGAGAGAGCAATAACTAGAAGGAGCCAGCCGAGTCAAGCAAGAAGAGAAAGCCAAGAAGAGTAGGTCCAGACAAGAAGCCCCAAGCCGAAGGCAACATCGCCCAAAAAGGTGCACTTCACAGTAAGTAGTAGAAATGCTAGCTATGTAGTATGCATAAATGATATATTGAGTAAATAGCAAGTAGATCATGTGAAAACCTAGTGGTCTCAGGGTGTAGCACTAGAGGAGGGCTGCCTTGCGCATGCCTGGGGTTCATCCCCTACTCTCCGGAGTATGATCAAACGCCGGTATCGCTGTAATACCTCCATCCCACAAGCTCGTGCACACAAATCATCATAGACGCCCACAACTTACCTTCCTTAGTGAGCAAATGAGCATTAGAGACCATCTAGTACTCATTGTAAGCAAAGCTTCCATCCCAAAAATGGCTAAGGCCGTAGATTCCCTAGAACCCAAGCTTAGTAGAGCCATGGGAAGAAGAGAGCCGAGCCGTGCTAGGGTGCGGTGGAGGCCGGTGTGGCCGGGCCAGAGGCCGGTAGGGGAGCAGCAGCCGGAGTCACGCATGCATAGGGGAGCCAAAGTGGTCGGGCCAACAGCCGAGCCAGGTAGGGATAGGAGAGGAGGAGGGGAGAAGGAGAGCCAGGGAGAGGCCGAGAGCATTTCAGCCACAGGGAGCTCGGTCTAGAGAAAGAGAGGAGAGGAGGGGAAAGAAAAACCGAGAGAGCTGAGCCAGGAGGGAGTTGGTCCTAGGGGAGAAGAGCATCAGAAAAGAGAGGAAGAGAGGAGAAGAACACAAGAGTAGAGGGAGTCGTCTCCACAGATAAGAGAAAAGGAATGAGAAGAGAAGAGAAGAGAAGAGAAAAGAGAAGAGAGTAAGAAAATAATTCCGGGTGCTGTGATCCGTGTTTAGTTTAATTGATCATCTCGCAGTACGCCTAAAATTCAAAAGATCGTAAATAATGCGATTAATTAAGTAAGAGACATATAAAATTTGCAAATCTTGTAATAATTAAAAATGATGACTTTAATACCTCTCTAACATAAAATGTGGTGCCAAATTGAAATACAGGAATAAAAATTGTTGTAACTTAAAATGTGCCACATTAAAATGTGCTAAGTTAATAACTTACAACAGTTCATAAAAGGTTGGACGCCAGAAAAACATGTTCAAATTAATTGCCATACATTAATACTCTTATGATTTCAGGATCAGAACTGAATCCACCAGTCGGCCAGTTCTAGAATTCGAGCGAGGCCGTACTTTTGATTTTATACCAGGCAAGCTCTCTGTTGACCATTTTTATTAATGTTTTCAAATGCTTTACTATACCTACATATATCATCATTGCATTGGAAAATATATATCAGAATTTAAAACTTTAAATCGGACTTGGATGGAAATATGGTTTGTGAATGAATTGTGAAGGAACGAAATGGCGATCAGAGGGGGGGTGAATGATCCCAAATAAAATTCCCCCCCACTCAAAGTACTCCAAACAATCTCGCAATAAAAATATGAAACACCCAAAGATTTTCATTCAAATTGTTGCTTCTTAGATTCGCACACCCTCCAAAATCCGAACTACTAGACAACTATGTGTACCCCTAGCTTACATGGTTGAGAACCATGAACCATGTTAGGGATGTTTTAATCACAATCCTGGTTGTCAAGTTTCCAAACAAAAAGAAATTAATTCAAAGACTTCTTTTCTAAAAGAGATAAAGTTAAAAACAACAAAGTCTCTTTTCAGAAAAGTAAAAGCAGATTTTCCAGGAATTGTCCTCACTTGGAGCAGGTGGTTGGTGAGTTTCTGTTGCTCTAACATTTTTGGGAATTTTTCTTCCTATGAACAGTTGAGTCATGAAACAGTCTACTAAAAATCACATTAAAAAGCTTTGTATAATAGACATGAAAATCAAGTGTTACAGACAGTCAGGAACTTCGACCAGAAAGTTTGAGGCTCGGTTTTCACTTTATAGCGCTCAAATGGTGCAACCAGTGAACTCACAAAGAATCACTCAAAAAGGATTTTTCTATATTTTTCTAAAAATCAAATACTGACTGCTGCGTGAAGAACAAGTTCTGGAAAGAATGACAACTTGATAGAAAACTTGATCTTTAGTCTATCCTAGGGTGCAAGAGAAGTGTAAAACCATATAAACACACTCAAGACATCTTAGAACAACAGCATTTAGAAGGAGGGGAGGCAAATCTAAATTGCGAGAAAGTAAATTACGAGAATGTAAATGCAGGAAAGTAAATGCTGAATTTAAATTGCGTAAAGTAAAGACATAATGTAAATGCGCAATTTAAATTCACAATAAGGTAAAGAAAATTTTTGTATTTTCTGAATGGAAGGTTTACAAAGCCTCACTTGATGTGGGCAAAGCTCAAAGGAGCAACTCAAACCTTCAAGGGGGGGAGGCTACCCCTCGACCCCTATTTATACAACTTTTGGGCCACCTACCACCCTTGGATGAGCCTCTCCCTAAAGCATCCATCAAGGGATAGGATTTACCCACTCAACCAGCCATACAAGGGTTCACCCAAAACCCACAGCATATAATGGGTTTTCTTGCATGGTTCTCAAAGCACACTAACTAGACCCGTTATCCTATCAACTAGACCGCAATCCGACAGCTCTTATCGATCCGAGCAACATCTAGCTAGCATCACATCCATTCCTTGTCTTCATGGCTTGCACGGACTCTGTCTCCGATCATCTTCCGGCGATCCCCGATCGTCTGGACCTCCGACGCTCCTCGCCTAGTCCCGGCCATCCTTCACCTCACCATGACCTAGCACCATCGCCCTGCAACCATCAAAAATAAGGAAATACCTCACATAGCAATGCCCACAATGATATGCAATAGATTCATCACAGTCCACAAATTAAAATTTATTTTTGTTCGTCCTGGCCGGTACTACCGCAAAAACAGGAGAAGACTCAAATTGCTTCAAATTTCAATTTAAATCAAACTCAAACCTGAGCACACCTTGCTCAAATAAAGTTAAAGACTCATCACAAACATGGATGGATCTCCACGTGGTCCTTCAAATTGATGAGATGGCAAGTGGATTCTGATATGATGTTGGCTCATCCAACGAAAGGAGCCGATGAAAGTTCAAGCTTCATTAAGTTGGTTTTGGTGTTAATGACAAATCTAATATTGAGACTAACTCTTTTGATAATCATAATATTGATTAGTCTAAATTGTTAATTAATGATAAATATTTTATAAGACTAACTCTTTTGTTGAGCTTAACTCTCATTAGTCTCTTTTGGATGAAAAGATGAAAATATCAAAGGTATGCATTCGAGTTCATATTATCATATCTTGTTGCATTCTTTGGATATAATATTCATAATCATATTGATAAATTAAAATATGAGACTAACTCTTTTATTGAGTATATCTTTGATTAGTCTCATCTCATTGAAAAATGGAAAACCCAAGGTATGCACTCGTATTCATTTTACGATATCTTAATGTATATTTTGGATTCAAGTTAAAGGATAAACTCTACCATTATTTAGACCTCAAGATGCGCATTAATGTTTCAACTCCATATATACATGAATGCACACATTTAGGGGGAGTTCATGCTTAATCTTGAAGTTTCAAAGTATTGATCTAATCCATCTTTCTATATCAAGGATCATTACTTTGAAACAACCACTTGAGTATATTTAACTTGTGTAGTTGTAGTATACTCATGGCAATATAGGATAAACTCAAAAGCAATCAAAAATTGAATATGTGCATATCGATTCAAGTTCAATTATTTTTATGAACATATTTAATGGAGTTTATTCTATTGTTGATGGTATTAAGAGTACTGATCTCTTTCCACCACTCCAACATAATTTGGATCATTACTTAGTAACCATCAAAATGAGTATATGAAACTTGTGTAGTTAATATATACTCATGTCAATTTAAATGAAATTTAAATTGAGTTCGGTTGTCTTTCAATCAATCAAAGAACACTTCATCATGTGTTGATGGTGTTTCTTCGTTGGTTAAGGACGAACGGAAAGTTCTTGAGTATAATGAAGCATTAGTTGCATCAAAGTACTCAAGAGACATTTATATCATTCAAATTGCTTTGGGTTGTTTTCAATCGATCTTGGAGGCATCCATTATGTGTTAATAGAGTGTGATAGATGATTGAGACAACCGTGTTTGTTAGATTAATATTTTCAATGAGTTATGAAAGTAGGTTGAGTCAAACGGTTGTAAAGAATCGGGAAAGAGAAGAAGTCATCATGTGTCGATGTGCTTCAAGAGGAGAATCCCGAAGTAAAGAGAAGAGAGGAGAAGAGCTAGAGGAGAGTTCATCATGTGTTGATGAACAAGAAGAGAAGATGGATTGCGATCCCAAGAGAAAGATGATTGAAGATCTAAAAGCCCCAAAGGGGATCACGTGCGGCGAAGGTATAACTAGGTAGGCTAGAGTGTCTAGTTTAGATCGTCGTACTATTAAGAGGGGTCGAGTTCTTTTGCTTGAGCTTAATCATGTGTTGGTGAACTCAATCCGGTTCACTCTAGCTCACTCTCTTGATCGGTTTTTGCATGGTGATAACCATTTGGCATGTGTTGTGAATTGGTGAAGCTCGTGCATTGGTTTTTGCATGATGCCTTGATTTGCATGTGTTGCAAATTGGAGAAGCTCATGTTTGCTTCTTATTTGAATTCTTAATTGTTTTGGTATTGCTTGGAGCTAGAAGTTTGGCATGTGTTGCAAAAGGAGAGAGCTCATACAACTTGATTTTAATGGTTGTTGTTTGCATGGTGCTAGAGGTTTGCATGTGTTACAAATAGAAAGTTCATGCATTTGAATTAAATGCTTTGTATTTGCACAACGTGTTTTTACAAATTGTTGATTTGTTATTTGCAAATGTGTTTTGCAAATAAGCTAGAGGATATGGGTTTCGATCCTAGAACATGTGTTGGCATTTGCAAATATGTTTTGCAAAATATCGGGATCATGTGTTGATCTTTACATGGCTAAAGGATTGATATCATAGCTTTTGATTTATTTGCAAATGTGTTTTGCAAAATATTGGTGTTCATGCATTTGATCTTGGAGCATATGATTAGAATTTGCAAATGTGTTTTGCAAAATTATTTTGATCATGAGTTGATCATCACATGGCTCAAGAGTTGATCTTATTGACACTTGCTAGCTTGTAGTCACGCTATTGATCAAGTCTATGTGAAGGATTTCGAGAAAATCAGTTTTAGACTTGAGTGGCTACTTTGGAGTTTTTGTGATTTTTAGAAATATCTATGGTTGCTTAAATCTTTAAAATAGGTGGAGATTGTAGCCCTCTTGATAAGCTTCGCATAGAGTTTAAGATCACCTAAATCGGATATCGGAATAAAGAGTTATGCCCGTTTCAGTTTGAAAAATATGGCACTACCGCCCCTGGAGAGCGGTAGTGCCGCCTACAGCTGTTTACATGTCGGTAGTTATTTTTCAGAAAGGATTTTATGGAGATAGCCTGAATCCAGCACTACCGCCCATGGGGGCCGGTAGTGCCGCTCGAGCCTCAGAGGGCGGTAGTGTCGGGTTTTGCTGGAAAATGCCCGATTTGGCCCCCCCAACGGTTAGATTTCATGTGGGGGCTATAAAAGGATGCCAAGGGCTGGCATTTGATGTTGTTGAGTTTATTTTGGTGTTGTGGGAGTTGTGTGCATGTGTTGCACTCTCAAATTTGTTTCTTGAGTTAAGAGTGAGCCCTAATTGCATGTGTTGCAAATAAGAAATGGATTGAGTACCTCTTGTGCATGTGTTGCACTTGAGGAGGATCCTAGTGAATGTGTTGCACTTAAAAGATCACCGGAGTGCATGTGTTTCACCAGGTGAAGCTCAAGCGGGAGTGCTTAACTTGTTACTCTTGAAGGTTGCCGACTCCTAGACGGCGTAGAGCGTCATGCGCGGGAGTTCTCAACGGAGATTGTGAGAAGCCCCAACAAAAGTTTGTGAAGGTCGGTGCTCGCCTACCCGGAAGGTTAAAGAAGCAAACACTAGTGGAATCGAGGCAGGTGCTCAATTCGTGGAGTCGGTCCAAAGTGTTTTGGGCTAGCCTCAACGTGGACTAGGGGAGACCAGCAAGTCTCCGAACACTACGGTAAAACATCGGTGTGTCTCTTGTGCCTATTTACCTTCTAGCAATCCTTATTTGTATTGTTGCAATTTACATTCCTAGAATTAAATTGCTTAATCGTCTTTAGGATTGCTTATTTGTTGTTAGAGACATAATTAGCTAGTGCACTTAGTGAGCCCAGTTGACTTAGGCTTTAATTGTCAAAATCCTAGTTTATCGCTTCCGTATTGATTATTGTTTAGGTTTTGATATAGGGATGAATAGAGCGTGCATTTAGTGAAAAGAATTTTTTGAAGCCGCCTATTCACCCCCCTCTAGTCGGCATCCTTGATCTTACAGCCGGTAATATGTACGTACGTACGTACGTACGTACGTACGTATGTATGTATGTATGTATGTATGTATGGTAGAGGGCGCCGATGAGAAGGGGTAAAGGGTCTCCGGTGAGACCCTCTACATAGACTATAATATAAGGTCAAACAACTACACTCGAGCAATGAGCTGTATTCCAATATCAACCATAGTGAGTGAAATCGGTCAAAAGATGTTAGCCTATGAAAGTGTTATGATCTCCACATTGGGTATTAGTAGATATCTAGTGCACAAATCTGGGTATGCCAGAAGGCCCGAAGAGACACGCAATTGCAATGGCGGTATATTGAAGCTATGGGTAGAGTTACTGCCGACGTATGGTCGGAGTACAACTGTTATCTGCAAGTTTGGGGGGACGACGTGGGATAGGTGTCCCCCACTCGAGTAACAGGATTGGAGATCTAATACTGGATTAGTGATAAACGTTCCGGGGCCTCACATGATAGGGTTGCTATGGCTAAAAATGATACGAACCTGCGCAGAGTTAAAATCATGAATTCATACTTGTCTTCTGGATTGGAGGCTACGGAAGCTAAGTCTGCCTCATATATGAGTGCTAGTAGCTGTTTTCGAAATTAAAATACCCAACCTTAAAGAAAACCAAAAACCTAATTTCGGTAAAAATCTATACCCCTTTATAATGCACCTAAGCAATTTTTCCTACGTCCACCCTAAATAATGCACCTCATTAGAGATGGCCCAATATTCGTGCACCCAAAGAAACGCCCCGTAAACTTGCATTCATCAAAATGAACGTCTCAGATCTTTCCTCAGTTTTACTCACCCACATCCGATGGCCATTATTTAGTGTGTCTAATCATCCCTATGGCCCACAACAGACCTCCCCCACCTACATATTTAGAAGGAGAGCGAATCAAACAAGGAAATAAATAAGGAGGATCCGCATGCAAGGAAACCAGACTTGAATTTTTTATCGCCAAAATTGTACGTATTTACATATTTGGAAGGAGGTGAATCAAACAAGGAAATAAACAGGAGGATCCGCATGCAAGGAAACAAGACTTGAATTTTTATTGTCCCGGCATTGTGATCGTATTTTTTCCGAATATCACCCTTCTCGAGACTTTTTACTGATCTAGCCCCAAAGAGTTTAATTTCGCCAGCACTGAGAGCGCTGAATTTTTGTTTTTATTTTTATATAAGGAACCAACTATTCGTGAGTGCCGCTTAATTTTTTAATTTTTCTCGCGGAACCGGCCGCCATGAAAGCACTGCATTTAATTTTTATCTTTTTTCCTTGCGAATCCAAATGGCGGCGAGCGCAGATTTATTTTTCCATATTTTTCCAAATAATCCTCGTGGCCCACAAATGCACCTTCCTCACCTCCAAAGATCAACAAGGAAAAGGAAACAAACGTCTTGGAATCAAGGAAAAGGAAACAAACATCCCGAAAAGGAAAGGACCATACATTACGTCTTTGGGAAAAGGAAATCGGAGATGGGGCGCACGACCGGAGAACGCAGTCCGCAATAGCTCCACGGTCACCATCGGTGGCTTTGCCGACGCGGCGAGATCTTTGGTCAACGACTACATGGCCGTCGTGCCTCGCAAATTTATAATTTAATTTTTTTGAAAATAATTTTATTAAGTACAAAATAATCGAAAGTTTTTTGAGAATTTTTCTAGAATTTTTAACCTAATGTGCTATCTTTTAAAAATCCTTCTATATTTAAAAATGAAGGCAACTCACTGTAGCTTCTTCTAGTCTGCAGCCTGCACTGCAGAAGCTTCTTTCTTCCCTCCTCCATTAAAGCAAGAAAGAAGCTCCAAAGCTCCATCAATCCTCACCAAATCTCCTCTTTCCATCTATAGTGTTAATTCCCCAAATTTCGTGCTCTATTGCCAAAATTTCCTCTCAATCTATTTGATCCCAAATTATGGTTTCCATAAATATGCTTGTTTCGGGGCTATAAAAGCCGACGAGCTCTCCTCCACCCCATCGCATTGCGTAAATCCCCAAGTGCTCCCTCTTGTAAAGATCGCCGGGTTTTGGAGATAACCCAAGCCATCACCATCATCTTTCCCGGCGAAATTCACCGCAACCGTGACTTCTCACCCGCAGGCGCCGGTGTCGGCGATCTCGCCGCACCAGTGCCGACCCACTGCGACCGGCCGGCCACCCCTGGCCTTCCCTCCCCTTGCGCTGGCCAAGCCTAGAGAGCACGCTGTGCTCTTTGTGGAAGCTGCAAAAAAAATAATCTAAAATCAAAAAATTCTTTTTTCTTTCTCTTTCTTGATTTAAAATCTTTTAGGAGCCCGTTTTCGCCCATTTGACCTCCATTTAGTTTCATTTTTCTTTCTAAATTCATTTAAAATTCTAAATTTCTCTTTTATTACTAAGTGTTGTATTCATACTTATCTTCTCATTTAATTGATATGCAGGTGTACTGCCGTCGTAGCGTTAGCACACGCACTATACTAGTGGATTTTAAGGGAAGATGAGCGTTGGCTAGATATGAGAGGAAATTCATTTTTGCATTTGTTATTAGAGTGGGGTGAGGACTACCCATAATACAAGACCTTTAGGATAACTACTACTACCAAGAGGGCTAAGAGATATTATAAGCCTGATCCATGTTTTGGTTGATCTTCAAGGTAAGTAGATAGTTTTAATATATTTTTGTTGTATTTAGATTTGATGTATAATTATGTAATAGATATATAGCCCTATGTGACTTTATTTGTTATATATTTACATTCAGTCTCTAATTATTGTTTTGTTGTAACACTCTAAAAACACGGTATAGTAACTGATAAAATATCGAATCACCCAATATTTTATTAACCACTATGCCGAGATTCGTGCAATTATCCCAGTATGATGATAGTGCTAATGTCGTTACCCTGGATTAATTATATAGGTCGCCACATTACAGTGAAATATAATAACTACGTTCAGAATAGTCGATACCATTACTCCTGATGAAAACGAATGGTTGTTATTTACATTAGTAAAAGGTAGCAAAATCTTGATAGTACACAAGAAATCCAGAATCAGCCGGGGTCGGCTACAAATGAACTTGAGCAATTACAAACTGCACATTAACAACTTTACATCAGGACAATATCCTTAAGATACAACAGCACCTATTGCAATCTGCAAACAGCGATTAAGCCTAAACTATTTTCTCCGAGCAGTGCTTTGGCAACTGGACTCAAGAGCTAATGTTAGCATGTCTGTGCAGAACTGGTCGTCTGGTTTCAACCACAGAGCCTGACAAACAAAAAAGAGGACATGAGAACTATCAGTCACAAACTTTTTGTTACATGAAGCAAAGAACATAACTGAACAAAAAAGGTGTTGGTCCCTATTTGAAGCATGACTAGATGTCTGATAGTATAAAAAATTAAAAAAAAATAGAAAATTTCAGCAAAGATAAAATTTGCAGAAGCAAGTCCTATTTTGGACTAACTAATGTTATGAAGGCGTTTAATTAAAAAGCACTCTAATAAACATGAAGGCTAAACTATAAATGTTTATAAGGACTTACCTTGTGGTAGTAAGTTATGGCAGCCTCGAATTTATCCTGTATATTGAAAATAAGATATTACTTAAATTCAGATACACTCAGAAAATAAATAATGGCATCATTACTTTAGGCTCAAACAGTCAAGCTAACAAATAAATGAGAATATTGTTCTTAACTTCTTATTCTTGAAACCACACTTTGTTTCCACCAACATAAATTAAATTGGGAGGTTAGTTTTCTTTCCTCTTTTCCATGTGTACTTATTGATGTGTAAATCTAAACTCCTTTCTGTCTGATTGTCTTGGAGTGTATATTAAGCTTACTTTTAACAATTTGCAAGTACAATTAGCAAGGTTGCACCAAAATTGACTCTGAAAACACTAACCACTGGATCTTTCAAGACCAAGTCAGCCCCCCTATTATGCAGTTCTTACTTCTTACCAATAGCATCCCCTCGTAGCCTCATCTACAGTTACTTCTAACTGGGGGAAACTAATAACAACTATCAAGTATCCTAAGGCTTCAATGGTCAGCAGTGAGCACTACGTTGATAATAGTTGCAATCATAACTGAAGCATCAGGTACATACCAGGAAAGCTTAAGCTTTGATCAATATGGATATCAAATTATATTTTTATGATTAGTCCTAGACAAAGCAATATGATCACACACTGCATCTTTCAGGTTCTATTATTATATTTATAATATTGTGAGGGCAGCATTACAGCAGAAATAAAGTTGCGGAAAACAATGAGTTATAGAAGATCAGAGAAATACCATAAGATGGTAAGTATAAGCAAGACCAGAAAATGCGCTCAAACTTTTGGTTGGAAAAGTGATAGCCTTTTCATAATATGATATTGCTTTTTGAAATTTCCTGTTGAAACAGTAAAATGTTACTTCGGCTGTTTGGCAATGATATTTTCATCAGAGCTAACAATAAAATAAGAAGAGTATACCAGTGTCGTCCCAGTGGTAATATAAAATGCTCTTCAGGTGAGAATATGTTAGGCACAAAATCAAATGTATGTATTTAGTAAAGAATGATGAAAATGACCAAGATGGGCTCTGGAAACAAAGAAGGCCACAAATTTATGAAAATGCTTCAGATGGGCTCTGGACACGAAGAAGGCCACAAATTTAAATGGACTCTTACATACTCATGTGATGGCCCGGAAAATAATCGTGCTAATTTCTTTTTTGTAATTTATAATAATAAGTGTTTACACAAAGCAACTGCAGATAAGTCAACTAAATAAAACAATCTAGCTTCCATTCCCTAGAATATAGTGATATTCATCAATGGGGCAGGTAAATAGGATTGGCATTGGCAAGCTAGAAGCCAAGAAATTATGACATTAAACATAACAATGTGATGCAACTGTTCAATTACTTGAGTTTCCGCAGTGCATGTCCAAGATTCACCAATGTTGGTTCCCACATTTCATTCAGAGCGGATGAGGTATGATCCAGTGTTAACTCAAACCACTGAACTGCCTTTTGATACCTAAACATCAAACAAACAATAATATCAAGTCCTTGCATAGCAATATAAAACATTTTTTTCTAACACTACAATGCATTGTAGCGCTAAATATGGATAGAATTGATATTCTATCCAACAAACTACCCAATCCAATAGGATGAAATATCATTAAGGGATTCTGTGTTGAATGGAAAAGCGGATGAGAATGTGGAAAACAAATAAGGAAAACCAAATTTGTATAGATTATGTATGAAATATTTTTCTCAAACTAATGATTTCAAATTCAGCCAACAAATTTGCACTCACTTCAAATATGCTTTGCATAATCAAGCATATGTATAATATGGATAACATCTTTAACAATTTTTTTGTTGGTGTATTTCGTGACTTCCCAGAGCTCTGTGTGGTAATCCAAAAAAAATTTCCCTATAGGAATGTCTAACATGGCACTTTTAAAGTCAACTCATGCCCCCTTCTCTTTTGGGGAGAATTGAGATGAATGATGTTAATGAAAGCAAAGCATCTAGAACTAAAAGTGGAGCATTTACTGTGTTCTAGTCATACTTGGATAACAGAAGCCTTTAGGACAGAGAAGTTATCTTACTCTTTCATATTATAAGCTACAACCCCTAACTCATTATATATAAGTGGATCAGATGGACAGATAGATTTCGCTTGTATGAAGAACTGCAGCACAGAAAATGAAATTGGATCAGTAAGAAATGGCAACAAAACTTTTGTTTATTACAAACAAGCTTATAGAGGTAACAGCAAGCTGCTGGCAGTAGTACATGTTGCCATTCAAGTAACATATGACCCTTGTCAACAACTAAATCATTTTGTATCTTAGATTTGAAATTAAGGGTGTAAATGAGCAGAGCTTGCAAAAACTGAACCAAGCTCAGCTCAGAACATCAAAGCTCAAGCAGCAACCAAAATCAGACACAGATGGAGTCCCTGGTTAAAAATCCATCTAATTCTATCTCAACCTGCTTAAAATTTTGGTCATAAGCTCACCACAATTATGCAGAGAATCTTACATACAGTAGGCAGCATGATAGATACCTGACTTTTTTTTCAGTGCCAGACTAGCTGCTGGGAATCTACATAGCCCATATAGAACGATACAAGTCCCCGAATATCAATAGCTTGGTTATGTTTAAATGTTTAATAGTTAGTAATCAGTAGTTGGTACATTCTGACATTCTGTAGATTAAAGTATACTTGAACTGTTACCAAGTGGAGCTTGATTTGAACCAAAGTGAGCTTAAGCTCTACTAATAATTAAACAAGATGAGAATTCAGCTCAAACATGGCTCATTTGCATCTTAAGCCAAGCTCAAGCCGCATTTTAGAGGAGCAGAATTGAGCTAGCTTGTGAGCCACAAGCATCTTTTGCAGCCTATTTGAGATCTTACTAAGCATTTGGAAGTTTACCAATGATAATTTTGCAAATATCAGGTTCTCAAATGCTATGTAACCTAGTATGCTTCTCCCTGTGAGCTACAAGTCTACAACAAATAGCTTCCATGAACAATGGTTAGCAAAAGCCAAAATAAGTTGTACTTGCTGATTTCTCATATTTCTGTCAGCATGGCCAAGAATATGCATTTGCAAGATGTATTTGACCATTTGACCAACAAGACATTCTACAACCTCCTTTTTGCCTAAAACTACACAAGTATCAAGGTTATGAGAAAACAGGGGGAGGGGATGCCTTGCAGCTTGTATATTTGCTCTACCGGAATGAAAGTCCTCATGGAAAAATTCAAATATGTTAAGCAATCTTGAGTATTTACCTGCTCTGCAAGTTTGAAACTATGCATTCGCACATATTGCATGCCCATGTATAAAGTTGGCAGATGACATCTGAAATGAGAAAAAAAAAATAGTCAGATGGAAGCTAGAAAACAAGTAGAATGTGGATAATTAAGCTACAATTGAAAAAATCAATTGGGATGTGTGTAAATCAATATCTAGCCACCAAAACAAGGAGCAGGGCTCAATCCACAATGCTCTTGATCGATACCTAGGTAGTAATCAGTATTGTGCTCAGCAAATACAGAAGAGGTTGTCACTGTTAGAAGTATATGTACGTATTTGTGGCAGTCCATTATACAGGGGGTTTTCTGCCTTTTGCTCATGCCTTGTACACAACAACATTATAGCATTTTGGCCCATATAATACAGTTGAGTCCAATCCAACATGGTATCAGAGCCCATGGCTCTCTACCCTCCAAAACCTAGACTCCACTCATCACCACCCTCAGGCCGCTGCCCCTGCTCTCCGGCTGCCACAACCGCCTAAGTGCCACTGCCTCTCTCTATTTTTTCCCTCACTCGAGTCATCGTGGCCACCTCCTCTACCCAAGCCCGATCTGTGCCATCGCTGCCCGGATCGAGCTCGGACTCAAGCTCCAATCTATGCCGCCTCTGCCCAAATCGAGCTCTGCCACATCTATCCACCGCCAATTGGGCTGCTGCCGCTGCTCTCCTTGGGTCGAGCACCCTCCACTTCAGCCAATTTGTGCCGTCACTGCTTGGATCAAGCTTTGCCGCTTGCCTCAAAAGACAAAGGCCTCCGTCACCATGCCACCAAGCACCGCCCGGCCAAGCCAAAGCCCAAGTCGACCACCAATTGCATTCGCCTCGGGTTTTCGTTGTAACGCCACCACCAAGCCTTCCTTTGCCTTGACTGTTGTTGCCTAGCCTCTGCTCTACTAGGCTTTTCTCTAGGACGTCGCTAGCCTCTAGTTGCCATCACCGAGAACCTGTTGGCTATCATGGCTCTCCTACAGGCTCCGTGTCCATCCCACTCCCTAAGGTCTACTTTGATGGGGCAATTTTCGAGATTGGGCTGTGCATCTGCTAATCTGCCCCAATAACCAATATCTTAAGGGTCACATCACCTCTTCTTGCTCCACCAGTCGGGCCACCTATTGGTGTGGAAGGTGCCGCCCCAGATGTTGATGTTTGAGGATGCTATGGAGCTATATCAGTCTGAACTTGATGCCTATGAGAGGTGGCAGGGTGATGAGGCTCGCGTTGTCGCCACTTTGATTAGGAGCATGACTATCGACATCTCTACGGACTTCGTCGAGCTCCTGTCGACACACCTAATGTAGGAGCATGCCCGTGCACACTACCAACCAAGCAATGATGCTCTACCTCTCTGTGGTGCATCGGGTGTACTCTCTCCAGCAACTTGGCGCCACTATTTATGCCTTCTATCAGCACATTAGTGCAGTGCGGCATTAGCTTCACTCTTTGGGACCAAATGTTTTGTCGTATTTGTCCCCGCTATGTGTAGCCTCGTGCTCATCAGGAGACTCACCACCTCTACGACTTCCTAACTTCGGCCATAGTTTGAGCAACATCGCGCTCATTTTCTAGCACGCTCACCACGCACATCTCCGGTGGAGGCTCACTGTTGTTTGTGCCGAGGAGATTCATCCCCGTGGAATGACTCAGCAGCCGTCCGCTGTCATCCTGGCTGCATAAACACCTGCTGCTTCTACGGCTACAATGGCGGCAGCTTCTACTACAGCTCCTTCAACACCAATGGGCGCACCGATGGCTGCTACGAGTGCATCTACTGACCTTCAATGCACCTGGTGGCAACATGATGGCCACACCTACCAAACCTGCTACCACAGGAGGCGCAACAAGGGCCATAGAGGTGGCCGCCCTCAGTGTGGCTTTAGGGGCTCTACTCGGTTAGGTGCTGTTGCTCCTCGCTAGCCCAACGCCGCTCAACAACTAGTCTCCCTTCTTCAATATCTAATCAGACCACAGACTCTTCGGGTGCTATCAATCTTGCTACTCAGTCCACTCACTCAGCTCCTCCAACCACTCAGTCTCCTACCTCAGGTATAGCATATCTTTGGATCCTGGACTCTGGTACTTCCTTCCACATGACACTAGATTCCACTCGACTCACTTCTTTGCGTCCTATTCCACCTGTTTTTATTCAAACTGCAGACAATATCTCTCTTTCTGTTACTGGTCAAGGCACTCTTTTCACCTCGGGTTTCCATGCCCCTGCAATTTCTCATGTTCCCAAACTTGCTATGCAACTTGCGTTTGTTAGTCACATTACCGATCATTATTGTCGTATCATCCTTAAGCCCAACTCGTGTTGTGTTCGACTACAGCACAGGGAATCTGGTTGGTACTAGCCCACGCATCCTTGATTCTCAGTGTCTTTGGAGCTCGACTGGCTTCGTCTTCCCTCCCCTTCCGCTGCCTCCTCCATCAGCCAGTCAACCACTACTGCCATTGCCTTCGCCATAAGCTTTGCTCAGTGGCATCATCGTCTAGGCGTGTGGGTCGCGTCTTTCTTCTTTAGTTGGTAGTGGTGTCCTTGGGTCTGTTCGCGGTGATACTTCTTTATCATATATAGATTGCAAGCTTAGCAATCAACTGTAGCTTCCTTACGGTTCCAGTGACTCCATCTCCTTGTCCTTTTGGTTTGATTCACTTTGATTTTTGGAGTCCACCACCCTTCATTTCAAAATAGGGCCATCCATACTATGTGATCTTCATTAATGATTATTCTCAGAGTAATTTCACAAAACTACAGGTTTCTTGTACAAACTATCGGAAAACTACATATTTTAGCTTCTATTTCACAAAACTACATATTTTAGAAGTACTTGTTTTACAAAACTACTTCCTCCGTCCTTGAAAGTAAGGGAGAGAAGCGTTCAAACTGTGTCTTCTAATATTAGGGATTGAGAGTTCTCCCCCCTTAAATTGTGTTCTCAAATTGTGCCATGCATGCAGATGCACACAGATACATGCGACCACATATATTCCAAAACAAAAACGCGGTAGGCCATTCTCTATAATCGTGATTAATTAATGCATGCATGTTGACAATTAATAGAGACATAGTATTAAATAGGGGCATTAGAGTTTTTTGGCAGAAACTATAATATGTCCTAAAATTTCTTCTGTCCCTTACTTTCCAGGACGGAGGGAGTACAGATTTTAAGAGAACTTATATCACAAAACTACAGGTTTTAGAAGAACTTGTTTCACAAAACTACATGTTTTAGAATTGGCCGTTTTTTTAACAGGTGACAGTGTGGGCCCATATGGCAGTCTCACACGCCCTCATTTTCCGTTTCACTCACACGTGAGGCTGTCATGTGGGTCTAGACTGTCAGACCCGTTACAAGAAACGATTAATTCTAAAACCTGTAGTTTTGCGATACAAGTTCTCCTAAAATCTAAAGGTTTTTGAAATAAAAGCTAAAATCTGTAGTTTTCTGATAATTTGTATAAGAAACCTGTAGTTTTGTGAAACAAGTTCTTCTAAAATCTGTAGTTTTGTGAAATAGAAGCTAAAATCTGTAGTTTTCTAATAGTTTGTACAAGAAATATGTAGTTTTGTGAAATTTACTCTTATTCTCACCATACTTGGATTTACTTCATGTCTTCTCGTAGTCAAGTCCTTTCTATTTATCAGTTGTTTGCTACCATGGTTCGTACTCAGTTTGATTCAGTCATTCATGTTTTTCATGTTGACTCTGCTAGTCTACTGTGAGTACTTGTCTACTGCCTTTTGTTAGTTTTTTTTCCGCGCAAGGCACACTTCCTCAGTACTCTTGTCCTAATGCTCGCTGAGTTGATTTCATTTCCGTCTTTCCTTGATTCTCAACTATCTACTCCTGTTGTTTCACTTCTGTCTTCTCCACCAGCTCCATCAGTTTCGTCGACTCCACCAGTTCCGCCGATTTCACCTTCAACTTCTTCCCCACCAGCTCCCTCTTGCTCCTTCCCCACCGATTCACCGAAGGATCCTTCCATTTCTTTTGTTGAGGTCTCTCTCTTTCCGATTCATCACACTCGTTGTCCTCAATCTGCTCCTTCCACTTTAGCTCCGTCCTTGTTGGATCCTACTCCTATCCCTTCCTCCTTGTTAGGTCCTACTCCAGCGTCTCCTCCTAGGTATGCTCCCCCTAGCCCGCATCTTGGTCATTTTGGCTTTGCAGCCTCCGCTGCCTCTTTCCCTAAGCCTACCTCTTATCGTGATGCTACTTCTCATCCTGAGTGGCAGCTCGCTATGGCCGGGGAGATTGATGCTTTGGAGTGGAGTGTACTGGCGTTTGGGATCTTGTTCCCTTTCCTGCTCGTGTTACGTCTATCACATGCAAGTGGATATAAAAGCTTAAGACTCAATTCTCATGGTACCATTGAGCACTAGAAAGCGTGTCTTGTTGCACGTTGTTTTCAGCAGGAGTATGTGACTATGATGAGACTTTTGCTCATGTTGCTCATATGACCACTATTTGCACTCCTATTGTTGTTTCCTCTATTCGGTAGTGGGCTATCTCCCGACTTGATATCAAGAATGCCTTTCTCAATGGCAAGCTACACGAGGAGGTCTACATGCAACTACCTCCTGGGTATTCTGTTCCTGGTGGTCAGGTTTGTCACCACTAACGTTCTATGGACTCAAACAAGCCCTCATGCTTAGTTTGACAATTTCACCTATGTTGTCATTACTGTTGTCTTCTCCACCAGTGATCACAACCCTACTCTAAATGTTCACATCTCTTGCACTAGTGATCACAACCTTGCTCCATTTGTTCACACCTCTCGTGGTTGGACGCTACTTCTCAATGTGGATGACATACTCATCACCGAAGATGACCCTCAATTTATTGACTTTACGAAGAAGTGTCTTAGTGAGCAATTTCAGATGTTTGAACTCAATCCTCTTCACTTCTTCCTTAGAATTGAGGCCAACTCCACGCCTGATGACTACTACCGCTCCCAATAGAAGTACTTCCAAGATCCGCTTGATTGCTCGTCTCACTGATCAACGTAGGGTGGACACTCCTACGAAGCTCCACTTTCAGCATCGACCTACTGATGGTACCCCTCTTGAGGATCCCAATCACTATTGCCATCTTGTTGGGAGCCTAATCTACCTTGGTAGCACACATCCTAACATCTATCATTGTATTCACATTTTGAGTCAGTTCACTTCTGCCCCCACCCAGCTCCACTATAATCACCTTCTTCAGGTTCTACGATACCTTCGTGGGACCATCACTCAGCGTCTTTTCTTCCCTCATCTAGCCCTTTGCAGCTTCAGGCGTATTCTGATAAGACGTGGGCTAGTGACCCTTCTGATCATCGGTTTCTCTATGCCTTTTGTGTCTTTCTTGGTTCCTTGATCGCCTGGAAGACTACATTTTCCCGTTCGAGCGCTGAGGCTAAGCTAAGGGCTATGGCGTCTGTGAGAGTTGAGATCACCTGGCTACAGTGGCTCCTTGAGGACTTTGGTGTAACAATTCATGCACTGACTACGTTACCGTCAGACAGCACTGGTATAATCTACATTGCTTGAGATCTGGTTAAGCATGAGCTCACCAAACAAATTGGGCTTGATGCTTCCTACACGCGGTCGTAGGTGCAAAGCAAGTTGTCACTCTTTACTATGTACCTTTCAAGTTTCAGCTAGCTGACTTCTTCAAGAAGGCTCAAGCTAGGGCTTATCATAGCTTCTATCTCTCCAAACTCAATGTTGTTGATCCATCATACGTTTGAGGGGGGATATTAGAAGTATATGTACACATTTGTATTAGTCCATTGTATAGGGGGTTTTCTGCCTTTTGCTCATGCCTTGTACATGACAATATTATAGCCTTTAGGCCCATGGAATACAATCGAGTCTAATGCAACATTCACACATACGTCCCGGAAAAAACACTAATAGATATTTTAGAATAAAAAGGAAAATACACTAAGCAGATAATAGAACAATGCAAAGAAGCCAACACATCGATCTCAACGCAGCGAAGCTCTGGAATTTGAAGCTGCTTATCTTTGAGGAGTTTTATGTTAGGAAATTAAATGTATGAGTTAGTGGTTACGGGTGTGTGTTTGTACATAGTCTGGAGCTGGAATCTGATGCTGCTTATCTTAGTTGTTCTTGTGCTGGTAGAGGCATCACTGAGGGCGACCCTCTACTGCAATATGTATCTGAACCTGCATGCTGAACTCTGGTCCATTTTTAATGAAAATGAGACTGGGGCTATGGCCTAAAACTCTAAAACAGACAATGCAACAATGAGACAAGTTCAACACAATTTACAGTGTCAATTATCATTACTTGTATGAAGATAACTGTTGTAAAGCCCAATCCAAGAATATTAAGTTGATATGAAGTGTTAAAATTTCAACTTAACTCAGAGAATATTCTGCTCCATAGTACAGCAGAATCACAAAATAAATGAACTGGATCTTTACATCAATGATCAATTTGGAACTTCAAGAACAAATAAGGGAAAAGGATTACTGACCCAGGAAATAGCCGAGCTGCTGTCCGGAATGCAGCCATTGCCTGGTCACCCTCCTCTTGAGCAGCATAAGCAATACCAGTACCAATCCAAGCAGGAGGAAAAGTCCCGTCTAACCCTGTGGCTTTGCTGATGGGGAACACATTAGTGCAAAGTGCATTTGATAATTTTGATGGCACTTGGGAATATCCCCAAACACATCCTGCATCATTCTCAAAAAGTGGGAAAAGTACACGTATTTTGTTTTGATCTAATCGATGAAAACAAGAGAAAGAACAAAATAACCATCAAAACATAGCAATTAATGCCAGAGTTCCACACTAAGTAGTTTTTACCAAAGAGCAAAAATGACATAATAATGAAGCTTCAAATGAAAACAATACTGTGATGATGGTTTAACAGGAGAATATGCTTACCCAAAGTATCTCCGTGCTTGATCATACTTCTTAATACAGTAATAATAGCAGCCAACAGCAAACCAGGAAAGAGCTCTACAGATGGATCACAACACGGATTAGAATGATATGCTTTCCTAAAGGTTGACTGCAAACCAATGTGTAATAATATCCACGCTGTTCATGCTTGTTAAGGTTTCCAAGTGGCATTAAAAAAAAGAAATTACTGTAGAAAGATGCATATATTATAAAACTAAGACTGTCATTGTATCTCAAATTGTTCAATATGCAAATGAAAGGAAAAGTCAGGCGCTGCTGAGTTTTTCAAACAATATCTATCTTATGGGGTACATGTAGATCAAATTCTGCAAGATAATTACTCAATCAATTATTAAGGCTGATTCTCACTTTTGAGGATAGTCCTTCACCAAATTGCATGCCAAAAGATAAAGATCATTGGAATGACCAAGCTCCATTGCAGCAGCCAAATGAACTAACGTGCATTTCAAGTGAAAAGGGTCTCTTTCAAGTAACCTGAGAGAGATATTTTATCATAAGGATGAAAAATCAACATTGGTCGAGGGAACAAAAGTAAAACAGTAATGTTTAACAACTTACGCAGATGTGATTTCAAAACATTTTTGGTACTCTCCACTCTGGTGGTAGTATTCAGCTTTGCAAGCCAAAATATCAATGTTGTTTTTCAGTGTTTGGCCAGAATTCGAAGATGAAATACTGCAAGATTCTCGTTCAAGTTCCTTGAATTTTGCTTCCACTACATATTCTTTTTCATGCTAAAAGGGCGTAAAAGAAACCATGACCAACAGAAACATCAATAAAGACCAAATAAGTCAATTTTTTGTTTATATGCAATGTATAGAATTGTAGTTACTTGGTACAGTACCTTCCTTATCAAACATGAGTAGAATGCTGATAGCCACCCATCTTCTTTTCCGAATTGCAGAGAGGACAACAACTCAGATTCTGAAAAACAACATTGCACCATACTTAGGTTTTAATATGGTTAGAAAGAATTGCAGGTAAAAACATGTTCTTCTATATATTAGTTAAGTAATGAGAATGGACATGTCAAGGGCATCAGGCCCTTGACTGGCCGGACCTCGGCTACGTAACTCGTAGCCGCCGTCCGTCTTCTCCGGTGAGGTTAGACCCCTCTACCGCAGGCTTGAGGAAGAAGAAGAGATTAGGAAATAGTTTTCTTGCTTGCCTCACTTCTGTGTGGTTACGTAATATATGGCCGCAGCCCCTAATTTAGGAACTAATAAAAGGAAGGAAATACTAATAAATAGAAAGGGCCAAGAGCCCCTAATTTAGGACTAATAAAAGGAAGGAAATACTAATAAATGGAAAGCTATCTCTACTTTCCATTTTACTAATAATAGAAAGCTATCTCTACTTTCCATCTTAGCCACTTGTCGTGATTTCACGCGCGCGCCATTGTGCGTGCGCTGCGTTCACAAGGTCGCACATCCCGTGCCCGACGACGCCTAGTGTATGTAAGGTCAGAACGCCGGACATGACATCTCTCCTCTCGAGAGGCGGCTCGTCCTCGGTGAAATCTTTGGATACCGACGCGAACGGCTCGACATCTTCCTGTGGCCGGCGCGAGGATCGACCTTCCATTGGACCAGACTGCTTTGGACTCCACGAGCGACGCGCCGACGGACAGCGCGTTCCGGCTCTGGGGCAATGGCGCCGTGGTGGACCGGCGGAAGTGGCGGAGGAGCCGCTGGCGGAGCGCCATGGAACTTCTTCAGGAGGCCGACATGGAACACGTCGTGCAAAGCGAGCTCGAGTGGGAGAAGCGAGGCGACAAGAACCTCGCTGATCATCTCGGTGACGCGGTAGGGCCCGCGAAGCGCGGCTTAAGCTTGCCGGAGGAGGCCAGGAGCAGCGACGCAACCGGGCGCTGACGAAGTCGGAGCAGCACCCAATCATCGACTTTGTACGAAACATCGCGATGGGCCTTGTCGTAGTGATGCTTCGAATCGCTGGGCTTGCTCGAGACGAGCGCGGATGTCCGCGAGGAATTCTGGCGTTCTTCCATGTTCTGGCAACGCCGCCACCCGTGTGTCCCGGCTCATAGGGCGGCGGATGGTTGGTGGGTCGCGCCAGACGACCTTAACGGGTGTTCGGCGAGGCTTGGTACGCCGATTGAAGAGCGAACTCGCCCATGGGAGCCATCTGCGGCCCGATGACGCGGCCGATCGCCCGTGAGGCGCGAAGGTACATGATGATGACTCGTTAGCCGCCGACGCCCATCCGATCATTTGCGGGTGGAAGGCGATCGTCATGTGTAACTTGGTACCCACTAAGCGCATAAGCTCGCGCGGAAGGTCGACGTGAAGATCGGTCGTGATGCGACACAATGGACTGCGCAGACCCATGAAGACGGACGATGTCGGCGAAGAAAGCAGGCGACGGACTCGGCGAGTACGGTGAGCGAGCGGGATGAAGTGGGAATATTTGTTGAACCGGCCGACCACGCGAGGATGACTGACTTGCCTCAAGACGCGGCGAGCGCCTCGATGAAGTCGATGGCGATGTCCGACCACACACCTGCAGATCGGGCAGAGGAGAAGGAGACCGGCGGGACGCACGTGTGCTCGACTTTGTATGGCCGGCACGTGACACACTCGCGAACAAAGTCTTGGACTACCCGCTTCATGTTGGGAAATGAAAATCGCTACGGAGCGGTGGAGAGTCGCGCCGCACCCTTCATGGCCCTCTTCATGCACGGCCCTCGTGATCTCTTGCGGGAGGGGACGCAGCGAGATGTAGAGGCGGCTGCGCAGATCGCACCATGCCGCCGACCACCGCCCATGGAGCCCCACGGAGCCCGCGCGCGACTTCATCATGGATGGCGGCGAGGGCCGGTCGCGAGTCATGCTTGCCGAAGACGCGCAATGAAGTCGGCCTTGGGGCCGACAGACCAAGACGGTCCTTCCTCCGGTGTGTCTCGGCGGGAGAGCGCGTCGGCCACCACGTTCGCCGCCGACCTTGTAATCGACGGTGAAGTCGAAGCCGAGCTTGCCCACCCAATGATGTTGAGGATCGTCGCGAGGCGCCGATCGGCGAGTACTTCAAGTCGTAGTGATCGGTCTTGACGAGGAAGCGACGCCCAGAGGTAAGGCCGCCAATTGCGGACGGCTTGGACAAGGCGATGAGCTCGCGCTCATAAGCGGCGAGGCGCGATGGCGTGGCGCTACCGGCTTCAAGAACGCCACCGGTGGCCGTCCCGACGAGACCGCCAAGCCGCGGCGACGGGCGCCACATTCGACGATGAATGGCTTGGTGAAGTCCGGCATGGCAAGGATCGGTGCGGAGGAGACGCCGCTTGAGAAGGCGTCGAAGGCGCGATCGCCGCTCGACCACTCGAAACCATCCTTCTTAAGAAGAAGCGATCGGGCTGCGATGGTCCCGTAATTGTGGACGAACTTGCGATAGTACCGCCAAGCCGAGGAAACCCGGACCACCGGAGCCGACCGGAGCCGCCACTCATGGATGGCTCGCACCTTGGCCGGATCCATGGCGGCGCTGCCGCGGAGATGACGTGGCCGAGGTACGCGATCGAGATGGCAAAGCACACTTTGCGCGCTGACGAAGAGTTGATGGTGCCGGCTCGGAGAAGGCGGCACGGAGGTGGCGCAGTGGTCGACCCATGTCGCGGTTATAAATTAAAATGTCATCAAAGAAGACGAACAAATCGGCGGAGGAACAGGCGGAGAACATCGCTCATGAGCGCTGGAATGTGGCCGAGCGTTGCGAGGCCGAACGCCATCACCAGAACTCGTGAGAGCCATCATGAGTACGGAATGCGGTCTTGTGCACATCCTCGGCCGCATCCGCGACTTGATGGTAACCCGACCGTAAGTCGAGCTTGGTGAAGAAGCGCGTGGAGCTCGCCGAGAGCTCGCCGAGGAGCTCGTCGACCACCGGAATAGGAAAAGCGTCCTTGACGGTGAAGCGATTCAGCGCGGTAATCCACGCAGATCGCCACGACCGTCCGGTTTCTTGACGAGGAGGACCGGCGAAGAGAACGGTGAGTCGCTACGGACGATGCTCGCTGATCATGGCGGCCTGCCGCCGCCGAGTTCGTTCTTGTGGCGGCCGGGCACTGACGGGCGCACCGCCACCGGAAGCATCGGGCTTGAGGATGATGCGGTGGTCATGACCCGGTGGTGGTAGACCGGTCGACTCAAGAAAGATGTCGAAAGCGCCCAATGACCCGTCGAGCGCGTCCACGCCACGCCACTCGTTGCTCTGTAGGCGCGGCTTGATCGGCGACAACGACGCCTTGCCGCCAGACGGTGTGGCCTCGTCTTTGGAACGACATGCGCCGACGGGCGAGGTCCCGACGATGGGTCCTCGCGCCGAGCCACTTGGTGCCGAGGACGACGTCCGCATCGGCGATGGCATAACGAAGAGGTCCGCCGAACAGGGGCACCGATGATGAGGAGGCGTCGCGGATGACGCCTCGCGGTGATCCGCCGCCATTGGCGACCATGGCCGTGAGCAGGGCATTGTCGTAGCGGCAAGAAGCCAAGCGCCGCCGCCTCCTCCGAGATGAAGTTGTGCGTCTTCGCCGGAATCGAGGCGCGACGAGGATGTGGCCCCTGCGCCACGGCGACCGCATGGTGTCCGCCACGGGCACCGGCCGTGAACGCGAGAGAAGCAAGGTGCCTCGTTATCACCCGGCCATGGCGTCATCGTTGTCATCGATCTCCACCCCGTCAACGAAGAAAATGCGCCGCAAAATCTGCTGTGGCTACGAGTATTTTTCGCCACGATTAAACAGAGCCCAAGACGACGCTCACTTTGGTCGCCGGTCACCGCTCGTTTGCCGCTGGGCGGGCAACGCCACCGAGGCGCCGAGCGCGAAGCGGCCGAGGACGCGGCGAAGGCCGGGCGTGGCGCCGAGCCGGGAGAAGACGCGCAGGCGGAACGAGCCGAGCCGGCGCTACCTGTCGAACTCCATCAATTCAACTGGCGCGCCAGCTCATCGCCGCCATGAGCGTCTCCGGTTGTGGATGCGGACCGCGTGGCTCGGTGGCGAGGCATCGCGGCATACCGACGCTATTGGAGCTCATCAAGTCGACCCGCGAGGAAGGAGGGCCGAAGCGGTTCGAGTACTCTTCCACGGCCCCGATCGCGGCACTCGGCGAGCTCAAACAACGGCGCCCAGCGGAGGCGCCCAAACCGCAAGTTGAGGAGGTCCTTGAAGCGGCCCCAGCCAGCGGTGTTCTTCGTCCTCTCCGGTTTGGATGTACCACACCGGGCCACGTCCTCGAGGTTGTAGGAGGCCATCCGCACCTTCTCCTCCGCCATGGTTCATTGTTGATGGAAATAGGACTCACAACGGTTGAGGAAGATCGGTGGTCGACTTGCCATCGTAGCGAGAAATCCATCTTCCGGAACACGGGCGCGATCGTTGTGGTGCTCGCCGATCGGTTGGCGGTGGCTCGCGAATGACGATCGATCGGTGGGATGGGCTTGATTGCCTTGGCGTTAGCCTCGGCGGTGGCTTGGAGGGCTTGTACGGCCTTGGCGAGGTTCTCGACGGTGGTCTTGAGGTCGTCCCCATGGCGGCGCGCCAGAAGGAAGTGGCGGGCCAGCGGTGATGAAGGGCCGTGGTGGCGATGACGGAAGGATTCGAGTAGGCGAGGATCGCCGGATCGTGATACTGAGTTGTCAAGGCGGCGCAGCCTTGATCGCCGGACCTCGGCCACGTAACTCGTAGTCGCCGTCCGCCTTCTCCGGTGAGGTTAGACCCTCACCGCAGCTCGAGGAAGAAGAAGAGATTAGGAAATAGTTTTCTTGCTTGCCTCACTTCTGTGTGGTTACTGAATATATGGCGTGCACCTCTAATTTAGGAACTAATAAAAGGAAGGACATACTAATAAATAGAAAGGGCCACCATTTCTAATTTAGGACTAATAAAAGGAAGGAAATACTAATAAATAGAAAGCTATCTCTACTTTCCATTTTACTAATAATAGAAAGCTATCTCTACTTTCCATCTTAGCCACTTGTCGTGATTTCACCATACGCTCATTGTAAGCGTCAAGCGTCGCACATCCCGTGCCCGACGACGCCTAGTGTATGTAAGGCCGTAACGCCCGGACATGACAGGACATTATGATATTTAACAGAAACATGTTCAAAGGATGCAGTTGCCAGACAGGTAAGCAGACTGATTTTGTCAAGCTTATCTAGTTGGTTGCAGTACACTGTTTTACGAGAGAGAGAGAGAGAGAGAGAGAGAGATGATAACTGGATAATGCAGTTCTGAAAAGCAATGAAAGACTTAATACTAACATTCAGTCATTCACGATATAAGCAATAAAGAAAACCTCAAGACAGACCCCCAAAAAAAAGCAAGTTTGAAGCATACCTTCCTCGCACGTTAACATGTAATTATCAACAAGGCATTCGAGAGCCTGACATGTATATTAAAAAATAATAGTTAGGAGCGTACAAAATGAGGATACCACAGTCAACGTATCATGTGATCTAACCATCTAAGCGATGTTCCCACAATATAAATCCACTGATAACTCTATCCTCAACGAGAACTGTGATGGTAAAGAATTGAATTGATGATGGTGTTTTGTGCAATGATATTCACATATTTCTATTTTCAGCATCTCTGGAAAGAACAATAACAGACAAGGGTGTATCAGAGTTATGTTGTTATCATTTGCCAGTTGCCACCACAAGTCAGCATCATGGGTCTAAGATTCATCTCCACAATATTCTAAAAGCCAGACGTCAGGTACATTAAATGATCAGATACTTTCGTACTGCATCTAACCTGCAATACTAGCACACACATCGTCTGTAGGGCCATAGTTGACTCAGCATATCAAACCCATAATATAGTTCAGACTACCCAACTGAGGAATAGACATGCAAAAGTAAACATGAAACTGATAGAATGATTCATACATTAAATTTCATTTGTATGTACTCATGCATATAGAATTTGGCATTCAAATCTAACGACAATGAGGCTACCGTTATTTTCCGTGTGTAATAAGGGACAGTTCATTTAATTGAAAAGCCTAACAATCATTGTGATATCTTTAGTATACAGAGTCATTCTTCTCACCTCATAACACAAAGGATCGGCTTTAACTGCCGCTTTGTACCTGGGATAACAATAGATGAATGGAAGGAAGTCATCAAGCCAGCTTAACCAAACTGATTAGCCACAACCAAACCAAAAATAAACACTGACTAGCAGAAGCCAGCTTAACCAAACTATCAAATTTATTTTTACATAAAGAAATTACCAGGCACAGGCAGTTTTATTTCCTAGTACTGGACAGTTTTTTTTAACTATGTTCACTAATCAACTAAACTTAAAAGGTAAACACTTGAAAGAACTGCATCGCCAATGCCACTGAGTACACTGAAGATGATGATACTATTTTGAAATATACAAGCATTTAATCAAAGGAAAAATAAATGAAAGTTGTTGTTTTCACCATTGCCGAGCAAGATCACGGTTATCCAGTGCTTCATACGCCTTGCCACGTAAGAAACATATAGCTGATTTGATCTGGCAAGCACAAGTCACAATAATAAGCGATCATCATAACACTTACTCACACACACACACACACACACACACAGAGAGAGTCATCACACATTGATCTCGTGATCTTCGGCATCCTTATCAAAATAGATGTCACTGCCATCATCCTGATCAAGAACATCTCCATGCTCGTCTACTTTGGCATCCCCAAGCATCATCAAACACTGATGCCATTCTTTCAACTCCTCCTGGTCAATGAAAAAAAAAACTGTGAAGAGATGCAGCACATGAAAAAAAAGATTGTGAAGAGATGCCATGAGGACCGAGCTAGCTCGGTTGGCTAAGACGCGAGGAGTGCGTCTGGCCGGCCTGCCTTCGAGTGCAGGCACTCGCGAGCCATGTGCAAGTGCGTGCGTGCATGGATGTGTGTGTGCGTGCGTGGGGTGTGTGTGCATTTGTAGCTCGGTTGTTGTTGCTTTCTTCTTTAATGAATGCCAGTACTCCTGGCCTTTTTAAAAAAAAAGGATCAAAGATTAAAGTTGTCGCAAAGTTGACAAACTAAAGCAACCTAGAGATAGAAAAAAAAAAGCCTTCAGCTATCTACAATAGACGATAAAGTATTGCATACAAATCATAAATCAGACAATCTTATACTACATCACAACTCTTTGTAAATGCTTCACTGTTCCAGAGTTAGGACTTAAAGAAAAATACATGAAACTACACCAGTAATTCCATGCAGGTCTTTTGATCCTTTCCCCCGTAAGGAACTCAAACTTTTGTTCTAAGTAGCAGGAAAATTGATGGAATAAGAAGTCAAAAATACATAAAAAGTTTATTATATTGACACATATACCACTCAACACAAGTTCTCTTTTCTCTAGCAATCCAAAGCAGGAAGCATGCAATCTGTTCAACCAAAAGCTCAAATCAAACCAGCTAATCAGGACCGATCTCAAGCACCCAATATGTTTGACTGAATATCCAAGTTGAAACAAGGCATGCGCATCCTGCTTATCATTTTGAAGCACTCGCGGGGCATTTGGCTACAAGGCAAAAGAGAAAAGCCCCAGATATAGCTATTTGGGCGCAATGTGTCTAACAAAATGGCCAAACCCAACTAAAACGCCTCCCGCTGAAAACGAATTGATCGAATTTTATCGTGCGCTTGCAAACGACCACAAGCTATTCGACCAAGATACAACCACAACACGCCTGGCAGACGAAATGTTCAAACCCAACAAGCTGTTGATAAGGAAGCTCGACCACGCGGCCGCGCGCTGCGACACAAACAGGGGAAGCGAAACCGGACTTATAGGCACGCACGCTACGCATTCGACCAAATGGCGGAGGGAGGGAGAGAAAAAAAAAAGGTGGGCGTTGGGAGCTCACGAGGCACTTGGCGGCGAGGAAGCGGAACCGGAGGTCGCGGAGGAGGCGGGATGAGTTGAGCAGGTGGAGCGCGCGGCGGAAGTGGCGGCCGAGGAAGAGCGCCTGAGCCAGCATGTAGAGGTCGGCGGGGTCGCCCGTGGCCGCGGCCACCTTGTCGGCGAGGAAGATGGCGGACGCGTAGAGGTGCTTCCCGACGCTGTCCCGCACCACCCCGCGCAGCCGCTCCACCGCCTCCTCCCTCATCTCCGGCTCGGCCTCTCCTTCTCTCCTCCGCTTGGGGCTCGGTGCTGCGGCTGCGGGGGAGGAGGGCGGCACTGGAGGGAAACCGAAATTTGTATCCAACATTCGGCGAACTAGGGTTCGCGGAGTGTGGTTTCTTAGAGGGGGAAAAAAACAAAAGGAGGAAATAAGCGAACGGATTCGTTCTTCAGATTTCCGAACACTCGTTTGAAGATCCTGTTACTCCTGGGCTAGGCCAATTGGAGCAAATAAGCCGAGCTTCGTTGATGAGAACCAGGAGAGTAGTCCGGCCCAAGCCCGTCTTGTAGAATTTGCCTCGGCTTAAGTCGTCAAAGTTGTGAAAAATTACAAGTTCGCAAACATTGCTTTCATATAGATTTTGCCATCTGTACAGTAAATTTATGTCGATGGTCTTTACTTTTGTTTATTTAGGCCGCTTGTTTATGTCGCATTGCGCGTCCCAAGGTATCTACGTTTCGGCGGTTGGTCTAGCCCAAAAGATTAAAGTTTGTTTGGTGTGATTACAAGAAAGATGTACACACACCATTACACATGTACGCGCAAATGCTCCTCCTAAACATACGCTTAGAAATACGGAAGTAAAGATAAATCCACGAGTTTATAAAGTTTCCATTGAGACACGCTCACGCATGCATATAGATGCATGGGACACCAGGATTTGAACTATAATGGGTCAAATCGTATATCCATAACTCAACCACCTATCAAGAGGTGGCTCCTGATCTAGGGTATATTTGGAACACGTAAACTCTACGGACAATAAGGATAAAGAATAAAATATTCCATTCGTGGTCTTGTGAAAAATTTTAGCTCGTGTTTGGATCACTTTAATAATTTAATTTCATACAAATTTCGTAGGTAACACTAAGAATCCTCCTAAATTTCAATATGGTACCAAATTTCCATTAGCAATTAATTTCGACAATGCTTGCCATAGTGAGGTCAAGCGTTCGTCTAGCTCCAAAATGTGGCAATGTCAACATCACACACAAAAGGGCTAACTTTGTTCTTTAATTCGGTCAGAACACCATAGCTCTAAAAATGAAATCATGGATATACTGATCGGTATTGCATGAATCTGATGGATCTAAAAACTATAAGGCTGCTAGCTAGTACACACTACTGCAGAACAGTCATCACAGACGGTTTTCCAAACCGTCTGTATCAAAATGTCAGTGATGACAATATGTTATCACAGACGATTTTACAACCGTCAGTCCCAGACGATTCAAAACTAGAACCGTATGTGATGATCACACATTGCAGACGGTTCCATTTTGAAACCGTCTGTGATGAGCTCTACATCTCAGAACCGTCTCGGATGATCTCAACATCATAGAACCATCTATGATGTAGAGCTCATGTGATGTAAAACTCATTACAGACGGTTCCAGTTTGGAACCATCTGGGATGTAGAGCTTATTATAGATGGTTCCGGTTTGGAACCGTCTGTGATGTTGATTTTTATTTTTTTCTTTAATTTTGTTTTATTGGCTAGCCTCAGGAAATGCTAGCAATGCCCTCTGAAAGAAAAGATAAAATACAAAATATAGAGCATCACCAGCATTATTATGACATACATCTTATAAATGAGCTCCGACACATATGACCATACAACGCATCCATCGTAGAAATCAACTCTGATCGCGTATTACAATGTACAACACATCCATTTAAGAAATCAACTCACATATATAAAAACCAATTAAATTGAGAACTAAAACTCACAAATTCACAGCACAAGGTTCACAAATTAATAGAAACGGTATCTAACAAATTCACACCTCATCAGTTGAGCCTTGAGTAGCATTTGCCCTTTGAATTTAATACCTCATGCATCAAGAAGGCATAGAGATGTCCTCGAATACTTAGCAGGTCAGCCTGTTCCAACGCAGATTCACCACATTGCCAAACCTGTCGATGAGAAGAGTAAAATCTTGCGTGTGTATAAATTGATAAGTGAAGACAATTGTTGCAAGATTGACAGACCTGTATGACATTGCTCTTTGTGAACCAACGCCCTTTGGCTGCTGATGGCACTGCCAAAATATAATAGGTTAATTAGTTTCGAAGGTATTATTATGGAGTGTGAAGGATTATTGCGTACTATCGGATACCGAAAACTTATAAGTATGCGTTAGAGTGGTTGGGCCCTTCTTGTGTGGCCCTCCCCCATATTTGTAGTCACCGAACGACGTGTCGAGTAAATCTTTGATAGGCTGCAAGTCATGTGTGCCGCTATTTCTGGAATCAAGGTAAATTACGGTTTTGTCTCGGTATAATTACGAGTAGAACCCAGTGAAACCTACACAGATATGTCGTCATAGTCACTAAACCTAACTTCGATGTGCGATATATAGTACAAATCAACAAGTATAGCATCTGGACGAACCACTTATCCCGGGTTGTGGGGTAAAAGTATGAATTTTTTGTCTGAATGAGCCAACATTACTTTTCCCACGTACTCGTGGACGAATTGTTTATCTTCGTCCAGGTTTGCTTGGACACCATGTGTGGGTAGACGAAATTCACCGGTTGTTTCCTTGCTATTTCTTCCAGAATCATGTATCTATATATACAAAATCAAAGATCATATATATGACATTTATCGGTGCGGCAGAAATGTAGACGGTGATTGCACACACTTACATTATTCAGCATCTTATGAGTGAGGCGTCGAGCGCTTTGAGGTTGTACAGATTGAACAAGTCGGTGAAGCCGACCACGAAGATGCCATCTAAAAACCGGTGTAAGACAAGCTCCTCCTTGAAGCTCACAGAGATACTCGATGTCCGTTGTACCACCGGCTTATTGGCTTGTTCCATGTACCAATCTTGCAATCTAATGCAGGCTAATGTAAGCGTCTCCTTTCGCTCGTTCGGTACGAACGGCTGCCCTAGCTCGAATTGCCGCACCAATGGGGCAAACGGAAAGTCACGGGCTGACGTGGTCCCTTTCGATTTGCCTTTGTCTCTGCCTCCCCTTCTATGAAATATTGTCTTCACAGCAGACGACTGGGCCCGAACTGCGGTAACAGCCTATGCCTGACGATACACTGTAGCCGATTTGGTGGGCTCCTTCGGTGCATCACATGGCTCCGGTAGTACTGGTAGCTCCGGCGCATCATGTGGCTCCGGTAGTGCTTGTAGCTTTGGTGCTCCTGGGCAGGCGTCGAAGGAGATGTCCTTCTTGGGCCACTGAATGAATGTGCCAATGACATCCCCTAGTGTGACGATCTCGTCGTTTGGGGGCATCTCCAGCGTGACGGGCTTGAAAATTTCATGTAAACCATTGACATGGACCTTCGCGTAGCCCGACTCTAAAGTACGACTGTGAACAAACGCCCCTACACCGGATGCATACACGCGTCCCTAAGCAGCCTGCAGAGGAACAATGACGATGGCAAGCCTCACTTGTAGATTGCACGGTGTGGCCACCTACATAAGGGTACACAAGTAATTAGCTAACATGTCCAGCATGTCTATCTAAGGAGCATTGCAGACATGTTACCTGGGTGTCGTCAGGAGGAAATCTGGCTTCATCCACATCCTTCTCAGGGGCAAACACGCAGCTGCTCCGACGGTTGGTTGGGCTGAACTGCGCATGTGCTTCTTGGGCTTACACGTTCCTGCGCCTGTGCTTCTTGGGCTTACACGTTCCATGTCTGCCTCTCTGCAGCCACCCTTTGCTCCATCCTTTCCTCAAGGCTTTGTAGCTCATTAGCGAACTGCGCTCTGAGCCTTTCCTCAACTCTTTCCTCAATTAGGGTTACTAGCCATTCCTCGCGCTCGGCTTTGCTTCTCTTCCTACTCCGGTACGTGTCAGAGTTATGTGGGAATCCTATTTTCCAGGGAACGAAAACACCTAGTCCTCGGGTGCGACCCGGGTGCTCCTTGTTTCCCAAGGCCGTGAGAGTATATCTTTCTCTCTTTGAAGTGAAAGAGCCCTGGGATAATTCCATGTTCAATGATATTAGGTATTGGGACACTTCCTCATCAGCTAGGGTGGCAAAGGACACGCCGCCCGAAGACGTGGGACGTTACCTCGCTCTTACGTAGTTTCAGGCGCGCAGTCCACGATCGAGGCAAACAGCGACGCGACCTCCTTCTGGGCTGCCTCATCGTCCTCCCTTGTCCATTACGCGATCTTGCCCGCGTACCCAGTTGAGCCGAGTCTGTGTGGGTGGGTGTTTTTGACTAGACGGTCTTATGCGCCACACTTTGACGCACAAACTCTTCCGTCGTCTTCAACTCAACAAATTGTACCCACACATCTTCGGTGATGAACCCGACTTTTGGAACGAAGTCATTTCCTTATTCACGTAATTAGTGACGAGGACGCTCTTGAAGTTCTTCCGCGCCTTTTTCGCCACTAGCAACGCGTACCATCACAGTGCGGGCATGGTGTCTTGTTGGAGCTCGAACAACACGAATATTTCTATCACCAGGTTTTCTCGCTCCTCATCCATAGCGTCTTTCATGATGTATAGGTGATGGGGACCCATTCACGCCCGACGATCCCGCACATGGTCTGAAAAGCTGCCGTAGCCTTTAGAGGCGCGGTAGGGGCACCATCGCGCGGATCGACCGCTGTGATGGTGTATCGTCTTTGAGGCCTTTTACTAAGCCCTCTTGGATCGTGCCTCTGATTTCCTACGTTAGGCGCCTCATCAGATCCATTCGGCGACGAGGAATGAGGGGACGCCATCTTGTCATTAAGAGAAGGTAAGTTAAAAAAAGCAAATTTAAGAGAAGCAAATTTTAAGTTATAAGTTTTATATTGCTCTCAGAAATAGGGTTCGATTGAAGATTTTAAATCTTTAATCTCAATCACAAATGAGCTAAACAATTAATTAAGTGAACAAGGCCTCAAACTCTTACCACCTTAACACACACATTAAAGAATTGATAATCAAGCTCACTGGTAACAAATCATATTCAGTTCAATATACATTCAGATCAGCAGATTAAATATTTGCTAAGCGAATCATGAAATGAAGTTCGGATTAGTTAGCTAGCAATTTTACCAAGCAATTATTATTCACATCAATAGCCAACTAATTACCTGAACAGAGCAGTATAAATACAATGAAGTAACACTAACAGTGAGCAATGGCAGATATCTAATACTGACCAAGCTAAGCAAAACAGTATAAAGTCTACTGGTTCAAGGTTGAGTTCACAAAATTAGTTGTCAAGGATGAACTTATGTCGTAGGGATACATCTAAGAGAGGGCATAATCATGGGTTCGTTGTCAAGGATGATCTGCGGAGGAGCATGGCGAGGTCATCGTTGTGGAGGTCGACGATGGCCAGCGACTCCTGGGCGTCGAGGTCACCAAGCCCGACCGCGACCACCTCATCGTGCGGGGGAGGGCGAGGGCGTGAGAGCGTCAGGGCGAGGGTGACAACAACGGCTAGGGTTAGGGCATGAGGACGCGGCAGCGAGGGCGATGGTGTGAGGGCTAGGGTTAGAGCATGAGGGCGCGGCAGCGAGGGCGTGAGGACTAGGGTTAGGGTGTGAGGGTGTGACGGTGATGGCGAGGGCGTGAGGGCGACGGCGAGCGCGTATGGGGTGTGAGACTTAGAAAATGGCAAGCGCAAGTCAGTGAATGTGTGAGGGCAGTGGGTTGGGGATTAGGGGACATATCCCAGACGGTTCAAAGATTGAACCGTCTATGATACAAGTCTCCTCATATAGCAATTATGTATGTCGTTCAACAAGCACTGCTTAACTCGGTTAGCAAGAGGCTTTGCCTGCATGTGTAGGGTCCCAGGTTCGAATTCAAGGGAAAGCAATTTTTTGATTTAACACAGACGGTTGTAACATTCCACCGTCTACGATGAGGTCAAGGAGGCGTCAGGGGCTTGGCGCAGCAAGGCCAAGAGGCGGATCTGGCAGGGGCTTGGCTCGGTAGGGGCTTAGCGCGGCAAGTACAAGAGGCGGATCACAAACGGTTTTAATTTTGAATCGTCTGTGATTCTTCCATCACAGACGGTGTGATGTGTAATTTTCCTTTTTTTTTGCCAAGTTACCAAATACATATCATTAATTGTAATTAATTTTAACCCAAGTTAATTTTGTTTCAAGTAGTTTTTTCAAGCCTTTTCTTTGAAGTAATTGTTTCAAGCCTATTTTTAAGTACTTTATAATATGAACATATAATACAAACATATCACTAATTCTAAATGGTACATACATCTCACTAATTGTAACACATACATGTACACTTGAAATAAACATGATGATCTCATCAAAACTCCACTTCCTTATTCTTCTATATAAAAATTAACCCTTCACGATGATCGACATGGGTGTAGCTAGCTTCCTTAGGTTGATCTACATGAACCGTGACGCTATTACCGGTAGGAGGCAACTCGTCAAATTGGTTGTATTCTTCCTCATCTACCACATTCTCAACTCCGACGATACTCCTCTTTCCTTGAAAAACCACGTGGCGCTTCTTGTTGAACAGGTCGGTTACATAGAAGACTTAAACAACTTGGTTAGCGAGAACAAATGATTCATCTTGGTATCGACATGTTTGAAGTCCACAGTAGTGACACCGTACTTGTCAACCTTCACGTGTTGCAGGTTAACCCAACGACACAAAAATAAGGGGATCTTGAAAAGTATATAGTCGAGCTCCCAAATTTTCTCAATGAACCCATAGTACGAGCTCCTCGTCGACCCAGTGGTATTCAGCGCATCTACACGAACACCGTTGGATAGTTCGGTTCTCTCGACCTTGGACAGAGTGTAACAAACAGGTTCGTAGTACATTCGGCCTTTATCGGTCTCTTTCGGTGCTAACTCAAGTCTGATGCCCATATCGACCAAGTCAAGCCGTGCGCTCATACCGTCCTTTATTTTACCCTTTATATTCAGTAAGAGACCAATCAAGCTATCACAGACATTCTTCTCTATGTGCATCACGTCGATGCAGTGCTGAACTTCTAGGTGCTCCCAATAAGGTCGGTCCCAAAATATTGATCTCTTCTTCCACATACTCTTCTCACGGGTTCTTGATTTATGTCCCTTTCCAAGCGCAACATACAAGTTCTTAATCATATCATGAATGTATGTCCCGCTTAAAGGCTTTGGAGCTAAACCGTCTTCAGTCGTGCCATCGAATTGTTTTTTCATCTTGTGGTATGGGTGATTCCTCCGAAGAAACCTATAGTGACGCATGTACATGGTTTTACGCGAGTGATTCAGCCACACACTCTCGGTGTCATCCAAGCAGTGAGTACATTCTTTGGCTCCTTTTGTACTCTGCCCCGACAGGTTAGCAAGGGCAGGATAAGCATTTATGGTGCAGAACAACAGGCAGCACAAAGTGAAGTACTCTCGTTTATGAGCATCCCATACCTGCAACCCAGGAGCCCACAATGTGTTCAGATCTTCTACCAATGGTGATAGGGACACATCAATATCGTTCACAGGTTGCTTCGAGCTTTGGATGAGTATAGATATCAATATGTATTTCTGCTTCATACACAACCAAGGAGGAAGGTTGTACACACAGAGATTCACGGGCCAAGTGCTATGACGGCTGCTCATGTTATCGAAAGGATTCATTCTATTCATATTCAATCCAAACCTTATATTCCTCGGATCCGCTGCGAATTCTTCAAACCTCCTATCGATGTTTCTCCACTGTGTGGAATCAGCAGGGTATCTAATCATTTCATCGTTCTTACGCTCATTCGAGTGCCACTGAAGCAATTTTGCTTCTTTTGGGTTCGCAAACAAACGCTTCAAATGGGGAATTATAGGCACATACCACACCACCTTAGCGGGAGGTCCTTTCTTCACCTCCATGCCCTCATCGTCATCATCCGATCTATTTTTACGCTTGTACTGGGATGCGTTGCACACCGGACATACATGCAAGTTTGCGTACTCTTTGCGGTAGAGGATACAGTTGTTCGGACAGGTATGTATTCTTTCTATTTCCATTCCTAAGGGACAAAGAACCTTTTTAGCTTTGTAGGTGGTTGTCGGTAACTCGTTTCCCTTCGGAAGCATATCCGCTAACAGACCTAAAAGCGCCGTGAAACTCTTGTCGGACCAACCGTTGCTTGCCTTTAATTTCAACAGTTCCAACATGGATGATAACCTTGTGTATTTGGACTTACAACCTGGGAACAAAGGTTTCTCCGAGTCGTCCATCAAGCCCCGGATTTTTACGTACTCCCGCTCATCACGGCTCACTTCTGCATCCCGTAGCATCTGATCCAAATTATCACCGTGAAACCTATCCTAATCAACAGCACAGTCAATATCATCCGAGTATCGTTTACTTTGTTGATGATATCCAGAGTATCGTTGACTTCGTCGACAATGGTAATACTACTTGGTCCCTGCATAATCTACTCTTCACCGTGACTGGTCCAACATGTATACCCCCTTTTGAAACCCCGTAGAATCAAGTGTGCTTCGATCTGCATTGGGTTTCGAAACATCCTCAGATTCTCGCAGTCAATGCATGGACAAGGCATAAATTTCACCCCCTTGTTCAACATATCTTCTTCTGCAACTCTTCTAAAAGCGGAGATACCATTAATGTACTCGGCGCTCGCACGATTCTCAGCGTACATCCAGCTTCAGTCCATCTATGCTACATATGTAACAATAGGTGTTAAATAATGAATTAAGTATACTAGGAGTGCACATGCGCACATATGCTACATATAGGCTACATTTTAACTTGCCGATTAACTTATATAGCTCCTAACATCAAAAGAACGAATGGATATGTAAACATATGCATGTAAGCTACATTTAGACTTAACATCTTCAATTTTCTCTTCACATGGCTAGCTACATCTTCAGTGTAATGCAATTATAACCAATTACTAATTTAGATCAAAAAGAACAAATGGATCTACACCAAGCTATATCAAAACATCTTCAATTCCCCCTTTACCAAGCTAGATGTATATACCTTCAATATAATGCTATTACAACCAATTATTAGCCTAGGTCATCTCCCTTTAAGTAACTATCTACATATTGAGTATAACACAATTAGAACCAATTACTACTTTACAGCACAAAGAACAAATGGATCTACACCAAGCTAGATCTATAAACCAGCTTCATTTCCCTCTTTACCAAGCTAGATCTTAAATATAACGTAAATTTGAACCAATTACTACTTTACATCACAGAAAACAGATGGATCTACACCAAGTTAGATTTAGAAACCAGCTTCATTTCCCTCTTTACCAAGCTAGATCTTAAATATAACGCAAATTTGAACCAATTACTACTTTACATCACAGAAAACAAATTGATCTACACCAAGCTAGATTTAGAAACCAGCTTCAATTCCCTCTTTACCAAGCTAGATCTTAAATATAATGCAAATTTGAAGCAATTACTAACCTTAGATGACCTAGAGCACAAGGATCTACAATTACACCTCCAAATCTAGGGTCTCTTTCATCAGATCGCCTCTCAATCGTAGTCACCTCAAAAATATCTAGGAAACCCTAAAAATACAGAGGAGGTTGAGGCTCTCTGTTCTTATTTATCAAAATTGATCATCACAGACGGTTTGTGGATAAAATCGTCTGTGTTATTACCCTCATCACGGACGGTTTTATCCACAAACCGTCTATGATGTTGCTTTCTTCCCAAAGCCTTTCGTCTTCCAAGACAGGCGCGTAGTGTTTCGAGTATATCGTTTCGTGTTCTGAGAGAATTAAACTGTCTGTTCAAATTCCACTAGAAGACCGTGTTCCAAGCGTTTCGTTCCCCAACGCAGGTCGTTAATTGCACTTCGGCGATGATATATACTCGATCGATCGATAGTATTCCACGTCGCGTGCTCGCCTCCGACGCCAACATGAGCAACTCAAACTCCAAGGCCTCCTCTATCGGCTATGTTGCCCGGCCATGTGGTACTCCACCACTACCGCCGCCTCCAACGCAGCTCCGCCACCGCCATTACCTTCGCCTCCACCACCGACTAACCCTCCCTCACTACCACCGTTGACTTCGCCTCCTCAACCTCCGACGAGGTGCCTGCGATAATGGCTGCGGCGCCACGTCGGTGCCATATCAATGAAACCGCCGGTCGCGGCTTATGCGCTACACCGACAGTCTCCTCCGCCGACCAGTACTTCGTCGCCCGCCTCGGGCAGTACTACCGCTCCATCCGCCTCAAGCGTCATCAGAAAGAAGCGTCCGCCACCAACAACAATCTCCGACGACGACGATGATAGCTTCGACTCGTCAGTGGGCTGTCATGACGGCTGGGAGCTGGAGGATGACCCAAATAGAGCCGATTCGAGTGAGGACCCCGACGGCCACAACAACGACTCCGACGACGACGAGGACTAGATCGACTAGATAGTCTTTCCTAGGGAATTTTTTGTATATTGTGATGCATGCAAGAAGCTAGTTCTTATATATGTAATGCATGTTTTGTTTTACTGTTCCGAACGATTCACTGACAGCTGGGGCTCACCATTCATTTATCAGAATTGACCATCACAGATGGTTTGTGGATAAAATCATCTATGATATTTACCTCATAACAGACGGTTTTATCCACAAATTATCTGTGAAATTCTCCCTGTCATCACAGACGGTTTGTGGATAAACCGTCTGTGATATTTCCCTCACCACAAACTGTTTTATCCACAAACCATCTGTGAAATTTTCCCTGTCATTACAGACGGTTTGTGGATAAAACCATCTGTGATATTTCCCTCATCACAGACGGTTTTATCCACAAACCGTTTGTGAAATTTTCCTTATCATCATAGACGGTTTGTAGATAAAATCGTCTGTGATGAGCCGACATCATATACAGTTTTAGCCACAAACTGTCTGCGATGTACCCAACCTTCTTCCCAAACGATTTCTGTAAAAAATAGTCAGTGGTGACGTGTCTAATATAACCCCTTTTGTAGTAGTGTCATGACAAGATTTGACCCGAAACGAGCCCCCAAACTGCTCCTTTATGTGGTGTCCTAAGTTTCTCCTGTGTACACTTCGAGTCTAATTCAACCAACCTCTAACGAAAGTCCCAAGCGCGCATTAAGCACGCCTAAGGGTATACATGCAGCAGTGGAACTAGAAAATTTTCAATCAAATCACACATTTACATGTATAAATTTATAGTCTTGTATAATGGTTTTGCAACATCATAAATACAATACATATATTCGAAATTTGCTAAAAGTACAATACAAGTAGTTCTAAGGTCTTACGTATCCCAAATCATCAAAATCAATTTAATCAATAAATTTGATCCACTTAAGAGATGATGTTCTGTACATTTTTTTAACTTTTGGGGCAACTACTGCACAAAAGCTCATCACAGACGATTCATAAACCTTATCACAAACGGTTTTGTGAACCGTCTATAACAAAGTTTCAATGATAAGAAGGGTACATCACATATGGTTTTCGAATCATCTGTGAAAATTGTCATCACAGACGGTTCTAAACAAGAACCGTTTGTGAAGCAACTTACATATAGACGGTTCTTGTTTAGAACCGCCTGTGATGTTGCCTTTCCAATGTTTACACTTTTCTATTTATTAGCTAGCCTCAGGAAATACTAGCCATGCCCTCTGAAACAAAACAGATTATAGAGTTTACATCCTAAGCATATTATTATGATATAAATTTCAGAAATCAACTCAGATCGTACATTACAATGTACAACGCATCCATTTCAGAAATCAACTCAGATCACATATTACAACGTACAACACATCCATTTCAGAAATTAACTCAGGTATATTAACCAATTGAATTCATAACTACAACTTACAAATTCACAACACAAGGTTCATAAATTAATATAAGTGGTAACTAACAAATTCACAACTCATCTGGTGAGACTGAGTGGCATTCGCTTTATGGATTTAGGACCTCATGCATCAAGAAGGCACGGAGTTGTCCTCAAATTCGTAGCAGGTCAGCCTGTTCCAACATAGATTCAGTGCATTTCCAAGCTTGTCGATGGGAAGAGTAAAGTCTTACATGTATATAAATTGATAAGAGAAAACAATTATTGCAAGATTGACAAACCTCTATGAGATTGATCTTCTTTGCACTAATGAAGATTTGCATGTTGTGGCAATCGTAGAATCCACATAGGTTAGTGGTCTGTGGCTGCTGGTGGCACTGCCAAAATATAATAGGTTAGTTCCGGAGGTATTATTATGAAATTTGAAGGGTTATTGCGTACTAGCGGATACCGAAAACTTATGAACGTACTTCAGCTGCAACGAGTCCTTGTGTGGCCCACCACAAACTCTGTAGACAATGAACGACGTGTTGAGTAATTTTACGATAGGCGCCAAGTCGTGGGTGCCGCCCTTTTTGGAATAAAGATAAATTATCGATTCTGTCTTAGTATAATTACAAGTAGAACCCAGCGAAATCTATACATGTATGTCACCATGGTCATTCAACCAAACTTCGAGCTGCGTATAAAGTACAAATCAACAAGTATAGCAACTGGACTAAGCACTTACCCTGAGTTGTGGGGTAAAAGTATGAAAAATTTCTCGTTGAGCCAGCAATGCCTTTTCCACGTACTCCAGGACGACTTGTAAATTTTTGTCCATGGTTTGCTTGGACACCATGTGTGGATTGAGGAAACCCACCGGTTCTTTCTGTGCTTTTGCTTCAATGATCATGCATCTATAGATACAAAATCAAGGATCATATATACATGATATTTATTGGTATGATACGAATGTAGACCGTGATTGCATATACTTACAATGTCCAACATCTGATGAGTGAGACATCGAGGTCGTTGAGGTTGTAGAGATCAAACAAGTCATTGAAGCCGACCACGAATAAACCATCCAAAAACTGATGAAAGAAATGCTCCTCCATGAATCTGACCGAGATATTCGATACACATTGTGCCACCGGCTTGTTGGCTTGTTCTATACACCAATTTTGTAATATAACACAGCCTATTGTAAGCGTCTACTGAAGCTCTCCTAGTACGAACGACTGTCCTAACTTGAATTGGCGCGCCAACAGAAAGTCATGGGCCTCCGTGGTCCCATTCGATCTGACATTATCGCCGCCTCGCCGTCTATCATAGGTCATCTTTACGGGAGACGACTGTGCCATAACTGAACTATCGACCTGCGCCATACGGGACACGGTAGCCGATTTGTTGAGCTACCTCGGTGCAACACGTGGCTCCAGTAGTGCTGGTAGCTTCGACGCAGCACGTGGCTTAGGTAGTGCAGGTACCTCCATCGCAGCACGTGGCTCCGGTAGTGCTGGTAGCTTCGGTGCTGCAGGACGGGTCATCGAATGAGATGTCCCTCTTAGGCCAATGGATGAATGTGCCAATGGCATCCCCTAGTGCCACGATCTCATCATTTGGAGGCATCTCCATCATGACGTCCTTGCAAATTTCATGCACACCGTTGACATGGACCTTTGCGTAGCCCAGATCTACCGTGCGACTGTGCACAATCGCCCATAAATCGGATAGATACGCGTGCCCCCAAGTAGCTTGCAGTGAAACAGAGCCGTTGGCAAGCCTCACTTGGAGATTACACGCCGTGGCCATCTACATAAGGGTACGCAATTAGCTAACATGTCCAACAGATCTATCTAAGGAGCATTATTGACATGTATATTACCCGGGTGTCATCGAGAGGAAATCTAGCATCGTTCACGTCCGTCTCAAGGGCGGACGCGTAGCTGCTCCGATGGTTAGTTGGGCTGAATTGCGTCTGTGCGTCTGGGGCTTGCACGTTCCGTGCGTGCCTCTCTGCAGCCACCTTTGTTCTATCCTTTCCTCAAGGCTTCTTAGCTGATTATCGAATTGTGCTCTCAGCATTTCCTTAACCCTTTCCTCAATGAGAGCTACTAGTCATTTCATGCACTTGACTTTGCTTTTCTTCCTACTCTGGTACATGTCAGAGTCTTATGGGAATCCCATTTTCCAGGAAACGAAAACACCTTTGCCTCACGTGAGACCCGGGTGCTTCTTGTTTCCTAAGGCCATGGAGAGTATATCTTTCTCTCTGTATGAAGTGAAAGAGCCCGGGGAAGATTCTGTACTCAACGCTATCTATATCCAAGATCCCAATATGTTATTTCACTTATAAAGGTATATATGGTTTTTCTACAAACAATGTAGTTCGATATCTTACCAGACGTTGGGACACTTCCTCTTCTGTGGAGTTAGCAAAGGACACGCCTCCCGAAGACATAGGATGTGGCCTTGCTCTTACCCAGTTTCGGGCGGCGTGTCTAAGATCGAGGCAAATGGAGGCGATGCCTCCTTCTGGATTACCTCGTTATCCTCCCTCTTCCATTGCGCGATCTTACCCGCGTACCCAGTGGAGCCGAGTCTATGCGAGTGGGTGTTTTTTGCCTGGACAGTCTTGTGCACTGCACTTTTACACACGAATTCTTCTGTCGTCTTCATCTCAAAAAATAGTTCCGACACGTCTTCAGTGATGAACCCATACTTCTAGAACGGAGTCATTCCTTATTCACGTAATTACTGACAAGGATGCTCTTAAAGTTCTTCCATGCCTTTCCCGCCACTAGCAACGCATACCGTCGCAGTACGTGCATGGCGTCTTCTGGGAGCTCGAACGATGCAAAAATTTCTATCACTAGGCTATCGCGCTCCACATCTGCCAACAACTTCCATGATAGATAAGTGATGTGGACCTTTTCCCGTCCAACAATCTCGCACAATGTCCAGAATACTGCCACTGCCTTAGGAGGTGCGGTAGGGGCTACATCCTACGAATCGGCTGCCGTGATGGTATATCAGCGCTGGGGCTTTTTACTTAGCCCTCTTGGACCGCGCCTCAGTTTTTCTACGTTTGGCTCATCATATCCATTCAGCGACGAGGAATGAGGGGACGCCATCTTCTTTTTAACTAGATTATGTTAGATCTTCGAAGATCAGGCAAGTTGGTAAGTCAACAATTCACATATGGTCGTAGAAGAGGAAAGAAAGTAAATTTAAGAGTATTGTTTAGAACAAGAAAATCAATAATCAAAAAGGGTTTCTTTATTTTTGCAATGAGAAATATTTCTATCTGCTAGGGAGATTATATTTCTAAAAAGATTTTTAAGTTCAGAATAAGGAAATAGAAGAGGTCACTTCACTCACTTTTGCCACATGCAAGATACCAAAAGACTATAAAGTCTAGCCCCTTTGCACAACAGTATAGATTATGGACAGAGTGCTCTTAGGTGTCAAGCTACTAAAGGTCGTTGAACCTTTTCAACCTCCTCGCCACAAGGTGTAGGGCTGCTAGAGATTAATCTCTTACATCCCCTACACCTATAGTCAAATAATCACAATTGAACTTAAACAATTAACTAAGCAAATAATGCCTTGAACTCTTACCTTCCTAAATATGGTACGAATTGTGAGAAGGTCCCCAAGACTATTAAATTGTCTGGCCCATTCACGTGCAAGGTCCCTAAGACAATAAAATTGTCTGGCGCCTTCACGTGCAAGGTCCCCAAGACAATAAAAATGTCTAGCCCCTTCACGTGCAAGGTCCCCAAGACAACTAAATTTAAAAACTAATATTGACTAAAAGGTATTTTAAGTTCAGACTACGGCAAATACAAAATTGCGATCTTATAAGTTAAGTGCAAATACTTGGTAATGACATTGGTGGTTGTGTTCAAATTTTGGTCTTAATTCACTAATGACAAAATATAGGTGTTAAGCTAATGCACATATGCTTAACAGCTAGATAGTGCTATTTAGGAAGCTAATGCACACTATCTCTTTATATTCAAGATATTCAGTGATAATCATACGAACATCAATCTCATAGTTCAAAGCCTTATTTGCTACTGAAATTGTTTAAATCAACCTCTAGAGACCCTAATTACATCATTGAGCATTCAAAAGGTAACAAAGAGTGAGAATGAGTCAGAGAAACAATTAAGAGTTCAGATAGTCCATACCAGCTGACAAGTTATTTGTTACCAGCTTAAGTTATTTGTTGATGTTATTTAGTCATAGATTCTGAAAGCTCAAAACTAGTATGATGCTCAATTTGACATAATAACCTAAAAGGAATTACAGGAACAATTAAGAACCACAGTACGAAGAATCATGTAAAAACACATTGCCTTAAAGTAAATCAACAGAATGACCAAAAGGAAGGAAAGGCTTATAGGTTACTACTGAGCAAATTAGCTAATGCTAGCTGAATCTATTTTGCTGCTAAGTGTAGAATGACATACAATAGGAAACACTTTAACAAGTACTAAAAGCTTTATCTTATACTTAGTGAGCACCATATGTCAAAAAAAAAGATTAGATCTCGTTCATCAATAAACATATCTTGCATATGATACTGGCTATCTACAAATTTGCAATAATTGATGTTGTATCATCAACCAGCAGAATAGTTCTATAGGCTGTGCTTGTTCTTTCAGAAATTTTTACTCACTTGTAAGACACTTTTAAGGCACTCATTTCATTAAATATCTAGGACACAAAAAATTGAATAAATTTTTCTGTTCTTATGGCATATACATGACCAACTATAATTGCAAACAAAGGAACCTCTACTCCGGGGAGAAAACATATTGTATAAATTGTTTTGTTCTTATGGAAAATACAAAAAGACATATTGTATATCAGCTAGTCTGTCATACACAGATTACAAAGTACAAAAAACCTATAGATTGAGACAGAAATGCAACCAACCAAATAGCTATCCAATAAGCTATAAATCCAACATAGCAAGAGGAATGCATGGAATAGAATTGGGACATGTCAAAAGCTCCATGAGACACAGAAATTGGCTTCTTCTAATTTTTCTTTTAGCTAAAAATGGAGGTGCTAACCTAAAAAAACTTAGAAGTTCACGTCAGTGCACAAGAAAGTGCACACCAGGATTCCATTCAAGTAGAGAAGCAAATTAAACCACATTCCAGAGACCATCCTCTATATGAAAAATATAGAAAGAAACCATTCTCCAATGTGTATTTAGAAACGTTATGACAGACCAAGTAGACATAAAGAACGCCATGAAATATAGTCCTACAATTCTGCTGGACAATTTTTCCATTTTAGTGGAAACAGATTCACACAAGCAAATTGATTGGCTAAGATTCAGTTGGATCTTTAGCCTGTATCTTTAAGAATAATGGAAATGCCATCAATGTAATTATCACTAATCCAAATAAATATGATATGGAAAATAAAGAATGGATTTTCTGGTTTGGTATCAAGCAATTGTTTCAAGTAAATTCATTTTGGAAAAGCATTCCACCCTGATTTCCTATGAAATACATGATGTGCGTTTGGTTGATTGGATGAGGTTGGATGGGATATGGCCATCCAACCTGGATGGGATGGAGCCATCCAGGTGGTTGTTTGGTTGGGTGGATAGGATGAGCCAATTTTTTGTTTGGTTAGATGGATGAGAATGGATAGAATGAGTCAATTTTTTTTGGTTGGATGGATGGGCTAGTTGTAATCAAGGTTTTGAATTTTGATTTGAAATTTTTGGATAAAATTGTACTTAAATTTGAATTTTTTGGACAAAATTTGACCGAAAATTGAATTTTCAGATAAAAATCGATCTTTCGGACAAAACTTGGCAGAAATTTGAATTTTCAGAAAAATTAATTTTGGATAAATTTTGAATTTTTGGTCAAAGTTTGACCGAGATTTGAATTTTCGGATAAAATTTGAATTTGAATTAGTAAACTTTAGCGAAATTTGAATTTGACCGAGTATACCTCTTCATGCAACAAAGTAGATGAGCCCGTCCAGTATTTTTCTTTGGATGACTCTATCCAACATCTTGAGGGAATATTCCATATCCCATCCATCCATCCATTCAAACAATTGGATGACTCTAAATCTATGGATGGTCATATCCCATCCACCTTCATCCACCCAACTAAACGCCACCTTGTTGGAGCATTTTTAGCTGATGTTCATAAACTTACTGAAATTAAGGAGTACAGCAATGAGTATATGAGAAAAGCGCGTGCAAATAAAATCAAAGTGTGCCACTTCTATCTAGTTACAAACCAATGGTACCTCCATTGTTTGTATTGAAACTAGGTGCATCTGAAGGACAGGAGACCAATACAGTAAGATTGGTACCTTATGAATACAAGGATGATTTTCTCAACACAGTAAGATTGGTACCTTATGATTTATGAACTCAAGATGATTTCTCAATATGGTAAGATTGGTACCTTATGAATTAGAAAGTCGAACCTAGGGTAGGAGGCCGGGCGGGGAGAGGTCATCACATGGGGGGAGGAGGCCGAAGCGGGGGAGGATGTCGGTGCGGGGGAGAAGGCTGGAGCGGGGGAGGAGGTCACCTAGGGCAGGAGGTCGGCGCGTGGGAGAGGTCGCCTGGGGTAGGAGGCCGGCGCAGGGAGAGGTCGCCGCAAGGGGATAGGAGGCCGGCACGAGGAGAGGTCGCCGCATTGGGGCAAGAGGCCGGCGCGGGGAGAGATCGCCGCTAGGGTCGCACGGGGAGGCTGTCGCTAGGGTTTGGAGGCGGGTAGGTGTGGGCGTGTGAGGGCGAGGGCGGTGTGAGGATAGCATGCGGCTTAGGCCTTATGGGCTAAAGACTCATCACAAACGGTTTGGGCTTGAACTGTCTGTGTTGAGGGTTTTTTACTCAAGTTAATATTTTACTCAAATTAATATTTCTTATGCTAGAATTTCCATTTACTACCAAGTTATATGATTTTCATACTTTCGTATCAGTAATAATATTAACTAATTAAGTATTACAGGAGAATTAAAATAGTTTGTGGCAATGTAATTTAGCTATTTAACACACACACACATATACTTTCTCCAGTCACAAATATTCGGTTGAAGGGCACAAAAGGCTGTTTTTTAGGTAAGCATAATTCACAGTAAAGCTTGAATATCTTGTTTTGATGGAGTCTTTACTATTTTTCAAAAAGTAGCACAATGGTAACCTGATTAAAAAAATCAGACACATACACAAAACTATCCCGCTTTGGAGAGTTTCATTACAAACAACTTTATTATACTGGAGAGTACACTTAAAATCATAACTCTACTTGCTTATTCTTTTGTATAAAAATTAGCCATCCACGATGATTGACGCGTGTGTAGCTAGCTTCCTCAAGTTGTTCTTCATGGATCGTGATGCTATTTTCGATAGGAGGCAATTTATAAAACTGATTGTATTCCTCCTCATCTACTACATTCTCAATTCTGATAATCCTCCTTTTTCCCTAAAGAACCACGTGGCACTTCTTGTTGGACGGGTCGGTTACATAGAAGACTTGAATAACTTGGTTAGCGAGTACAAATGGTTCGTCTTGGTATCCGACACGTTCGACGTCCACAGTAGTGACACCGTACTTGTCAGCTTTCACATGCTGCAGGTGAACCCAACGGCACCAAAATAAGGGAATCTTAAATAGTATGTAGTCGATCTCCCAAAGTTCCTCAATGAACCCATAGTAGGAGCTCCTCGTCGACCCAACGGTATTGAGCGCATCTATGGGAACACCATTGTTCTGATTGTGCTCTTCATGTCCTGATCTCTCATGTAAAATGTGTACCCATTTAAGTAGTATCTTTTTCATGTTACAACTGTAAATATTGCCTCTTTTGCCAACCATGTCAGCGTATTACCTGACGAGCTTCTATTGTTGGGTTGTCGCTCCTTCAACCATCTGTTGAAATGAAGGTTAAGCTGTTTGATAATCCAGGACTCCTGCAGCGACAGATTCTCTTACCGCAAGCAGTTATTGTGCTCGTCGATATATGGAGACACTACAACCATGTGTTCCAAAACCGTGAAATAGGCTTTAGCACACGCAGCTGGATCAAGCATGATTGCTTTCCTTCCGATGGTCCCGATACCCTAGAGCCTCCCCTCATAGCGGGATCGAGGCACACCTATCTGTTCGACTTGAGCCATGTAATCCACACAGAATTTGATGATCTCTTCAGCTGCATAACCTTCAACAATGCTACCCTCCGGTCGAGATCGATTCCGTACATAGGACTTGAGAATTCCCATGTACCTTTTGAACGGGTACATGCTACGTAGGAACACGGGCTCTCACATATTTATCTCCCTCATAAGGTGAACAATGAGATGTACCATGATATCAAAAAACGACGGAGGAAAATACATCTCAAGATTACATAGAGTCATCACCACCTCAGCCTGCAGAGCATCTAGCCTTTGGGGATCGATGACCTTCTGAGCAATTGTGTTAAAGAAATAACACAACCTTTTAATTGTCTCCTAGACCTTGATCGGTAAAATAATCTAATTACGACAGGGAGCATCTGTGTCATAAGCATATGGTAATCATGAGACTTCATGCCATTTAAGTTCAAATCTTGCATTGAAACAAGTCTCTTCATATTGTTGGAGTAACTGGACAGAACTTTCATACCATGTAAGCACTAGTATAGTTCAGCTCTCTCGGCCTCGGACAGAGTGTAACAAGCAGGTTCGTAATACGTTTGGCTTTTATCGGTCTCTTTCGGTGCTAACTCAGGTCTAATGCCCATATCGACCAAGTCAAGTCGTGCGTTGATACCGTCCTTTTATTTTGCCCTTAATGTTTAGTAAAAGACCAATCAAGCTATCACAGACATTCTTCTCTACGTGCATGACGTTGATGCAATGTCGAACTTCTAGATGCTCCCAATAAGGTAGGTCCCAAAATATTGATCTCTTCTTCCACATGCTCTTCTCACGGGTTCTCGGTTTACGTCCCTTTCCAAGCGCAACATCCAAGTTCTCAGCCATATCATGAACATCTATCCCGCTTAAAGGCTTTGGAGCTGAACCGTCTTCGTTCATTTCGTCGAATTGTTTCTTCATCTTGCGGTATGGGTGATTCCTCCGAAGGAACCTACGGGACATATGTACACGGTTTTGCGTGAGTGATTTAGCCACACACTCTCGGTATCATCCAAGCAGTGAGTACATGCTTTGGCTCCTTTTGTACTCTGCCCGACAGGTTAGTAAGGGTAGGATAATCATTTATTGTGCAGAATAACAGGCAGTGCAAAGTGAAGTACTCTCGTTTGTGAGCATCTCATACCTGTACCCCAGGAACCCACAGTGTTTTCAGATCTTCCACCAATGGTGCTAGGTACACATCAATATCATTCCTAGGTTACTTCGGGCCTTGGATAAGTATAGACAGAAAAATGTACTTCCCTTCATATACAACCAAGGAGGAAGGTTGTAGATATAGAGATTCACGGGCCAAGTGCTATAATGGTTGTTCATATTATCGAAAGGATTCATTCCATCTGTACTCAATCCAAACCTTATATTCCTTGGATCCGCAGTGAATTCTTGAAACCTCCTATCAATGTTTCTCCATTGGGTGGAATCAACAGGGTGACTTAGTATTCCATCGTTCTTACGCTCATCCGAGTGCCACCGAAGCAGTTTTACCTCCTTTGGGTTCACAAATAAATGCTTCAAACAGGGAATTACAGGCAGATACCACGCCACCTTAGTAGGAGGTCATTTCTTCACCTCGATGCCCTCGTTGTCGTCGTCTGATTGATGTTTACGCTTGTACCAGGATGCGTTGAAGACCGAACATACATGTAAGTTTGTGTACTCTTTGCGGTAGAGGATACAGTCATTCAGACATATATGTATTATTTCTACTTCCATTCCCAAGGGACAAAGAACCTTATTAGCTTTGTAGGTGGTTGTCGATAACTCGTTTCCCTCCAGAAGCATGTCCGCTAATAGACCTAACAGCGTTGTAAAACTCTTGTCAGACCAACTGTTGCTTGCCTTTAATTTCAGCAGTTCAAGCACGGATGATAACTTTATGTATTTGGACTTGCAGCCCAGGAACAAAGGGTTCTCCGAGTCGTCCATCAAGCCCTAGAATTTTACATACTCTCGCTCATCACGATTCCCTTCTGCATCGCGCAACATCTGATCCAAATTGTCATCGTGAAACCTGTCCTCATCGAAAGCACAATCGATATCATCCGGCGTATCGTTGACTTCGTCGACGATGTTAATACTACTTGCTTCATGTATAATCTGCACTTCATCGTGACTAGTCCAACATGTATCCTCCATTTTGAAACTCCTTAGAATCAAGTGTGCTTCGATCCGCGCTGAGTTTCAAAATATTTTCAGATTCTCGCAGTCAATGCATGGACAAGGCATAAATTCCACCCCCTTGTTAAACATATTATCCTCTACAGCTCTTCTAAAAGTAGAGACATCATTAATGTACTCGGCACTCGCACAGTTCTCAGCGTACATCCAGCTTTGATCTATGTATACTACGTATATTACAATAAGTGTTAAATAATGAATTAAGTACACTAGAGTGCACATACACACATTCTTAAATTGGAGCATTGATTAACTAGCTAAATCTTACCCTAAATCATAAACTATGCTAGATCTAAAGAACAAACAGATCTACAATATTCTACATATAAGTTATATTTAAACATGCCAATTAACCTATATAGTTCCTTAGATCACAAAGAACAAATGGATATATATATAAGCTACATTTAAACTCAGCATCTTCAATTCTCTTTTTACATAGCTAGCTATATCTTAAGTATAATACAATTAGAACCCCTCATCTGTGATGAGCATGGAACTCATCACTGACCGGTTTTGCAAAAAACCGTCAGTGATAGGGGTCTAATATGAGTTCTTTTATAGTAGTGGGCACCACATTCGCTCGCCGCGCCCTCGCCGCCGCGCCCGCGCCCGCGCCACGCCGTGCCCCGCCACGCCCCTCGCACCGCGCACGCGCCGTGTTGTGTTGGCGGGTGTCTTCTTGGCCTCCGCGCCATGGCGGGCCGAGGAGAGAAGCGGCGGTGAGTGAGTGAGGGAGGGAGAGGAGGGCCTCGATCGGCGGGAGAGGAGGGGGGGAGGCATGCGGGCAGTAGGGCGAGGCGGCGACGGGGGCCGGCGAGGCGGGCGGGCGGGGAAGCGAAAGAAGCGAGGAAGAGGAGCGGGAGGCCGACGGCCGGCGGGCGAGGAGCGGCAGGGCTGGCCGAGGCGGGCGGGCAAGGAAGCGAGCCGGGCGGGAGGCGGCGGCCGACGGGCAGGGAAGCGAGCCATGGGGAGAGGGAGCGGGAGGCCGGCGGCCGACGGGCGAGGCAGCGGCGGGGGCCGGGCGAGGGGGGGGGGAAGCGAGGCGACGGGGCAGACCAAAGAGGAAGGGACTCGGCCTCGCCGCGTGCTGCCAGCGTGAGGGAATCGTCCCGGCAGAGAAAAAGTAAGGGAGAGAGGGAAAAAAGAGGGGAAAAGGTAGGGAAATTTGGCTTTTTTGTGTGCATTAGTGCATGCATGTTGGGAAATTTGGCTTTTGTGTGTGCATGCATGTCAATCGATACTCACACTTGAATTTGCAACGACGTAAAGCATTCAATGAGCACGGCCGCGCCTCAATTGAAATGACGTAAAGCATTGAAAGACATAAAGCATTCAACGACTGAATTTTCGTCATGCACGAGCACGGCCGCGCCTCATTTGAATTTGCAACGACAGCGGAACAACAATGTGACGCGTGACATGATATAAAGTTGCTTTGTCATATTCATACTGTACTCCTGTGTGTCATTTGAATTTACAACGACAGCAGAACAACGGTTATTTCGGTGGACACACTATAAAGACAGGGGATGGCTTGCATTTGTTCTGCACAACTCTATCGCGCTCTCCCTTCTTGTCCATTTTTGCTCAGGCGCTCAGCACAATCTGCACATCTCTCTCTATTTGCTTTCTTTTTTTGCTCTCTCGTTGTGAAATAAAATGTTTCGCAAGAGCAAGAGCAGGAGAGCACGCCCGTGCTCTCCTAGTCCCCCTCGTCAGGATCAAGAGATCGACCCACGCCAACTCTCCCCCAGCATGGGAGACTACGGCATGGATGACCATCATCTGGATGGCACGCACGGCATTGAGGATGCCTCATACACTCCGGATGCACAGAGCTCGGACGCCGCTACCTCGGTGCATGCGGGACGGGCGTCAGTATCCACACCAAACACGCAGCCCGATATATCGATGCAGCCAGCACGGGCGTCCATAGCCGGCAGTCGACGCGCGTGGTGCTGGCAACATATGGACAGAACCGTCGAAATTGTGAACAGACGTGAGGTAGTGTATCTTTGTTTGCAATCGCTCAAGCTAAACTATCTGCACGTGCATGTGGTGGAACAGGTCATCTGAAGAGACACGAGGAGAATTGCTTGAGGAAGATATCAGCCGAACGGAGGCCGGGCGAGGGCGTAGACACATCTCAACTTCAACACCGACGGTTCGGTAAGCACATGGATATACAACGCCGACGTAGCTAGAGACGAAATTGCACGTTACATAGTTATGGAGGATCTTCCGCTTAGAACGGGTGAGAGCTCTAATTTTGAGAGAATGGTGCAACGTGGTTTTTGCCCGCAATACCAACATGTTAGTAGAAGAACAACTACACGTGATATTTGTAAAATATTTACAAATAAACTAGAAATGTTAAAACAGACCTTGATGACACTTAGTTTTTCCTTTGCATTAACATATGAAATATGGACTTCCTCTCACCAAAGAGCTGCATATATTAGTGTTGTTGCGCACTACCTAGATGACGATTACGTACTAAACAAAAGGATCATAGGGTTTAAACCAATCTCGGAGTCACACACCGGACATGCTATCGCTACCCGTATAATTGAGGTTGTTAATGACTTTAAAATAGAAAGTAGAATTTTTTCCATTACTCTTGACAATGCATCAGCTAACACAACGGCTATGGAGCATCTCTCACCGCACCTGGAGACTTATATTGGAGGTTTTGTACTCTACCAGAGGTGCGTATGCCATATTATTAATCTCATTGTACAGGCAGGTTTGCATGTAACAAAACCTACTTTAGAGGGCATACGTAGTGCTATCGATTTTATTACTAATTCACTGTAAAGTTTGCCTAGTTCTCAGTCTCGCAAGGCCAACAATATGAAACCAAGAAGATTCAACCTTGATATGAAGGTTAGATGGAACTTAATTTATACTATGTCGCATCGGTGCGAAGACTACGAGCACATTATCACTGTCTTCGTCAACTGCAATAATGGTGAGGTATTGGTTACTGACGCGGATTGGATAATTGCTAGTCATTTTCGTAATTTTTTTAAAAAAATTACGATGCAACTAAACAATTATCCGGTGTGTACTACCCAACTTCTTGCTTAGTCATCGAGTGGCTTTGGCTTATTGCTAATGCTTTTAAAGAAAATAGAGATAATTATATTTTACGTCCCATTATAGAACCAATGGAGCAAAAAAATTTAAAATATTTTCAAGCTATTCCACATTTGTACTGTTTTGCTGTCATTTTGGATCCTTGGAGAAATTTTTTTGACTTGCAGGGCGCCTTCGAGGGAATAGGTGAGGCATTCGATCTTGATTTCTCCGAGGCCTATACTCATGTTTATAACGAGTTTTTCAGAGTTTTCGACAAATACTACGAGAAGTTTGGCACCAGAAGTGAAGCACGAAGATCTACCTCAACAACGCAACAAGCACGAGGCAGTTCGATCGCTTCAAACATGTGGAAGAAGCTGAAAGCAAGTCGTCTAGTTCGTCTTCAGAAACGCCGAGCAGGCCGCAATGGAATCCACCAGTAGAGATCAACCACTACCTCGACACGCCTTTCGTAGAGTCCGAGCTTGACATGGACGAGGAAAATCAACTTAACTTGCTTTTGTGGTGGAAGAATAACAAACGTATTTACCCTGTGCTATCCCATTTCGCACGGGACATACTTACGGTTCCGGTGTCCACTGTCTCGTCGGAATCCACTTTCAGTTTGGTGGGGAGGATGCTTGAGCCGAGGAGGTCGTCTCTCACACCTGAGATGGTTGAGGCAATTACATGCTTCAAAGACTGGGAGCGTGCAGATGAGAGGACACAACATCAGCCAGAGGATCAGGAGATCACGGACGCGGTAGCCGATTTTGACAATCTCAGCCTCGGATAGTCTATGTATATAAACGTAGTTACTGTACTCTTTTCCTTACCGGGGATACCCCACACCGAGGTGTAAGGTTTTTAACGAGGCAATAACTCTGTATATGTTCAAGATTTAATAAAATTTACTTCTTTCCCTCAATATTTGTGTCCACTGCTAGCAATACTAATATCCACACAGGATGTTTCTTTCGCATGCTTTCATTTAGTCCTTGCTTTGCGTGCACATTTATTCTCGTCATTTATTTACTTACTTTGCTAATTATCCAAAGATACACAAGAGAACGAATGCGTGTTCGCTAATAATGATTTAATTAATTGGCATAATGCATGACCCGACTTTATTTTGGATGATCTAAGCGAATGCGTGTTGCTCGATTGTAGATTTACATATTTTTTTGATCAAGATGGCTATACATTCGCTGCACCGTAGCATCGCGTACGCACGCTACTACAAGCAAATTTGGGTCATTTCCTCTCGTCGCAATAGTGTAAATGGATCGGGTCTGGACCGACACGGCACGAAGTAGACACGAAGCGTAAATAGACCGTGCTTGGGCTCGCCGAAGACGAGCTGGGCCGACACGGCGAGCATGGTGGGCCATCGCGGCCTGGCACGGTTCCGACCTAAAGCACGATGGGCCCGTACTGAACCGGCCCAGCACGGCACAACGCCCACCTCTATCTCCTAGTCGTTCTTATTTACAAGAAGTAGTATGAGTTCCCTCCGTTAATTTCTTGGTCGACTTGCATGGTGTATAAATAATTCTATCAGCTATGCAAATATAAATCTTGTCTTTCTAGACTAATTTGCTTGCTCATTTGATTTGATTTTTGTTTCTATAGTCTGTACTAGGTTCCTACGTATGTGCACAATTTGATAGATTTTTTTAGTTTAGTGGCCTCTGGCCGTATTATTTTTCAAAAATAGCTCTCTTAGCGAGGAAATTATGGATCTAGCCCCATGGGAGGCAAATTCAGCGCTTGGCGAGCGCTTAATTTTTTTTTCTATTTTTTTATGCAGTAAGCAGCGGTCGGGAACCTCTTAATTTTTTTTTTATTTTTTCTGAAAGATTTCAACGGTTTGGAACCGCTTAATTTTTTTAAAATTTTCCTAAAATTTTTCAGCGTTACGGACCGTTTGATTTATTTTTTTCAATTTCCCAAAATTTTGCAGCGTTCTTGAATTTTTTTAAAAAAAATCCGCACAACAGAAATTTTCAAGGGTGCCGCATCACTTGTTTTTTTCGGGCCAATGATTTTTTTACCGTATTTTTTGAAGATTGTGGTTTGAGTCTAGCCAGTCAGATGGAAATCTTGCGATATCATTTCCCGTGGTTTGGGCCAGCGGGATTCTTCTTTTCTATGGCCACGACACGCTGGAATTTTTTTTGGGCGATGGAAATCTTGCAGCAGTTGCAGAACGCTGAAAATGTTTTAGTGCTTTATTTCCATCGGAATCCGAGCGCTGGTCGCCACAATGGTCTTTTTCAAAAAAAAATTTAAAGTTCAAAAACAACGAAATGAATGAAATATAGTATTTCATAATAACAGGGTATTACATAGCTCATACAGTTTAGACAGTACAAATGGCGGGACAGAGCAGCCACGAACATGGACAAAAATATGATAGTAGTGCACCTTTTGGCATTGTGTTGTTATTTTACTCTGAGATAAGTAGTGTCAGTCCGTCGTTCTTAGAAAGCGGGGGTTGCGTGTTGTCAAATCGGGCTGACAAAATAATAGGCAGTGTGTTGTCATATATTTGACTGCTTCGATTTGTTTTTTTCCATTTATCAAGCGATGCGGAACCACTAATTTTCAGCGATTTGACAAATATATGACAACACACTGCCTATTGTTTTGTCAGCCCGATTTAACAACACACATCCCCCGCTTTCTCATAATTATGGATTGACACTATCTATCTCAGAGTGAAGTGATAACACACTGCCAAAAGGTGCGCTACTATCGTACTTTTGTCCATGTTCATGGCTGCTCTGTCCCGCCATTTGTACTGTCCAAACTGTATACGCCATGTAATCCCCCGTTATTATGAAATACTATATTTAATTTATTCTGTTGTTTTCGAACTTTAAACATACAATGAATGTTTTTTTTCGAAAAAGATCGTTGTCGTGTCCAGCGCTCGCCCTTTAATTTGACGACAGAGATGCCACATTAGCGTTGACTCAGCTTTTTCTGCGTTTTGCACTTTTATCGCCAAACCATGTGAGACAGTTATATTTTTGTAATTTAAATAAAAAAGTATTATTTAAAAAAATCTAAAACACACGATAGGTACGGTCGATCGCGTCAACTGCTTGCGTCGGCGTGGGCTCGTGGCGACACGCCAGGTACGGCCGCACCCGGCGCTAGCGCTGGTCGCCGCACCGCTGGAAGTCATCGGGGCGGGGCGGAAGCGGCCCCGTGGCCGCGCCGGCCAGGGTGTTGCCGCCGGCTCCATCCCTCCGCACGTCGCCGTAGCTGCACACGAGGTAGCAGCCCGCGGACGCCTGGCAGCTGACCACGTCGACGATGACCCAGCTGCCGTCGGGGTACAGTTTCATGACGTAGCAGTCGTCGGCGTTCCTGTCACCGTCGCCGGCGGGGGACAGCAGCGCGGGGGGAGAGGAGGTCGACGGGGACGACAGGCAGGCGATGTGGCACTCGTCTTTGTCGATGGGGCACCATTTGATCATCAGGGGGTTGCGCCCGCGGCAAAGGTAGCAGATGTACTCAGCCGAGTCGCCCGCCGTCGTTGACATCGCCGAGGAGCCGCCCTCGCGGCGCACCATTACAGTGGTTTTGGTGGCCACCGTGGCATTGGTGCCGCCACCCACAGAGACGGCCACGGTGGTTGTTAGGAGGACGACGGTCATGACGAAGGAAACGTGGAAGATGGCAGCCGAGAAAGCCATTTGAGAATGCGTGTTTGTGTGTGCAGTTGCAGGACAGAGATGACGGATGTCTTATATATAGTGAGGTATTTAGGTGGAGTGATTACAATATTAGCGAGAAGATATGCTTGTTCTTCAGTTTTTACGGCAAGAGTAGTATATGTAAAGACGTTTTATGGGTTTTAATCCTTACCTTCTTAATAGAACTCATGAACATGGCTCTAGCTGCTACCCAATATTCATGGGTTTCACATACAGAATGGGCACTACACAAGAGATTTTTTTATAAAAAAAATTCACTACACAAGAGATGGTTAATAGTGCATATAGCTAGCGCCAGAAAGAAAGAATGAATTTATGTCATTGGAACTTTTGGATGTGATAGAGCTGGTGTCAGATCTTATTTCTACCTTCTGGTCTTGCGTGTTTACAACTGTGACTATTAATGAATTTTGATGAATACAGGATTTTGCAGTAAAGCAAAAGTTCACCGTCTGTAAACTGCAAAAACAAATCTTGCCTTTCCAGACTTTAGATTAAAATTTGGTTGTTGTTATAGCTAGCTAGTACTGTTAGTAAAGCCTCGATGTAAATCTGGAGTTCCAGCTCCAAAAGAACTCTGTTTTCTGTGTTCGGTCTCTTAATGAAAAAGGACTGGGAAGAGGGTTTGTCCAGATGCACCTTGTTGATTATAAAGCTCCAGTCTAAAGAAGATAAAAGTTTTCCTGCTCTTTGTTGATTATAAATCTGATCTTCTGCGAGATAAGTTACCTCAGAAGGCATCTTATACCTGAAGCCTGAAGAATTACACAGGGAAACAAATCTGCAGAAACAATACTAGAGAAGACATGAACTGGGTTTACTATAATCTGCAGGGAGCCTAAAACAAACGTACATGCTGTTGTGCATCTGGACAAACCCTCTTCCCTGATGGAAGCAAATGGAAAGGTAAAAAAGATAAATTATTTACAGATAGTAATTTTGGATGATCGTTTGTCGATTGAAAGACAGGAGTAATGAAGGAGTCTCCTAATTGATGTTGGGCCAATCGGTAGATCTGGAGAACAACAATGAGCAGAAGCACATTGGGCAATTCTCCAAACTTGGCAGAGTTCAGTACAAACTAAGACTCGCACTCAACAAATAGATAGGAGAACTGAACATTCATAGCAATACCCGGACAAATAGCGGGTAGTGTTCCAATCCAGATCAAGAGTCAGAGTTCAGCACAAACAAGGCTACTTCATTGAAGCTCTTTTTTTAAAAAAAAAAATCTCAATAGGCAAGGTATTTTGGACCAAACATAGATGAAATCTGTGTGAATTACATACTTCAAGTACAACTAGCAAGGTGGGCTGCGCACTTGGACGGACATCATCTTTAAAGCACATTTAAATGATTTGGTATGTATATACATAGTATAACATAACATTTTCCATTTATATTAGTATCATCTCATTCTTTTATTATTGCAATGCTTGTTTATACTACATACTGATGATGCGCATCACATAGCTTATATCCGTATAGTTGAGTGAACACTAATCAATAAATCACCCTCTCAATCCTTCCATCTCATGGAGGTCCATCAAATAAAGGATCAAAATATTTTCTTTTTGTGAGAATGTATAGCATATTCTTTTTTTCTTAGAGACTATAAACCACCAACCATAGATTTTTATTATATAATAGATTTTGATTCCTAATTTATATATATACATTCAGATTCCTTGTTTTATTTTTCTCTCGAATTATCATATTTATGGAATTTTAATTCTAAATAAAATCCAATTTTTTTGCCCTTTTCACTTAGTATGGAATTAAAAACAATCACTAACTTCCTTTTTTTAAATTTGCATTTTTCTTTGCATTGTGCTTCTTATAGACTTGCTTTTAATTTTACTTTGGAATTAGTACAAAATCCAGCCATTTTATTTTTCATTCCGAATTTCTATTATTTTTGTTGTTATTCTTTATTTAATTTTGAATTTCAGTTTTAGGTTAGAATTCGTATACAAATCCAATTTGTTAATTTCATCTAATTTTTATTCTGAATTTTGGAATGAAAATCTCATTGTTAAGTCCTTTTATTTTTCATCCATAATTTATATTAATTTTTATTGTTAATTTTTTTATTGAATTTTAAATATTAGTTTTAAGTTATAATTTGTATACAAATCCAACTACTAATTTTAATCTAATTTTTATTCCATATTTCAGCAATGTATAGGTTTAATTTGGAGTACATGAAAAAAATCAAATGACTAATTTTTTTATTCCGAATTTTGTTATTTTTATTGCACTTGATATGAAATTTTATAACTTGGTCCCACTAGATGGATGGTTAGATGTTTTTTCTTTAAATAATAATTTCCAATGGCTACTATAGTTCAACCTAATTAGAGTTCACCAGACTAAAGGTCAAATATTTTGCTTTTTTATGAGAATTTCTAGCATGTTTTTTTCTTAGCAACTCTAAAAGATCTTATGAGCTTTTAATAAATAATAGATAGATTGAAAAAAATATTTTGCTTTTTTATGAGAATTTCTAGCATGTTTTTCTTTTTTTCTTAGCAACTCTAAAAGATCTTATGAGCTTTTAATAAATAATAGATAGATTGAAAAAAAAGCATCGACATTACAAAAGAAGATCAATACTTTCTTGATTACTAACAAGCAATGAAATTACAGTATCAGACCTTTCTTGATTACTAACAAGCAAGAAACTACGAAAAGGTTAGGACTTTCTTGATTATTACTAACTAGCAAGAATCTACAAGAACGCCAAAACATTCTTGATTACCGCATCATCACAGCTCTTCAACTACAAGTTCAATTCCACTAGGAAATTCCTTAAAAGCAACGACTATGTAGAAGAAAGAACAACGTAAGGCAAGGCTAGAATCTACAGCTGGACAGCCTCCAGCGGCATTGCGTCGAACACCGCTGGCGCGAACCTCAGCACGGTGAGCGGGTCCCCGGCTCCGCAATCCACATCCATCGACGCCACACCGCTGGCATTGTTCCCGACATCCCCGGGCGCCAGAGGCATCAGCTCGAGGCACTCCATCGCATCACCTTTCTCATCCCCCGCGACGTCCTCCACAGGCGCCAAAGGCACCACCTGGGGGCATCCCGGCGCGGCGTCCCTCCCGTTCCACTTGACATCCCCTCTCGCCAGAGGGAAAAGCAGGAGGCACTCCCGCGGCGGCGTCTGCTGCCCGTCGCGCGCGTAACTCTTGCGGAGGACGGAATTCCATCGATTCTTGATGGCGTTGTCGGTGCGGCCGGGGAGGAAGCTCGCGATGGTGGACCAGCGGTTGCCGTGCAAGCCTTGGTACTTGACGATTAGCTCGTCCTCCTCGGGTCCGAAGGGCCGCGCAGCGTCCACGTCGGGGTCCAGGTGCTGGCACCACCGGAGGCGGCACGACTTGGAGCTCCGCCCGGGCAGCGCGAGGCTGATGGTGCACCAGTTCTGCGCGCCATTCAGACGCACCTGGTCCCGCAGCACCCTGTCCTCCTCCTTGCTCCACACCGACTTCTTGATCACGTGCTGCCCGGCGCCGGCGTTGTCCGCCTCGTCTGGCAGCGCCATCTCCTCGCCTCTCCTCCCCTCGTGCTCGTCTCGCGTCGCGCCTCGTTTTCTTGCGGGATCGATCGAGTCAATCTGTTGATGTGGAGGAGTGGGCGCGGTTGTGGTTGGGCGCCGCTGCAGCGCGTTGCCTTATATAGACCCGCGCAGGCGTGTGGTGTGGCGAGGGCGTGGCTGAGGCGGACGGTTAAAAACCTAGGAGGGGAAGTAGCCAGCCGGGCCCTCGCCCGAGTCGAACTCGAAACCGGCACGGCCTTGTTGTAAGGAAACCGAACCGGCCCGAACCCGTGTGAGATCCGTAACGCGCACGACGGGGATTTGGAAAGTTACATCAGCTTGATCGAAACTAAATGGCCCGTCCGATCTACGTGTAGGAACAGGCTTGATCGTAACAAATCCTCGAGTACCCGCTTACAACTGAATGTGCACAACCGAATCTGCGATGAAGAGAAATCAGTTAAAGAAACTTTGAACAAGGCCTATCTGAAGGCCACGCCGGAGTACGTGCTTGGCCAACAAAATTGGCGTCATGCAGCTTTGTTAAGCGAGGTTCTGTGTGTGCACTTCTCTTGAGTGGATGCAATTTAGTGATTTCCGTTGTTAAAAAAATTAACTACACGACCGTCTCCAAACAAAACAAACCCCCCAAAAAGAAGAAACAACTACCTGATGTGTTAGGGTTAGCACGGCAAAACAAGGGATAGATTTAAGATGGAAAAATCTCATGATGAGAAAAAAAACCACGAGACAATCCAATAATTTTATTCAATTTTACATGTAGATGGAGGTAGCTTATATAGTTAAAAAAGTCTAGATATAAAAGGACATGTTGAAGATAAACTAACAACCTACTCGGATAAATCCTGATTCAGTTGGATATTGAGATGATGATTTCCCAAAACAGGAAAGTGAGACTAGAAGAAGTATTACGTTCAGATAACCAACCTCCATTACTGAACTTTAGTTGTGCCCAGACAGAGGAAGGGGCGCCCACGAGCATTGCAGGTGTTTGAGATTTTTTTTCGAGAACACACAAAATGCTTGCGAGTGTTTGGAGATGCGGGCGCGAGTCTCAAAAGAAACGCTTGATGTAGCTACGCGATTTTTCTCCCAGATTATTTCCCCTTTCATTAGGACAGAAATTATGTAGCTCTTACTCAACATCAAACACAAACATGATGCTCTGATTGATTGAATTAAAGTATTTTTTTCCCTTATGGCACTCAACAATTCGCACAAGCATAGCGAACATTAACTCATATCAGTCTCAACTGGTCAGTGCAGCGCAACTGCACAAATTATCAAAAGCCAAAGCAAAACTTTTTGATTATAACTCTACCTATACTATGTTATAGCCTTCACTCGAATCAGCATGGAAAAATATATTGGTGGCTCACACCATGACCATGACGAATCCAGGATGTGCTAATTAATTAGGAGCCTTTGTTACTACTAGCACACTGGCACTGGTACTAGCAGACGCCGTTGGTCTTCTTGGCGAGCACAAACTTCTTCCACGCCTCCGTCACCGACTTCTGCGTCTCGAGCACCGACTTCTTGGCGTGCCCGTTGGCCACCACACCGTTCTTCGCGAGGCCGTTGGCCAGCGGCGCCGGCAGGGCGGGAGGCATGAGCTTGGACGGGAGCGCGTCCAGCTGGTACATAACCTTCTCGATGTCGAGGACGAGGCGTTCGGCCAGGGTGCGGCTGAACTCCTCCCGGATGACGACGCGGAGCACCGTGACGTGCTGCGCGTCGGGGGGCATGGTGTAGGCCGGCACGATCCAGCCGAAGCGGCGCAGCATGTCGGAGATCTCGAACTCGTCGTGGCGGCTGCGGTCCTTGAGGGAGAAGGCCACCAGGGGCACGCCGTTGTCCTTGGACACGATGTTGAAGCGGCCCGTCTTCTCCAGGCCCTCCTTGAGCACCATGGCGTTCTCGTGGCAGTTCTCCATGATGTTCCTGTACCCCTGCATTGACATGAATCGATCGTGTCAGCTCTCAAAAGCTCATGAAATTCCGATCAAGATTTTTTTTTTTTAAAAAGTTCAATTGGATCATCATGGACTGTTAGTTACCTCGAAACCGTGTCGGATGAGCTGGTAGTACTGCGCGATCACTTGGCTGGATCCTTTGGAGAAGTTGAGGGTGAAGGTCGGCTGGTCGGCGCCGAGGTAGTTGATGTGGAAGATGAGCTCCTCTGGCAGGTCCTCCTTGTTGCGCCAGATGCACCAGCCAATGCCGGCGTAGACGAGGCCGTACTTGTGGCCGCTCACGTTGATGCTCTTCACCCACGGCAGCCGGAAGTCCCACTCCAGCTCCGGGTAAAGGAACGGCGCGATGAACCCGCCGCTCGCCGCGTCCACGTGGATCGGCGTGTCCCAGCTGCACCGCAAGGAATCGTACACGTTTAGAACTACATATGCAAACGATTTCGTATGCGGTTGCGTTGCATTAATTACTCTGCTGGCTTACCCTGTCTCCTTGTTCTTCTTGTCGAGCAGGTCGTTGAGGAGCTTGACGTCCTCGAACTCGCCGTTGAGCGTCGAGCCCAGGATCGCCGCGACGCAGATGGTGTTCTCGTCGACCATCTCCACCGCCTTCTCGGGGTCCATCACGTAGTAGCCGTCGCGCAGCTTCACCTCCCGCAGCTCCACTTCAAAGTACCTCGCGAACTTCTCCCAGCAAACCTGCACGAATCCAAGCAAAAGATTTGCAAATTACACACAGGAAACAGCTTGAAACGGTTCAGGATTTCTAAAGTTGGGCAGTGCCGCAGTGGCTTACTTGGACGTTGGCGCCAGTGACGATGTTGGGCTTGTCGAATGGCTTGCCCTCGGCCTTGTGCTTGTTCTGCCACCTCCTCTTGAAGGCCAGCCCGGCCAGCATGATAGCCTCCGACGACCCCACCGTGCCCACGCCGACCGCCGTCTCGGACTCACCGAGCGGCGCGTTGAAGAGATGTGCGATTATGTTGACGCACCGGTTCTGCGATGTTGCACACGGAAGTGTTAAAACGAACAGAAAACAGAAGTCTTGGTGCGCTGAACAGCGTCCCCGCCCAAAACGAACAGGCTAAACCATTTGGCCGAAAATAAATAACATTCTTTTCCATTTCACGAAGTGATATACTCCATTGATCATCTCAAAAGATAATAATAAAGTGAGTTCGGGCCTGACAACTTGTTAGTATCACCAATCTAAAAAACTAAATAATCTATCATTGCCAGGGCAGTCCCAGCCTCGCAGGCAAGGCCAGCCAACCTTCACCAACCGAAAACCCGGATTTCTAATGTGTGCACGATGACTGATGAGAGCGCACAAACTGTGGAGTATACATGCCGAAAAAAAGAAGGAAATTTAGAGAAGACATTGGTATACCTGCAGCTCGGTGGTGACGGGGTACTCGTCCATGTCGACGTAGTTCTTGTTGATGGCGGCCATGATGAGCTTGTCGCACTCGGGCTCCATCCACGTGGTGACGAACGACGCCAGGTTCAGCCGCGGGTTGCCGTCCAGCATCAGCTCGTCGTTGATGATCTGGTACGCCGCCTCCTTCGGGATCGAGTTCTCCGGCATACGGTACCTGCGCCAACCAAATGAATCCATCGATTAGCTACTAGTCCCACAGGGAAGAGAGAGAAACTATCAATTAATTTGACATGAACAAGAAGCTCCGATCAGGCATTGCTCAAATTAAGCCGTGGCTGGTTGGCTATTAATATTCCAGCAGGCTGCAGGAGACAGTACTGTCGGCAAGAACAAATGCGAGAGGTCATGAACAAGACCAGCAACAGCAAAGGGGTACACATGCCTTGGGAGGGACGACCGGACGTAGCGCGAGGCGAACGTCGAGTGCACGGACATGTCGCTCTCGGAGACGGCCTTGGAGAGCACCATGGCTGCTACGGACCGACCGATCAGTCGACCGGAGAAGAAGAGAGAGCCGGATCGATCGATCGAGATGCTAATTGCGCAGCTTGCGCCTCTTGTCTAGCTAATTAAGCTCTTGAACGGATGCGATGCGATTTTCGGTGTGTGTTGTGGCCGGGGCATTGCCTGGGTTTATATACGCGCCCGGCGCGGGTGCAAACTTGGAATATCTCAAGGGAAAAAGGAAAATCCTGATCTCTTGGCTCTTGGGGGCCGAAGGCAAAGTCCGTGCGGTGATGCGTTCACAAAGGAAAGGTAAAAGAGAGGAAAGAGAGCCGGGCCTAGTAGGCTAGTACACGTACTACTATTCGTTGATCTTGCAACTGTTCCTTTCAATTTTATGCCTGCGACTGACCCCTTCTCACGTGAGTCTCGCCTGAATTAGGTTCGTGGAAGGTAAAATGGCGGTGATTGGTTCGATTAAATGGACACTTTGATTTAGTCCAGTCACGTGTAGGTCTACAATTAAGGACAAGAAAGTAACCGGTGCATACTGTGTCCTCCACCTCCCCTTTTTGAGACAGAGAGAGACGGCATATAGTCTTTCTAAGAGAAAATTGAAACCACGTTTTCGTGTAATTCAAAGTTAGTATTCGAGTTCGAGGAGAACTGTTCAGGTTTTTTTTTAACCTCTGTCTGTGCTCAGTCCCGTTTGGTTTGAGGCACTAAAAATAAGAAAACGACGGTAATATCCGACTAGGCAAGGTCTAAGAAAAGCATATTTGACCTGTGGTCATGTAGTATACTTGTACGAGCGAGCTAGCTCTGAAGTTAAATTCGCGCTGAGGTTAGATTTGAAAAAAAAACTTCCTCAAAGAGCGGGCCTGTATATATATATTCCGTACCGTCGGTGTAGGACACGTCAGGAGCGGGCAAAGTGGTTTCCCATGGAACCAAACCAATGGCGAAATAACGTGGGAAGCAAACAGACGCAGTTCTGCTCTTGGTAGCCCAAAACGTCGGGTTAAAGCCAAGGAATATGTGCGGCATCGTCCTCGCGAGATGCCCAAAAGCGAGCGCCAATTACCGTCGAACGCCTGCCGAACCGAACGTACCTCGCCGCCCGGGTCGCGGTCGCGGGTGTGGCGTCCGGGTCACGCCGCACGCGCGGCAGCGACCGACCGCGTCCAACACTACAACCGACGTCCCGACGCCGGTTTTCCGGGGCCAGGTGAAACCGCCGTCACCAGTCGAGCCTCCCTGCGGGCCGCGGCGGCATCCCGCGGGCGCGTCGGCCCACGGGCTTGTCGTCCAAGAAGAAGCCGTGAGTGGTTTCCGCGCTGCACCCTCCTCCAAGTCTCCAACTCCCATTCCACGCTGCGTGCCCACCGACTCGTGTCCTTCCCGCCCTTTTCGTCGCCTGCGCCTTTTGAGTTCTTGGACGGACAGTTTTCTAGAGCCCTGATACACCGTCAAATCAAACATTCATTTCATATCAGACTACTAAAGTGTCCCTCGTTGCAAAAAAAAACATATTTTTAACTAAACACATCGAGTTGATTCTGCCCGATCCATATCGTGTCTTCTCCACTGTACTTGGTACACACACTTCCTCGGCTCCATCGCCACGCCTGACTACACTTCGCTCCGTAACTGCCCTTGTCAGGCTTATCCGTTATTCCTAGCCGAAATCATAAAAACAAATATCATCAACATTCCAATAGTATCCCATCATAGAAACATTGCAATATTTTTCATTAGCGGTAACATATATGGTGTTAACGTTTGAATCCAAAATAAAGAATTAATGGATTGCAACATAATAATTACAATGCACTATTCAACATAAGAACTGACTTTAGAGGTGTGTACACTGCGCACAGATCGGTAAGCACAAAATAGCATGAAGCGAACAACCTCTCCACATTTTGTTCCTTCGCTATTTTATGATACCACTAATGAAAAAGATGCAAAGTAATAGTCTTGGAAAAAGGAACAACCAGATGAATTGGAATGGATAAGGTGGTTCCATGGTGACTTGATTTCAAGATTCTTTTTTTCAGAAGATTGATTTTAGAATTCGGTTGGAGGTTCATGGAAAATAGAAGGCAGATCACCGCAAAGACGGGAATCGATCGAGGAAACCAGGGATCAATCAAGATCCACCTGGCAACGCGACATCTTCTCCAGCACCTTCGGAGGGCACATCTCAAGCATCCGCCACAGAACCACCTCCAACTTCTCCGCGCCCACCCTACCGTCGGGGAAGCAGAGGATGACAAGGTTGACAACGAAGATGGAGGGGGTGACAAAGGAGTTGCTGCGGGCGTCGTGAAGCAAAACTACAAAATCAGTATAAACAATTGAGCATTAATAGGCCGACAAAACTACAACTAACTTTGGCAAATTTAGTCAATGAAGGCAACACATTGTTTAATGGAAAAACCAACAGGAAAAAAATGAATTTGTGTACATCGCAATTGGGTTCCTCTTAAAAACACAAGTCTTTAGTTTTTCAAAATGTTGTGCTAAGCTGTTTACATCATCGAGCACCATAACAAAATCTCAAGTACTAAATCATACTCTTTACACCATTGAACATTGTCACAAAAACTGCTCTAAAGTCTGCTTGATCACAACTCGAGCTTTTTTTACAATTAAGCAAATTAACTGAGCTCATTCAACCACGTATATGCTAAGGGTAATTAATCAAAGTTAACTAGCAGAACACACGCCTTTTAAAAACTAACATAAAGAGCTCACACATTATGGTTTATGGGCGAAAGAGTTTACGGAGCTTAAAACTGTTCAAAACTTTTATGTTTGAAGGTAGCACAGCTGCAAAAAATAAATAGTTACCGATCTCACCATCACCAACAAAAGGTACCGAAGGCTACCACAAAAAGAAATGGAAAGGATCATGTGGGGTCGGCTATCAAGCTAAAACAAAACAAAATGAAAAGAAGCGTATCATATCGCTAAAACAAACAGAAATGTATTAGAGCAAGACTACATGGTCAATCTATTATACTTTATGAAAAACCCAAAGAACAAACTCGAAATTATTGTATCATCAAATTACTAACTGAGCTGATGATATACCATTTAGGACTGCAACTGATGCTATTTGATCAAAACCAACACATAAGCAGAAGCAATAGTGCACCACTGAAATCAAAGGAGAAAGAAACAGGCAAATAACAACCTTAAAAACATGATATTTTAGCTAAACATCCCCTCGAAAGTCGTGTGTCACCCTCTCATTATCTCCAATAAAAAATCATGGTGACACCCTCCCATTATCTAGTACCTTTGCCCCCTTTTCTTGCAAAGGCAGTGTAAAGTAATGGAGGTACCACCTCCTAAATGTTCTGCTATTATATACAAACCACATAGAAGGAATTGTAAAAAAAAGGATCAAATCAGGGGCTAAACATTGTACTTGAAGAAAGATCCTGACCTTAATTCTTAAATCCACAAAAAAACTATCCATAACAGTATATATAAATATATTAGATGGTGAAGATATAGATGCACGATGACACATATTAGAATCCTATGACATCAGGTTGTAATCGACCATGTCACCCTTCTGATCCAAACAATGAAATCAAATGGCAACATTAGTAATCCGATTACATTGTCTTGAATAAAATCTTATCTCAGTATTACATTGAGGATAATCAGACATAATCAGATCATGGAAGAGGTTTGGAATTGAACATCTCTTACCTCTATTCTAGTGTTTGACCATACATTTAGCAAATAGTCGGTGTGTGTGGGGACACCTGATTCATCACAAGGAGCACAGCTAGAACAACCTAATAAATGACATGAACATAATAGCTACAATGAATAGAGTTCGCAAGTGATTGCAGCGTACCTCCATCGCAGCACGTGGTTCCGGTAGTGCTAGTAGCTTCGGTGCTGCAGGATGGGTCATCGAAGGAGATGTCCCTCTTAGGCCACTGGATGAATGTACCAACGACATCCCCTAGTGCCACGATCTCGTCATTTCGAGGCATCTCCAGCGTGACGGCCTTGCAAATTTCATGTACACCGTTGATATGGACCTTTGCGTAGCCCAGATCTACCGTGCGACTGTGCACAATCGCCCCTAGACCGGATAGATATGCATGCCCCCAAGTAGCTTACAGTGAAACAGAGCCGTTGGCAAGCCTCACTTGGAGATTACACGCTGTGGCCATCTACATAAGGGTACACAATTAGCTAACACGTCGAACAGGTCTATCTAAGGAGCATTATAGACATGTATATTACCCGGGTGTCGTCGAGAGGAAATCTGGCGTCGTTCACGTTCGTCTCAAGGGCGGACGCGTAGCTGCTCCGATGGTTAGTTGAGCTGAATTGCGTCTGTGCATCTGGGGCTTGAACGTTCCGTGCGTTCTTCTCCGCAGCCACCTTTGTTCTATCCTTTTCTCAAGGCTTCTTAGTTGATTATCGAATTGCGCTCTCAGCCTTTCCTTAACCCTTTCCTCAATGAGAGCTACTAGTCATTTCTTGCAGTTGACTTTGCTTTCTTCCTACTCTGGTACGTGTCGGAGTCTTATGGGAATCCCATTTTCCAGGAAACGAAAACACCTTTGCCTCGCGTGAGACCCGGGTGCTCCTTGTTTCCTAAGGCCGTGGAGAGTATATCTTTCTCTCTGTCTGAAGTGAAAGAGCCCTAGGAAGATTCTGTACTCAACGCTATCTATATCCAAGATCCCAATATGTTATTTCACTTATAAAGGTATATATGGTCTTTCTACAAACAATGTAGTTCGATATCTTACCAGACATTGGGACACTTCCTCTTCTGCGGAGTTGGCAAAGGACACGCCGCTCGAAGACGTGGGATGTGGCCTTGCTCTTACCTAGTTTCGGGTGCGCAGGTCCAAGATCGAGGCAAATGGTGGCGATGCCTCCTTCTGGATTACCTCGTTATCCTCCCTCTTCCATTGCGCGATCTTACCCGCGTACCCAGTGGAGCCGAGTCTATGCGAGTGGGTGTTTTTTTCCTGGACGGTCTTGTGCACTGCACTTTGACGCACGAATTCTTCTGTCGTCTTCATCTCAAAAAATCGTTCCCACACGAATTCAGTGATGAACCCATACTTCTAGAACAGAGTCATTCCTTATTCACGTAATTACTGACAAGGACGCTCTTAAAGTTCTTCCATGCCTTTCCCGCCGCTAGCAACGCATACCGTCGCAGTACATGCATGGCTATCGCGTTGGGAGCTTGAACGATGCAAAAATTTCTATCACTAGGCTATCGCGCTCCACATCTGTCAGCGACTTCCATGATAGATAGGTGATGGGGACCCTTTCTCGTCCAACTATCCCGCACAATGTCCAGAATGCTGCCACTTCCTTAGGAGGTGCGGTAGGGGCTACATCCTACGAATCGACCGCCGTGATGGTATATCAACGCTGGGGCTTTTTACTTAGCCCTCTTGGACCGCGCCTTAGTTTTTCTACGTTTGGCTCATCAGATCCATTCGGCGACGAGGAATGAGGGGACACCATCTTCTTTTTAACTAGATTGTGTTAGATCTTCAAAGATAAGGCAAGTTGGTAAGTCAACAATTCACAGATTGTCGTAGAAGAGGAAAGAAAGTAAATTTAAGAGTATTTTTTAGAACAAGAAAATCAACAATAAAAAAGGGTTTCTTTATTTTTGCGATGAGAAATATTTCTATCTGCTAGGAAGATTATATTTCTAAAAAGATTTTTATGTTCAGAATAAGGAAAGAGAAGAGGTCACTTCGCTCACTTTTGCCACATGCAAGATACCAAAAGACTATAAAGTCTAGCCCCTTTACACAACAGTATAGATTATGGATAGAGTGCTCTTAGGTGTCGGGCTACTAAAGGTCGTTGAACCTTCAACCTCCTCGCTACAAGGTGTAGGGCTGCTAGAGATTAATCTCTTACATCCACTACACCTATAGTCAAATAATCACAATTGAATTTAAACAATTAACTAAGCAAATAATGCCTTGAACTCTTACCTTCCTAAATATGGTACGAATTGTGAGAAGGTCTCCAAGACAATTAAATTGTCTGGCCCATTCACGTGCAATGTCCCCAAGACAATAAAATTGTCTGGCGCTTTCACGTGCAAGGTCCCCAAGACAACTAAAATTAAAAGCTAATATTGCCTAAAAGGTTTTTAAAGTTCAGATTACGGCAAATACAAAATTGTGATCTTATAAGTTAAGTGCAAATACGTGGGAACGACATTGGTGGTTGTGTCCAAATTTTGGTCTTAATTCACTAATGACAAAATGTAGGTGTTAAGCTAATGCACATATGCTTAACAGCTAGATAGTGCTATTTAGGAAGCTAATGCACACTGTCTCTTTATATTCAAGATATGCAGTGATAATCATACGAACATCAATCTCATAGTTCAAGGCCTTATTTGCTAATGAAATTGCATAAATCAACCTCTAGAGACCCTAATTACATCATTGAGCATTCAAAAGGTAACAAAGAGTGAGAATGAGTCAGAGAAATAATTAAGATTTCATATAGTCCATACCAGCTGACAAGTTATTTGTTACCAGCTTAAGTTATTTGTTGATGTTATTTAGTCATAGATTCTGAAAGCTCAAAACTAGTATGATGCTCAATTGGACATAATAACCTAAAAGGAATTACAGGAACAATTAAGAACCACAGTACAAAGAATCATGTAAAAACACATTGCCTTAAAGTAAATCAACAGAATGACCAAAAGGAAGGAAAGGCTTATAGGTTACTACTGAGCAAATTAGCTAATGCTAGCTGAATCTATTTTGCTGCTAAGTGTAGAAAGACATACAATAGGAAACACTGTAACAAGTACTAAAAGCTTTATCTTATACTTAGTGAGCACCATATGTAAAAAAAAAAGATTAGACCTCAATCATCAATAAACATATCTTGCATATGATACTGGCTATCTACAAATTTGCAATAATTGATGTTGTATCATCAACCAACAGAATAGTTCTATAGGTTGTGCTTGTTCTTTCAGAAATTTTCACTCACTTGTAAGACACTTTTAAGGCACTCATTTCATTAAATATCTAGGACACAAAAAATTGAATAAATTGTTCTGTTCTTATGGCACATACATGACCAACTATAATTGCAAACAAAGGAACCTCTACTCCGGGGAGAAAACATATTGTATAAATTGTTTTGTTCTTATGGAAAATACAAAAAGACATATTGTATATCAGCTAGTCTGTCATACACAGATTGCAAAGTACAAAAAACCTATAGATTGAGACAGAAATGCAACCAACCAAATAGCTATCCAATAAGCTGTAAATCCAACATAGCAAGAGGAATGCATGGAATAGAATTGGGACATGTCAAAAGCTCCATGAGACACAGAAATTGGCTTCTTCTAATTTTTCTTTTAGCTAAAAATGGAGGTGCTAACCTAAAAAAAACTTAGAAGTTCACGTCAGTGCACAAGAAAGTGCACGCCAGGATTCCATTCAAGTAGAGAAGCAAATTAAACCACATTCTAGAGACCATCCTCTATATGAAAAATATAGAAAGAAACCATTCTCCAGTGTGTATTTAGAAACGTTATGACAAACCAAGTAGACAGAAAGAACACCATGAAATATAGTCCTACAATTATGCTGGACAATTTTTCCATTTTAGTGGAAACAGATTCATACAAGCAAATTGATTGGCTAAGATTTAGTTGGATCTTTAGCTGTATCTTTAAGAATAATGAGAATGCCATCAATGTAATTATGACTCATCCAAATAAATATGATATGGAAAATAAAGAATGGATTTGCTGGTTTGGTATCAAGCAATTGTTTCAAGTAAATTCATTTTGGAAAAGCATTCCAGCCTGATTTCCTATGAAAGACTTGATGTGCATTTGGTTGATTAGATGAGGTTGGATGCGATATGGCCATCCAACCTGGATGGGATGGAGCCATTCAGGTAGTTGTTTGGTTGGGTGGATAGGGATGAGACAATTTTTTGTTTGGTTAGGTGGATGAGAATGGATAGGATGAGTCAATTTTTTGTTTGGTTGAATGGATGAGGATGGATGGGCTAGTTGTAATCAAGGTTTTGAATTTTTTGGATAAAATTTGACTTAAATTTGAATTTTTGGACATAATTTGACCGAAAATTGATTTTTTTTAAAAAAATTGACCAAAATTTGAATTTTCAGATAAAAATCGAACTTTCGGACAAAACTTGGCAGAAAATTGAATTTTCAAAAAAAAATTTGGACAAATTTTGAATTTTCGATAAAATTTTGAACGAAATTTGAATTTTCGAACAAAAATTTGACCAAAATTTGAATTTGAATGAGTAAACTTCACCAAAATTTGAATTTGACCGAGTATACCTCTTCATGCAACAAACTGGATGAGCCCGTCCAATATTTTTCTTTGGATGACTCTATCCAGCATCTTGAGGGAATATTTCATATCCCATCCATCCACCCATCCAAACAATTGGATGACTCTAAATCTATGGATGGCCATATCCCATCCACCTTCATCCACCCAACCAAACGCCACCTTGTTGGAGCATTTTTAGTTGATGTTCATAAACTTACTGAAATTAAGGAGTACAACAATGAGTATATGAGAAAAGCACATGCAAATAAAATCAGAGTGTGCCACTTCTGTCTAGTTACAAACCAATGGTACCTCCATTATTTGTATTGAAACTAGGTGCATATGAAGGATAGGAGACCAATACAATAAGATTGGTACCTTATGAATACAAGGATGATTTTCTCAACACGGTAAGATTGGTACCATATGATTTATGGACTCAAGGATGATTTCTCAATATGGTAAGATTGGTACCTTATGGATTAGAAAGTCGAACATGGGGTAGGAGGCCGGTGCGAGGAGAGGTCGCTGCACGGGGGGAGGAGGCCGGAGCGGGGGAGGATGTCGGTGCGGGGGAGAAGGCCAAAGCGGGGGAGGGATCAATCAAGATCCACCTGGCAACACGGCATCTTCTCCAGCACCTTCGGAGGGCACATCTCAAGCATCCGCCACAGAACAACCTCCAACTTCTCCGTGCCTGCCCTACCGTCAGGGAAGCAGAGGATGACAAGGTTGAGAACGAAGATGGAGGCGGTGACAAAGGAGTTGCTGCGGGCGTCGTGAAGCAAAACTGCACAATCAGTATAAACAATTGAGCATTAATAGGCCGACAAAACTACAACTAACTTTGGCAAATTTAGTCAATGAAGGCAACACATTGTTTAATGGAAAAACCAACATGAAAAAAATGAATTTGTGTACATCGTAATTGGGTTCCTCTTAAAAACACAAGTCTTTAGTTTTTCAAAATGTTGTGCTAAGCTGTTTACATCATCGAGCACCATAACAAAATCTCAAGTACTAAATCATACTCTTTACACCATTGAACATTGTCACAAAAACTGCTCTAAAGTCTGCTTGATCACAACTCGAGCTTTTTTTGCAATTAAGCAAATTAACTGAGCTCATTCAACCACATATATGCTAAGGGTAATTAATCAAAGTTAACTAGCAGAACACACGCCTTTTAAAAACTAACATAAAGAACTCACACATTATGGCTTATGGGCGAAAGAGTTTACGGAGCTTAAAACTGTTCAAAACTTTTATGTTTGAAGGTTAGCACAACTGCAAAAAATAAATAGTTACCGATCTCACCATCACCAACAAAAGGTACCGAAGGCTACCACAAAAAGAAATGGAAAGGATCATGTGGGGTCGGCTATCAAGTGACGAATACTCATAAAACAGGGGTGCACCAACGGCCCAATTGCAACAAGCAAAGCCCAGAGCAGCAAGCAGGCGGCCTCGAATACGGCCCCAGCCTAAACAGCCGCCCCCTACCTGCTACCCAAATGCCTACGAGACCATTCAGGGAGACCATTCCCGACCGATCCCGACTCCGACTCAGCAGGGTTCCCGACCCCCGCAGCGGGACGGGATCCCCGACTCGACTTCGGCAGGTTCCCGACCGCAATGGACGGGATCCCCGGCCCGACCGAACCATGATAATCCCGCCGAGGGCGGCGTGCGCGCGATCGGAGTCCGTGTCAACCTAAGGCCACGTGCCCCACGAACGGTCATTCAAGTGGATCGAGCGCGGCGGTGGTCCTTCCCAAGACAGCTTGATAGCTGCTGAAGCCACGCCTCTGTCCCATCACCACCACCCACAAAGGTGCAAGGACACGCTCTCCCGAGGCAACTCCAACGCCACACGCGACTACGCCAAGACCCACATGGATCACAGAGCAGCACGCCACTTCCGGAGGATTACCTAACCACTCGACCGGCTAGACCACCGACCCAAAGATAGGCTCAAGGCGGCGGCACGATCGGCGGAACGATTGGCGACGGCGGGCAAGACCGAAGCCCTAGAAGTAGCTCGCCTGGCACTTCGCCAATTCTCGATGTAACCCGCCTTCAGATCTTGAATAAAAGGAGGCAAGAACCTCCTAACAGGCAAGGAGTAAGAGCTACAGGAGAGCTTTTTCCTCTTCTTCCTCTTCTTCTTTTCTTCTCCTTCCGAGAGCAAAGTTTAGATCATTCTAGTGTTGAGGCTCCACCTCGGCTTGTAAAAAACTCGGTGCGATCATCCGCACCAAAGTGAATACAATACCAACGCACGAATCGAGTAGGGACCTTCGCCCGAACCAAGATACATCTTGGACCTGTGGTCTAACCATTCAGGGAGCGGAACGCGCAGCCCCTTAGACTTACAAATTTACTTGCCGGCTCAAACGCCGGCGGTTGGGCCCGAACCTCCAATCGAGTTCGGCAGACTCGGTTGGGGTTGAGCTTGATCGATCCGCTCAACTAGGTGGGCCAACGGGCCTACCGGTTTTGCCGGGCGTGCTCTCAACGCATTCGGACGCCTGCCCGGATTACGTTCTCGAGGTATGCGAACCGCCGAGCCTCTTAATTGCCGTTGTGCGCGCGCGCGCGGCTAGGTGTGTTTTTGCTCGCTCGCCTTCTTGACCGCTTGGGTTCCGGTGGTGGGCGCCGTTTTCTGCGCCGCATTTATTCCCGAGTCGCTTGATCTTCCTTCGAATGGGTATATAAGGCGCCACGGGTTGCTCGAGCGGCAGACTCTTAGACGAGAATCCTTTCCTTCTTGAAATGTGTTCAAGACACCCTTTAGTCTTCAGTTTCGGTGATGACATCGTGGTGGAAGAGGAAGACCCTTTGAACGAGCTTTGGGTTGAGTATGATCAGGCGATAGCCGAACTCCCAAAGAGAGAAGAAGTAGCTCGCGACGTTGTCGCCGCTGACGCGCTACTTCAGCGATCCCGAGGCTTGGAGTGGCAAGGGGCCCTCCTAGAGGCAATGGCGCGAGGGCGCCGTGCGAGGCGCGGCCGCGTCGATGTCGGCGAGCAGCAGCAGCGGCATGCCATTCGCGGTGTGGCTTCACCTTGACGACCGGGCAAGGGCCTACCAGCAGGTCATCTCCAATGACCTCAGGTCCACCGACCCCAAGGTCTGTCCCGTCGGCCAGGCAAGGGCCTACCGTCGGCGTTGTCGTAGGGAGTTTTTAGGAGTCTGGGTGTAGATAGAGAGTCTTGCGTGTGCCTCATGTAAAATGGTGTAAAGTTTTTGAGCCTGCCGGCTTTTTAATGAAATCCTTTTTTTTTTCTCTCTATGAATGACTTCATGAAGGAGTTAGCTTTGCTTGTTCTGCTTTGATCAGCTCGGCGCTAGGAAGTTCGGCGATTGGTTTCCGAGTGGTCGGACGTGCGAACTCGCGGTTTGTTCCTCAAGAAATCTTCCTTTGCGCTCGTTTCGGCGCCGTAGCTAGTCGGCGCCTTGGTCGGCAAGGATGAGCGGATGCCTTCGAAAGTTTTAGTGCCCGAGTGCCTTGGTCGGCAAGGACGACCGGATGCCTCCGCGAGGTTCCGGTGTCCGAGTGCTCGCTTAACGTCAGAGCGGACGCCGCCTTAGTCGGCAGGGCGACATCAATGCCTCCGCGAGGTTCCGGTGTCCGAGTGCCTTGGTCGGCAAGGACGACCGGATGCCTCCGCGAGGTTCCGGTGTCCGAGTGCCTTGGTCGGCAAGGACGACCGGATGCCTCCGCGAGGTTCCGGTGTCCGAGTGCTCGTTTAACGTCGTAGCTGGACGCTGCCTTAGTCGGCAAGGACGACCGGATGCCTCCGCGAGGTTCCGGTGTCCGAGTGCCTTGGTCGGCAAGGACGATCGGATGCCTCCGCGAGGTTCCGGTGTCCGAGTGCTCGTTTAACGTCGAGCCGGACGCGCCTTAGTCGGCAAGGACGGACGGATGCCTCCGCGAGGTTCCGGCGTCCGAGTGCCTTGGTCGGCAAGGACGACCGGATGCCTCCGCGAGGTTCCGGTGTCCGAAAGTGCCTTGGTCGGCAAGGACGACCGGATGCCTCCGCGAGGTTCCGGTGTCCGAGTGCTCGCTTAACGCTGTGGCCGGACGCCGCTTAGTCGGCAAGGACGGCCGGATGCCTCCGCGAGGTTCCGGTGTCCGAGTGCTCGCTTAACGTCGAGTGGACGCCGCCTTAGTCGGCAAGGACGGCCGGATGCCTCCGCGAGGTTCCGGCGTCCGAGTGCCTTGGTCGGCAAGGACGGCCGGATGCCTTCGCGAGGTTCCGGTGTCCGAGTGCCTTGGTCGGCAAGGACGCACGGATGCCTCCGCGAGGTTCCGGTGTCCGAGTGCTCGCTTAACGCTGTAGCCGGACGCGCTTAGTCGGCAAGGACGACCGGATGCCTCCGCGAGGTTCCGTGTCCGAGTGCTCGTTTAACGACGTAGCGGACGCTGCCTTAGTCGGCAAGGACGACCGGATGCCTCCGCGAGGTTCCGATGTCCGAGTGCCTTGGTCGGCAAGGACGACCGGATGCCTCCGCGAGGTTCCGGTGTCCGAGTGCCTTGGTCGGCAAGGACGACCGGATGCCTCCGCGAGGTTCCGGTGTCCGAGTGCCTTGGTCGGCAAGGACGACCGGATGCCTCCGCGAGGTTCCGGTGTCCGAGTGCTCGTTTAACGTCATAGCTGGACGCTGCCTTAGTCGGCAAGGACGACCGGATGCCTCCGCGAGGTTCCGGTGTCCGAGTGCCTTGGTCGGCAAGGACGATCGGATGCCTCCGCGAGGTTCCGGTGTCCGAGTGCCTTGGTCGGCAAGGGACGACCGGATGCCTCCGCGAGGTTCCGGTGTCCGAGTGCTCGCTTAACGTCGTAGCCGACGCCGCTTAGTCGGCAAGGACGACCGGATGCCTCCGCGAGGTTCCGATGTCCGAGTGCCTTGGTCGGCAGGACGACCGGATGCCTCCGCGAGGTTTCGGTGTCCGAGTGCCTTGGTCGGCAAGGACGGCCGGATGCCTCCGCGAGGTTCCGGTGTCCGAGTGCCTTGGTCGGGGCGACGACCGGATGCCTCCGCGAGGTTCCGGTGTCCGAGTGCTCGCTTAACGTCGTGGTGACGCCGCCTTAGTCGGCAAGGACGGCCGGATGCCTCCGCGAGGTTCCGGTGTCCGAGTGCCTTGGTCGGCAAGGACGACCGGATGCCTCCGCGAGGTTCCGGTGTCCGAGTGCTCGTTTAACGTCGTAGCTGGACGCGGGTATCCATCCCGAGTCCCCGTCCCGCGAGGGAAGCTGCGAGAGGAGTAGCTGCCGCCTATCCCACAAGTTTACCCCATCCGCAGGTGTGGGACCTGGAGGGGGTGAGCGACGCGCGTTTACCTGCGTTGGTTTGAACGCCGTGCTCTTGGAGCTAGTAACGGATAGTCCGAGTGGGTCCTAGGAGGTCCCGCCCAAGGGGGACCCTTCCGAGCGGACGGTCCCGCAGTAGGGTGTGTCTGGCCCGCTGTGGGGCGACCCATAAGAAACCTTTCTTTACTCAATCAGATGGACCCTCGGGTCGTCACCACCCAGAGCACACTGGCCGTCGCCATCGATGAGCTCGGGAGAGTGTGAAGTATGGTCTCTGACGCAGTAGAGGTGGATCTGGTCGTCACCGACCCAACCGGGACCCACCGTGGGGCTCACTCGACTTGCCCTCGCTCAAGTTTCATTTGGGCGCCCTACGCCCATCCGGTGGGTTAGGCCTTTTGAACCCTGACTTTGGGTTTGGCCTGGCGCAAGCCACAAAGCTTTGCCATCTTGGGACCGCAGCGGCCCAATGGGCTCTCGCGCGCCGGAACAACCGCCCGGCCAAAAGCGGAGACCAAGAGGTAACGGACACGCTGTCGGGCGGCGTCTTTATGGCTCGCAACCCGACGCGATGTGATTAAATGCGAGTGGAATTGGAAATCGGAGTTACCAGGCGGCGTGATGCACGAGGGCGACGCGACGATTCGCTCGAGGAGGCGTCCGTTCGGTCGGCGTCCGCCGCCTCCTATAAGTACGTTGTTGGGGTGCCTCGGGTAGCGCACGCCGCCTTCTTCGTCTCCGCCCCTAAAGCAAGAAAACGCCAGAGAGCCGAGAAGGAAACCTCGGCCCCTCTTCTTCTCACCTTCCGCCGCTTCCCGCCAAGATGTCGTGGACGAGTGCTCCGCGATGAGAGAGTCGCGCGCTTGGCCTAGTGAAGAAGGGCTTCCTCCTGCCGCAGGCACCTCTCGGGTGGAGAGTGCCGACCGGGTCGTTATCCCGCCGCCGCAGAGCGACGAGGTTGTGGTCCCCGCTCGTTTTTTGAGCGCCGACCGCCGCTCCACCCTTTCGTCTGTGGGCTTCTTTTCCATTACAAGGTGGAGGTGCACCACCTCAACCCTAACGGGTCCTTCACATCGCCATTTTCACTACCCCGTGCGAGGCCTTCTTAGGATTGAGCCGCATTGGGCGCGTGTATGCACTTCTTCCAGCGAGGCTTTGGAAAGACAGCCGATCGACGCGACGGCGCCCATGGGCGGCTGGCCTCCAGCCGAACGGGCCGAGCTCGAGTACTGGACATCAAGCTGCCGCCCTCTAACAAGGGATGGAGCTCGAATGGATCTATGTCCTAACGTTGAAAGCAATACCAAAGCTTTTTCTCGCGAGCCTCCTGTCGCGATGGAGCAATGGACCTACGGGCGCCGAGAAGAGGGAAAAGAACAAGGTGGCCCTGATCGTGGAGGAGATCAGGGCTCTGAGGAAACGGGGGCTGACCGGGGATGTTGTCGTGCACGCCTTCATGAGGATGCGCGTGCAGCCCCTCGCGCTCAGGCCGCACCCCATGTTCCAAGATGAGGGGCCATCCGACCGGCAAGGATGGAGGTGGCCGAGTTGGCGCGTCTCGAGGTGGAGGCCGGGTGGCGGCGATTATCGGAGGAAGCGCCACGGTGGCGCGGGCGCCACCCGGCCTTTTCGTCGGGCCATTCCCAACCGTGAGTTTGTGGGATTTTTCTTTCTGCTTCTTTCTTCTTCGCTCTTAGCGTCTGACCTGATCGGTCGTTTTTGTATCCTCTAGGGGCTCGCAGGTATGTCCTCCCGGGCACCGCTCCCGGGGGAGAAAGAAACGAGGGCGGCCTCTCGGGCGAAGACCGCCGAGGCCGATTCCCGCAAAAGGCAGAAGGAGGAGAGGAGGAAGAAGAAGCGAAAGGAGCGCGCGGCAAGGCACGCGCGCGGCGAGGACGTATCGGAGTCCACCGCGGTGGGGACGACTTCATCGATAGTGGGGAGCTTCCCGACTACGGCGCATTCCTTCGACCCTCCGGTGAGTGGTGGCTCGAGAGTTGGCCCGACAAAGAGCCCGCGGCCGCGGTCCTCAGCGGCGGCGATCTGCGGCCGCAGCTTGTCGACGCGCCGACCGGTGGTAGCTTCGGGAAGCGGCCACCGACCCGCCCTTGGTGGGGGCCGACGAAGAGAGCGCGCTGCAGCGCGCGACTCCGCTCCGCTTCGAAGAAGTATTTCTTCCTTCTTTGGAACATTTTTGTAGCAAAGCCGCTCGGCGACTTTTTAAATATCGTGACGCGGCGCCTACACGGGCGTGGCGGTGGGGCGGCCGCACCACTTCTCAAGTGGCGGTCACGGCGCTCGGTGGTACCGATCGGTCGGCGCTTATGGAGCACGCGATCAGGACGCGCCTCCTTTGAGGAGGAGAGATCGAGGCGGCCGAAGAGCTCCGCGCCGCCCGGATGCCGCCGGCCGATGCGAGGGTCTTCCCAGGAGGGGACGGCGACGCTGGCCGGCCATTGCGCCCGACCGAAGGGCGCTGGCGGAAGAGGGGAGCGATCGCCGACTCCACCGGCGGTGCTTGGCCGAGATAGTGCCGCGGAGGGGTCGGCAGAAGCGCCGGGCGGCGCGCCGGCCGGGCGGCGCCGATGCCGAGGCGTCGACCCGCCCCAAAGGGCTCCCGAGGCCGACTTCATCGCCTCGCCATGGCGCTCTGGTCGGCGCGCTCCTCCGAGCGCATGAGCGAAGGTCTCTGCCGGATGTGATTCTGTGGCCGGATCCATGGACCCGGCCGAGGAGCGAGAGTGGCGCTTTTGGCAGGCGCCACGGCTATGAGGAGGAGATAGGGTGATCCATAAGGGTCCGACCTAGCCTTAGAGTCTTCAACAGGCGCTGGAGGTGATGGTCTGGGATTCAACCCGTAAGTTTGGTAAGTCGAGCGAAGGAGTCGACTTTGTAACTCTCGATATGCTTCGCAGATTTGACGAAATGTCTGTGTTGTGCAAGATTTGCGGGTCTGTTCGAAGCGCAAAGCCGTGCTCCTTCGTCGCCGGATGCTCGGTGGGCGGCCGCATGGAAGAAAGTGGTCTATGCGGCTTGAGTTTCGCCTTGCCCAAGAGGCTTTGAACATTGGGCGGACGGAGGCGAAAAAACTCCGCTTAGGGTGGAGGAGGCCTCAAAGGCCCTTTACGACGAGCGCTTGGGGCCGAGGCCTTGAGGGCAAGGGTGGTGGAGCTTGAATCCTCCCGGCGGAGGTCACCGAGGCCAAGGACGCCGCCACATCCGCCGAGGGGTGGCACAAGCGAAGCGACCCATCTGCGGCCGGAGCGGATCGGCCCGGAGGACGCCGAACAAGCTCGGTCCGAGCAGAGACTGCTCGAAGGAGCCGGCTTCCTTGAGGACGCCCTACGAGTCTCGAGGGGAAGTCGGCACTGATCGACTCTGCGATCGTAAGTATCTCAACTCCTCCATTGATTTCTTTGGTTGGGGTAACCCAGAGGAGACTCATCCGAGACGCAGAAAACTCGCAGAGGTGCAGAAAAACCGAGCGTCGCCATGGAGGCTCTGGAATGCGGCGGCGAGACCATGACGTGGCGATCGCGCCAGGACAAGGCTCGCGGCGCCGAGGGTCTCCGAGGATGGTAGGGCCGAGATGGGCGCCGAATCGAAGCCCTTCTGAGGGCCGGCCAGAGGTCTGCGCCAAGTCTTGGGCATGTGGGCAGCCCGAGCGCACTTGCCCTCGCTACCGCCCGAGTGCCGGGCTTGTGGAGGCGGCCGTGATTGCGGGCGCAGCTACCGAGCCGTTCGCGACCGTCAACACCGCCTCGCACTATGACGGTATCGACCTCGCAGATGGTGAGTAGCGGCATCGCCGGAACCGGACCGACGACGCAGGTCGATGTGTTCGAGCCCGTGTCGAGCCGCATGCTCGAGATCGCCACCACGCCCCGCCCGAGGTCGCCTTCAAGATGCCAGTCCTCCTCCTCCGTGCCGGCCGCCACCGTGAAGAAGAGGAAGAAAGAAGTTAGCCCCTTTTTTTTTTTTTGCAAAGACTGCTGTGTAAACGATCGTAGTAATTGTAAGCTCGGTTTGCCTCTTTGCTCTCCTTTGCGTTTGGGTTTGACCGACCATAGCCTCAAGGACCACGGGTCGCTTATGCGTAGGTCGGGTCAATTTGAGAGGGCCAAGAGGATAGGAGTCTTGTTTATCACGGTAGTTACGCCGCACTCATGGGGTTCGGAGTGTTCCCGATCGCCAAGGGTTTTTCCACTCGGGCACTTCCTTCTTCCGCAAAGTGCTACTTAGCAACCATAGCCGCCGGGCGAGGCGTGAGCGCCGGGTCGAGAGGGTTACCGCGGGATAGACTCTGTGACTAGTCGGGTCACCACCCACATGAGTACGTGAGTTAGCCGAAGTTCGTGTGGGGAAGATTGTTCCCAATCGACTGTAAGGTCATCCCACTCGGTGCTTCCTTCTTCCGCGAGTGCTATTGGGCAACCATAGCCTACCGGGCGAGGCCGTAGCACTCGGTCGAGAGGGTTACCGCCGGGATAGACCTCGTGGTCGGCTGGGTCACCGACCGCACGCAGACACCATCCGAGCGGCACGAACGGGCGCCACGGGCAGCCCCGAAGTCGTCACGTGGCGACTGTGTGCTCGGTTGGGAGAAAGGCAAAGACTTATACCAGAAAAAGAAAAGAGCTTAGGATAGAATCGCTTAACTTTTCAATGTTCCGCATTAGGGAGGATGCGACCATCGGCGCCCTTGAGTCGAAGGTGCGGTCGGAGAACTTCCACGACGGTGAAAGGACCTCCTGTGGGGCGCCACCTTGTGCTTATCTTTGGTTGTCCGACCGACGCAGAACCAAGTCGCCAATACCAAGGATCGCCTCGAACTTGGCGGTACGTGGTAGCGGCGCAGGCTTGTTGATATCCGCCGACCGCAGACGGCCACGCCGCGCCTCGCCGAAATGGTCGATGGCGTCTTGTTGCAGGCGAGCCCCGAGCCTCATCAAGGCTTGCAATCTCGGGAGCCGTATTCGGTGTGGGCAGCAAACGACTTGGCCGAACACCATAAAGAAGGGTGTGAACCCGGCCGCCGGTCGGCGTGGTCCGCAGACTCCAGAGGACGGAGGGCGGCTCGGCTACCCAATACCGCGAAATGCTTGAGCCGATCGAAGATCCGCGCTTGAGTCCTTGAAGGATCATGCCGTTAGTGCGCCGACCGCCGTTAGTCCGCGGATGGGCTATCGCGCCCAATCGACACGGATGTTGAAGTCGCCACGAACTCGAAATTCCTTCCCGTGAACTGTGTTCGTTGTCGGTGATGATGGAGTTTGGGACTCCAAACCTAAAAACGATGTCGCGGAAGAAGATGGCCGCTTGTACCGACGTGGCGCCACGACCGCTTGGCCTCTATCCACTTGGTGAACTTATCTACCGCGACGAGCGGTGGGTGAAGCCCCGGCGCTTTCCGAAAGGTCCGACCAAATCGAGTCCCTGCACGGCAAAAGGCCACGTGATGGGGATCGCTCAGTAAAGCTTGGTGGCGATGCGTCTCGCTGAGCAAAGAACCGCATCCATCGCAGTGCGTCACGATATGCTCGGCGTCGACCACGGTTGGCCAAGAGAAACCTTGTCGAAAGGCCTTTCCCACAAGAGATCGGGTGCTGCGTGGTGACCGCAGACTACCTGTGTATGTCGTCCAGAAATTGCTTTCCTTGGTCGGTCAAGATACATTTTGGAGGACCCCGAGGACTCCTTTGTAGAGGTCAGCCGATCAGACGAAGGATTTTGCCCACGGCGAGGCGCCGGCCCTCGGTCGGGTCGGGGAAGTGACCCGTCCACAAACGGTCGATGTAGGGCCTCCTCCGATCGGACTCAAGTGCTAGCACACCGCGGGCGATCCGCCAAGTCTACGCTCGACCGCGCTTGGCCGGGCGACCGTGGCCGGATTGGTCGGTGGCCGCCACCGCCGAGTCCACCGACGATGGGCCGAGGAGGTCGGAGACGAAGATCCCGGCGGGATGTGCTCTCTGCTGGAGGCAAGATTGGCGGTGATCGGCCTCGCCATTGTAGCGTCGGTAGCTATGGTGAAGCTCGAAACCCTTGAACCGCTCCTCGAGCCGGCGATTTCGACAAGACGCGGCCATGGGCGCCTCGGGCTCCGCAGCCTTCATGACTTGGTCGATGACAAGCTTGAGTCCCGTGGACGAGAGCCGCGGCACCGAGGTCGGCAGCGATCCGAGACCGTTGACGAGCCTCGTGACTCGGCAATGTTGTTGGTCGCACAAGAGCAACCTAATGGCGACAGCTCGTTCTCGAGCGGGAGATGATGATTTACTCCGCGCGCCGCGCCATTCTTGGTGTAAGACCGTCGAAGTACATTGTCCAAGACGGGTCTTCGACCACCGGTGGTGCTCGGGCTTCGTCCACTCGGCGACGAAATCGCCGAGCTCGCGACTTGATCGCCGTCCGAGGGGCGATATTATGCCATGGCCGCTAAGCTCGAGCGCCCATTTGGCTATCCTTCCCGAGGCATCGCGATTGTGGATGATCTCGCCTAGTGGGGACGTGGTCACCACGGTGATGGCGTCTTGATCAAAGTAGTGAACGAAGTTTCCTCTTTGCGATGAGCACCGCGAGAGTAACTTCGCACTGCTGGTACCGAGTCTTGACTCGTAAAGTACTCATCGATGAAGTAGACCGCCGTTGTACCTTGAGCTCACGGCCTTCTTCCGCCGCTCCACCACGAGGGCGCGGCGACGACTTGGGTAGTGGCGGCGATGTAGAGGAGCAATGGTTCACTCGGTGCCGGGCGACCAGATCGAGGCGAGGACAGAAGGCCTTCAAGCGGGTGAGGGCCTCCGAGCCTCGTGTGTCAATCAAGCGGTCGGATTTCTTGAGCGACCAGAGCGGCATTCGCGTTCACGAGGCGAGACACGAAGCGGCTCAAAGTCGCCAGCACGGTCGACCTCCGACCCCTTTGAGGTTGCCGACCGGGCCCATCCTTGCGATCGCCGAGATCTTCTCCTGATTGGCCTCGATGCCTCGCTCAGAGATGATGAAGCCTAAGAGCTTTCCTTTGGGGACCCCGAAGACGCACTTCTCTGGGTTGAGCTTTATGCGAAACCGTGGAAGGTTTGCGAAAGTCTCTTCTAGGTCGGCGATAAGGTCGTCAGCCTTCCTGGTCTTTACGACAATATCGTCGACATACGCCTCAACGCTGCGCCGATCCGGTCATTGAAGCACGCTTGCATACATCGCTGGTATGTAGCGTCCGCGTTCTTCAGCCGAAGGGCATTGTGACATAGCGAACGAGCCGAACGGTGATGAAGGAAGTCGCGGTGGTCGGACTCCTTTAGCGCAATCGGTGGTAGCCCGAGTAGGCATCCGAAGGAAAGAGACTCGCACTCGGCGGTGGAGTCGATGACTTGGTCGATGCGAGGTAAGGGAATGGGTCCTTGGGACATGCTTTGTTGAGACTCGTATAGTCAACACACATTCTCCATTGCCCGTTCTTCTTTTACAAGTACTGAGGTTGGCTAGCCACTCGTGGTGGCGCACCTCTTTACTGAACCCCGCCGCCAAGAGTTTGGCGATCTCCTCCCTATAACCTGCGCCTTTCCTCGTCGGCGGGCGAGGCGTTGGGCGGCCGGCTTTGAGCCCGGGTCGGACGCTCAAGGAGTGCTCGGCGACCTCCTTTGAATGCGGCATGTCGGAGGACCTCCATGCGAAGACATCTTTGTTAGTGCGGAGGAAGTCGACGAAGCCGCTTTCCTATTTGGCGGGGCGTGGCTCGACCCCGACGGTCTTGGTCGGATCACGAGGATCGACCGTGACCTCCTTCGTGTCCTCGGCGGATTTGAAGGATCCCGCCGATTTCTTCGGATTCGAGGGACGGACTCGGCGGCTTCCTCCCGAGCTTGTTGAGTTCGCAGAGGCAACGACCGCGAGGCGAGCTCGCGCGCCGCCGCGCGTCGCGATTGAAGGCAGCCGGAAAGACGATGCCGCGGTAATGACTCCATGCGGTCCGGGCATCTTCAGCTTGAGGTAGGCGTAGCTGGGGATCGCCATGAACTTGGCGTAGCATGGCCTCCCCAAGATGGCGTGGTAGGCGCCGGGGAAATCCACGACCTCGAAGGTGAGGGTCTCGCGGAAGTTTCCGGCTCCCGAAGGTGACCGGCGGTCGACCGCCGGCGGATGGGCTTGCTGGCCCGGGATGACGCCATGGAAAGGTGCCTTGCTTGGCCGGAGGCTTGAGCGCGGGACCCCCATAGCGTCGAACGTCTCAACGTAGAGGATGTTAAGGCCGCTGCCCCCGTCCATCAGCACCTTCGTGAGGCGCTTCGTTCCGACGACGGGGCTGACCACCAGCGGGTACCTCCCCGGCTGTGGGACGCGATCGGGGTGATCGGTCCGATCAAAGGTGATCGGGAACTCCGACCACCGAAGATATTGGGGACGCCCGTGCGACGGTGTGGACCTCGCGGTAAGCGAGCTTGAGCCGACGCTTGTCGGCGTAGCAAGCCGGTCCTCCGAAGATCATGAGGCAGCCGTCGGGCTCGGGGAACTCGTCGTCTGCCTTCTTCTCCGCCGTTCGCGGGGCCGCGGCGGGCTTCTTTCCTTTGCTTCGCGGCGTGGTGGGGACGCTAGAAAGATAGCGCCAGACTTCGCATCCGGTACTTGTGCTTGACGGAGAACCCATGGTTGGGCATGGGCCGTCCATCAATTTTCGAAGTGGTCGGCGCGACGGTCGGCGCGCCGCCGCTTTGGCGGCGGTCGACCGTGGCAACCACCAGGGGCTCACGGATCGCTTCCGTCGCGCCGCCTGCTTGTCGGCGGTCGGAAGGAGACCGGTTTGGACGCCGGGCTCGCTGGGCCTTTCCTCCTTCGAAAATAGCCCCTCGGCCTCCTCGCCGAGGCGTGGTTGGTGGCGATGTCGAGGAGCTCCTTGGTGGTCTGGGCTTGAGGCACCCGACTTGTGCACCAAGGCCTTGCGCGAGGTGCCGTAGATGAAGGCTCCACGACATCGGCGTCGGAGATGTCGGGAGCTCGTTACCTTGGCGGAAAACCTCCGGATGTAGTCCGGAGAGTCTCCCAGCCGCCGCTTGTAGCCTTCGAGTCCAGGAGTTACGTGGCGCTTATAAGTGCCACGAAGTTACCGACGAAGAGATTCTTCAAGTCGGCCAGTTCTCGGCAGTTTTTGAGGCGGTACTCGAGCGTGCTCGAGCCGAGTCCGCGAGGTAGATGGGGAGGTCTTGGATGATGAAGAGATCATCCGTCGCTCCCGACCCGACGCGAGCGGTAATCTTGAGCCGACACCGGGTTGGTGGCCCCTGTACTTGGCAATGTTGGTAGCGCCGGAATCGGGCGGGAAATCACTGGCGGATCGCAGCAAAAAGCCCGTGGTCCGGGACCATCGGGGCTCGGGCTGCGATAGTGGCGCTCACCATCCGCAACACGTGAGTGGCGGCGTCCTCCGCCATCTTTCTTCGCGCCTCGAGGTGGCGCGGATGTCGTAAACATTACCGAGGCGCGCGCGCCGGGTGCGTGAGGCTGGGGTGGTTCATGGTGGGGTGCGGTCTTGGCGCACCACCGGCCGCCTCCATGGTGCTGGGCCCGATGGCGGAAGTAAGCGCCGGTGTGGTAGGAGCCGGAGGCTGCATGTCTTGACGGCGACGCGCGCTCCACCGACCCGAAGGTTCGGTAGGTAGCTCGGCCTCGGGTTTGCGGGCTCGGAAGGCCTCGGGCAAGATTGCGGCCGCGACCACGTTTTAGCTTGCGTGAGGGAAAAGCGGGGCGCGGATTACGCCCCAACTTGTGGTGCTCTTGGCGCGCGCGCCCGTCTGCGTCACCCAAAGACTTGCGCGGGCTCGGGCTCGCCCTGCTCCAGTTGGCTGGAGCCGGTCGAGCTTCGACCTTCGCTCCTCCGGCTCTCGCGTTGCCGTTGGAGCTCGGTAGCGGCGGCGAAGCGCGTCAAGGCGCGCGCAGCCGCCGGTATTCCCCTCCCGTGCCTCGGTCGCCGGACGGGGACCGTCGTAGCCGCGGTGGCTATGGCCGTCGGTCAGGTTCGCCACGTTGCACTCGCGAGAGTGCTGCTGCGGCGGGATACTCCGTGTCGGGTGGGCCGTGGTGGAAGAGTCTTCCAAAGAACTCGTGGACGGAGGTTGGCATGTAGCCGACCATAGCTACAAGTCGTGGCGGCGGGAGGTGGCGGGATCTCTCGCGCGAGCCGGAGGGGCTTCGCCAAAGGAGGTATAAGCGCTCCTCAGGTTCCGGCTTTGGGGCCCGCGGGGGCGCTCCAAGCCGGAGTGGGACGAAGCTGCCGGAGATGGTGTCCAGGCTCCCGCAGCGCGCGCCCTCCGTGGCGCGAGGATGGCGTGAGCTCTCCCTCCGAGGTGACGGTGAAGCTGAGGGAGCCGAAGCGGATCTGGCTCCCGAACACAGTCATGCCGTCGTTGGAGAAGAATGCCATCAAGGAGACGAATGGGAATCCGGAGATCGCCAAGAAGCGCGAAGCCCCTACAGCGCGCTGCTAACCGCCGGCGTTTGGCCAGGCAAGTAAATTTGTAAGTCTAAGGGCTGCGCGTTCCGCTCCCGAATGGTTAGACCACGAGTCCAAGATGTATCTTGGTTCGGGCCAAGGTCCTACTCCGGTTCGTGCGTTGGTATTGTATTCATCAAAGTGCGGATGATCGCACCGAAGTTTTTTTACAAGCGAGAGGTGGAGCCTCAACACTAGAATGATCTAAACTTAGCTCTCAGAAGGAGAAGAAAAGAAGAAGAGGAAGAAGAGGAAAAAGCTCTCTGTAGCTCTTACTCCTTGCCCTGTTAGGAGGTTCCTGCCTCCTTTTATTCAGTACGAAGGGGCAGGTTACATCGAGAATTGGCGAAGTGCAGGCGAGCTACTTCTAGGGGCTTCGGTCTTGCCCCGCCGTCTGGCCAATCGTTCCGCCGACCGGTCGCTTGCTCCGCCGACTCGTCGCCGCCTGCTGAGCCTATCTTTGGTCGGTGGTCTAGCCTGGTCGAGTGGTTAGGTAATCCTCAGGAAGTGGCGTAGCCGCTCTCTCGTGATCCATGTGGGTCCGGCGAGTCGCGTGTGGCGTTGGAGTTGCCTCGGGAGAGGCGTGTCCTTGCACCGTGGGTGGGTGGCCGATGGGACAGAGGCGTGGGCTTCGGCGGCTATCAAGCCGTCTTGGGAAGGACCACCGCCTCGCTCGATCCGCCGAATGACCGTTCGTGGGGCACGTGGCCTTAGGTTGACACGGGACTCCGATCGCGCGGCACGCGCCCTCGGCGGGATTATCATGGTTCGGTCGGGCCGGGATCCCGTCCGCTGGAGTCGGGAACCTGCGAGGGGTCGGGAACCTGAGTCGGGAGTGAGTCGGGATCGATCGGGAATGGTCTCCTGAATGGTCTCGTAGGCATTTGGGTAGCGGTAGGGGCGGCTGTTTAGGCTGGGGCCGTATTCGAGGCCACCTGCTTGCTGCTCTGAGCTTTGCTTGTTGCAATTGGGCCGTTGGTGCACCCCTGTTTTATGAGTATTCGTCATCAAGCTAAAACAAAACAAAATGAAAAGAAGCGTATCATATCGCTAAAACAAACAGAAATGTATTAGAGCAAGACTACATGGTCAATCTATTATACTTTATGAAAAACCCAAAGAACAAACTCGAAATTATTGTATCATCAAATTACTAACTGAGCTGATGATATACCATTTAGGACTGCAACTGATGCTATTTGATCAAAACCAACACATAAGCAGAAGCAATAGTGCACCACTTAAATCAATGGAGAAAGAAACAGGCAAATAACAACCTTAAAAACATGATATTTTAGCTAAACATCCCATCGAAAGTCGTGTGTCACCCTCTCATTATCTCCAATAAAAAATCATGGTGACACCCTCCCATTATCTAGTACCTTTGCCCCCTTTTCTTGCAAAGGCAGTGTAAAGTAATGGAGGTACCACCTCCTAAATGTTCTGCTATTATATACAAACCACATAGAAGGAATTGTAAAAAAAAGAATCAAATCAGGGGCTAAACATTGCACTTGAAGAAAGACCCTGACCTTAATTCTTAAATCCACAAAAGAACTATCCATAACAGTATATATAAATATATTAGATGGTGAAGATATAGATGCACGATGACACATATTAGAATCCTATGACATCAGTTTGTAATCAGTCACTGTCACCCGCTACAGTCCAAACAATGAAATCAAATGGCAACATTAGTAATCCAGTTACATTGTACTGAATAAAATCTTATCTGCATTAGATTGAGGATAATCAGACATAATCAGATCATGGAAGAGGTTTGGAATTGAACATCTCTTACCTCTATTCTAGTGTTTGACCATACATTTAGCAAATAGTCGGTGTGTGTGGGGACACCTGATTCATCACAAGGAGCACAACTAGAACAACCTAATAAATGACATGAACATAATAGCTACAATGAATAGAGTTCGCAAGTGATTGCAGCTCGTTGGAAATGCAACTAACTACGACAACAGTGGCAGTCTACATCAGTATTGTTACTCTTGTACACATTTCATCGAGCACATGGCATATAGATAATCCAACACTACAGTGAGAGCTTAATGCAGGAAAAAAAACTCCAATAGAGAATTCACAACAAACAAAATGTATTCCTAATCCCCAAGATGCAAGGGGATGCGGCAGCAAACCTTAAGCATGGCACCGGGAGACATCTTTAATCAAATTTTCGCGCATCAATACTCTTTGGCGTATATGAGCAAGAACCATGCGATCTGCGGATCAGTCACCCCGACATACCCTTGCTGCAACGCGGGTTGCCCAATTTGGTGTGCGTTGCTACAGATTAAAACAATTATATTGAGTTGCTGAGAATACGAGGAGGGACAGCGATGGTTGCGTGTGGGTGGAGGTGGGAGCCTAGGGAGGGCAACTGCCGACGAACGCGAGTGGGGATCAGTGCGGACAGCGATGGTGGTGGATGCCGGATCTGGACAGGCCTAACCAGATCCAGCCGGTGGAAACGGCGGCGATGGAAGGGCAACGTCGGATGCGCTTGGATGGAGGATGAAGGCCAGTGTGGTTGCACATGGGTGGCTCCACGGTTGCATGTGGGAGGTTGGCGGAAGAGGAAACAGGTACGTGGCTGCGCATGGGTGAGGGGGAGGCTAATGGTGATGTCGATTGGGCCCACGTGTTGGGATGAGGGCGGAGAACGGGCGTACCACCACCAACTCCTAATTAGAAGTAGTAGAGAAACAGAGTGGCCATTTCGTCCAAACTCGAAATAGTTGTGGGCTATTTCTTAATAATAGTGTTTTTATGTATTGCTTTTCAATACAAATTATACAAATCTTGAAGTAAACAATAACTTTTAAATAGTATTACATAGAAGCACCTTTCATTTCTTGAGCTGATAGTATTTCTTTGCGAAATAGAGTGCTGCCTGTAGATTAGCCTGTTATAGGTGGTGCTTGCCTGGTAGACCCATCTCGCATGTTCAGTGTTGCACCGTCTCCGCAAATGCAGGTTTGCCTCAAGTTCACGTTCGTACAAAAGTACCTACTACTTCAGAATGGCCACCGAATTGGCGGTAGTTTGCTGTAGCAAATGTTATATTATGATATCTCTTATTATGAGCAGCATTTTGAATCGAATCAGAGTCTACGAGACATGGTATGAACATGTTAGGTATTAAAAATGAAGTAGGTGACTATTGTAGAGAGAATCAAAATAACGGCGTCGAAGTAGCCACGACGATCGAGAAGATTTGGCGAAAGGATCGTAAATTTCTTAAGTACAACCTCCAATAAAAACAAAGGATTGTCGTTCTCTCGAATCTTCTGAGATCTTCGAATCCTTGTCCTATATAATAATCTGATGTTAAAAAAATAACTTATCATCTAATCATCTTATATGATCTTTGCTTTAGATGAGCTCCTCTTGCTTGCCTTGAGTTCTCCATAGCAACTGCTTAGGTTTATATAGTCCCCTAATTCTCCTCTAGAAAAAAGAAAATCTTACTGTGAAAAAAAGTAGAAAAACTAATCTCATTAGAATTCATCTGAAAATTAATGTAACACATATATCTAAGTCATAAATCATAGAGATTAGAAGTTTAATAAGATATGAACCTCCTTATTGCGAACAGCAGACATGCAAAAGGACCCAGAGTCCCAGAGCTCATCGAAGGAGCAAAAAGGCCGAACTCTCCCTTTACGTATGCAACTACGCGTATCCTTGAAAGTTTCCCTTTGTAGTTTCTACACCGCACAAGCCAAGATTTATCACGCAAGAAAAACTCCCGCTCCGATCGTGCTGACCTGTGCGAAGTCAAACCTTGGCTTTTATACATTCTGACCTGAGTCACCTGACAGTACGGAACAAGACGAAGGAAACTTTAAGCCCCTGTTCCCATTTTAATAGACAAATACAAGGCTCTAGACAACTTGGCTCGATGCATTAATCTCACTTACTATTCAGAAGCACACATAAAACCAGCACCGAACGCAGAAAATTTCAAATATTCATTGTGAAAATCGCCTAAAGGTCATCCATCCATCTATCTTGACGAAAAAAACTGCATGTCGATACTGTCGCCGGGGTCAGAGGCTCCGAGGTGCGAAGGGACGCGTTCACGCGGCTACTAGACAACAACCGCCTAATAGTATTCGGTGCTGGTAAGGGCCGGCAAAAAACACTCGTTAGGACTTCCTATCAAAATTTATTTGATTATATTAATTAATTAGTTTAAATTTAAAATAAATTTATTTCGAGCAAAAAATATTAATGAGGTTCCGCTCGACAGCGACTCGTTAGCTCGAATTTGAAATGACTATTTAAATGATAAATAAAATATTTTTATGTCTAATTATATTAATTTCGAAAAAAACTCGATAATAACTCGTTAAATTTGATAGCCAGCCCTAATTGTAATAAGTCGTACCCTACTGGGGAGGTGCTAAGTCTAGAGTCTGGACTGCTAGCACGGCCGCACACGTACTTGTCTGAGTTTCTCCGGTTCGGCGAGTTACCAAGAAGAAACATTCCCGTGATTGCATGAGCATATATATTTATCTGCCTACCCCAGTTGGGATCATGTTGAATTTCTGATGTGCCTCGCTTCTTGCCAACGAACAAGGAATCCGACGAGTTTTTTATGCGTTGTTAGCTCGAACCGACCACGTCGCTCCAACTTTTCTAGATTATCTCTATGAATATATGCTCGAGCTTTTTTTACTCGAATGCATCCGTTTTGCAGATATTTCACGCATGGATCTCTAGAAACTCTGCTTCAATTCCTTTGTTTTCTGGAATACTAGAAACACACTTAACCAATGGTCATTCCATCTATTTTGGCAGCAGAGTTATCTTACTAATTATCTGGTTTTTTTTAAAGTTATAAGCTCTCGTCGACCTATTTGTTTAGACTTTGACTTTTTAGCTTTTAAACTAGTTAAAAAGTCCAAACAAACGTGAAAGAAATCTATCTTCTGTAAACCTGTGTCCTGGAATGAGAAGAGAAACCCTTCCCTAGTTTGTACAGAGTAATTCGTACTTATTAAACAGACAAGTCGATCTCTATACGTTGACAGATTGAATACATATTTTTTCTGTCGAATACGAATACAGATTCAGCAGCTCACTATCCGTCGAATACGAATACAGATATGGATTATCTAGATATTCAGGCGCATGGGCTAGGCCAAGCCTACTGCTTCGTCCTAAAAATGTTTTCTTAATTTTAAAATAGTTTCATAATTTAATTAATCCAGAACTCACGTTTCAATTTTAAAATTGGTAAACTAGCTATAAAAATTATGAAATATTTTGGGGACGTCTCAGACACAGTCTTGCAATTTAAAAAATTATTTTAAAGATTTTTATAACTTTTAATTTTCAAAAAATTCAAACATTGTTGTCTTTAATAGGAAAATATTTTAAATGAGTAGTCAAAAATGCAAAAAAAACTCATTAATGTGTAATTTATCGTTTAAAACATATTTCAGTAGAGAATGCAAATTTTGGGCATTACCTATTTGGATCAATTAAAGTAGTTATGTTTTTTTGTTTATTTTGTGTGTATAATTTAAAGGGTTTTCATATTCCGATAAATATTCGTGTCCGTATTCATTTGATTCGTATTCGCTCCATTTATTTATATGATATTATTCATACTTGTATTTATATCTGGGTTATCCATATTCGTATGTGAGACCCTCCCTTCTGGTGTGGAATACCGAGAATGTCTCACGTGCACACTGTACTAGTCCCATGATTAGTGGCTAGCACGTACATTTACAACATTGTCATCACATATATACATAACATCATAAATACATTAAGGTAATATTGTTCATACATTGAGGCCTTAAAGGCCGAATAAAGTGTAGCTGAAGATACAAAAAATTAACGGTATGCCTTGCCCAAAATCCCACAAGCAACTAACAAGGAGAAAACCCTAGAAAAGCACGTCGTTATAATCCCCATAACTGCGGTGAAGTACATATTGTGGGGGCTTCATTTTCTTCGCCCACTGAACCAACAAATTAAGCAAGTTTTGAGTATTTTCGTACTCAGTAAGACTTGTGGTGTATCGCAAATGTATAATAAATGCATGCTATATCAAAGGAAAGGCTACTTGAATAAAGCGAGGTTAAAACATGAAAATCAGGTAGTAGATTTTAAATGGCATTTGTAAGAGCAATTTGACATATATGTAAATAACAACTATAAACAACATAAATATAACAATTTACAATCCTCTATGATTGCGAGTATTAGACCATCCCTTGTCAACTTTTGGCATAATATCCGAAATAAGCTTTCCATGAATTTTTCCAATTCAACCCTTTTTATGAAAGCACAAATTCTAACTAGTGTCAGTGCACCAAGTCTCTCATAACTACAACACGGTTTTTCAAAAAGTTTTACACTCTGTAGATGCATACATCTTTACTCACAAGACATGATTAACTCTTTTTGCAGCTATTTTCGCTCTTCCTTTGGCGTGTGGTCAAGAGGTAATGACATGAACAATTATTTAGTTTAATTGAAAAGCATTTTCCTTAAATGTAGAAATTCCAAAAAATTCAGAAAATGTTGCAAATTCAAATTATGGCCAAAATTCAACTTGATGTTTGTATTCAATTCCTCATGTGTTTTAGGATGTCACGTTGTATCCGTATTCGGAGGAAAAATATGAAATCAAATATGGCAAAACCATTATCCGTCTATACCCAGTCCTTTTTCACCCCTAATCATGGGCTAACCAAGTGCTCATCGGTCAACACAGATGTTGCGGTAACAAAGTCAAATAGTGGGTATGTCCATACCCTTTCTTCTTTGATGATACATAAATTGAGTCATTTAAGAGAGAGCTAGTGGTGGAAAAAAAGAGATATATGTCCCCCACATGCTCCTTAGGGACTTTATATGGAGGTGAGGGATGTCTAATTTCCATCATGCCCATAATAATTACAAAAACATGATGGCATATTGGTGTATTCCTTTAGTAGTTCACTCATGAGCAAAACATAGGACCCAAAACACATTCTTAGTAGCATGTCTCCACCCTACTCTATTATTAGGTTTTCTCTAAGGCCCATTAGGCACTCCTGGTAGGCCAGGAGGGGTTGGGCACTTCCACAACAATACTCCCTTTTTGGCTAGCTCTGAATTCCCGAGAGACGAGCCGACGAAGCGGTAGTTGTCTTGCCCATCGAGTACCAAGATGCCCTAGACCCACAAAAATAATAAAGCGATTGCTGTAAGATAGGGCCATAGAGTCAGAGCTGTCCTACTGAGGCTATGCCTTCGAGGCAAACGACACGTCTCGTGGAGAACTTATCGCAACTACCCCACCAAACCTCTTTCGAGGTAGACAACATGTATAGGTAGAGCAAATGTGATGGAGCTGCCCTACCGAGGCGAGGGTTGGAGGCAAGCAGCATGTCTCACAGCGAAGCCATCGTGGCCACCCTACCGAGGTTGTGCATTCAAGGTAGGCAATGCGTAGAGGAAGGAGCCATCAAGGTGGAGTTGCCCTGCCAAGGTGAGGGTCTCGAGGCAGGCAGCGTGTCCTACGACGAAGCCGTTATGTCGTTTTGTTGAAGCTATGACCTTGAGGTAGGTGATGTGTATAGGTGGTAATGTAGAGATAGAGGCTCCCTATCGATGCTAGGGACTCGAGGCAGGCAGCGTGTCCCACGGTGAAGCCATTGTGGTCACCCTGCCAAGGTGATGACCTCAAGGTTGGTGGTGCGTAGAGCCATTGTTGTCCCCTTACCAAGGCTATGAACTCGAGATAGACAACGCCTAGATGTGATGCTATCAAGGTAGAGTCGCCTTACTGAGGGTAGGGCCTAGAAGTAGGCAGTCTGTCCTATGCCAAAGCTATTGTGGTTGCCCTGTTGAGGCTATGACCTCTAGCAGGCAGTACATAGAGGTGGTGACATCGAGGTAGAGTAGTCCTACCAAGGTTAAGGCATCAAGGAAGGTGTACCCATGACAAAGCTATTGTGGCCACTTTGCCGAAACGATAACCTTGAGGCAGGCAGTGTGTCCCATGGTGAAGCCATCATGGCTACTTGACAAGGTTATGACCTCAAGGCAAGTAGCATGTAGAGGTGGTGTCACTGAGGTAGACTCGTCCTGCCAAAGTAGGGGCCTCGAAGCAGGCGGTGTGTGCCATGTTGCTTGTTGCTATTCTCATTGCCTTTTCCAATGGCCTAGTACTATTCCCCCTTTGGCGCACGTAGAAGTAGAAAGCTAGGCTAGACCATCGTTCCCTACCTTCAAAAATGGTGCCCGAGGAGAACGCACGATGCTAGCCCGAAGAGGCCGCTAGCATGAGGAGCAGGTGGAGAGGCTGGAGCGTTGTTCCCCAACCATTAAAAAAATATTCCGCGGAGGGCGCTCTGTGCTAGCCCGAAGAGGGCACCAACACATGGAGCAGATGGAGAGGATAGACCGTCATTCCCCTACCTTCAAAAATAGTGCCCACAGAGGACGCTTGGGGCTGGTCCAAATAGATCGCTAGCACACGGAGTAGGTGAAGAGGCTGCACCGTCGTTCCCCTACCTTAAAAAACAATGGCTGCGGAGGGCGTGCGACGCTGGCTTGAAGAGGGCGTTAGCACGTGGAGCAAGTAGAGAGGCTGGACCACCGTTCCCCTACATTTAAAAATAGTGCCCGCGAAGGGCACTCACCATTTGCTTGAAGACGGTGCTAGCACATGGAGTAGGTAGAGAGGTTGGACCATCGTTTTCCCTACCTTAAGAAACAATGCTCATGAAGGGTGCATGGCTCTTGCCTGAGAGGGCGCTAGCACATGGAGCAGGTGGAGAGGTCGGATCGTCGTTCCCCTACCTTCAAAAATAGTGCCCGCGGAAGGCGCGAGGTGCTAGCCCCATAATGGCACTTGTGCAGTAGTAGGAGGTTATGCTAGACCATTGTTCCCCTACCTTAAAAAATAGTGCTTGTGGAAGGTGCGAGGCGCTGGCCGCGAAGTTGGAAGGAGAGGCTGGACCGCTGCTCTCCTACCTTCAAAAATAGTGCTCATGGAGGGTGTTAGCATGCAGAGCAGGTGGAGAAGCTGGACTGCCGTTCCCCAACATTAAAAAATAGTGCTCGTAGAAGGTGCTAGCCCGAAGAGGGTGCTTGTGCACATAGGAGGAGGATGTCATTGAAGCTTACGATGCTCAACTCGCCGAGGTATTGCCTCTATCAAAGAGCTAATTATCATGCAATGGCCGAGCCATGAAGCGGGTAAATTCCTTACCTGGGACGTCACCGAAGCATCGGACTCCTTGGTGGGACATGCATCGAAGTGTGTAATGATCAAATCACTGAGGCATTGCCTCGGGCAGAGAGCTGAGTAGCCCGCCAATGTTTGAGCCTGTGAAGCTGGTGAAGTCCTGACCGAGAACATCGCGGAAGCATCAAACTCCCTAGTGGGACATGCAATGGAGCATGTAATGCTCAAATTACCAATGCATTGCCTCTGGTGAAGAGCCTAGACATACGAAGGCCACACCGTTGTTGGCGGGTCTTTTATGCCTTACACACTACAAGCGCATGGAGACTGATGTAGTTTTCACCAAGAATATTCCATGTTATCGTATCCACAAGAAACGAGAAGAGTTTACTAACAATGGAGGTTAGATGCTAAGATAAGGTGCCGAGATGTGGACACACAAAGCTAGTTGATGAAGCCACCAGTCAATGTGGACATGCAAAGCCATAAGCCGAACAATGTAGCCAATCAACAGAGCCACCGGTTGGAGCGAGTTAACGAAGCCACTATGGATGATAGATCGGGATGCGTGACGGAGGCAGTGGTTGCCAATCTCGCAGTGCAAATCTAGATACGTGCAGCTTGGGCGTAGTAGGGTGATGAAGAAGCCATGCATGCGCAACAAGCCTGATGGAGCAAAGCCAAACACGAAAATGAAGCCCTGAAGTGAACGTGATGAATCCGACCGATCTAGGCCATGGTAACCTTTAGATCCTCTTCCTTGCACAACTTGTTGCGCGGTCCCTATGGACGGTGCTAACTATTGTGGCAACGAATCCAAATAATGGGTATGTATATACCCTTTCTCCTTTGGAGACATATAATTGGAGTAGGTAAAGAATACCAAGACATTTGAGAGAGAACTAATGGTGGAAAAGTGAGAGCTCTGTCCCTCACATGCCCCTTGGGGCTTTTTATATAGAGGTAAGTGATGGCTATTTCCCATCCTACCTCCTATTCTTTAGTATTATAAAAGAAACTATTGATGGTGAATGTTGTGTTCTTCATCTTCGCAATCTCCAACTACCTATTCTCAAATCCCTCTTCCACTCCTAAAAAATCTCTAAAAAATTGCCCATAACAAAAAAATTAACCACCACCTTATGCTTATCTCAACAAAATTAATCTTATCTCTACTAATAAAAGACATCCTAACAAATTTAGCTTACCTCAATAATCTCAATCAACATCACTAGAAAGCAGCTTGTCACGTGCGTCTTCTTCTTCCCGAATGATGCCATTGCCTGCATGGCCTCGTCAAGGCTGCCGCCAACACTACTTGGTGCCTGGTGCAAGCCACCCTTATTGTCACCCTTCAGCCCCTCCAAGCCCACATTTAGCACATTGTCTCCCACGAGCATGGTCTTGGCCAGATGGGGGAGCGCATGGTACCACGCCGTCACCAATCCTCGTTGCCACTTCCGCCATGTTGTTGTGACAGGAGAAGCGCCACACAATCACCAAGCCTCGTTGTCGCCGTCATTGGGGATGATGGGACAGACAGACCACTAGCCTCGCTGCTACCATCATCTTCGAGGAGGACGACGAACCAAGGAGGGTCATGCCGCACTCGAGCTTGCTCTTGAGCTACATGCAGTGGCATCGTTGCCAGGGAAGAACCATGGAGGGCAGCCGAGGATGACTAAATCCAGTGTCGACATGGATTTGGAAAGGACATATCTGATGACAGCGTGACCGCAGTACATCGGATTTGACCACCAGTAGGGAGGGACACTGGATCTGACGTTGTCATCACCGTGGAAGTAACACAGAGAATGGTTAGATGATTGGTCACCTCGCTGCCATCGATGGAGAAAAGAGAGAGAAGAGAGCAAAAGGGGAGGAGGGAAAAGAGAATGGGGCTTAGATTTTTATCGTATGGGTTGCACAGATGCACACATGTATTTCATCAAGTGTGTGTATTGTATTTGAGTTTTGTGTTTCAACCAAGCAATTTTGTCAACGAATCTTGATGGACATATGCCAATCAATTTACATAAGAAAAGGATAAGTATGAAGCTTGGGCTATTTTGTGTGCACTTGCATTGTAATTTGCAAAAATGTGCGAGTCTTTACCTATATGCATAAAGCACTCAAGATGCAATAATCATCTACATGCTTCACACTATGAGTGTGCATAAACATGGGAATTTTTTATACAAAGTTTTATTTTTCACGATGAGTATTTGATTTTGATTTTAGTTTTACATTCAACATAGGAAGAAAAAATCACTTCAAATTGTTTTAGAACATACAATACAATAATTCTATTTAGCGCGTAGCAATGCAGAGACACTTAGCTAGTAATTACAAAAAGATGAGAATAGTAATTACAAAACGATGGGAATACATTGGTACATTCCTTTTATCAATTCACTCATGAGCTAACCATAGGGCACAAAACACATTTTTAGCGGTCCGTCTCCACCTTAGTTTGTCCTTGGGCCTACTCTAAGACTCTTTACGCTCTTAGCAGCCCAAACAGGATTGGACACTCCCACAACAACACAAATATCTCACCTCCTTATCAGTGAAAAATCACCGCGATAGCAACACGAAACCAAAGCATGCATGTCACGGTAGTTCGTCCGTCATAGCTACTAGTCTAGAAAAGCAAGGAAGAGGGCCACCCTCGAGTCGAGTCTCGAGAGTCTCCAAAGCAAACGAGCAAATCACACGTTCGTACAGCGCAGCGCAGCGGCACAGCAACATATTCTGGAGTTCGCTCACGCGCGGGCAAGCGTGCAGAAGCGCCGCAGAGCATGTGCGCGGCGCGCGTGCGAGCGCGGTGCCGACACGGGCAGGGCCACGGGCATGTTGTGTGTGCCAGGTTGCATGTGCCGGCGAACAGGCGCGCGGACAGTGGTGAACAGGTGGGTGGGCCGTTCTCCGCAGGCGGTTGGCAAATAGGTCTGTAAAGAGCCGGCTAGCTCGGTAAAAACGCGAGCGGAGCTTGAGTTGAGACTTGATTTTGCATTTAGACTTGAGCTTGGTTCTATCTAAGCTTGATTAGGCTCGGTAACAATAAACAATTCAATACATATTATTTTCAATATTAAAAAATGGTTAAACTCGAGCTCGACTCGTGTAAACTCGGCAAGAGTTAATATATAGTAATATTTAACAAGTGATTCGTAACTTTATCAAGCTCGTAAGCTATTCGAGCCTCACTGAGCCGAGCTCGAATAGTTTGCGAGCTTTTTTTATAGCCCTACTGCCAAAGGGATGAGATTGGAGTTGGGCCGTTTTCATGGCCCACGAGGCTAAGCACACAGATAGTATAGGCCCTGCTTTTGCATGTGCTTGGTCTTTAGGAAGGCCCTTCTGTTGGCGAGTCCCTATTGGGCCGACCGGCCGGCTCCAAACTTAGACTTTTTACCATCTTTAAGATATAAATTATTATCTAGTCTTTAAATCTGTGTTCGAAACATAAAACATAGTAAAACCGAAGCTCCAGCTCAGAAGTTTTAAAATTGGAGTCCAAAATTTGATTGTGTTTCACTGCCGTAATGATGTAACTCTCACAGATGGATAGGTGATGGATGTGGAGAGTTATGTCACCTTATTTTCACAGGTAGTAACAGCTTTAAAAGTGAAAGTAAGATCTGTAGGTTCAAAATAAAACTAGTAACGCAAATGGAAAGAAACCAGCTTTTGGATCTTCCACTGTCGAAATAGCTTGTACCATCCGTCGTCCATCTCGCAAAAAAGAGAGGGGAAAATACAGCTTAAAAAGGAGAAAAACCTTGCAATCTTGGCTGCCAGTTTCATAAGCACAAAAGCCCTTCCAAGTGTGCACTCCAAGTCTACAAGAGCAACAATCTTTGCCTCTGTGTGGACCAAACACCAGAGTACCAGGTAGACCATCCCGTTGAGTAGCAAGAACCATCCGAGGTGCATCTCCTCGCCCTGCTTGTATTGTTCTTCTCTCTTTCTCTATGTCTCGAGCTCTCAGCTCAATTCAGTTCATGCTATATTCTCGGGGTGCATAATTCGCCAATTCCGTGCAAGTTCTCGATCCATCTAGTTGTTGGGGGGAGAGAAACCTACCCTTGGGGTATTGTGTGGCCTTCAGTTCTTCACTCTTTCATCTGATTCTTTGTATGCATTTCTTTGTGAACTTTCCAAATAGTTCATGCAAGATTTAGGATGCGTTCGTCTCATTTTGCCCCTAAGGAGGAGAATTTTCCTTTCCTGGTTTGCGTTCTTGGAATTGCAGCGTGTGTAGTGTGAGTGCTGGAAGATGCTCGTCGTTTTTTCTTCTCCAGATAGGAAGAATTGATGTTGCCCAATACTTCGTAGGTGTTGTCTGTCCTTGTGGGACCCACTCCGAATCTGTGATGGATGGTGTTTCACCACGGGTAGTCGGAATGTAAACTCTTTAAGGACACGCCTTTTAGAGATTTGTGAAGTACATGGTTTTAATCTACAATCTGTTGGCACACCCCTTAAATGTTGATTGATAGTCACAGATTGAGTAACACATGTAGATGTAAGTGCTCTGCAAATTTATCGCTCTGAATTAGGTGTTGAGATGTTAACTGAGACTGAGACAGGTGATTTTTTGTTGATTGTGCAGTTGCTATTGTAACTGCAATTTAAACAGTTGAAAACCATCACTGTAGTACATGAATCTAGACCGGCTCTGAAAATAGGCGACTCAAATCATGGACAATTGCTTATTGTACAGATTGCAACTGATCTCTGTCCAGACATCTGACATGTACTGAATGTATTAGACGTCTCATGAATGCTGGCCAATTTTCAGATTTCTATCTATTTAAGGACGTTAGTCCCAAGGAAGAACAGCTCCGGTACTGCCCAAAAAGTAGAAAGGTCTTTAGCCATTTGTCCTATACAACATGTAAGCCTTGTTTAAAAAGGTGTTCGTGCTCATTTTTTTTAAAAAAAATATGATCCGTGTGAATAGAGTCGTAAAAATGATTTCTCTCCAACCGCAAAAGTAGTGGCGGTTGACACGTGTCATATATCGTATCCATATTCCACGGTAGGTGGCTGACCCTGCGGTACCCCAACCGACCGCAACGGTAGCTCCAGACCCATAGCGGCAAAGAGGTGCCATGCTCCCTAGCTTGTTAGCAACCTGCCACTGTCCTTAGGCTTAGCATGGACCAGCCACCTACTATATTGCACAGGCATGATAGTGACACGTGTCATCTACCACTGCTTCCACGGTTGGGAGGGGACATTTTTTAATTTTAATCTTACCCACCAGATTTAAAAAAAAAGACAAAAAAGCAAATTATTCTATAACACGTCTGTCTTTATAAATTAGGTCGGAAGATCGAATCAAGAATTTCATTATATCCCTTTCATTTTATATGGTAGTGACACCACCATAGGATATTCAATTATTCACTTTTTGTCAAATTCTAATTTTTATCCTTATTTTGGGCGCTTCAAGAAGCATCATTGTATTTGTAGGGCCATATGTTTTTCCATACTTGATTGAGACATCAAAACCTGCAGTTCCATTTGGATTCATATATCTTCTTTCTCTGGCTTTATGAGGACATTAACCTTGTTCCTCTGCTAGTAGGAAAACAAAGCCATGGACTCCACGGACCAGTTTGAAAAGAGTCCTCTGCCGGAAGAACACTCCTCGCAAGAGGTTCTCTCTCTCTCTCTCGGTATGGCCGTGCAAACGCTCACTGACAGATGTGCATTAATTGGTGAACACGTATTGATTCAACTTCTATTTGTTATAGTTCGTAAGCGCATCCATTATTTTTGTACCGTCGACGATCTGGATTGTTCATGTAAATATATAACGGTGTGACCTTGCTATGACTGAATTGAAGGCAGCTCTCCTGCCTTCTTATTCTTTAAAAAAAATGGTGAGATCTTGCTTTCTATATCTCTGAACAGCGCAACAATTTTCCTTGCTTCGTTTGTTGAAGTATGATACCTTATAAGGACTTCGTTTAAATTTGTTGAGAAAGCTGGGAAGATTTTTTTTAGTTTTTATCAGTCCTCCGTTTGATCATGTTAGCTTGCACTTGAAAGATATTAAATAATGTCCTTTACATTTTGTAAATGCATGCTTTTCTATTAAAAAATCTGTGCAAATTAGAAGATGAGACTATCATAATGATTACTTTGTTGTGCTGTGAAATGCAGAATACCATAGAATATACAGGTGATGGATCTGTTTGCATCCGTGGGCATCCTGCTTTCAAAAAACATACAGGAAACTGGAAGGCTTGCTCCTTAACAATAGGTTAGTACTGCAAAATGCTCATGTATAATTAACCTTCTATTGGAAGACCATAATAGGACATGTGATGGTTAAATACTTGAACAATCAACACTTATATAAGGATATCTTGTCTCTTTACATACCGCATATAATTGTTTTTAAATTTTACACTAGACTTTTTCGTTGCCTTCTTTATTCAATGCAAGATCCAACAGGAAACAAAATACCTTGTTGCAGTTTGTTCATTCTGCTTGTATCTGGCCTATTCTTCGATTGCAAAAAACCTAATGAGTTATCTCACAAAAGTCCTACATGAAACAAATGTGGCTGCTGCAAGAGATGTTGCAACTTGGCAAGGTACTAGCTTTCTTGCACCTCTGGTTGGAGCCCTCTTAGCTGATTCGTATCTGGGGAAGTACCGGACAACTCTGATCTTCTGCACGATCTGCATTATTGTAAGTGCTAGAATTAACTCATACCTATTTCTTTGTACCACTTAAAAAGTGGGAGTTGGCAGTGATGATGTGTAGTCTCCCCTCCCCTCCGGCAACCTCACCTCACAAAATATTTAGCGCTGACAAGTAGTTTAGACAAAAGTGTAATTTGTAGGTTTGTAATGGCTGAAACAAAAAAAAAATTGGTCGCAATGAAAAATATTAGGGTGGTTTTGGAGAATATGATCTATTTTATCCCTAGCAAAGCACGAACGTTCAACCAGTATCATTTAAAATAACCATAAAGGGTATAATATTATTTGATAGATGAAGATGATTTTGAGATAAGGCCTTACGATCGTTAGGTCGCTTCTCCTCAAGTGACCATGCAAAAGGCATCTTGTCAATCCCCAAAAGAGCATAATCTAAATCGAGTTGTACAAAAACATCCCATATTTTGACTTGCCAAAGAGAAAATCCCGTGTCTCGATCTAACAGCGGAATATCAATCTAACAGCGGAAGATCATACTTCAGAGTCTCCATCACCTGCTGCTCTGATACTACCTATTGCAAATAATGCATAGAAAAAATAGGAATAGGAGACACAAATTTTACGTGAAAAACCCTTTCATGAAAAAACCACAGGTGCTCAATGGCTATAGTGATATGAGGAAATGTTTACAATGAAACTTTTGCTTTTCCTATGGACTACAGAGATATATTTATAGTGGTAAATAACATGCTCTATATAGGAGTAGATTTGAGATAGAGTCAGAAACGAATTCCTATCAAACTCAATCTCAACACTTTACTTTCAGTACACGATGTCATGATGTTATGATGGATGAACATATAAATCTCTCTGGTTTCTAGAGTTAAATCTTCAGCCATATTTATCTGCTGTTGTAATATGAGATCTGCATTCTGCATTCAACACTTGAGGTCAATTTTCTTAACACGTGTGCTTACCTCTTTCTTTTCCATCCTGCTGATTTAGGGAATGATGGTGTTGCTTCTGTCAACAGCAGTTCCGTTAATCTGTACTGGTCCTCACGCTTGGATTGTTTGGACAGATCCAGTCTTTTCCCAGTACATCATATTTTTCGTTGGCTTGTACATGGTTGCTTTAGGGTATGGTGCACAGAGCCCTTGCGTTACATCCTTTGGAGCCGATCAATTTGATGACACTGATGAAGAGGAGAGAATAAAAAAGAGCTCTTTCTTCAATTGGCATTATTTCATACTCAACGCTGGTTCATTGATCTCAGGGACTATTATTGTGTGGGTGCAAGACCATGAAGGGTGGCTCTGGGGTTTTACCATTTCTACACTATTTGTGGCTTTAGGTGTATGTACTTTTCTCTTCGGCTCCATTGTGTATATAGATTTCAGAAATCTGGTGGAAGCCCTCTTGCAAGAGTATGCCAGGTTGTTGTTGCAGCTACTCGCAACTTCGATAAAGATTTGCCATCTGATTCCTCAACTCTTTATGAGCTTCTGGGGCAAAGTTCAGCAATCGAAGGCAGCCGGAAATTGGAGCATACAACCGGCCTTGAGTAATACTCTACGCTGAGATTTCAACTCTTAGCTTACAATCCATGCATTCATTTTTGTCTGCATTTCCATTCAAGTATAGTTAATTAGTTCATTTGCTAAGAATAAGATCATTTAAGTTTATGTTTTAACTTATATTTAAATTCGTGCAAAGAAAAAAGATTCTTTCACATATGGTGAAAATTCTATGGTGGTACAAACGGACGTGTTGAAATTTTACGTGGATAATTTTTTCTGTTTTTCTTTGCTCAAACTGTATGACCAACTAGACACGTGGGCGCGGCGCACGCCGCGCCGCAACGCGCCAGTCGTAACGCGAAATTCGGGTCTTTACGCGAAGAAAGGGATTTAGATGTTTACCGTTTCTAGGGACTTATAGAAAAAAATAGACTAATATGTAAGTTTAGGAATTTTCGAAAAAAGACGGACTATCCTGTAATTTTAGAAAATTTTCGAGGCCCTTTCTGAAAAAAAAACAGAAGTTCGGGCCCCTTTCTGCAAAACAAACTGGATTTCCTACGCAAAATAGGACCTACACACAATATATGTCAATTAACTGCATTGAATATATATAATATAATGTATACATGCATGCACGTATGCATGCATAATATCGATCGATTTATATATCTGTCAGGGCAATCTAGCGGTCCAACTGCTTCCACGCGAGCGGCGGCAAGGAGCAATGCCACACGTCGAGCAACATGTACATGATCATCTTCGGCGTCGTCCAGGTCTTCTTCTCCCAGATCCCAGACTTCGACCAGGTCTGTGTTGAAACCACCGATCAATCTTTGCTTCTTGTTCTTTGTTCTGTCGAAGTACAATATCTTCTAGAGTCTGAACTTTGTCGATGTAGAGCTCAGAAGCAACAACAGAACTGCAAAACAGAGAAGAACAGAGAAATATATGGCAAAGATCTAAATCGGTTTTGGTGCTGCAAAACCACTGCAGCTTTTCTGATTTTACTCTTCAATATAAATAGCAAAGCTTTACAGAATATCTGGTTAACAAACTGCATCCAAACTAACAAAACCTAACTGACTCGGATATTACCTGAACTCTTATCTGAACATTTTACTGTTGCGCTTCCGGCAATTACGCGATTTGCCAACAAACGCATCAGTGCACCAACTCTGGACTCTGAAGAATCTTAACAAAACTAAACCACAAACTCTGAGAAAAACGAAAGACAATTCACAGCAAGTTTAGTTCAACACTCTGGTGGCTCTCCATCGTCGGCGCCCTCATGTCCTTCACCTACTCCATCGTCGGCCTCGGCCTCGGCGTCGCCCAGGTCGCCCACAACGGACGGGCCGCCGGCTCCCTCATGGGCATCGCCGTCGGCGCCGTCACCAAGACCGCTGGCGTCGTCACGCCACGCAGAAGGTCTGGCGCAATCTGCATGTGCTCGGCGACATCGCCTTCGCCTACTCCTACTCCATCATCCTCATCGAGATCTAGGACACGCTCCGGTCGCCGCCGTCGGAGGCGCACACCATGCGCAAGGCCACCATCGTCAGCATCGCCGTCACCACGGTCTTCTACCTCATGTGCGGCTGCATGGGCTACGCGGCCTTCGGCGATGACGCCCCAGGCAACCTCCTCACCGGCTTCGGCTTCTACAACCCCTACTGGCTGCTCGGCATCGCTAACCTCGCCATCGTCGTCCACCTCATCGGGGCCTACCAGGTCTATTGCCAGCCGCTCTTCGCCTTCGTCGAGAAATGGGCGGCGCGCCGCTGGCCCAGGGCCGACGAGTGCGACCTCCGGATCCCCGTCCCCGGCAGCAGCGGCGGCGGGCACTACAAGGTCAACGCCTTCCGGCTGGTGTGGGGGACGTGCTTCGTGGTGCTTACCACCGTCGTGTCCATGCTCATGCCCTTCTTCAACGATGTCGTCGGCATCCTGGGCGCGCTCGGGTTCTGGCCGCTCACCGTCTACTTCCCCGTGGAGATGTACATCGTGCACCGCAAGATCAGGCGGTGGAGCACGCCGTGGGTGGGGTTGCAGGCGCTCAGCCTAGCATGCCTTGCCGTCTCGCTGGCCGCGCTCACGCGGTTGCCAAAAAAACGAGCGCGGCGGCCACCCTCGCCCACGCGTCGCCTCGGGAAAAATCGCTACAGTATTGCGCGAGACGGAGTCGAACCGAGGACCGAACGGTGCGAGCTGAAGGCTCTAACCAACCGAGCAAACGAAATGTTTGTGAGCTGTGAGCGATATTTAATATATAAGCTTGATTAACCGATTAGCCACGGGGCGACGTGGATCAACCACGCTCGAGCCGTACGCACGGCGCTCCGTTTTTCTGTTTACGCGAGCGACGCGGTTGGCGCAGGCGCGGCCACGAGGCTCGCAAGGTGACGTGGAGCGCTGAGGAGCCGGAAAACTTCCCAAGTTTATATACGGAAGTATGCGCTTTGAATTGCTTATATTTTCCATAGGGAGGTCAACCTTTTGTTTGGCCTGATTTCTTTATTTTTATTTGGTAAACTTTTGTTTGCCCTTGCCCCCTGCTTTGTTAGGGTTAACTGCACGACAAAATAATTGGAGACAAAGATTTAACATGAAAAAACACTTGTTGGAAAAAAAACTACAAGAAACAATCCACTGTAATTCTTCAATGTTTACATGTACAATGAGTTGGTTTATATAGCCGAAAGAGTTATAGTTATAGAAGACTTGGACTAACAATATATTTGGATAAACCAAAAGATATGGTAAGTTGAGATATTTGAGTCATCTCCAACAAACCTCCTGTCGGCGTTTTCGGGAGCGCCGGCAAGTAAATTTGTAAGTCTAGGGGGTCGCGCGTTCCACTCCCTGAATGGTTAGACTCGTGAGTCCAAGATGTATACTGGTTCGGGCTGAAGGTCCCTACTCCAGTTCGTGTGGTAGTGTTGTATTACTCTTGGTACAGATGACTGCACAAAGTTTTACAAGCGAGAATGCCAATGGCTTAGCGAGATGGGTTTGATAGCGCTTTCTCCCTTTCTCGTTCTCCCTTTTGCCCCCCTTGAATCGTTTAGCCCTGCCTCCTTTTATACAGAAGGAAGGGGCAGGTTACATCGAGAGTTAGGAGGAAAAGCGAGGTGACCTATGCTAGGAGCCCCGGTCCTTCGTCCTGTGGATCGGTCGCCACCCGCCTTGCCCATCTTTGGGTTGGTAGCCTTGGTGGTCGGGAGGTTAGGTATTTCCGAAATAGCGCATTTGCCCTCTGTGATCCTTGCGAACGCCGACGCCGAGGTGCGTGGCGTTGGTGCCGCCTCGGGAGGGGCGCGCGCTCGTCTTTATCACGTGGTCGTTGATGGGGCCGAAGCTTTGTCTTCTCTGATCACGGATCTTCTTGGGAAGGAGCCACCGCCTTGTATAGTCGCCGATTGACCTTATTCGGGGTACGTGTCGGTAGGCCGATGAGGACCGACACGCGCACTCGGCTTCGCCACCTTGGTTTGGTTGAGTCGGAGATCCCGCCCGCCAAGAGGGGGTCGGAGCGCTGTCTGGTCGGATTCGCTTCCCTGGCGGTCGGGAGCGGATGCCTTGCGTGATCTCGCAGCGATTCGGTCGGCGGCGGGCGGGCTGCTGCTGGTGGAGATATGCTTGAGGCCGCTGGCTCGTCGCTTCGGGCTGTTGGGGTATCCTTTTTATTAGTATTCGTCACCTCCCCTTAACTCAAAATCTATAATGAAATTGTTTCCAGAAAACCACAAAGGGTATGAAAGACTAGAACAGTCTTATCTAAACGCTTTTCATGAAGCAAGATTAAGCAAACCACTAGTAGGTCGAGAGAAAGACTGGAACAGTCAATCTAAACACACAGCTATAACAAGCAAACGAAGAAATCTAGGTATTCAAGGATTCATAACCCCAGAAAAGTCGAGTCTGTGCAACTGACCTCTTGAAACAAACGTCCAATCATCAAATGGCATAAACCTAGACATCACATGTGGTGTTGGATAGATAGCGAAAAACACATAACATAGATTTTTGACATGCTCCATATGAAACATAAAATTTGGTAAACTGCCTACTGAAAAATCTATAACATGGTTAAAACTGCTCCTGTAAAAATGCTAAGATAAAGAAAAACTGTCATGCTGTCAATGGAGTATAAATTGCAGTAGACCCCTCATATCGAGCAAAGACAACAAAATGATGTTGTAGTATTCACGCAAAAATAAAACTCCTTGTATTTCAACCTTCATCTCAAACTGATATTGGAGCAAAACCTTCACTAGTAAAACTCCGAAGAGTATAATGCTACCAACATGGTATCATCAGATTCCAAATTAATGTTGCCAAAACCTCTATAATAGTCAACGTATCCAAACGGTGAATAAAACACCAAAATAATGGTGATGAAACATCAAGATCCAATTAATGATGATGAAACACCAAATTCAGTTGTCTTCTCAACTGACATTAATTAAAAAATTTCCCAAAGTAGACGATGAAACGTCGATGAAATCTCCAAGAAATTGCCAATGATAAATAGACAATAAAACGTCGAAGAAAATAACCATGATTAATCCCGCATAAATGTTGCCAATAATAAGCACAATGGCCTGAATTGAAAAACAATTTCGCCAAGAATATGTATAATGGTTTGAACAGTGCATAAATACCATCAATATATGTATGATAGCTTGAATTTATGATGAAAATCTAACAATAATAAGTACAAAATAATAAGCATGTGCATGAAATACCGTCAATAATATGAGCACAAAATAATAGGCATAAAAGCTTAAATTGTGCATGAATACCGTCAAATAATCAGAATTTCAATAAAATCTTACTTTTATTAGCACTAAAACAATCATCGAGGTCAAGGATGCATACGAGGACAAGGTGGCCGTGTACGTCACCATGGAGCTGTGAGCAGGTGGCTCCTTGAGGCGCGGCACGGAACCGAAAAAAGGGCACACACTGGATCGCGATGAGAGTGAAACAATCGAAGGAGAGCCACTCTGGACTGGAGCCAAACAGGAATATGAGCTGGAAGCCGAAGCTGATTGAATGAAAAACTGAAGCCAACGGATGGAGCCCAAGAAGCCCAAAAAAAGATTGAATTGAACTTGGAGATCCCGTTTGGAGTCTGGCTAATCAAAAACCGGTTCGGTTAAGGAGCCCACGGGCGGCTTAAAGCCGAAGGGGCGCTGACCGGAGGGCTTGAGTCGGCACCGGCGGCTGGCTTGGCCGGGACAGCGGGAGGCCATGTGGCCGGAGGCGGGTGGCGTCGTGGGTGCGCCGCCAACGGGCGGCAGTGGAGGCGGTCGCCGGAGGTCCGGTCAAGGTGTGATGGCCGCGAAGGCAGGCGGCCACGGAGCTGGTGGCGCGGAGAGCTGGATGTGGGAGTGGCCAGCAGTGGCGAAGGCTGAGGCGGGGCCGGCGCGGGCCGAAGGCGGAGGCCGGAGCCGGGCGTGTCGGTGCGGCGGAGTGGCGCGATGGCAGCGGGAGCTGAAGAGTGATACCAAAACCACGGCAAACAATCATAAGGGGTTGGCCAAAAGAGTCTTTACAGAAAATTTGGATTAACAATATATTTGGGTAAAATTAAAAGATATGGTAAATTAAGATATTTAAATTATCTCCAACAGGCTTCAATTAATATCCGATTTTACGAATGAAAGGCCTTCAGCAGACTTCTGATGATTCTGCCTTATTATTATGACTGAAAAATTAATAAATCTGCTACATATGCTTAGCTGGTATCAAGTTGTCAACATATGAACCTTCAACGTTAATATTGACATGTTTGGTTAATGTCATATATGAATTCATTGGACGTTACCATATGCAGATAGACATTGAACATAAGTTAACATTGCAAGAGCATCAACACATTGTTTATAACCTTCTCCAAAGTAATGTTGCCTGTGATATCATTATTTCTGTTGGTCATTAGTAGAAACAATGTTCCTTCTTCATGCTATTTCATTTGTCAATACAAAACCTGCAAGGAGCTAACCTTTTCCCTCGCAAAAAAAAAGGAGCTAGCCATTCCATTTCAGTATTTAGGGAAGTTAAAGTACATATAGTCTGATCAATTATATTTCAACAATTGGCAAGGTATTAATCTTTTTATTTCTCTCTCAGGTTCTTTGATAGAGCTGCAATTGTGACACCATCTGAGTCTGACTATGAATCTGCTGGCCTACTTAATAGATTTTTTTTAAATAATATATTTTATAATTCAAATTGCAAAACTATACCACGAATTTTTTTTTTGCAAAAATATACCCCACTCGCCTTAGGGCTTGGCGACAAGAGCCACGTCAATTGATGTCACCCTCCCAACGGGCGACAAGGGCAAAATCGCCCTACCAAAAGGCGACAGCGCCGAAATCGATGAACGGTAGGGCGACAGGGGCGCGGGCGGCCTCCTGTCGCCCAACCGGACGGCGACTTGACCCCAAATAAAAAAGCAGCCGATCGGCCGAGAGGAAGAACGGCAGGGAGAAGAGAAGAGAGTGAAGAGGGAAAAGAGAAGGGAGGAAGAGAAGAAAAGAAGAGGAAGAAGAGCGGCGGCTTCGCAGGTAATTTTTTTACGTTCTATTTTATGTAGTTTAGGGTTAGGGTTAGGGTTAGAAATAATTAGTTTCGCGGTTATTTTTGTTTAGTGTTTAGGAAGGGTTAGGGTTAGATGTAAATATTTTCGCGGTTTAATTTATAATTTATGTAGTGTTTAGGGTTAGGGTTAGATGTAATTAGTTTCACGGTTTATTTTGTTTAGAGTTAAATGTAAATATTTTCACGATTTATTTTGTTTAGTGTTTAGGGTTAGATGTAGTTAAATGTAGTGTTCATATTTTTAGTAATTTACTGTTTAGGGTAAGGATGGCCCATGAACAAACATCGCTCCAAAACATGAGTAATAAACATACGATTATCTGCGTTGTACATACACTCAGTTGATCTAGTTATTTTTGCGATTTATTTTGTGTAGTGTTTAGGGTTAGATCTAGTGAAATGTAGTATTTATTTTGTTTAGTGTTTAGGGTTAGATCTAGTTAAATGTAGTGTTTATATTGTGGAAACGCATGTACATAATTGTTTCTATGAATAATAATATGTTATTACTGTTTTTAGAGATATATGTCAGTAGATATGTTTTTTTACATATAGAAGTGCACGTATATATATTGTTAGGGCTATAGATGTTTTTTAGAAATACAAGTGCAGAGATGAATATTTTTAGTAATGTAGATATTTTTCGCGAGTGTAGATATATATATGTTTAGTTTATAGTACTTTTTACGAAGAGTAATTAATTTGTGTGTTAATGAATAGGTTCGCAGCTATGTCAGAACGAGTTCCTTTTAGAATCTTTTATGGAGAAGGGGTTGTCATGTATGGTTCGGAGGGTGCGGATCTGAGTAACTTTCAGTATGTGGATAGAAGTTTAAGTAGGGTCGAAGAGTGTACATTTGCTGTTGTGTTGAATCGGTTGTATTATACGTTTCGGATGGAACAAGAGAAATGCCAGCTAAAGTTATCTTGCCTTTGCACCATGCGAGATGATCCTATTTATTGGGAGTTAGTTGAGCTGAAGGGAACTGCAGCTTGGAGGTCATATGCGAGGGGGGCGGAGCAACGTGGATGGTGTCGGGTGCTTTTAGTGCAAGCGTATGAAAGGGTTGTTGCCCAATGACACCATTGGACACCGTGAGTGTAGTGAGCCTCAAAATGAGTTCACTTATGGCGACACTAAAATTGGAGAGTCTAGCCGGGAGCCGCATGTTCAGGGTTACAATGAGGATATTGGCTACCAGACTGGTGAGTAAGTTGAGATTGGGGATGATGATGGAAACATTGGGCAAGATGCGCGGGGCAAGTAGACGAAGGTGGGAAATTGAGGAAGTAATAGCACATATGGAAGAGGAAGACCTTGAATATGAACAAGTAGAAGTGGAAGGCAGCGATAACTCGGATGAGGAAGATGAAGATGAAGATGTTGAGCCACTTGTGCGTGATTGGAGCACACATCAATTTAATAACTGGTTGTGAATGAAGGCAATGATACACCTTGGCAATATAGCGACAATGAGGTGAGACCTAACAAACATGTACCCACAAAAGAGGCAGTGCAGGATACTATCAAAGATTGGACCTTATCACTAAGAAGAACTTTCAGGGTTAAGAAGTCCACCCCAACCTGCTACGACGTGGTGTGCGAGATGCAGGGGTGCCCCTGAAGAGTGCACGCATACAAGCCCAAATGGGGCACCCACTGACTATGTTCGAAGGTTGAACAACATAGTTGTATGACTGAGGAAACCTTGGTAGCTCACAGGAACCTGTCTTCCGGGTATATCGCGAGTGTCATGTACCCAGAGATAGTTGAGAACCTGAATTTTGAGCCCCGTGCTATTATCCGAGCAATTGAGAACATATTTCAGTACACAATTAGCTACGGGAAGGCATGGCGGAAGGCCTTGGAAATGAGATTTGGAAAATTTGAAGACTCGTACCATAATCTGCCCGCACTGCTCAGTTGCATTCAGGGAAGAAATCCTGGTACTTTTTATGATTATCAAGACTGTCCGTCAAGGAAGTGGCCGAACAAGAGGCATCTGAAGAGAGTTTTCTTCGCATTCGGAGCATGCATTAGGGTGTTCTATCACTGCCGTCCATTGTTGTGTGTGGACGGCACATTCCTGACCGGGAAATACAAAAGACAAATAATGACAGCTGTGGGTGTCGACGCGAACAACCAGATTCTGTCTGTTACCTTTGCCTTTGTGGAAAGCGAGAACTATGAGAGTTGGCTATGGTTCCTGCGGAACTTGAAGATCGGGGTGGTGAAGACTCGCCAACATATGTGCATACTGCATGACAGGCATCTTTGTGCGCTTAGTGCCATCAGACGATTGCAAGCAGGGAAGAGGAGCCATTTCCGACTGGGTGACTTGCAAAGCCGATGGTGCATGAGGTATTTGGGCGCGAACTTCTATAAGCAGTTCAAGAACAAGGAACTGATGAACATGTTCAAGAGGCTATGTAAGCAGAACCAAGATAGCAAGTTTCGTACTCTTTGGAAGAATCTTGATGAGCTAACAAAAAAACACAAAGAGACTACTAACAATGTAACACAGGAGCAGGCAGAGCCTTTATTCCCTCTGGCAACAGAAGATGAGGCGACGAGTCGTCGTTGCAGGCAAAGGCCAATCAAATGTTTCTCGGACTGGATAAAGCATGAGCCCAAAGAGAAGTGATCATTGTTACATGACACACATGGTGCTAGATACGGTGTCATGACGACCAACTTGGCGGAGGTGTACAACTGGGTAATGAGAGGGATGAGGTGTCTCCGTTGGTAGGAATTGTCGAGGAGTCTTTGCGGGTACAACCAAGTATTTTGTGGATAGGCATAAAGTCTGTCAAGTAGTAATGAGAGATGAGAATGCCTTGTACTCAAGCATGATAAGTAAATACATGGATGAGAAGAGTAATAAGGCGGGCAAGTATAGAGCTATCAAAATAGGTTCACGAACACTGCGCTTCGAGGTGATATGCAGAGATAAAGGACGGCGGGGAACAAACCAGAAGGTTATCACCCAAGAGTGCATCTTACAGTGAATGTCAATGCTCGTGTAACAAGCCCCTCTGTTGTACTGTGCCATGTTCTCATGTGATAGCTGCATGTGCATTATTTGGAATGCGACCGGTACATATCTATCTGAATATTTTACAAAGGAAAAGGTGATGGCAACTCAGGAGGAGCTGTATGGTTTTGGTGTTGTCGGTTCTTTCACCACAACCCCTGGTGTCGATGAAAGGTTCTGGGTCCCTGACTTTGATGCAAGATCATACAAAGGAGGTCGTCGCAAAACCAGGCGTATCAGGAATGATATGGATGAGTCCGAAACTGGTAAGCGCGTGAAGAAATGTTCGTTGTGCAAGCGAACAGGTCACACGTTCAAGAACTGCCAGCCACATAACGAAGAGGACGAAGGAGGAGATGGCAACCCGACGGCGGGGGAAGGATCGTCATCTGCAAGGCGTGGTGGACGACGTCGTTGGACTACCGGAGAAGCTGTTTGAACTATTATATGCTATATGTCAAATTAATATTTTGTTTATGTAATGTGCGTTGTAATCTGTTTTAATATAATTTGATGATGTAATGTGCGTTGTAATCTGTTCTAATATATTTTGCTGATGTAGTGTGCGTTGTAATCTGTTTGATTAGAGTTTGTGGACGCTTGTGTATTTATTTGTACGCATTTGGTTCGATGTATTGTTCTGATGCTTGTGTATTTATTTGTATGCATTTGGTTCGATGTATTGTTCTGATGCTTGTGTATTTATTTGTATATAACTTTCCTTTTTGTAATTTGCAGGTATGGCTCACCAGGCTGTGGATGACGACTGGCCCTTTGAGTTGGTAGACCCAGTCGTTGACGGTTGTCACCGTGCACACTTCGCCACCGCTTCACCAGAGGAGGGACAGGACCCTCAGGAGTTGGGCGTGCTACGACCGAGGCCACCGCGGGTGCTTTGGACCCTCGATCCACGTTGGATCCCCAGGTAACGTATTTATCTTTTAATTTCAAAACATTCCCGATGCAATATCATAATCTGTTTTAATTAACTAATGCGGTGCTCATATTAATTTATTATTTCTGTTTCGTAGGCTGCGAGCAGCAGGATTGTTGCCACTGGCACGGATGGTGGAGGCGCACGCAGGTGCGCAGGGGAGGGACGCGAGCCACCGGCTCCCGTTTGACATGTCCCTTCTCACCGCTCTGGTGGATCGGTGGAGACCGGAGACGCACACCTTCCACTTACCTGTCGGGGAGATGGCATCACTTTGGAGGACGTCTCCTACCTCCTTGGTCTCCCGATCGCTGGTGACCCTGTGGTGACCCTATGGTTCTCCTCTGCAGCTTCACCTGCCCCTGACGACTACGAGGGGCAGTTTGATGATGCAGTCCATGCGGATTTCGACCTCGGCGATGGTGGCGTGTCGAGATACTTTTGGTCCGGATGTGCTCGGATCATCGCAGATTGCAGGAGCACCACCACCGACGCAGCCTTCTCGGTGGCGACGCTACACCTCGGCTAGACCACGAGGGCCTACCACCCACCGGTGCGGTTGACGTACTCGCAGGGGCACGTTCGCAGGAGGCCTGCACAGCCGCGAGGAGGTGCCCAGAAACGGGGGCACCAGTAGTTTGTATTTGGCTTATGTATTTTGGCTTATGTATTTGGTTATTACGTTGTGACATACTTTGCATCTTATGTATTTATTTGTATACGATATATTTTCCTTATGTTAGTAACCCCGTACTTTTGGTTATGAACTATTGTTATTCTTTATTCTGATAGCCCTGCTTTCAAGCATGGCGGAAATCTTGTCGTCAAAGTGACTTTTGAGCGAATAGCATACTCACGGGCGTGCATCCTTGTCAGGCCGATTAGACAAGTCACATGCATCAGCTTTGTCAGCCTTGTCGGGTCGATGGAACAGGTCACATGCATCAGCTTTGGCAGCCTTGTCGGGCCGATGGGACAGGTCACATGCATCAGCTTTGGCAGCCGCCTTGTCAGGCCGATTACACAAGTCGCATGCATCAGCTTTGGCAGCCTTGTCGTGAAGCTTTGCTGATGGGTGACACGTCGTGCAGCTTTGCTGATGGGTGACACGTCGTGTAGCTTTTCACAGAGGATACCGGCCCATCAGTGCTTCAGTTGTGTGGAGCAGCCCCTCAGCACCACTATAAAAGCGGCCGAGAGGTAGACATCCAACACCGCCAAACAAGCAATACACGCCAGCTGAATCTTCACAAATTAGGGCACGATGTCGTTCTCGTCGCCTCTTGAGAAGCGAAATTCATCCCGCCCGAGTACGGATACTAGTAGCGTTGGCGCTTGATTCTCGCCGGAGTTGCCCGACCCAATTACGATCGCAACCTTCCGCGAAGATGATGCAATCTACCCACGGAGGCGGCGCCGCGCTCACTATTGTGCAGCTCGCCGGGTAGACTCTTTGGTGTCCATACAATACTGAGTAACATTACCATTTCATGCATCGTTCTTTCTTTTCTCGGCAACGACCGGTGTTACTTCTTCCAATGGATCGATGGGCGAACGACGTGACTCACGAATTTGTCCACAAGCGCCACGACGCCGAACCCGCTTCGCGCGAGAACTTCCGGTGGGAGGCCGCCAGATCGTCCCCATTCTAGAGCGACTATAGTTCGGGGCGGTGGGCAAGAGGCCAACCAATCGGTGAGTTTCATGCGGCGAACTCATGCTTCACTCACAAAGTAGTAATTCTAAACCGGTTAAATCGCATACAGGAGTTCAAAAGAAAATCGCGAAATTGCTCGAGTCAAAGGAGAAACCTCCCGAGGGCCACCCAAAAGCCCGACTTTTGCGAACACGGCCTTGAGCGATGGTTGATACCGCCACGATGAACTAGCGGACCGAGATTCTACCGGTGCCCCTTGGCCGAGGATGAATGGTGCGGCTACTTCAAGCTGGGTGGGCCTGAGGCGTACCACCCACATCTCAAACTTCCCATGACGGGATAGCGGGGAGCAACCCTCCCGTGGTGTTACTACCGCCCGAAAAGCGGACCCGAGTGCGCCTACGGTGTTATTCAACGACCACAACGGGCATCTTGTATTGTTGCGCAGGCACGCTTCCGGTTGTACAAGGACAAGCCCAACACACACCTCCTGCACCATATAGTGGAGTGCGAGCCGAAACAGAGCAGGCGTCTCGGCAAATCTCCGCCAACAGCCAACGCAACAGAGGCGCAAGAGGGTACCTCCTCTCGAAGAGGAAGGGACAAGGGAAGCGATCGCCGAGGTCCGCACCACGCAACAAGTTCTTGACGCGTTACGCAGACCATCCGGGAACCCGGGTGGTATAAACATAGGGGACGCCGGGAATCGGTATGACAAAAAAATTATGTCTTACACACCCGAGACGTACGGCATAGGCCAACCAATCGGCGACACCTGGGAGCACTGCGGATCCCCGTGGAGTTCTTTCATAGTGGGGATTGAGCGGTGTCCGAGGACAACTCGCAAAATTTACACGGGTCAGGTAATATGCAGAAAATGTGGGACATCATTCTGGCTGTACCCAGATAGACAGAACGATCATCTGTTCCACCATGACAAACACTGCTTTCGTTAGTTAGTTAGTTAGTTAGTTCGTCAAGCAATTTACATCCTTCTTTGTAATGCCCTTGTAATATAATCTAGTCTATTGCTTATTTTACCATCTGAAATGCTCGTGAAACTGCCCTCATGTATGTTCAACAAATAGTTTAAGTGCTATGTACGAAAAATTCATAACATGAGTTGTCATCGACTATAATAATTATGGGTTATTGCACTAGTGGAAAATACATGCAAAGCAAGGTGTAAATTTACTCACATGCAATAACGCGATTTGTTCACATGCAATAACGCGATTTTGTCCACATGCAATAACGCACAAGGCTTCGAATTGTTCACATGCAAAAACGCGATTTTGTCCACATGGAATCACGTAGAATCTGTAATTGTTGACATGCAATGAGCGTCTAATTTACAATTGTCGAGTTAATTAATCCTGTAACAAGAGAGAGTCCGAATGAAATATGAAATAAAAGAGTTTGATCTTGATTTAGTTTTCAATGTGTTTCTGATTCTTCGAACTGCAGGTTAAGAGTACAAATTCCTAGGAAGTCCTGAAATTTATAAGCAAGCGAGCAAGAGAAAGCAAAATGTGATAGATAATCCATGTGTTGTACCATAAATATTTTGCTTCGATCCTAAATCTGTTTATCCAAATCATTTCACTTTTTTTTAATGTCTCTCAGAATTTTTAAACAAATTTGGAAAATTTACCCCCATCTCGCCCTCTCATTGGGCGACTTGACACGTGTCGCCCTCTCATTGGGCGACTTCCACATGTCGCCCTACCATAGGGTGACTCATAAAGATGTCGCCCTACCATAGGGCTACTTCTCCAATTAGTCAGTAAGTCGCCCTACCATAGGGCGACAGTAGCATATTTTTGCAATTTTTCGGTTCGGTGGTATATTTATGCAATTAGAAATAAAAAATGAATTATTAAAAAAAATTCTACTTAATACATGGAACATTTGTACTCACTCAGGTGGAGGAGTTAAAGATTATGATCAGGATGTTCCCAATTTGGGCAACAATGATATTTTTTGCTACAGTTCTGGAACACATGTTTTCAACATTCGTAGAACAAGGGATGGTCATGGAGAAACACATCGGCTCTTTCGAAATACCTGCCGTGTCCTTCCAGTCTGTAGATGTTATTGCTGTCCTTATACTAGTTCCAGTCTATGAGAGTCCTTGTTCCAGTATTCAGAAATTTCACTGGAAGGGCTAATGGCATTACACCACTTCAACGAATGGGGATTGGTTTATTTTCCTCCGTGCTCTCAATGGTGTCAGCAGCATTGGTGGAGACTAATAGGTTACAGATTGCACAGGCCGAAGGTTTGGTGCACCGTGAGGTGGCTGTTCCAATGAGCATCCTGTGGCAAGGACCCCAGTACTTCCTGATGGGTGCCGGCGAGGTGTTCTCTAAGATCGGACTAACCGAATTTTTTTACGAGGAATCACCAGATGCCATGAGAAGCTTATGTCTGGCATTCTCACTTGCTAACCTCTCTGCTGGAAATTGTGAGTAGCGGAACTCTTACTCTCATTGAGAGAGGATGACACTAGGAGTTGGGGCAATTTTTTCTAGTTTATTTCTCACACAATGCCATACCAACCTAAGGGGTTGGGGTTACATATTTATAGCTGGCCAAGGCAACCAAACATATACCTAGATGCTAGTCTAAGATACTGTCCTAAAAGCTGTTAAGATGCTGTCCTAAAAGCTAAACGAAGACCAAGTACAACAAAGACCCAAGTACAAGACTTATTCCATCATTCTCCCCCTAAGTCTTGTGCGTCGTCTTGTGAGACAGTTGGACCATCCCGGTTCTGGAACAGAGCTCAAGGAACTTGATCCTCCCAAGAGGCTTGGTGAGCAGGTCCGCAAGTTGGTCTTTGGTGTTGATGTAGCTTGCCTTGATGCTCCCTTCCTCCAAGCAGCCTCGGATGAAGTGATACCTTATCCGGATATGCTTGCTCCGTTCATGGAAAACGGGGTTCTTTGCCAGGACCAGAGCAGACTTACTGTCCACTCTGAGTTCAACCGCTCGATATCTCTCGCCGAGGAGATCACCAGCGATCTAGCAAGCGAGGCGCTGAGTCGAGCGGTGGAGGCCGCTATGTACTCGGCCTCGCAATCGACAGGCCACCACTGCCGCTTGACCGATCGCCACTAATGAGGCTCTTGCCGAGGAAGAAGAGAATCCCGCTCGTGCTTTTCTTGGTGTCGATGTCGCGGCGTGGTCATTGTCGCCAGACCCGACAAGGTGTGCCTTCCCGGGCACCTTGGGTAGTAGAGACCGTGGTCGAGTCCCGCAACATAGCGGATGATCCTCTTCACACTGGCTGGTGTTCCGTCGTCGGTATTGCATGAACCGACTAACGAGCCGACGGAGAATGTCGGTCCGGCCGTGTGGGCGAGGTGGCGAAGACTTCCCACAAGATGCCGACATGCGTGGCGTCCACCTCCTCCGTCGTCTTTGTCGCGAACTCGGCTTGACCTCTCCTCCATCGGGTGAGAGCCGGGTTGCGGTCGGTGAGCCCGGCCACTCAACAGCGCGCTTGGCGAGGGTCGTCTGTCGAGCGTGATCCCGAGTCTCCTGGTGCACCTCGATCCCGGTAGAAGGAGAGAGGCCCGTGTCACTCATCCGGAAGATGGCTTTCATCTCTTCCTTGAAGCGCCACTTCGCATTCTTGGTGCCGATGATCACCAAGTCATCGGCGAGGCGCCTACTAACAGGCGTTTCGCGCTGCCCGCCGATGAGCGGCCGGCCGCGCGGGCTTTGTCCGAAGCCCATTCCTTGAGCGTGGAATCCAACTTGGCATTCCACGCCCCGGTCTCGCCTCAAGCCATAGAGGGCCTTGCGCAAGCGCAACACCTTTCCCTCCTTGCGGGATCGCAAATACCGGTGGTGGTGCGTAGACCACCTCCTTTAAATCGCCGTTAAGAAACGCCGACTTGGCGTCCATGTGATGAACACGCCCGACCTTCTGGGCGGGCGGCGCAAGGAGGAGTCGCGCGGATTCCATCCGTGCCGCGGGCGAAAGCATCGTCGAAGTTGATTCCCTCCTGCTGCATGAAACCGCGTGCCACCAAGCGAGCCTTGTGCTTGACGATGGCGCCGGCTTCATCCATCTTCAGCTTGAATACCCACTTAAGGGTAATCGCACGGTGACCACGAGGGAGGTCAGCGAGCTCCCAGGTGTGGTTCCTCTCAACCGCGTCCATCTCCGACTGCATCGCGGAATGCCAGGCCGTGTGTCTTTTGGCCTCCGCGAAGACCGAGGCTCGCCGTCGCGACGCAAGGTGCGTTGCACCTCGGATCGTGGCGCGCCGATCCGGCATCGGTGGTCTCCGAGAAGGTCCTCCATCGTACGATACCGCAACAGCTCGCCGTCGTGGTACGCGTCGATGCGCTCCTCGTCGTGGGAGGGCGGAGTAACGAACTCCACCGGGCTGTGCTCGACTCGAGCTGGTGTCGGAGTGGTCGTGCCCGGAGGTGTGATCGTCGGTGCTGGAGTGCGTGGGATTGGAGTCGGTGGAGACTCGGGGACTGGGGTAGGCGTGCTCGGTGAAGAGGAGCAGCCTACTCCCAGCTTCTTTGGAGTGGGCGACTCGGCGGTGAAGTCGTTGTACGTCGGAGTCGAGTCGTCGGCCGCCGCCTTGTCCCATGCCCATCCTCGCCCTTCGTTGAACACTACGTCGCGCGCCGTGCGCACACGCCGTGTCCCTGGGTCAAGAATGCGGTAGGCCTTCGAGCCCTCCGCGTAGCCGATGAACACCCCCGGAGTGCTCCTGTCGTCGAGCTTGCCGATATGGCCAAGCTCTTTGGCAAACGCGAGGCAACCGAAGACCCGTAGGTGGGAGACTGCCGGCTTGCGCCCATGCCAAGCCTCGTATGGCGTCTTGCCGTTGAGAGCCTTGGTGGGCGAGCGGTTGAGGATGTAGACGGCCGTCACCACCGCCTCCCCCCAGAAAACAGCTGGCATTCCCCGCTGCTTGAGGAGGGCCCGAGCCATCCCCACAACCGTCTGGTTGCGCCGCTCGACGACGCCGTTCTGCTGCGGGCTGTATGGCGCGGAGTAGTGGCGCTGAACACCCTCATCGCGCAGAGACGACGCGGTCACCGCTGTGGAATTCGCCGCCGTTGTCGGTGCGCAGTACGCGCAGCTTGCGGCCGCACTCTGCCTCCGCAGCAGCCTGCGCGCGCCTGATGGCGTTCGCTGCCTCTCCCTTGCTGCCGAGGACCATCACCCACGTGTAGCGGGAGAGGTCGTCGACGAGCAGCAGGAAGTAGCGTCGTCCTCCTGGTGTGGCCGGTGTCACCGGGCCACACAAGTCCTCGATGCGAGCTCGAGCCGCTCCTTGGCTCGGAAGCTCGAGTCTTTGAGAAAGGAGCCGCCTCGCCGTCAATATGCGAGCGTCGCAGAAGCGCTCCGCGTGGTCGAGGCACCGGCGGGCCTCGTACCATCTTCATGGCATCGAGCCGCTTCAAGGCCTCGAAGTGAAGATGCCCGGCGCTGCCACATCGCCACGCCGCCGTCCCGACGAGCGGCAAGGCAGAGGGGTTGTGCAACCTGCACGTTGAGGATATAGAGTCGATTGGTGCCTCTGGTTACCTTGGCAAGAAGGCGACGATGGCGATCCTAAATCCTCATGACTCCGTCCTTGACCTCCACGTGCGAACCGTTCTCATCCATCTGTCCCAGGATGATGATAGAGTTCCTCAACGCGGGGATGTAGTAGACTCCGGTGAGCAGCCTGTGCTCACCAGACTCGGCGGTGAAGATGACGGAGCCGACGCCTTTGATTTCCACGCCGGAGGCGTCCCTAAACTTGACGGAGCCTCGGACGTTGGAGTCAAGCTTGGTGAAGAACTCCCGTCGACCGGTCATGTGATGGGTGGCACCGGTGTCGAGGCACCACCCGTCAGTTTTGTCATTTCCGAAGTCGTCACCAAGGAAGGCATGCGCTCTCGGCTCATCAAGGTGGAGGAGAGCCGCTGCGGCCGATGCCGCTGGAGGCAGTTCGATGCTTGCGTGTGCCAGGAGCAGAGCTAGCTCCTCCTCCTCGCTCAGGCGGCGTGGGCCCGACCGCGTCGTGGTATCGACACTCCCGCCCAATGGCCAAGCTTGCCTGATTGTGGCGGCGTAAATCTTGTGTCGGCTTACGTTGCGGCGTGGCGCTGCCTGGCGCTCTGCGGCGCCACCCTCGGACGTCCTCGTGCCCGCCCGGCGCCTCCGCGCCTTGCTTGCGGTTTGCGCGGCGGGCCGCTGTCGAGGAAGGACTCCCCTTCTTCCGTCACCGGCAGCCTCCCACCGCTCCCGAGTGAGATGTAGCTTCCGCCAATGGTAAGCGGCCCCGAGAGGCGTGGCTCGTCATTGTCGGCGACCTTGAGGCGACCTATCGCCTCCTCGATCGACATCGTGGAGAGGTCCGGAGAGACTCTATCGAGCGGCGATCTGTTTATACTTCTCGGGATGCAATGAAGAGCTTCGATGGCTCTCTCCTCGTTGTAGGTGTCATCGCCAAACTGCACCATCTTCTGCAGCAGAGTGTTGAGACGGAGAGCAAAGTCGTCAACGTCCTCACCTGGCTTGAAGGCCAGGTTCTCCCACTCCTTGCGAAGTGCCTGCAGTGTGGTCTTGCGAGCGCGGTCGCTGCCGATGCGTGCCGCAGCAATGGCGTCCCAGGCCTCCTTGGCAGTTCGCTTCTGGGAAAGCGAGAACTGCATCTCGGGCGGGACTGCAGCAATGAGGGCATCCAGCGCCCGTCGATCCTCGTAGTAGTCGACGTCGCCGTACTGAACTGCCTCCCACATATGCCGCACCTGGAGCCGTACCCTCATCACCGCGGCCCATTCGACGTAGTTGATCTTGGTGAGGGTAGGCCACCCACCGCCGGGACCGATGTCCCTGACAACGGCCTGGATCCCGCGATGACCATGGTACCGATCCGGGGAGGGAGAGTCGCGCCGCCTGTAAAGGCCGCGATCTCCGTCGCCCCAGTTGCCGCCGCCGGGAGCACCGCCGGCGCGTCCGCGCCCGTCAGGGCTGCCGCCGCGCTCCCCTCTCGGAGCGCCGTCGGTGTGTCTGCGTCTGTCTGGACTGCCGCCACCACGCCCTTGGGGATGCGCGGCTGTCCACTGCATTCATGGGGTCGTCGCTGGACGAGGAGCAGCAGAGCCTGCTGGTGCGCACGACTCAGCCAGAGGTACTCCCATCCCATCTTCTTATCATTAAAATTTTGAGTTTTCTGCTTGTTCCGCCAAGATTCAAAGAAATCATAGGGTCGCTACTTGTCTAACCCTCTCTAGTTTCTTCTTTTGGTTGTATTCTGATCGATCTTAAATGCTTAAATTGGACATAATCGTGAGAAAAGGAAGGGGGTAAAAGATATCTCGATTGCTCAGTTCTTGGATTCTCGGAATGGCGTAGAGGCGTAGAGCTCGAACATATTGGCTTGCACTTCTTTGATTGGTCGGTTGCAAAATAATGGTCATAATAGGGAAGGAAAAAATGAAGGGGAAAATGCTTTGAGGGATATGGTAACAGACATGTGAGCCCCACAGGATTACGCCGCTTAAGGGCCTGTTTGGGGGAGCTGTGCTTCAGCTTTGGGCTAAAAGCTCCCCCAAACAGCATGGCTGCAAAGCAGCTGTAAAGCTAAGCCACAACAGAAGCACCCCCAGAAGTTGCAGTTGCTGAGGAGGAGCTTTTCAGCTGTGACTTCGCTTGAACTCCTCCTAACTCGCTCGCTCCACCTTCCCAACCTTTGCCACCCCGCCTCACCGCCTCCACGTCACCTCCCCACTCGGATGCTGATGTACTTCACTATGTTGCTACCTTCTATTTCGGTTAGCCCTCAAAGCTACAAGCGCAGTGAGTGGCTTGCCAAACAAACATAACAAGAAAAGCCACAGCCGCCAGCTACAGCTGCTTTACAGCCCAACAAATCAAAAGCAGCTTTTCAACCCAGCCACAGCTCCCCCAAATAGGCCCTAAGAATCCTGAGACACCTTGTATTGGATGTAGTATATTGGAACACGCAACAATTTTGAGGACTGTAGATTGATTGACTTGTAGAAATTACTTCTTTTTTAGGCGGCAAATAGGTCTGTAAACGAGCCGGCTAGCTCGGTAAAAGCGTGAGCCGAGCTCGAGTTGAGGTCTGAGTCTAGACCTAGGCTCGAGCTTAGTTCGATCCAAGCTCGAGTAGGCTCGGTAATAATAAACAATTTAATATATATTATTTTCAACAATAAAAATGGTTAAACTCGAGCTCGGCTCGCGTAAGCTCGGCAAGAGTTAACATATAGTAATATTTAACAAGTGATTCGTAACTTTATCAGACTCGCAAGCTATTCGAGCCTTACTGAGCCAAGCTCGAGTAGCTCATGATCTTTCTGAGTAGTGCTTATATGCTTTCTCTCCCAATACAAGTTACACAAATCTTGAAGCAAGCGAAAAGATAAATAATCACCATCTACCTTCCATTCATGATTTAATAGTTGTGCAACTGTAAAAAGAAATGTATGGAAACACCTCTCGATCTTTTTTTATAGCCCTACTGCCAAAGGGATGAGATTGGAGTTGGGCCGTTTGCCATGGCCCACAAGGCTAAGTACACAGATAGTATAGGCCCTGCTTTTGCTTGTGTTTGGGCTTTAGGAAGGCCCATAGGTTGGCGAGTCCCCATTGGGCCGGCCAGCCGACTCCAAATTCAGACTTTTTACCATCTTTAGGAGGTACCAAAATTTATAGCTGGCCCTCAAATCTGTGTTCGAAACGCAAAACATTGTAAAACCGAAGCTCGAGCTCAGAAGTTTAAAATTGGAGTCCAAAATTTGATTGTGTTTCTGTGACGTAATGATGTAATTCTCACGGATGGATAGGTGATGGATGTGGAGAGTTATGTCACCTTATTTTCACAGGTAGTACACCATTAGCTTTTAATTGTTACACTATTTATTGCTTGACAGCTTTAAAAGTGAAAGAAAGATTTGTAGGTTCAAAATAAAACTAGTAACGCAAATGGAAAGAAATCAGCTTTTGGATCTTCTACCGTCCAAATAGCTTGTACCATCCGTCGTCCATCTCGCCCAAAAAAAAAGGGAAACTGTAGCCTAAAAAGGAGAAAAACCTTGCAATCTTGGCTGCCAGTTTCATAAGCACAGATGACCTACCAAGTACCAAGTGTGCAATCCAAGTCTACAAGAGCAAGAATCTTTTGTCTCTGTGTGGACCATCCCGCGGAGTAGCAAGAACCATCCGAGGTGCGTCTCCTCTCCCTGATTCTACTGTTCTGCTCTCTTTCTCTGTGTCTCAGGCTCTCTGCTCAATCCAGTTCATGCTATATTCTCGGGGTGCGTAATTCGCCAATTCCGTGCATGATCTCGATCCATATTGTTGTTGGGGGGAGAGAGAAACCTACCCCCCTAGGTGTTGTGCGACCTTCAGTTCTTCACTCTTTCATCCGATTCTTTGTATGCATTTCTTTGTTAACTTTCCAAAGAGTTCATGCAAGTTTTAGGATATGTTCGTCTCATTTTGCCCCAAGGAGGAGAATTTTCATTTCCTAGTTTGTGTTCTTGGAATTGCAGCGTGTGTAGTGTGTGTTGGAAGATGCTCGTCGTTTTTCTTCTCCGGATAGGAAGAATTTTGGGCAGGACAGTGTATTCGAATTGGAAAATAGATGAATAGGTGCCTGATGTTGCCCAATACTTCGTAGGTGTAGTCTGTCCTTTTGGGACCCACTCCGAATCTGTGATGGATGGTGTTTCACCATGGGTAGTCGGAATGTAAACTCTTTAAGGGCACGCCTTTCAGAGATTTGTGAAGTACATGGTTTTAATCTACAATCTGTTGGCACACCCCTTAAATGTTGATTGATAGTCACAGATTGAGTAACACATGTAGATGTAAGTGCTCTGCAAATTTATCGCTCTGAATTAGGTGTTGAGATGTTAACTGAGACAGATGATTTTTTTGGTTGATTGTGCAGTTGCTATTGTAGCTGCAATTTAAACAGTTGCAAACCATCGCTATAGCACGTAAATCTGCACTGTTGGTTCCGAAAATAGGCGACTCAGATCATGGACAATTGCTTGTTGTACAGATTGCAACTGATCTCTATCTAGATATCTGACATGTACTGAATGTATTAGATGTCTCATGAATGCTGGCAATTTTCAGATTTCTCTCTGTTTATGGACGTTAGTCCCAAAGAAGAACGGCTCCGGTACTGCCCAAAAAGTAGAAAGGTCTTTAGCCATTTGTCCTACATGACAAGTAAGCCTTGTTTAAAAAGGCCCCATGCACTTTTTTTTTAAAAAAATTCTGATCCGTACGAATAGAATCGTAAAAATGATCCCTCTCCAACCGCAGTAGTAGTGGCGGTTGACATGTGTCATATATCGTATCCATATTCCACAGTATGTGGCTAACCCTGCGGTACCCCAACTGACCGCAACGGTAGCTCCGGACCCATAGCGGTAGGAGGTGCTGTGCTCCCTAGCTCGTTAGCAACCTGCCGTTGTCCTCGGGCTCAACAGGGACCTGCTGCCGCGGTGCTCTAGCATAGCAACTTTGTTGCCGCGGTGGGTGCGGAGCTGCTGGCGTGAGACCAGCCACCTACTATATTGCACAGGCATGATAGTGACACGTGTCATCTGCCATTGCTTCCGCGGTTGGGAGGGGCATTTTTTAATTTTATTTGTATCCACCAAATTTGAAAAAAAATCAAATTCTTCTATAACACGTTTTTCTTTATAAATTAGGTCGGAAGATCGAATCAAGAATTTCATTATATCCTTTTCTTCTACCTTCTATTTTATATGAGAGTGACACCACCATAGGATATTCAATTATTCACTTTTTGTTGAAGTCTAATTTTTATACTCATTTTGGGTGCTTCAAGAAGCATCATTGTATTTGTAGGGCGATATGTTTTTCCATACTTGATTGAGACATCAAACCTGCGGTTCCATTACCAGCTGTCCCTTTTGATTCATATATCTTCTTTCTCTGGCTTTATCAGGACATTAACCTCGTTCTTCTGCTTGTAGAAAAACAAAGCCATGGACTCCATGGACCAGTTTGAGAAGAGCCCTCTGCTGGAAGAACACTACTCGCAACAGGTTCTCTCTCTCTCTCTCTCTCGGCATGGCCGTGCAAATGCTCGTTGACTGATGTGCATTAATTGGTGAACATGTATTGATTCAACTTCTATTTGTTATAGTTCGTAAGCGCATCCATTATTTTTGTACCGTCAATGATCTGGATTGTTCATGTAAATATATAATGGTGTGACCTTGCTATGACTGAATTGAAGGTAGCTCTCCTGCCTTCTTATTCTTTAAGAAAAATGGTGAGACCTTGCTTTCTATATCTCTGAACAGCGCAACAATTTTCCTTGCTTCGTTTGCTGAAGTATGATACAAATTTTTTGAGAAAGCTAGGAAGTTTTTTTAGTTTTTATCAGTCCTCCGTTTGTTCATGTTAGTTTGCACTTGAAAGATATTAAATAATGTACTTTACATTTTTTTTCCGAAAGGATGGCAGGAGTCCTGTCTTTCTGAAAGATCGAAAAAAAAGGCGACTAGAGGGGGAGTGAATAGGAGCCAAATAAAATTTTTCGAATAAACTTTCCCCCTAAAATTCAAACCACCAAAAGTCCAGAAAGAAACAGCACTGGTCGGGTATCTCTAGTCGGATGAACAGTACCCCCGACCTACAGAGGTCGGATGAACAGTACTCCCGACCAGCACTGGTCGGATGAACAATACTCCCGACCCGAAGTGGTCGGATGAACAGTAATCCCGACACGAAGTGGTCGGATGAACAGTACTCCCGACCCGAAGTGTTCGTATGAACAATACTCGGGTGAATAGTGTTCGGGTGAACAGTACCCCGACCGGACGAACAGTACGCCCGACCTGCAGAGGTCGGATGAACAGTACTCGGGTGAATAGTGCTCAGATGAACAGTACGCCCGACCTGCGGAGGTCGGATGAACAGTACTCGGGTGAATAGTGCTCAGATGAACAGTCTCCAGACCGATGAACATTACGTCCGACCTACAGAGGTCGGATGAACAGTACTCGGGGTCGGATGAACAGTAAAATTAGCACGGTCTTAAAAACAGAAATCGATGTAACTTTTGATCGGCTGATCCAAAAACAGTGAAACTTGGTGTGCACCTCCCTAAGGATGTCAGGAACCTATTTCATCATCAATCGAAGGAATTGATACCAAGGTTCCGTCCTTTTCGGTTTAACAAATGCAACACCAAAAGCAGAGTCACGAACACGGACTTTACCCTAACTTGCTGGTGGGAGTTGATGGTGAGAATATCCTTGGATAACTCTCCACAAATCACAGCAAGTAAGTACACGAAGAAACAACCCTTCAAGCAGATAGAAACACTATCGAAAACTAGGCACGTAGATTGGTTTCTTCCAAAGCGAATAGAAGAGGTTGTAGATTGCCTAGATGATTGGGATATGATCTATAGAAGATTCATCCAGCAATCTTTCATCCTTGGCAATAAGAACGAAGCCAATCAAGACTAACGAATCGCAAGTCACACGCTTACGCACTTTAAGAACACAGATTTACAACTTGCAACAAGAACGCAAGGATTGCCTAAATGATTGAAAGCACCGAATCCAGAGAAGAGTTCATCAATCATGAATTTCAAAAGGACTCAAAAGCATGTAGAAGGAGATGAGGCAAATCCAAATTACGTAAAGTAAATTGCAAGTAAGTAAATGCGAATTTAGATAATGAATTTAAGTGCGTAATGTAAATACGTAAGAGAAATGAAACAAGAATATAAGTGAAGAACATTTCATTTCTGGAAGGGAGGTTTACAAAGCCTCACAACAAAGTGGGCAAAACTCAAACGAGCAGCAAAAACCTCAGAACCTTCACAACCTTCAAAGAGGGGAGGCTGCCCCTACCCCTCTATTTATAGTGACATGGGATCAATTCCCACCTTTGGATGTCCTGCTTCAATCCTAAGCCAACATCCAAGAGCCAGGATTTGATCCTTACACATCGCCTCTCAACAACTCTCAACTACTCATGTAGACTTTCCTCACCTGCTCACCCCCAAGGAGACACCCCTCTCCCTGTCTATTCATAGCAGGCTTGGAACACCTACCACCCTTGGATGAGCCTCTAAACCCTAGAGCACTCTATCAAGGGCTGAGATTTTACCCACTCACAAAGCTATGCATGGGCTCACCCGAAACCCAACAACACAACGGGTTTTGCACGCTTTTCAACTCACGCTAACTTGACCCGCTACTCTATCTTCCTGACCGTGATCCAACGGTCCTCCTAGATCAGAGCAGCTCCAAGTTAGCATCTCATCCATTCCTTTGTCTTCTCGGCTTGCAGCTACTCCCTAGCCTCAATCATCTTTGGCGACACCTTGATCATCTGGACCTCAGCTCTCGGCCTAGTTCACGATCCTTCGCCTCACCATGACCTAGCTCCAAAGTCCCGCAACCATCATAGACAAGGAAACCACATCACATAGCAATGTCCAACAACACATATCCATCTCAACAGAAGATATACACTATCTTGACCGGCGATAAACCCGACCACACGTGGTCCGACCACTGGTCTCCATCCCGACCACCCATGGTCCGACCATCGGTCTCCATCCCGACCACTCGAGGTCTGACCACTAGTCTCCGACCAGCGAGAGACCTGACCACTCGGGGTCAGACGACTGGTCTCCGACTAGCCACAGCCCAGACCTCTCTGGGTCGGACAACTGGTCTCCGACCAACCAAAGACCTGACCACTCGGAGTCAGACGACTGGTCTACAACACAGCCAAAACCCCGACCACTCAGGTCGGACGACCCGACCACTCGGGGTCGGACGACTGGTCTCCAACCAGTAACTCAAATTGCTCTAGCTCGAAAAACAATCCAAATCAAACTCAAACTTGAGCACACCTTGCTCAAATAAAGTCAAATACTCATCACAAACATGGATGGACCTCCACATGGTCCTTCAATCTCCCCCTTGATGAGTATATTGACAAACCTCACAAAAGGCATAAATTTGAGTTTGAATGAGAGAAGAAGAAAGCAATTTGATTGCAAAACCAAACTTGGTCCAGAGAGAAATATATAAAATCATGACCAAGTTGGCAGTAAGATTTTAGAGCAAGATCATGAAAAGAGCAAGTTTTCCACAAAAGCTCATTTACAAAAGCCAAATGTGATTAAGATCCATAAGAGATAGCAAAGATTTACAAAGATCATAAGAATCAACAAGCTTTCACATTTTTATCTCCCCTTTTCTACATTTTAAATGATGCCTTTTCTACATTTTCTCCCCCTTTTGGCAATATAGGCATCAAAATGAATTTTTTTTTTATTTCTCCCCCTTTATATCTGTATGCATGAAATGCAACCTAAGTGAGCTTTGAAGATTATCCAAATGATCATAATGACAAGATATGACACCAAGCTTATTAATCTCAGATTATGACCAAACTAAGACATGTCCAAGTGCAAATAACAAATTTTGCTCATAAGCGAAGTTTTGAAAATGTATCATTTTTAGCAAGATTTGACAAGTGCAAAACTTAGCAAAGTTTCAAAACTAGAAGCAAAACCACTCAGGGATCAAATGGAAAACCTAGAGTTCAACCTACTCAACTCTTTGGGGAATTTTGAAGTGCATATAAGGTCCTTCGAGCCCATTTTTCAATTTATGCAAATTTTCTTTAAGACTTCGAAAAACATAGCGGGGTGCAAATGTTTGACATTATTTGCATTCTTTACCCACTTATGTGTTTGATATTTGCAATTTTTTTGTTGATTGACTCAAGCCATTTTCGATCATCTCAAGAGTAACTCTTAAGAGAATGATCTTAGTCATACACAATATATTCCAAGTTCATCCCAAATGCAATGGGAGGCAGTCTCGAGAATATAAAGTGCTGAGATCAATTTTGCACAAAAGAGTCAATTTTTTTTTTAATTTTCAGTTTAGCACATATAAGCAATTCTGAAGGACTCAAATATGGATCAAGCAAATTTCACCCAAGTTGCTATAGGGACTCTAGAGAATTCCAAAATTTCACAATTCATGGTAAAAGCTCTTAGAGAAGAAACTTAGTAAGTAAAAGCAACATATTTCATCAAGTTTTCATTTAAAGCTTTTAAGTTTTCCAGATTTCAATGAACATTAGCTTGATAAATGAACTTGGACATATCTAAGCTAGTGATTTTCTTCGAAAGATATAGCATGATGTATTTCACGAAGATTGAGTCAAATGCATAATAGACAAAGCTCATAAAACGAAAAATGCAGTCTAAATGCAATGCATGAACAGATTCCCAAACCCCCCCTCAACAATTGAATCAATTTTAATCTCAAATCTGGTTAAAGTTGAGTTATTATCAAGATTAGGCATAAAGAAAACCCGAATGAACTCAATAATAACCAGAACAACAGAATGAGGAGAAGAAATCGAGAAACCGCAAGACTGGATGGCTATTGAGCATAGATAAGATAGAAGAGACTCACTACGGCTCAGATTGGCTCTTATCTTCCACAGTGACTGACATAGGGAAGCTGACTCTAGATTCCAACTAAGGAGTGCACATGCACTGTCTACCAGGAGGCCCAAAACACGCTAGACTTAAAAGGCGTGAGGGAACTCAACCTAGAGAGAAGAGAGAACAGCTAATCACGCATGATAGCAACCTAAAGCACAAGATAAGAGGTCCATGCGAGGCATGCCAGAAGTCTAAGTGAGGCTAACTCAACTTAAGAAAACAAGCCCAAAGTCACCCAGAAGAAGAAAGGAAATGCTGGAAGAAAATATATAGTACATAATATACAAACCAGCTCCCCTCACGAAAAGCCGTAAGGGCTCACGACTCCAAGCTCACTCCTCAAGGCAACAAATCTGGAGCTATCCAAAGGCTTGGTAAATATATCGGCTAATTGAAGGTCACTCTCTATGAACTGAAGCGCGATATCTCCCTTCTCCACATGGTCTCTAAGGAAGTGATATCTAATATCAATGTGCTTGGTCCGAATGTTGCCTTTGGGTTTTTAGCGATGCAAATAGTGAAGTGTTGTCACGTAAAAGTGGCACACTCTCTATTTCTAACCCATAGTCCCGCAAGGTCGATCTCATCCAGAGCACTTGGCTACAAAGCAATCGGCTGCAGCAACATACTCGGCCTCAGCGGTGGAGTGTGCAACCTCAGACTGCTTCCTAGATGACCAAGAAACAAGAGAAGTGCCAATGAATTGGCAAGTGCGAAGTGCTCTTCCTATCTATCCTCTGACCCAAGAAAGTCGGCATCGGAAAATGCTCTAAGAGATAGACAAGAAGAAGAAGAGTACCAAATACCATAATCGGTGGTGGCACGAAGGTACACGAAGATGCGCTTGACCTTTGGCGGTGAGAGCGCGAGGAGAAGCTTGAAATCGAGCGCCACACACAAATGAAATGTATGTCGGCCTCGAAGCGGTGAGGTACAAGAGGAGCCGATCATACTCGAAACTCCTTTTGATCGCGGGCTCACCATCCTCATCGGGCTCGAGAACAGCGATGGTGGCCATAGGAGTCATCACCGGCTTCCCATCGACATGTCGAGCGCCTCGGGAGGTCACGGGTATATTTACCTTGATGCAAGAAAGTACCCTCCGAGTCCGCTTGATTTGGAAGCCAAGAAGGTAGCTCAACTCGCCCATCATACTCATCTCAAACTCTGTACTCATCACATCGTAAAACCGAGAGACAAGAGAATGAGAGGATCCACCAAAATGATATCGTCCACATAAACGGACAAGAAGAAAATGAGACTCATGGTGTCGATGAAGCGAGTTTTGTCTACTATGCCTATTTTAAAGTCATGGTGAGAAGATAAGACTTGAGCCTCTCATACCATGCTCTGGGGGCTGCTTGAGTCCATCTGAGCTTTGGAAAGCTTGAAAACATGACTCGAAACTTGGGGTTCTCAAATCACGGAGGTTGTTTGACATAAACCTCTTCCTCAATATAGCCATTGAGAAATGCACTCTTGACATCCATTTGATAGAGCTTGAAGCCCGGGATGCGAAAATGCAAGCAGGATCCTAATAGCCTCTAGCCTAGCTACAGGGCAAAGGTCTCCTCAAAGTTAAGACCCTCAACCCGAGAAAAGCCACGTGCAACTAGCCTAGCCTTGTTGCGAATGACAACCCCATCCTCAATCGCTTGTTTTGAACACCCACTTGGTCCCAATGACATTATGACCGGATGGGCTCTACAAGTCGCCGGACTTTGTTCCTCTCAAAGTTCTCAAGTTCCTCATGCATAGCATTAATCCACGACTCATCGGATAATGCATGAGAAATATCCTTCGGCTCAAAGGAGGCAACAAAGGCAGAGTGAAGACAGAAGGAGGATAGACCCGTTCTTGAGCGAGTGACACGCTCGAACAAATCGCCAATCATCTGATCAGAAGGATGACGTCTCTGAATATGACGGGGAGGTCCAGGAGCAGAAGTGGCCTCTACCTCTTGAACAGAAGAGATAGGAACAGAGCCACTCGCTGAAGGAGAGCCAGAAGATAAAGGCTGGTCTCCCTGAGGTGCAGAAATGGAAACAGGAGGCACCTCAGGTGTAGAGGGGACTGGATCAGGTGGAACACCATCATCTCCATCATCCTCATCCTCTACAAAAATGGTCTTGGAGGAAGAAGAAGAGCCTGAAACATCAGGTCTAGCTCCTGGGCTAGCCTCATCAAAGGTCACATCACGGTCTCTATGATCCTATGCGCATCAACACTCCAGACCCTATAGCTACGAGAAGAAGACGAGTAACCTAGAAAGATGCCATCAGAAGAGCGAGACTCAAACTTATCTAGGTTACCAGACTTCAAGATAAAACACTTGCAACCGAAAATGCGAAAATGAGACACACTGGGCTTTCGCCCATACCTCAACTCATAAGAAGTGCGATGCAAATGTGCTCTCAAAAACACGCGATTAGAAACATGGCAAGCAGTAGCTATAGCCTCAGCCCAAAACTTCCTAGGAGTACTATACTCATCTAGCATCGTCCCGCCATCTCAACTGTGGTCTGTTCTTCCTTTCCACTACGCCATTTCTTTGAGGCGAGGGAGAAGAGAAGCGATGCTCTAAACCAGACTCCACACAAAAACTCTCAAAGTAGGAATTCTTGAACTCCGTGCCATTATCACTGCGAATAGCTCGTAATGCACCTGGGAGCTCAATAGACAACCTACTTGACTGACCAGACCCCTGAAGTGAGAAAAAGTCTCATCCTTTGAGGCCATGAAAAATACCCAAGAGTATCTAGAAAAATCATCAACGATGACAAGAACATACCACTTCCCTCCTGCTTGTTGCACTCTATTTGGACCAACAGTGTTCATATGTAAAAGTCGACTGGTGCATCGGTCATCACTACGGTGGTTGGAGGATGAGAAGCAGTAACCATCTTGCCATGTCGGCAAGGAGAGCAAACTAAGTCTTTGACCATCTTGAGTTTGGGCAAACCCCGAATGAGATCGTGGCTGCTAACTCGGGTCAAATGATCAAAACCAATGTGATCAAGTCTCCTATGCCAGAAGGAGAGATCACGGGACTCAGAAGCAATCAAGCATCGAAGAGGGTCTCCCGACGAAGCAGAAAAATCAGCACGAAAGACTCTCCCAAATCTAGAAATCCCGCAAACTAACCCTCCTGATGAATCAATGATTCTACAGGCATTACTCTTGAAGCTTACCTCGAAAGAGTCATCGATAAGTCGAGAAAGCAGAGAGCAAATTGTATTGCGACTTACTTACTAAGGCAACATCTTTAAGAATGAAATTTTGGTTAATGCAGATGGTACCTTTAGCAATGACTCTACCTGAAGATGCATCCCCAAAAGTGATCAACTCATCACCGGGGGCTCGGACTAGGGAAGAGAACCATCGAGAATCTCCGGTCATATGACGAGAACAACCGGAGTCAACAATCCAAACATCTCCCTTCCCCATCCGACCAACCTCGTCAGAAGTCATTTACAGATTTCGAGTCGCGATCTTGGTTGGCGTCGGCCATGAAGCACATGCCGGAGAAGTCATCGCCGCCCTTCTTCTCTTGCGGATCATCCTCGCCTTCGTCGCTCCATGTCTCCGTGTCGGAGAGGTTGATGTCGTCAAGCGTGGCGAGGACGCGGTGGAAGAGCTTCTTGTTCTTAGAGAAGTTGCGGTACTTCTTTTCACGCTACCGCTCATGAACCGGAGGCTTCTTGTTGCGGTTCTTATCGGTGTAGTCGTTCTTGCCCGAACCGCTTTGTTCGTTTTTGCCCTTCTCCAGCTTGGGACAGTTTGCTCGAATGTGGTTGGGGCCACCACACTCGAAACAGGTGATCATCCCACCTCTCTTCCTCTCTCTCACTCTCTTGTATGCATATGAAAATTTGCGAGCAAGAAGAGCAAGCTCATTTTCGGAAATTTTTCCGATTGATCATCGCTTAGCTCGCACAGGGCGGAGAGAGAGAAACCAACAGAAGAATCAGAAAGAGAGGATCCAATGGGATCGGTGACCAAAGCCATCGACTGAGACTTCGTCTTCCGCGAGACGACGTCGATCTCATGAGTCTTGAGGCGGGAATAAAGCCCGTCAAGAGTTAAGGTCGACAGGTCGGTGGTGTCCTTGATGGTGGTCACTTTCATTTCCCAAACACGAAGATCGAGTGCGGTCAAGAAATGTCGAGCATTATCCGAGTCAGGGTATATGCAACCGACTTCTGAGGTCGCCGTAATCTTTGTAAACCGACCAAAGCACTCGTCAAGATTTCTCACCGCGGTTGTTCAAACTTGTTGAACTCACGCTTGAATTGGTCCTGTCGAACCGTCTTGATTTGGGTAGTGCCCTCATGGTAAGCATCGAGGGTCACCCAAATCTCATGAGCAGAACGAAGGTGAGAAATCCTGTCATACTCACTGCGGCTAAGACCCTGTATGAGGATGTTCCTTGCCTTAGCATTCGCCTCAACGTCAACCATATTGCCGGCCGTGACATTCTCATCAGCAGGAACCTCATACGGGAGCTTCACCTTACGCCATATCGAAGCCACAGGCGAGTGATGTACGACTCCATCCGAGATTTCCAAAAAGGAAAATCAACTCCAGAGAAAATAGGAGGCTTGGTGGAATACTTGTCCATCGCCATGGCTCTTGAGACCGATCAAGATCTAGAAAGAGCAAAACCGGCTCTGATACCAATTGAAAGATCGAAAAAAGGCGATTAGAGGGGGGGGTGAATAGGAGCCAAATAAAATTTTTCGAATAAACTTTCCCCCTAGAATTCAAACCACCAAAAGTCCAGAAAGAAACTGCACTGGTCGGGTATCTCTAGTCGGATGAACAGTACCCCCGACCTACAGAGGTCGGATGAACAGTACTCACCAAAGACCGGTCGGATGAGCGATACTCCCGGCCGAAGTGGTCGGATGAGCGATACTCCGACCGAAGTGGTCGTATGAACGAGACTCGGGTGAATAGTGTTGGCGAACAAGTATCCCGACCGGACGAGCGAGACGCCCGACCTGCGGAGGTCGGATGAACGAGACTCGGGTGAATAGTGCTCGGATGAGCGAAGACGCCCGACTGCGGAGGTCGGATGAGCGATACTCGGGTGAATAGTGCTCGGATGAACAAGACCTCGGACCGATGAGCGAGACGTCCGACCTACAGAGGTCGGATGAGCGATACTCGGTCGGATGAACAAATAAAATCAGCACGATCTTAAAAAGCAATCGATGTAACTTTTGATGGTGATCCAAAAACAGTGAAACTTGGTGTGCACCTCCCTAAGGATGTCAGGAACCTATTTCAGTCATCAATCGAAGGAATTGATACCAAGGTTCCGTCCCTTTTCAGTTTAACAAATGCAACACCAAAAACAGAGTCACGAACACAGACTTTACCCCTAACTTGCTGGTGGGAGTTGATGGTCAGAATATCCTTGGATAACTCTCCACAAATCACAGCAAGTAAGTACACGAAGAAACAACCCTTCAAACAGATAGAAACACTATCTGAAAACTAGGCACAGAGATTGGTTTCTTCCAAAACTGAATAGAAGAGGTTGTAGATTGCCTAGATGATTGGGATATGATCTATAGAAGATTCATCCAGCAATCTTTCATCCTTGGCAATAAGAACCAGAAGCCAATCAAGACTAACGAACTGCAAGTCACACGTTTACGCACTTTAAGAACACAGATTTACAACTTGCAACAAGAACGCAAGGATTGCCTAAATGATTGAAAGCACCAATCCAGAGAAGAGTTCATCAATCATGAATTTCAAAAGGACTCAAAAGCATGTAGAAGGAGATGAGGCAAATCCAAATTACGTAAAGTAAATTGCAAGTAAGTAAATGCGAATTTAGATAATGAATTTAAGTGCGTAATGTAAATACGTAAGAGAAATGAAACAAGAATATAAGTGAAGAACATTTCATTTACGGAAGGGAGGTTTACAAAGCCTCACAACAAAGTGGGCAAAACTCAAACGAGCAAAGCAAAAACCTCGTAACCTTCACAACCTTCAAAGAGGGAGGCTGCCCTACCCTCTATTTATAGTGACAGGATCAATTCCCACCTTTGGATGTCCTGCTTCAATCCTAAGCCAACATCCAAGAGCCAGGATTTGATCCTTACACATCACTCTCAACAACTCTCAACTACTCACGTAGACTTTCCTCACTGCTCACCCCAAGGAGACACCCTTTCCCTGTCTATTCATAGCAGGCTTGGAACACCTACCACCCTTGGATGAGCCTCTAAACCCTAGAGCACTCTATCAAGGGCTGAGATTTTACCCACTCACAAAGCTATGCATGGGCTCACCCGAAACCCAACAACACAACGGGTTTTGCACGCTTTTCAACTCACACTAACTTGACCCGCTACTCTATCTTCCTGACCGTGATCCAACGGTCCTCCTAGATCAGAGCAGCTCCAAGTTAGCATCTCATCCATTCCTTTGTCTTCTCGGCTTGCAGCTACTCCCTAGCCTCAATCATCTTTGGCGACACCTTGATCATCTGGACCTCAGCTCTCCCAGCCTAGTCCTGATCCCCTTCGCCTCACCATGACCTAGCTCCAAAGTCCTGCAACCATCATAGACAAGGAAACCACATCACATAGCAATGTCCAACAACACATATCCATCTCAACAGAAAGATATACACTATGCTGACCAGCATAAACCCCGACCACACGTGGTCTGACCACTGGTCTCCATCCCGACCACCCATGGTCTGACCACTGGTCTCCATCCCGACCACTCGAGGTCTGACCACTAGTCTCCGACCAGCGAGAGACCTGACCACTCGGGGTCAGACGACTGGTCTCCGACTAGCCACAGCCCAGACCTCTCTGGGTCGGACAACTGGTCTCCGACCAACCAAAGACCTGACCACTCGGGGTCAGACGACTGGTCTACAACATAGCCAAAACCCCGACCACTCAGGTCGGACGACTCGACCACTCGGGGTCGGACGACTGGTCTCCAACCAGTAACTCAAATTGCTCTAGCTCGAAAAACAATCCAAATCAAACTCAAACTTGAGCACACCTTGCTCAAATAAAGTCAAATACTCATCACAAACATGGATGGACCTCCACATGGTCCTTCACTTTCATTAAGGTAGGAGTAAAGAGAATAGTCCAAAAACAACCGAGATTACAAATTGCCGGCCAGCATGGCTAGCAAAAGGAGGAAAAACACGACACAACGTATACACCTTCAGACTACTCAAAATCTAGGAATATACAGAGATGACCAAGCACCAAAACAACTGGAAGTGAAAATCGAAAAAATAAAAACAAGTAGGGATTGAAGGCTCTTGTCTAGTCCAATCAATTCCTGGGGCTTGTGAACTTGAGCCCTGTGGGATGGTTTTGTTCAGCATGTGTCTCCTTCTGGTTCCATAGCTAGGCTGAGTTCCGGTTTGGACTGTCATTTTACCACGCCAACTCTCGGCTAGTGACACCCTTTACATTTTGTAATGCACGCTTTTCTATTAAAAAATCTGTGCAAATTAGAAGATGAGTCTATCATTATGATTACTTTTGTTGTACTGTGAAATGCAGAGTACCATAGAATATACAGGTGATGGATCTGTTTGCATCCGTGGGCATCCTGCTTTCAAAAAACATACAGGAAACTGGAAGGCTTGCTCCTTAACAATAGGTTAGTACCGCAAAATGCTCCTGTATAATTAACCTTCTATTGGTAGACCATAGTAGGACATGTGATGGTTAAATACTTGAACAATCAACACTTATACTTTACCCTCAGATATTCATATACATTCCGGTAATATCTGTAAGGATATATTGTCTCTTTACATACCGTATATAATTGTTTTTAAATTTTACACTAGACTTTTTCGTTGCCTTCTTTATTCAATGCAAGATCCAACAGGAAACAAAATATCTTGTTGCAGTTTGTTCATTCTGCTTGTATCTGGCCTATTCTTCGATTGCAAAAAACCTAATCAGTTATCTCACAAAAGTCCTACATGAAACAAATGTGGCTGCTGCAAGAGATGTTGCAACTTGGCAGGGTACTAGCTATCTTGCACCTCTGGTTGGAGCCCTCTTAGCTGATTCGTATCTGGGGAAGTACCAGACAACTCTGATCTTCTGCACGATCTGCATAATTGTAAGTGCTAGAATTAACACATGCCTATTTCTTTATACCACTTAAAAAGAGCGAGTTGCTGGTGGTGATTTGTTGTCTCCCCACCCCTCCGGCAACCTCACCTCACAAAATATTTAGCGCTGACAAGTAGTTTAGACTAAAGTGTAATTTGTAGGTATGTAATGGCTGAAACAAAACAAAAAACGTTTGGTTGCAATGCAAATGTTAGGGTTGTTTTGGAGAAGTAATGTGATCTATTTTATTCGCAGCAAAGCACGGACGTTCAACCAGTATCTTTTAAAATAGCCACAAAGGGTACAATACTATTTAACAGATGAAGATGAATTTGAGATAAGACCTTATGATCGTTATGTTGCTTCTCCTCAAGTGACCATGCAACAGACATCTTGTCAATCTCCAAAAGAGCATAATCCTAATCGAGTTGTACAAGAACATCCCACATTTTGATTTGCCAAAGAGAAAATTCTGTGTCTCAATCTAATAACGGAAGATCATACTTCAGAGTCGCCATGACATGCTGCTCTGATACTACCTGTTGCAAATAATGCATAGAGAAAGTAGGAATAGAAGACACGAATTTCACATGGAAAACCCTTTCATGAAAAAACTACGGGCACTCAACGGCTTTAGTGATATGAGGAGATGTTTACAATAAAACTCTTGCTCTTCCTATGGACTACATGATATGTTTATAGTGGTAAATAATAAACTCCATGCAAGAGTAGATTTGAGATAGAGTCGGAAACGAATTCCTATCACACTCAAGGTCAACACTCCACTTTCAGTACACGATGTCATGATGTTATGATGGATGGACATATAAATCTCTCTTGTTTCTAGAGTTAAATCTTCAGCCATACTTATCTGCCGTTGTAATATGAGATCTGCATTCTGCATTCAACACTTGAGGTCAATTTTCTTAACACGTGTGCTTACCTCTTTCTTTTCCATCCTGCTGTTTTAGGGAATGATGATGTTGCTTCTATCAACAGCAGTTCCGTTAATCTGTACTGGTCCTCACGCTTGGATTGTTTGGACAGATCCAGTCTTTTCCCAGTACATCATATTTTTCGTTGGCTTGTACATGGTTGCTTTAGGGTATGGTGCACAGAGCCCTTGCGTTACATCCTTTGGAGCCGGTCAATTTGATGACACTGATGAAGAGGAGAGAATAAAAAAGAGCTCTTTCTTCAATTGGCATTATTTCATACTCAACGCTGGTTCATTGATCTCAGGGACTATTATTGTGTGGGTGCAAGACCATGAAGGTTGGCTCTGGGGTTTTACCATTTCTACACTATTTGTGGCTTTAGGTGTATGTACTTTTCTCTTCGGCTCCATTGTGTATAGATTTCAGAAACCTGGAGGAAGCCCTCTTGCAAGAGTATGCCAGGTTGTTGTTGCAGCTACTCGCAACTTCGATAAATATTTGCCATCTGATTCCTCAACTCTTTATGAGCTTCTGGGGCAAAGTTCAGCAATCGAAGGCAGCCGGAAATTGGAGCATACAACCGGCCTTGAGTAATACTCTATGCGGAGATTTCAACTCTTAAGCTTACGATCCATGCATTCATTTTTTGTCTGCATTTCCATTCAACTATAGTAAATTAGTTGATTTGCTAAGAATAAGATCTTTTATCTTTTAACTTATATTTGAATTCGTGAAATGAAAAAAGATTCTTTCACACATGGTGAAAATTCTATGGTGGTACAAACGGACGTGTTGAAATTTTTACATGAATCATTTTTTTTCTGCTTTTCTTTGGTCCGACTATATGACCAATGCGCTTTGTATTGCTTATATTTTCCATAGGGAGGTCAACCATTTGTTTGGCCTGATTTATTTATTTTTATTTGGTAAACTTTTGTTTGCCCTTGCCCCCTTGGCTTCAATTAATATCCGACTCCATGAATGAAAGGCCTTCAGCAGACTTCTGATGACTCTGCCTTATTATGACTGAAGAATTAATACATCTGCTACATATGCTTAGCTGGTATCAAGTCGCCAACATATGAACCTTGAACGTTAATATTGACATGTTTGGATAATGTCATATAGAAATTCATTGGACGTTACCCTATGCAGAGAGACATTGAACATAAGTTAACATTACAAGAGCATCAACACATTGTTTCTAACCTTCTCCAAAATAATGTTGCCTGTGATATCATTATTTCTGTTGGTCATTAGTAGAAGCAATGTTCCTTCTTCATGCTATTTCATTTGTCAATACAAAACCTGGAAGGAGCTAACCTTTTCCCTCGCAAAAAAAAGGAGCTAGCCATTCCATTTCAGTATTTAGGGAAGTTAAAGTACACATAGTCTGATAAAGTATATTTCAACAATTGGCAAGGTATTAATCTTTTTATTTCTCTCTCAGGTTCTTTGATAGAGCTGCAATTGTGACACCATCTGAGTCTGACTATGAAGCTGCTGGCCTACTTAATGCATGGAAGATTTGTACTGTCACTCAGGTGGAGGAGTTAAAGATTCTGATCAGGATGTTCCCAATTTGGGCAACAATGATATTTTTTTCTACAGTTCTGGAACACATGTTTTCAACATTCGTAGAACAAGGGATGGTCATGGAGAAACACATCAGCTCTTTCGAAATACCTGCCGCGTCCTTCCAGTCTGTAGATGTTTTTGCTGTCCTTATACTAGTTCCAGTCTATGATAGAGTCCTTGTTCCAGTATTCAGAAAATTCACTGGAAGGGCGAATGGCATTACGCCACTTCAACGAATGGGGATTGGTTTATTTTTCTCCATGCTCTCAATGATGTCAGCAGCATTGGTGGAGAGTAGTAGGTTACAGATTGCACAGGCCGAAGGTTTGGTGCACCGTGAGGTGGCTGTTCCAATGAGCATCCTGTGGCAAGGACCCCAGTACTTCCTGATGGGTGCCGGCGAGGTGTTCTCTAACATCGGACTAACCGAATTTTTTTACGAGGAATCACCAGATGCCATGGGAAGCTTATGTCTGGCATTCTCACTTGCTAACCTCTCTGCTGGAAATTACCTTAGTTCATTCATCGTTTCTCTTGTGCCCGTATTCACAGCCAAAGGAGGCAGTCCAGGGTGGATACCTGATAACTTAAATGAAGGGCATTTGGATAGGTTCTACTGGATGATGGCTGGGCTGAGTTTGTTCAATCTGTTCGCCTTTGTATTCTGTGCTATGAGGTACAAATGTAAAAAGGCTTCCTGAGCCTCGTTGGCATTGGCATTTTTATCAACGGATTATTCATTTGTTCTATTAGTCTTTAGTTGGCCAAGGATTACACAAGCCAATGTGCGTCCAGTACTGAATTATAAATCGTATAATGTGTGAGTGGATTTGAGTTTCAGGAAACCTGCTACATCAGTTGGTTAGGGATGGCAAAAGGTGCAGGCGAAATTGTAGTCATATTCGCAGGTAAACTGTGCGGGAGAAGCGAACTGACAATTGTACTGCAGGCGAAATTGTACTTGTAAGGTAGCGATATCTATTCTTGCTCAGCTTAGAAGTTGTTGCACTCTGATACCCCTTCTTATGCGCAGTATTCCCGGATCGGATCAGTTTTGTGAGATAAGGTACGAGCATGCACGGTCTCAAGAATGAAGCAGATGAATCTCGTAGAGAAAACCAAAATAATTACGTTGAAGCAAACACAACGAGAGAAAAGATTTGGCGAAGGCCGACCGCAAATTCTTTAAACATGACTTTAAAAGAATATAAAGGATTGTTGCTCTCGCACAACCTCTCGAACTTTTTAGGACTCTCAGACCCTTATCTTATATAAGAATTTAGTGCTAAAAAATAACCAAGCTTCCAATTCTCTTGTGCACCTCTTGATCTAGATGAGTTGGCTTGTGGCTTCTTTGTTACTTAGGTTCTCTACGACTACCCCCTATGTTTATATAGACTCCCTGTTTCTCCTCCGAAACAAATAAGAATCCTACTCCTATTAGGATTAGGAATCACACTCCTATTAGATTTAGGAATTCTAATCCTATTAAGATTCATCTAGCACACATTTCTAAATCCTAAAATACTATATATGAGTCACCATATTTAACAGAAACGAAGTTGCACAGGCTGAGGTGCATATTCTTAGTTTACATTATTTCAGTTTGACAAACATGTAGAAAAATAGAAAATAATACATATACATATTATTATTACTACTTAAATATATATAACTGTGTTGTCATGTCGGTATTTTTGGAAAAATAGCGAATCCTGTATTGGTATTGTGTCGTGTTGATGTATTCGTGTCCTTGCATCGTAGTTCACAGGTAAACAGTGCTGGAGAAGACACACAACTGTACTGCAGTATCAAGTCAGGAAATTGCAAAGCATGTACAAGTTTTTATAGTTGAGACTTGAATCTGAACATGAATAGCTGGTAAAGTATGCAATCATATTCAGATTTGAATGTGTATTTTGATGATACAGTATATGTGAGTACCTGATACTCGTTTGATGGAAGGCTCTGAAACAGCACAGTAATGGGCTTTTGTACAACCAGGGCCCAATTTGGTGAAGGAACTAGTTATCTCTTCAAGTCATCAAGTGTATCATGATTCATCAGCAGTTTAACTGAACTGATTTGTTCATGAACGTAATTCTTCGAATATTCAAGTGTTTTCTTTCCTCCCCAAAGAATCATTACTCATGAGCGAGGATTCAAATTTCGTTTTCGGATAAAATACCGCCCTGACCGGATTCCGAAATTTCGGTGAAATTCGGGTATTTTGGACAAATCTCGTCCGAAATTCAAACACAAAAATTCAAATCCAGTTCTTTTTGTACCGAGAAAAAACGAAATTCGCCGAAAAATACCGAAATTTCAGGTAAAATACCCGAAATTTCGGTCTTTTTGCAACGGAAAAAAAGTGGGTTAAATGATGTCGAAAAATTTTGATATTTTTTTGGAGAGTCCTGACACATTGATGATATTGCCATAAAAATTTCAGATTATTCTGAAGTCTGTGGAATTTTTAAAAATTCAAACATTGCTACTGTTCTGATAAAACGCTGACTGACAATTTTGAAATGAATGCAAAATGGTTCAAACCACGTTATAAACATTTTAAATTTTTTTTGCATGGTTATGATGTATCTCTAATGCTCTCATAAAATTTTTAGATGATGATCAAACTGTATGAATTTTTAAAAATTCAAACAGTACTACTGCCCGGTTAAAAGGCTTACCTGCAAATTGAACAAAATAAAAAATTATCTAAAACACATTAAAAACTTTTGAAAATTTTTGTGGATGGTCCTTATGTAACATTAATGTTTATTTAAAATTTTTAGATGATGATAATTCTCAAATAATATTTAAAAATTCAAACAGTGCTACGTCCTCATAAAAGTCTCATGATCAATACATAGATTTGCTTTAGCAATAAAAAAATTTATTTTTTAAAAAAATTTTACAGAATGGTGATAAGGAAGTTCTTAATATCTCATAAATATTTTGAATCATGATCACACTTCAGTGAATTTATAAAATTCTTACAAGGCACAATACCATTTATGTTCTTTTCTTTTTGATTTTTGAAATATAATATAACAAACGAAGTTCAATGCTTACATGGATTTGATTGACTAAACAAACAACGTTTAAATTTTTTGAAAATTTTATATAATTGTACTGAGTCAATTATTAATCTCTTAAAAAAAATTAGATCATAATCACACTCAAGAAAATTTATAAAATTCTGACAATGTAACTGTCCCAATTATTCTGTTTTTGATTTTTTAAAGATAACAAATGAAATTAAATTATTTTTACATTTTTTATGTATGATCCTAAACTAATAAGGATAGTACCATAAAATTTTTAGCTTATTACCAAGCTTGTACAATTTTATAAAAATCTGACAGTGTTCCTGCCAAAATTTTAAAATGTCTAAAAAATTCGGTTTTTCAACAAATTTTCATAGGAGATCCTAAGGGTTATTGGACCAAATCCGGCCCTAAAAGTTTCAAAACCGGCAAAGAAACACGAAATTTCGCCGAGAAAAATCAAAATTTCAGGTTACTGTAGCAATTTCAATTTTTTTTAAAAAAAAATTCCGGCCGGTACTTTAGATTTCGGGGTGGTCCGAAATCAGAAATTTCGGCAAAATTTCGCCGAAATTCAACGAAATTTGGAACCCTGCCCATGAGAGTTGTAACTCACTGATACAACCAGAATCGACAATGGCAACCTTAGGCCATCTCCAACAGCGTTCTCTAAATCTGGATTCCTATATTTCCATATACATAATTCCCTAAAAAGATTCCTTTCCTATATCTCTTCCCTCTCCAACAGCATTCCTTAAATCCCACTCTCTATTTTCTCCCTCCTATATTATAATGATATTTCATAACCATCATATGAGCGGTGTTTATTTTTTAGCTTGGAAAATTCGAATAGCTAATTTTAAACAGGAATTTAAAATTTGAAATTTTTTCTAACAGGAATTTAAAATTCAAACAGTTATTTTTAAATACGGGAATTTAAAATTTGAAAGATATATATTCTATGTATCGTAACGGGAATCTTTAAATAAAGAAGTTTATGACAGCTATAAACAATAAGTTCATAAATTCATACAACATAATTTCATAACCAACAGTAGCTAGTTAGCCACCTCATGTTACAGACAACTGGAAACTTCACCAAGAAAAAAGAGAGGTGCTTTCTGTTATGAGATAAGATTTCGTAACCGATTCAGTTACTATCTATCTCTTATTTGTGGGCGAATCCGAACTCATCTCTAATGCTCTCCACTATATATATTGGGTTACCTCATGTAAAGAGATCAATCTAATAAAGCGTGAGAGAGTTCAACCCTATATTCTGTGTGCTCCTGTTCTTGTTCATTTGATCCTGTTGGCGTGCTATTGATTGATCGCGGGTGAACGACTACATTTTATAACACGTTATCAGCACGATCGTTCTACCGAGGCTAAATTGTGATCGTCTGCCTGTGACAATCGACACTGCGCCGATTTTCATCCTGCTACACGCGATCATCCTACATCAAGCCCTATGTAAGTTCAATCTACGCTGGTTGATTGCACTTGAACAGATAGTACATCCTGTAGATCGTATCAATTTGTTCAAATCTAAAATAGCAAACTTGTTTTACTGTTCATCATCAATATGAAAAAAAAACTCCTGAGCAAAACTGGATGTATCGGCTTGGGCTCGCCGGCCTTGTCCTCTTTCGTCCGATGCGTCGAGTGCCAACCCGCCGCAGCCGTTGCTTTGGCTCTTGGCCCATGAGACCGCCGCAGCCGCTCGACCGCGGGCAAGATGGCCGCCGCGAAGCGCCGCCGCCACGCGCCGCTCGCTTCTCGGCCAGCCTTGATGCCGCGCCATTGCATCGTCTGCCGTGTTCAGAGTACGCGCGGCGGCGATCAGCGCTTTACTTTGCTCGCCCGCCCTCGGTGGCTATCTGCCGCCTCATTTTGCCGCGTCTCAAAGCACGACTTTGGCGCGGCCGCCTTCGCCCCTTTGCCGGCCTCGATGGCAAGACGCCTCGCTCCGGCGCCGCCCGCCGCCCTGCTGCCCAAAGCACCGCTCCGACCCGCCCCGCAGCCGCTTCACCTCCGCGCCATCGCGACTGTGGTCGCTTACGCTGCCGCTTTGGCTTGAGCCCGAACGCGCCACCTCGGCCTCCGGAGTAGCGCTCGCCCTCCGAAGCGGCGGCGGCGGACACACTCTCGCGTGCCGCGGCGTCGCGCCGCCACGCCGCCACTCCTACCCCACTCGCTGGTCTCCGGTGGTGGTGCCTACCTCACGCGCCTGACTGGCCTTGCGGCGGCTGCGCCCCGCGCGAATGAGGAAGCGGCGGCTAGGGTGAAACCCTAGCCGCTGGTTTAATGCCGGGATTCATGGGCCTATTGAGCCGAAAAAAAGGCCCGGAAGGCCCATTCCATTTCTCTTTTTCCCTGATAGCGAAAATTTACGATTATGCCCTCGGGTTTTTCAGTAATATAGGAAATTAAATTAATAATTCTGAAAATTGCCGTTAAATATTAGAAAAATTGTTTTCTAGTGTTATGGACTTCCTAAATTTTGGAAAATTCGATATTTAACACTTTTTGGAAGTTCTATGATCTGGGTTTTATTTTCTAGCTTTATGCCATGATTAATATATGGAATTTATTTTCTGCTATATAAGTAATTCTGAAGATTGATTAGTAATAAACAGAAAATGCTAGAAAATTATATGTGACCCATTGTTCAGGGGAATGTCTCTGTATTAATTTTCTCAGCATGTTTTCATACATATACATGCTGGTCATATTTTCCCTATTATTCAGTGATTCTGAAAATTATTGGTAATTAACAGAAAGTTATGAAAAAAAATTGCTAGGAATTCTGGGAAATTTTAGATAATTATCTACTGAATAGATATAGACCAAGCTTTACTGATTAAATAGTGAGCATGTAATATAATGATTTTACCAGTAGTAAAAGTCATTTTGCATAAATAGAAATAGGATATGTTGGACATCGCAAAGAAGGAACCTATCAAGATTGCCCTGAATGACAACAATTACCTTACCCGGGCAATGAATATTAAGATTAATCTGATAGCTCGATCTTTCGGAGCTACTGTTTCTTCCAGCTTGAAGCTGGTACCCCTGCTCTTCCCGAGGCCGCCGGATGTACGGCTCTGCACCTCTTGAGGCACCATCTTCATACGGACCTGAAGACCGAATAGTTTATGGAAGATGGTCAGCTGGTACCTTTAGATTCCCTGAAGGAAAAATAGATATCCAGCAAAGATCTGTTATGTTGCCTCCCGCGCTTTCAAAATTTTAAAGGCTGTGGCAACATATAATTTTTATCATATACAAACTTGTCATTAATCTAACATTATGTAACCAGAAAGTTACTAATGCTAAAAAGATCGACAAGATATTGTGCACATTCCACCCCAATATAATGATACTGCCGTAACAGGATCATCGCCAAGTACCAGAAGTACTTCGAGCTTATATGCATTTTGCTAGAAGCAGAAAAGCATGATGAACTCCTGGTGAAGAATCATCATGTATTTCCTAATGGAGCTTTGCAATGCTCGAAGCATATTCAAATGCTCAATAGGCTAGCAATAGTCAAAGCCGCAGAAAGGGCCAATGGAATATATGGGATAAGTGGAAGAATGACAAATCAAATAGGGGAAGATGCAATTCATAGTGGAAAAGTAAAGGTAAAGGGCCAGGAGCTTCTAGAAGTAATGCTGCAAACCCTGAATAACCCTGTTTAATGTATTGATGCACTGGCCATTGGTCATGCAACTATTGCATCCCGAAGCATGTGGTAGACCTTTACATGCAATCCACTGGAAAACTAGATAAGACCCGAAGAAATAATATTGAGTCGTACTTCATCGTTCAACCTGTTGTTGATACGGATGTTGAGAAGTGTGATGATATGATTCTTGAAATTATTGAGTTCGAGGAGTCCCAGGAGGGCACCTACATCTCATATGGAGACCTGGATTAGTCTCCTATATATCCCTTCACTTTGCTAAGTCAATGTCACATATTCCTTATAAGTCTCCTTATCAGTTTAGCCCAATTTCCTGAATGAACATTTGGTCTACGCTCCTGTTGAGCGATTATCATTCAAAAATTGAATATTGATATTTTTCAGATATTTGATTAATTGTGCTATGCTTGTTCTATATTTTACAATTTGTTCCTGTTGCAATAATTGTTTGATTGTTATATCATACTTCCAATATAGAACAAAGTATAATCTGATGGCGGAGGAGAAAATCTGTCTAGAAGACAATTGTACCACACTAAGTGAATTGAAAATATTATGACTATCGTCAGAAGCGATACTCTCATAGTTGGCACTCGAAGGATGCCATATTATACCCTGAGTCCAGTCACACTCCTTTAATCGTTTCCGTATGGAGATAGTGAATGAGGATGGTACGGAATACCTACTCATGACTAAGTTTAACGGGTATAATAAACGTGTGGTTAAAAGCTTCATTTATTCTCCTCCGGATTATACTATGCACATATAAAACCTGAAGTTTGTGTTGCGATGCAAAACCTAGATATATTTAAGATCCGCGAACGATCGGGTTACCCCGAGTTGAATAGTATAAGAAGAATAATTAATAATTCACGCCATAGCATAAAGTCTTTCCTAGACCTGAAGTTTTTCTTATGCCCTGGTTGTGCTAAAGGAAAGCTCATTCTTAGACCTTCTTACCTAAAAAGTTAGGGAAGAATCACTGAATTTCTTGGAGAAAATTTAAGGTGATATCTATGGACCTGTTCAGCCCCTGTTGGGCTCCTTCTTGAGAAAATTTATGGTACTGATAGATGCTTCTACTAAATGGTCCTATATATGCCTCTTATCTATTAGGAACCATGCTTCCGCCAAATTAACTGCCCAAATTATTAAATTAAGAGCCTACTTTCCAGAAGAAAGTATCAAGTCTATTCAAATAGACAATGCTAGCGAGTTTACCTCAAAAGCATTTAATATTTATTGTATGGCTCTGGGAGTTAATGTAGAGCATCTCGTACCTAATGTCCACACTTAAAATGGCCTTGCGGAGTCATTATATTAAAAGAATAAAAACTTATTGCTTGGCCCCTCTTGCAGAATAGTAGGCTTTCCACCAGTTGTTGGGGCCACGCAGTGCTGCATACTGCGGTATTAATTCAACTCGGACCAACTGCACATCATGAATTTTTCACCGTTGCAGATAGTGCGTGGAAAAGAATTTAGTATTTCCCATCTGCGAAAATCTGGCTGTATTGTATACATGCCAATCTCTCCACCACAGCGTACCACCATGGGACCTTACCGGAAGTTGAGGAACTATGTAGGTTATGAATCTCCGTCATGTATTAAAATACCTAGAGCCTATGACAGGGGATCTCTACACGGCTTGGTACGCTGATTGTACTAAGGACATTTTTCGGCATTAGGGGGAGATAAGTACCACATTAGAGAATGCCGAGTTCTTAGTTCCACGCACTACAGAGACCGAACTTGAAGTTCAAAGGATAATAAATCTGCAATAAATAAACTTATAATCTGCCAAATGCCTTCATTGTTCATAAGGGAGTGAAAAGATCTCATATACCTGCAGTATATGCACCTGAAAGAGTGGAAATACCCTAGAAGGATAATGGACCCACTCTTGACCCTCATGATAAAAAGAGGGGGAGGCCTCCAGGTGCACGGGACTCAATTCCGCGGAGACGTCCGCAGAATTAGAAAACCAAACAAATGAGAACACTACCCATGTCGGGACCCGAATTTGCAAATTCGGACCCTCTGTGTATACCGCACTAGTCCAGAATCACGCTAGTGCACACAGGCTCAACATAGATGCTATCATAGTCATACACAGCGAAATATAGCATAACTTCAATAATTAATAATAACTGTTGTCTTACATGAATACTGCCTCACAGGGCTTAATTAAAAAGTATCAATGAGTAGCAGCGGAAATAAAATAAACGCAGTGGCATTCCAGTTCGCCACAGGCAACTGACGAGGCTCAGACCCTAAGCATTCGCATCCATATAATCCTCCTCCACGAAGGGCGTAGATTCTTCCTCTTCTGAAGTTGTTGTTGTTGGGGTGAGTACATAAAGCACTCAACAAGTTGTGCACAGCAATGCAAGTCTAATATTCTATATGCTTGGCTTAATCCAAAGGAATGGCTAATATGGCTATTTTGCAATAAAGCAAGATTTAACAAGAATATAATAAATAGATTGGAAAGCGATAAAACAAATACAAGAATTAATAAATTGGTATTTCAAATACACCAAGTTCCTAATCCTAAATCAATTTCCACCTTCCATGGCACCTTGCCATCCCAATAGGTTTTTGTTTAACAAAAGTCTAACCCTTAATCTGTAATTCCGAGCATTGCCCAATACCGTGAGCACGGCTATTCGAATAGATTGTACACTCTGCAGAGGTTATGCACTTTACCCACACGATGCAACCAAACACCACCAAGGCGAGTGATCGTAATAAAGCCTTTACAATGCTACACCTAGACCCAAGATCGCCGCTAAGGTTTCAACATCAAGGGTTAAACCACCACAACAGGGCCCCTCTTGCGCCATGTGAGTTAAACCGTAACCGGGACTCACTATTCACCACGACAAGATCAAATCTAGGTTTCACAAATTATTCACTAGGTTGTCCCATTCCGGATATGTGGTTGCAAGAAGAACTCAGTCAAAGGCTTGCAAGGTTAAGTCCTTAAGGTGATTAAGATAAGACTTCCACATACCCCGCCAACCCGCCCACCTTGGCACACCGCCTTGCCACTTGCCCCAATCTAAATCATTACCACCCTGGGCTTGATTACCAAGCACCATATGCCATCAACATTTCAATCTAGATGTGTGACCTCCTCGCCACGACAACTTGATATCACTGTGTGACGACACATGACACACCAATTCATAAACATTGTTCCATATTCCATTAGTCAAGATTAAGTATCAACATTCGGACACATGTGATGACGTGGCATGGCTAAGCAATCTATGACGGTCTAACTAGCCCATGTTGATTATCGATGTTAACCAACTATAATTCCACATCCTAGGGTGACAAATAGATCATGGCATAAAATTGACAAGGTATGATTTAATTCAAATAGGCATATTATCTAATTCCCAGATTAATTGAAATCATTTATACATATAAAATATCATGCATAAAGTTTAAGAGATAAAATAAAAATTTGGTGAAAATTAGGTGCAACATGATCAAAGCACAACTTGCCTTGGAGTTGGTGCTGGTCTTGATCTGAGCTTGGGTCTTGGAGCGACGAATCTTCCTCCGGATCACCGAGCAGTTCAACGTCTACGCGAAGCGATGCCAAAATAGCAATAAACACCAAAACAAAGAGCAACCAAACTCCAAAAATAAAATAAAATTCACCAATAAATAGATCTTGATTTTACAAATTTTTATAAATTTGAATCACTCAAATCCGAGTTAAAATGCAAAAGACATAGCCTTTTGAAGTTTGAATAACATCAAAATACGTAAAATAGAATTTCGATTTTTCCAATTATTTTTCTATTGGAAAAATATTATTGCGTAACGCCGACGTCCGCTCGACTCGGACCAATCGACATCGACACGTCGCTGGTCCATGGACTCGGTCCACGGACCGCCTCGTCCACCGTGGACGTGGCCCACGGCGCCGCACCACGCGCCCGACACGCGGCGCGCATCGACTGGCTGCAACGCCGCCCGTGCCGATGCTCGACACGCGGCGCACATCCGGGTGATGATCCAACGGCTAACGCTCTAACGCACACGCGACGCGATCTCAACCGAACAAACCTGATCCAACGACCGACGCTTACCCGAGCCGTTTATTGCTCTTACCGAGACGTGGCGCGATCGCAGCAGTCCGACGAAGATCCAACGACTGATGAAACTTCCCAACGAAGATGGCAGCACGGCGGCGGTCTGGCACCGGAGCGGAGGACGACGACCACCCGAACGGCGTTCCGGCGTGACTCCGGCGGGATGAAGTGGCTACCCCGATGCGGCTTGACGCGACGAGCCCAGATCTGGAACCGATTCGGCGAACGACGGCTTGATGGAGACGCAAACTAAAGAAAACGACCGGCGGCGTTATTTAAGAACTACGGCGAGCTCATCGCACGGCGACGGCGACTCGACGGCCAAGACTAGAGCAACCGAAGCGCAAGGCGATGAGGAACCTCGGTGCGCCCACGCCTTTATAGCCTCGGCATGCCAAACAAAGAACCCTAGACAATCCCGGCGAGACGGCAGCGGCGGCGAACGGAAACCGGATCGGGACGACGACTAGCGGCCGTCCGATCCAAGATGAGCGCCACGATTAGATCCGGCGATACGATCCGATCCGCTCCTTCCAAATCCAACGGCGAGCTCTAAACTTACCAAAACAACGCGGCTTATCCCGACCACTTGATCTCGATCCAACGGCTCGCAAAGACTAGGGTTACTGTGATGAAGCGAACCGCCGATCTTCATCCAACGGCCACACGCGCGGCGGCGGCGGCTGGCCGACGGCCGCACCGCGATGGGCGCAAGACGACAAGGTTGTGCTTGGCCCAAGATCGTTCCAAGATTTTTCAAAAGCTTTTTGATTTAAAATAATTCCCGAAATTAGATTAATCTATTTTAAGTAATTAAAATATCAGGAAAAATCCCAGAAAATTCTCATAAATACTTTGAGACATTCTGAGCTCAAATAAAATATTTTTGGTAAAACTTTATATTAACTTTATTTATATATATTTAGTTTTCACCAAAGGTTCAATATACTTAATTAAAATAAATTCAAATAATTTCTGGAAAAATCCAATAAATTCAGAAAATCACAAAAATGCACGTGAGCGAAATTATAGGTCAAATTTTTGGGATGTTACAACCCATGACAGAGGAAGAAGCTCAACCTGATGTTGAGAAAATCCCTGAAGTGAGCCATCCTGGAGATGGTAACATCCCTGAAGTGATACATTCTGAAGATGATAACCCCAGCGTATATTTGCGCGCACAATCACACGCTGGGAAATCGGAACATCCAGACTCCATCGTTATGGGAAATCACGAGGAGCTGGAAGAAATTTATAAAGAGATATCCCTGAAGTGATGCAGGAGAATTATATAAAAGGAAGACTACAATTGTCGACATATAATTGCCTCTAAAATTGCTAAAGCTGGATCCAGAACCAAAGTCCATGGCAGAGTGCCAGAAGCGCTCAGATAGGGTCAAATGAAAAGAAGCAATTGAGGCAGCGCTCGCTTATTAAAAGGAAAGCTTTGGTCCCGTTGACCAAACATCTCCTAAAGTAATCCCTGTAGGATCAAATGGGTTTTTCATCCGGAAGAGAAATGAAATACTCAGGTGGTGAGATATAAAGCGAGGCTTGTAGCACAAGGGTTCACGCAGAGACCCGACATCGATTACGATGAAATATATACTCCTGTAAAGAGTGGGATAACGTTCCGAAAATTAATATTAATGGCAGCAAGCTTAAACTTATCAATGCAGTTGATGGATGAAGTGGCCTCATATATGTGGGTCACTGGATACGGATATTTACATAAAAATCCCTGAAGGAGTTACAATTCCAAATCCTAATAATCGCAACATATATAGCATCAAACTGAAGAGATCGCTATACGAATTAAAACAGTCGGGGATAATGTGGTATAACCGGCTGAGTGAGTTCCTCCTGAAGAAGGGATACTCGAATAATGATGATTGTCCCTGTGTGTTCATAAAGAAATCCCAGAATGGATTAAGTATCATCTCAGTATATGTGGATGATCTGAATATCATTGGAACCACAGAGGAGATAAAGGAAGCAAGTGCTTACCTCACGACGGAGTTTGAGATGAAAGATTTGGGTAAAACCAAATTTTGCTTAGGCTGCTGACTAGAGCATTTCCGGAAGGAATTCTTGTACCCAGTCTTCCTATACTCGGAAGGTATTGGAAAGGTTTAATATGAATAAATCGCATCCTTTTGAAAACCCCCATGGTCATGAGATCCCTTGAAGTGGATAAAGACCCTTTCAGACCAAGGATGGAAAATAAGGAAGTCTTAGGACCTGAAGTTCCATACCTGAGTGCTATTGGAGCGCTTATGTATCTCATGAATTGCACAAGGCCCGATATTGCATTTCTTTGTAAATTTGCTAGCAAGACACAGCAGCCCCAACCGTAAGACATTAATGGTATTAAGACTTTACTCGAGATACCTCCAAGGTACTCAAGATCTTGGGTTATTTTTCCAGAAGAACCAAGATTTAACCATGGTGGGATACACGGATGCTGGCTATCTGTCTGATCCCCACAGTGCCAAATCACAGACTGGTTTTGTGTTTATCTGCGGTGGTGCAGCCGTTTCTTGGCGGTCTTGTAAACAAACTTTGGTGGCTACCTCTACCAACCACTCAGAGATCATAGCTTTGTATGAAGCCTCACGAGAATGTGTTTGGCTACGACGTGTGATTAACCACATCCAGAAGTCATGTGGCCTTAAAACCGTCGATACCCCCACAATTATCTGTGAAGATAATACTGCTTGTGTTGCACAAATGCAAATGGGTTATGTGAAAAGCAATATCACGAAGCATATTGTTCCTAAGTTTTTCTATCCTCACGGACTCTAAAAGAACGGTGAGGTAAAAATCTTGCAAACTAAGTCATGTGAAAATCTTGCAGATTTATTCACTGAATCCTGTCTAAATCCACATTTCAAAGATGTGTTAAAGGCATTGGGATGAGAAGACTTAGAGATATGCAAAGTTCAGGGGGAGTGAACCCTTGAATCATAACCCTTATGGTGATCCTGAAGATCCTAATTTAAATCTAGAAGATTATAAGTTGTACTCTTTTTCCCTTAGTGAGTTTTCCTGAAGTTTCTCACATAAAGGTTTTTACCGAGCCAACTAGTGCTACATAAAGTACGAGTGCAACGTACTCTTTTCTCCATCTCCTTTTTCCCAATGGGTTTTTGAGTGGAGTTTTTAACGAGACATGTGCATTACGTGGTATTCGCCCAAGGGGGAGTGTTATGAGATAAGATTTCAGAATCGATTGGTTACTATCTATCTCTTATTTGTGGGCGAATCCGAACTCATCTCTAATGCTCTCCACTATATATATTGGGTTACCCCATGTAAAGAGATCAATCTAATAAAGCGTGAGAGAGTTCCACCCTATATTCTGTGTGCTCCTGTTCTTGTTCATTTGATCCTGTTGGCGTGCTATTGATTGATCGCGGGTGAACGACTACGTTTTATAACACTTTCATACTTTTCTTTGTGTCCGTCTTAGCTATTTGCATAACTAATTAAGTTATATGAAATTAAAGAAAAGAGAGATGTTGCATAAATGTGAAAAGAGATTATAACAACCCAAATAGGTAAAATTGGACACTGCCTGAAGAGAAAATAGGAATGGCAGCATAGAGATTTAATACATACAAAATAGGAATGCCAGCATAGAGATTTAATACATACAAAATAGGATGCCAGCAATGAACAAGAATGATTTCTCGCTTTCACAATGTTCTGCAATTGCAGAAGACAAGGAGGTTCCTAGCTCAGTGCTAAAGAAACAAAATAAAGTGTTTCCTATTGCAGGAAGGTATTCTCCATTTGTTCAAATATCAAAATAAGCACTGCAGAACATAAGAATAAGATCTAGTTAGTGACTGAGTAAATAAGATCTAGTTAGTGACTGAGTATCTAATAAGAGATAGCATTGTGCAAATTCGATACACAACAACCTTATGTCCTAGACTGCTACCTATACAAAAAGTACATTTTCCTACACAAATTCATTGATGCAAGATAAGCTTCAGTTTGGCAACCAGTTATGTCGCTGCTAAAATATCTGCATTTAAATTGAATCTTATGATTTCTCTTCCATTTAAGAGCACTGATAATATTCTTGATGAGATAGTAGGAAGCATAAAGTGAATCGACAATTGTATTTTACAAGTAGCAGGAGAATTCAAGATTTGATTAATTCCTGATTAAAAAAAGTATCTTGCTGACCAACATCATGATAGCAAATCTAGTGCCTGGACAGAGTAGTCAGTTTTGATTTTATGAAATGTCTAGATGCTGTCTTCAACAGATTAAAAAATTAATCCACTGATGGCCAGTCATACAACAACTTAGTTTTTAAGAGACCAAAATAATAGAAACAATACATTTCATTATGATCAAGTATGTGAGGTCAAATTGCAAGAGTACAATAATAGAACCTGTCTCTTGAGGAGCCGGTTATATTGATTTGCTTCACTGAGCTTTTTCAAAAGCTTGCTTCGTTCTAAATCAGCCAAAAGAGACTTCAACTGCAAAATTACCGAAAGAAAAGGGAAAATATTAATAAAATAAAATATGCACTTTTAGGGTTTACAGTTTTCTAACTAAACATTCATGCCAAATCCCCACCTTGTCCTTTGCACTTCAAAAGTATCAAAATTTCTAATGCAATTCGCAAACGGAAGTATGAACTAAACAAAATGAATACTATATACAAGTTCCTCGTTTCTCTGTTTAGGTTATTTGAAAGGAAGTAAGACTACAAAGAGAATATCTCCTTAAGCTACATGCACTGTCTTGAATTCATAGGGATATATGTTTCTAACATGGCAAACACTACATAGCAAGCCTCCTATTGACCCAAAATTTGACAAATAAAGAATGAAACCTATAAGATGTGCATGTAGGCCACACACACATAAACATAAGAATTAGGTGCTTGTACAGACGCAGAAGACAAAAACAAAAACAAGGTATTTTTCGAAGATAGAAAAAACATCATGTATAGTATAGCCATTTCAAGAAGGAGAAGAAAAATCTAGCTCTGCTTGTAAATCGAATGTGTTACTTTCGGTGATATGTTGTACAGTCTTGAGACCGATGAACTGCATGTAAGAAACGGTATAATGATGTGTTGAGCTGATAGTGATACCTCGTAAGAGTTCAGCTGCTGGGAAAGTAGCTTTTCGGATGCATCGCCATCAACAATTCCACCAGCATCACTAGTCTTCCCTGATGAAGATGACATTGAGTTGGAGTTCGGTTGCCGGGAAAGCAGCTTTTTGGATGCGTCACCATCAACAATCCCACCAGCATCACTAGTCTGCTCCGATGAAGATGACATTGGCTGGAGTTTGTGGAAGTGGGTAAATAGAAGAGAGTCCTTCTGGGAATCCATTGCTTTTCAGACACGGACTTGCTCGGATATATGAAGTTATACTCCCTTCCCACACAACTGGACTAGAAAATCACCATACCAATGCTAAATTAACGAGAAAGAGAAAATGAAACTATATGTTCTGGTTCAAAGGGACGTGGAGTTCTGAAATTACATGCACTAATTTACAAAACTATAACGAGGCAAAGATCAATATAAAGAAATCATATATATACGCTGCTGTCCATTTTGTATTCAATATCTGAACAAGAGATGAGTGCACAACCAACAGAACAACCTACCTTGTTAAACTCTGTAAGATCGAGGATGCCGACTAGAGGGGGGTGAATAGGCGGTTTTAAAAATTCTTCTCACTAAATACACGCTCTATTGATCTCTATGTCAAAACCTAAACAATAATCAATGCGGAAGCGATAAACTAAGGTTTTGATAAATTAAAGCCTAAATCAACTAGGCTCACTAAGTTCATTAGCTAATTATGTCTCTAACAATAAATTACAATCCTAAAGACAAGCAAGCAATTTAATTCTAGGAATGTAAATTGCAACAATGTAAATAGAGAATTTAAAGCAAATATAAAGAGACACACCGATGTTTTACCGTGGTGTTCGGAGACTTGTCGGTCTCCCCTAATCCACGTTGAGGCAAGCCCAAACCACTTTGGACCGGCTCCACGAATTGAGCACCCGCCTCGATTCCACTAGTGGTAGCTCTTTCCCCCTCCGGGTAGGCGAGCTCCGACCTTCACAACTTTGCCGGGCCTTCTCATAATCTCCTTGAAAAGGTCACCGTGCACGACGCCTCCACACGCCGTCTAGGTGTTGGCAAACACCAAGAGTAATAAATCAAGCCCTCTAGCTTGAACCTCATCAAGTGCAACACATGCACAAGGATGCTCAATCCTTCTCTAGATGCAACACATGCAACTAGAGGCTTCTCTCCTTGCTCACAAAGTGCAATACATGCACAATGTAGAGGAGAGGCTCACACTAGCTCAAGAGAAAGTAAATCAACACCAAAGAGATTCTACACAAGAAACTCTAAATCAAATTCATCTCAAATCACTCAAATATGGCTCTATGAGCTCTTGGGGTTTTGCTCTCACAAGAATACCTCAAATGGGTGCTAGAGCAGTAACAAAACCCTCCTAGCTCGGCCTCTTTTATAGCCCCTCAAGAAAACTAGCCGTTGGAGGGTAGAATGGGGTAAAAACGCAGCAAACCCGATGCTACCGCCATACTAGGGCCAGTGCTACCGGCCTCTAGGCCAACGGTTACTTTCGTGCATTAAAAACACCAAAAACTAGTCGTTGCTACAGTACCCCGGTGTGCTACCGCCCATCCAGGACCGGTAACACCGGCCATTTCCACCAAAAAATACTTTTCTAGAGTTTTTACATCGCCTCTGGGCCGGTAGTACCGCCCCGGGTGGTGCTACCGCTTATCTAGGGCCGGTAGATGCTACCGCCCATGTAAGGGCGGTGCTACCACTGTCAGAGCTACTAAAACGCTCATAACTTTTTACTCCGAACTCCGATTTAGGTGATTTTTGATTCTATGCGAAGCTTATCACGAGGGCTACAATCTCCACCCATTTTAAAGATTTAAGAAACCATAAATATTTTTAAATATCACAAAAATAAAGACAATCCCTCACATAGACTTGATCAAGAGTGTGACTACAAGCTAGAGAGAGTCAATAAGATCAAATCTTATGCCATTTGATGATCAACTCACGATCAAAACAAATTTGCAAAACACATTTGCAAATAAACCGAGAACCCATGAGATCAATCCTCTAGCCACGTAAGGATCAACACATGATCCCGACACTTTGCAAAATACATTTGAAAATGCCAACACATGCTCTAGGATCAAAACCATAACCTCTAGATTATTTGCAGAACACATTTGCAAATAGAAGAATCATAAACTTTACTTAGCCTTGTGATGATCAACACATGATCAAATCACAAGCTAAAATACCGATGCATGAGCTTTCACCTTTTGCAACACATGCAAAACTTAGCTCCATGCAAAAACCACATAAATCAAATTGCATGAGCTATCTCCCTTTTTGCAACACATGCAAATCCATAGCTCCATGCAAAAACCAAATCGATTAAGATTCAATAAGAAGCGAGCATGAGCTCTCTTATTTGCAACACATGCAAATATTTAGTTCATGCAACAACCAAATAGAGAGTGAGCTAGAGTGAACCGGATTGAGTTCATCAACACATGATGAAGCTCAAGCTATAAGACTTAACCCCTCTTAATAGTACGGCACCTAACTAGCAACCCGTTTCCCATCCAAACACCGAGACCGGTAAAAGACTAGGAACACATCCTTAGCCCTAGTTAGTTATACCTTTACTCTAGCACATCCACTTGGAGTTTTTATGATTTCCATCTTCTCTCCAAGTCGGGATCTTCGTCTTGTTCATCAACACATGATGAACTCCCCTTGTCTTAGCTTTGGGATCCTCTCTTGATGCTCATCAACACATGATAACGTCCTTGTCCCGTTTATCCATCTCAACCTTGGACTTAACCTATTTCAGACTCATTGAAAGTGTTAGTCCAAAATACATGGTTATCTCAATCATCATTACACTCCATTAACACATAATGGATGCTCCCAAGATCCTTTGATCTGTTCCTTTGATGATTGACCACAACCCAAAGATAAATTATTGAAAGATTAATTGTATCTTGAGTATATTAATGCAACTAATGCTTCATATACTCAAGAACTTTCGATTGTCCTAGGATCAACAAAGTGAACCATCAACACATGACTAGTTCTTTGTTGATTGAATGGCAACCGAACACAATTTAAATTGTATTTAAATTTTCATGAGTATATATTAACTACACAAGTTTCATATACTCAATTTGATGGAATCTAAAAGTAATGATCCAGTTTATATGGAGTGGTAGAAAGGGATCAATACTCTTAAAACCATTAATTATAGAATAAACTCCGTTAGATGTGTGCATGCAAATAATTGAACTTGAATCAATATGCACATATTCAATTTTTGATTGCTTTGGAGTTTATCCTATGTTGCCATGAGTATACTACAACTACACAAGTTAAATATACTCAAGGGGTTGTTTCAAAGTAATGATCCTTGATATAGAAAGATGAATTAGATCAATACTTTGAAACTCAAGATTTAAGCATGAACTCCCCCTAAATGTGTGCGTTCATGTATATATGGAGTTGAAACATTAATGCACATCTTCAGGTCTAAATAATGGTAGAGTTCATCATTTTACTTGAATCCAAAATATGCATTAAGATATCATAAAATGAATACGAGTGCATACCTTGGGTTTTCCATTTTTCAATGAGATGAGACTAATCAAAGATATACTCAATAAAAGAGTTAGTCTCAATACTAGATTTGTCATTAACACCAAAACCAACTTAATGGATCTTTGATCTTTCAACTCGTAGTTAAGCAATCCATAGCAATTTCCTGAAGAAAAACGAGATACTGTTACCAATCAAAGCTATAATAGCTTCCAATTAAGAATCTAAACAAAAATACAAATATCTGGTAGCTGGTACATTCGCCTACGGTAAGCAACCAGGGGCTGAGCCCTGGTTGAACCATTAGTCAATTTTCTTGAAAAAGATTTTACTATATGGGCTCACTCCATTAATTAGTCCATTTCAAAAGAAATTATAAACCTAAAGATTAGTGCCTGTATCCCAAACGACGAATAAATACATCAAGAAATCCAATACAGAGGTAGCTAACATGCCCAATCTGGTCACAACCACATTATCAAGTGGTACCAACTAGAACAGTTACGGGGGAAATTAGGAGGAAAAAGGAAGGGAAGCAGACCTGGAAAAACCTCACAGCCAATGCGAGATGCACGCGGACCACTCATCTGAAACCCTAGAGATCAAATGGAGGCTGGGGGTGGAGGAATCGGGAGGGAAGCTGAGCGATGAGATCGGAGGCAGAGGCGCAAGAGGCGTTCAACTCACGGTCAGTCGTACGAGTTTTGGGGGAGCAGCGGCCCCCAGCGCGCGTAGCTCGAGGAGCGCGACGGGGAGCAGCGCGAGCGTGAAGAAGACGAAGAGGAAGAGGATGTTGTGGCGGTAGAGGTAATAGTTTGGCATCGCCGCAGTGTACCGGAACCACAGCGCCTCCGTGGGGGTCATGGCATGGCTTGCCTCGAGGAGGAAGGAGAGCGCGGCGCTGATGGTAGCGCGGCGACCGGTGGTAGCTGACCTCTGTCGGTCCTCGCGGGCGCGGGAGCGCTGCGGTGGTTGCTCTCGGCAGATGAGGAATCGGATGGGGACGGGAGAGAGAATCCTGAGATTTTGAGATTCTCTCTCCAATCTCTAAAAATAAGGAGATCTATGAGGAAGCTATTGGAGAAGAGATTTCACGCTACTGTACTGTGTTACTCATTTTCACATGTAGGGAACAGAATAGGAAGACTGTCGGAGAAGCCCTTACATCAGGAAAAACAGAATCACAGAGACAAGTTTTTTCAGTACATCTGCCAATCTGTATGATGCATCACCATCACAACATCACTCATCAGCAGTTGTCCTATTCGCACGTTGAGTTGAATAAAAACATGGCATAAAAAAGAAAGACCTGACCAACCTGCTGACACCGCTGCCTCGCTTCGCTTCTGGCAAGGGATCAGTATCACCAAGTCGCTTTCTGCCTCGTGATGCCTGTCAGGCCTTCCACGACGCCTGGCTTCATCAGAACTAGATAAGACGAATATACAGAGAAAACACAAAAGAAAAAAAACGCATCTGGATGCCCGATAAATTTATAAATTACAAATGCATCTTCTTCCACGTCATAGCAACAGCCACCTTTTCAACAATCTACCTATGGACTATGTGGACATGAATGGCTAAGGGTGTGTTTGAAGCGTATGAATTTCACAAGAAATAGTTTAAATTTGATAAAAACTAGGAAAAAAAGATTCATATCTGAAACAGGGTTTTTTTAAAAAACATTTCTCAAAAAAAGAGGGAACAACATAAGAAAGGGTAGAGAGAGAACATGCACGAGCTCTTTCAAACGACTAGTATAGTGCCCTGTCTTCTGGTTTCTTTTTTCCAGCACATAATATATGATCTTTTCCTTTTCTAGAACGTTTGTTTCCTTTTCCTTAATTCCAGGATATTTGTTTCCTTTTCCTTGAGATGATGCTGGAGGTAGGGGGAGATCTGTTGTGGGCCACAGGGATGAGCTAGACACATTAAACAATGGCCATCGGATGTGGATGAGTAAAGCTGAGAAAAGATCTGAGAGGTTAATTTTGATGAAGGCAAGTTTCTAGGGACGTTTCGCTGGGTGCATGAAGGTTGGGCCATCTCTAGTGGGGTACATTATTTGAGGTGGACATAGAAAAGAATGCTTAGGTGCATTATAAAGAGGTATAGAAATATAACCTAGCATATAAAGTCATAAACCCAGCATTATGATATTGACACTAAGACAGAATCAACTAAACTCTACCAACCAACGGTCAAAACATAACAGACATAGAACTCGGGTAATAATTTTTTTGACAATACAGTACAAACAAGGGTATTTTTGCAATTAAATAATTTGAGAAGGAATGGATGTAATATTACCGATAAACTAGTATAGTGCCTTGTCTTCTGATTTTCTTTTCCAAGACGTAATATATAGTCTTTTCCTTTTCTAGAATATTTGTTTCCTTTTCCTTAATTTCAGGATATTTGTTTTCTTTTCCTTGAGATGATGCTGGAGGTGGGGGGAGATCTGTTGTGGGCCATAGGAATGAGTTAGACACATTAAATAATGGCCATCGGATGTGGGTGAGTAAAGCTGAGGAAAAATCTGAGAGGTTAATTTTGATGGAGGCAAGTTTCTGAGAACATTTCGCTGGGTACATGAAGGTTGGGCCATCTCTAATGGGGTGCATTATTTGAAGTGGATGTAGAAAAAAATGATTAGTTGCGTTATAAAGGGGTATAGAAATGGCGACCGGACGACCGGACCAACCAGGCAACCACTACTCTGTCGGAGCTAATAGCAGCGAAGTCATTATAAAAGGCAAACGATAAGCGGATTGCTTCGTAGTATTAGTAGTGGCAGTTGCAGTAGTTGCCAAAGAAGCAATAGCTCAAGAATCCTTCAAAGTTCAAAGCTTTCCCTTTTCTTTGAAGGGAGCAGCAAGCCTTTGGAGCTTCGAAAGCTGCATTCATGGGGTCGTCGCTGGACGAGGAGCAGCAGAGCCTGCTGGTGCGCACGACTCAGCCAGAGGTACTCCCATCCCATCTTCTTATCATCAAAATTATGAGTTTTCTGCTTGTTCCGCCAAGATTCAAAGAAATCGTAGGGTCGCTACTTGTCTAACCCTCTCTAGTTTCTTCTTTTGGTTGTATTTTGATCGATCTTAAATGCTTAAATTGGACATAATCGTGAGAAAAGGAAGGGGGTAAAAGATATCTCGATTGCTCTGTTCTTGGATTCTCGGAATGGCGTAGAGGCGTAGAGCTCGAACAGATTGGCTTGCACTTCTTTGATTGGTCGGTTGCAAAATAATGGTCATAGGGAAGGAAAAAATGAAGGGGAAAGTGCTTTGAGGGATATGGTAACAGACAGGTGAGCCCCACAGGATTACGCCGATTAAGAATCCTGAGACACCTTGTATTGGATGTAGTATATTGGAACACGCAACAATTTTGAGGACTGTAGATTGATTGACTTGTAGAAATTACTTCTTTTTTAGGCGGCAAATAGAAATTACTTACAGAAGTGAATAAATCGGTGTGAAATTTGATTTCCTTGTTGGTATGAGATTTGCTGATCTTTTTTTTTGAACTGAGATTTGCTGATGTTGTTTTGCTTGAGAGGTCTGATGGTTAATTTGACTGGCACAAGATAATTCTTTGATGGATATATTGAAACAGATGGAGTCGGATGGGTTACACATGTTTGACTGAAACGTGAATGATTTAGGCACGTTTATCTATTTTCCTCATTATATTTTTAAATTACTGTCTTTTTCGATCAGCTTATCCGCAAAAGAAAAACTTTGCTTTGTAATCAAAGTATTTTGTCAGTTAACTATTCCAGGTTACTTGGTAAAACTAAAACATTGTAGTATGTGTAGTTATATATGTATGCATTTTTTTCAATCACAAGGAAGTCACGCACGTGCACACGCCACCACGCGCGTACATCACACGCACAGGGGTGAATCCAGGATTTTCAAAGTAGATGTTCGGAATTACAAAAATATTATTCATTGTAAAAAATAAAGGTTCCGAATAGCAAAAGTGTAAAGCACAAATTGTTCTTACCAGAGACAACACTTGAAATAATTTAGAGATTTCTGAATTGAGGATTTAAAATCTACATACTTCCTCTTCATTTTTGAATGTTCTACTTGTTACATTTCAAAAATCACAATTCACAGTTACAATCAACATATCGCTGATAGATTTGTGAAATAGGGATTTCGTATTTGGGAATCAAGAATGAAATTCACCTGTGTGGTTGCTGATGCCGAATGCTCAGCTAATACATGTTTTTTTAGCACCGCTTTCTGCTCGACGAGGGTTTTGCCGCCCTGGCCGGCCGATCACTACTGGGGTCACACCTTCAATCCCCAGCGATGCTTGCCACGGCCACGACAGAGAGTGTGGGGCGTGCGGAATGGAGAGGGAGTTAAGGTGTTGGGCTTGAGAAATGGAGAAAGATTGGACCTTAGGCGATCGGGCCGTGTAGGGAAGATTGGGAGAGGGCAGGGGCGTAGCTAGCAAGGAGGCTCCGTTAGGCTAGAGCCCCCTCCCGTCACTGGACCTTAAGTACCTCTTTAGCATTGGTGCTCAATTTTTGACATAGTGACAGCGAATGCACACGTGATAAGGCGTGGCTAGAGGAAGAAGAAGCTTTGCTAAGTGGATGAGCTACTTCATGTATCATGTGGCTTGGTGGACTGCTGCTTATTGGAGGCCTAATTTGGCAATTGGTGACTTCGCTTGTTGCTTGCACAACTAGACTCGAACTCTAGACGCACGCAAAGACCATAGAACGAGAGAAAGGGTGCGGATCAACGGTCTCTCCTTCGTGAGGACATGGCAACCCACCAAGTCAAGACCTCTTGACACGCGTTGCAGAGAGTGGGTGTCGGGGAGACAGTGAGGGCACGGGTGTGCACGCAACGGGCAGCCCACCGCGGCGATGGCGAGCATGTAGGTAAGGTAGCGTAGCGTGAGTCAGCGAGTGCCTGACCGGCTAAGTGGGCTGACCAAAACAACAAATAGACAATATGAGCCTCTTTTCCGATTCATGATTTTTTTTTGTCAATTGAAACCGTGTAAATGGGTTGAATAGAGACAATAGCCGATTTGTTTAATTGATTGGTGTTTACTTATTAATTGATTTACAAAAGTTTGACAAGCGGATGTTGAACAAGTATTTCTCAAATTATAAAATATTATTTGTAATCCTCGAACCGATAAGAATACAACACAAGCAGTTGATCACTTATTAATATATACACCTCATATACTTACTATATATTGGGGTTTTTGACAAAAAATTTGGATGTACATCTATACACCCATGCCCACATGTTGCATCTGCCACTGCACACGCACACATCTATGAGTGCATCCCCTTAGCACACGCCTTAAAATACGGAAGTCAGAGGTAAATCCACAACCTTGTAAAGTTCCCGGTGAGACACATTCGTGTGTGTGTGTGTAAATGGTGGGTACCGGGATTTGAACCTTGGTGGGTGGAGTTGTACTCCCACAACTCTATGTTTATAGGAAATATATTCTTCAACTATAGATTTTGTAATGTACACAGGAGGAACATGAAAGGTAGTCCTGTGAAATGTTCCACTGTTCAAACTGATGTTTCCCATTGGAAGATAATTGTAAACATTTATGGAGTTGAAAATTAGTTTCATAGCTGAAATCTTCCAGACGAAGGCATAACTCATTGTCCTGAGCATCTCAGATTTTTTTCGCCTTATGTATATATAAAGAGCTTCAAACTTTACAAGCACGTTGGGAGTTATTATTTGCTTATGTGTTTGGAATCTACATTCATTCTGAAGTAACAGTGCTTTGACCGTTCTAGTCTATGTTCATGCTGCCCTTCTGAGACTGATCTTGGAAGAAATCTGTCCATCTGAAAAGAAAGACCAATTTCCTCCTTATTTTGCATGGACTAGCTCTACTAAAATTAGTAAACAAGAATTATATGCAAAGGATTAGTAAACAAAGCACATAGTGAGACCTTGTTGTTGACAAGTAACTGTGTCTGAGCAAACTATGATGATCATATGGACACCTATCAAGGGCAGCATCTTATATTGATCCTGAGAAAGATCATGTTCCTCACATTCTGTGTTCTATGAGTTCTAGGAAATCTGCTTTACATATTTGATCACTGTGAGAAAATATGGACCATATTTCCAGCATTGAAATGTAGTGGCCTATCCTAGATTCTTTGCCTGTGGGGTCAATTATGATGTTTAAACATTCAGTGAGGCAATTCCTTTAATTTTTTTTTGTAACTCTGGGTTCACCGCTGCCTCTGCCAAGTTGTTCTTTTTGTTTCGTTCAACATTTCTGTGTTGCTATAGGAAGCCCCCACTCGTCAAATTATTTGTAGACCAACTATTAATAACCTTACTTTTCTTCACAGAATTTCGATGAATACACAGGCGATGGGTCAGTCGACTACATAGGTCATCCTATTTTAAAGCATAATACAGGCAGCTGGAGAGCATGCTCATTGATTCTTGGTAACAATTCACCCAGAACTGCCAGAACTATTTATTGAGGAACAACATGACCATTTTTTTGGTTAGGGATGAAAACCATTTTGATTAATCTTGATTGTATCATTTTGTGTGTTATGAATAGCACTTTTATTCATCATGAGGCTAATAGGAATATATACATATACATGAGGGTAAAAAAGGAAAGCCTATATAAAACAATATCTACACAAGGCAATACATGATACTAGCAATCTCTATACATGACAATCTAGGATACTGTCTAACACCCCCATCAAACTCATGGTGGATCAATAACACTAAATTTGGAGAGATAAAAGTTGTGCTAAGTTCTAGTCCGTGTCTTCATGAAGAAATCTATCAACTGAAGCTCTGAAGGAATATATTGAAGAGCCACGACCTGATCCTGTACCTGTGACCGCATGTAGGAAGCATTAACACCGATATGCTTGGAGAGCTCATTCTTCACCGCGTCTCGAGCAATTCTAATAGCACCTGTACTGTCAGATAAAAGAGTAGTCGGTGTAGAAACAAAAACACCAAAATCCACAAGTAATTACTGTAGCCAAGTAACCTCTGCTGTTAAAAGTCATAGCACGCAACTCAGCCTCAACACTCGAACGAGAAACTGCTATCTGCCTCTTAGTCTTCCAAGCAATGAGAGAGCCACCAAGAAAAACACAGTAAGCAGAAAGAGACCGACGATCATAGTGGTCATTAGCCCAGGTAGCATTAGAGTATGCTTGGAGCTAGAACAAGCTGGAGCGTGGAAAGAAAATACGGCAAAAGATAGTTCTATGAAGATATCGTAGAACACATAACGAGGAGGCCTGATAGATTGGCGATTGAGAAGAGCATAACGAGGAGGCACTGAGGAGGCTCAATAGGAGGAGATAGCACATCAGAGGAATCCTCAACTCGCGGACGACGAGTGTAGTATAAAGATAAGAAGGAACAATATCAGGAAAAAACTCTAAAGCAGGCCCCAGTGGTGCAGACGCTATAGGAGAAGCCAACGATGAAGGAGATGCCAACCGTGGAAACAGAAAAGTGGTAACTAGAGTATCATGAAAAGTCAAGAAAGAAAGCGACTCAGCAAGAAAGGCTAAAGTGGAACAAGTACGAGGGTAGAAGAGTGGAACAAGTACGAGGGTAGAAGAGACAAGACTCATCAAAAGTAACATCCCGAGAGATCCGCATCTGTCGACCAACAGGATCCCAACAACAATATCCTAGAAAAACGTACTCAACAGACTAAGCGGTCAGCTTGTTGCGGTCACGAGGTGCAAGAAGAACATAGCACACACCCAAAGAGGCGAAGACAAATAGATCTCAAAGAGCTTGTTGCGTTCTCCACACGCGGTTGGCAAATAGGTATGTAAACAAGCCGGCTAGCTTGGTAAAAGTGTGAGCCGAGCTCGAGTTGAGGTCTGAGTCTAGACCTAGGCTCGAGCTTGGTTCGATCCAAGCACGAGTAGGCTTGGTAACAATAAACAATTCAATATATATTATTTTCAACAATAACAAATGGTTAAACTCGAGCTTGTTTCGCGTAAGCGCGGCAAGAGTTAACATATAGTAATATTTAACAAGTGATTCGTAACTTTATCAGGCTCGCAAGCTATTCGAGCCTTACTGAGCCAAGCTCGAGTAGCTCATGATCTTTCTGAGTAGTGCTTCCATACTTTCTCTCCCAATACAAGTTACACAAATCTTGAAGCAAGCGAAGGGGTAAGTAATCACCATCTACCTTTCATTCATGATTTAATATTTGTGCAACTGTAAAAAGAAATTCATGGAAGCACCTCTCGATTTTTTTATAGCCCTATTGCTAAAGGGATGAGACTGGAGTTGGGCCGTTTGCCATGGCCCACAAGGCTAAGCACACGGATAGTATATGGCATGATTTTGCTTGTGTTTGGGCTTTAGGAAGGCCCTTACGTTGGCGAGTCCCCATTGGGCCAGCCAACCGGCTCCAAATTCAGACTTTTTACCATCTTTAGGAGGTACCAAAATTTATAGCTGGCCCTCAAATCTGTGTTCGAAACGCAAAACATTGTAAAACCGAAGCGCGAGCTCAGAAGTTTTAAAATTGGAGGCCAAAATTTGATTGTGTTTCTGTGACGTAATGATGTAACTCTCACGGATGGATAGGTGATGGATGTGGAGAGTTATGTCACCTTATCTTCACAAGTAGTACACCATTAGCTTTTAATTGTTACACTATTGATTGCTTGACAGCTTTAAAAGTGAAAGAAAGATTTGTAGGTTCAAAATAAAACTAGTAACGCAAATGGAAAGAAATCAGCTTTTGGATCTTCTACCATCCAAATAGCTTGTACCATCCGTCGTCCATCTCGCCCAAAAAAAAGGGAAACTGCATCCTAAAAAGGAGAAAAACCTTGCAATCTTGGCTGCCAGTTTCATAAGCATAGAAGCCCTACATAATACCAAGTGTGCAATCCAAGTCTACAAGAGCAAGAATCTTTTGCCTCTATGTGGACCAGAGTACCAGGTGGACCATCCTGCGGAGTAGCAAGAACCATCCGAGGTGCGTCTCCTCGCCCTGCTTCTACTGTTCTGCTCTCTTTCTCTGTGTCTCGGGCTCTCTACTCAATCCAGTTCATGCTATATTCTCGGGGTGCGTAATTCGTCAATTTCGTGCATGATCTCGATCCATATATTTGTTGGGGGGAGAGAGAAACCTACCCCCCTGGGTGCTGTGCGACCTTCAGTTCTTCACTCTTTCATCCGATTCTTTGTATGAATTTCTTTGTTAACTTAACAAAGAGTTCATGTAAGTTTTAGGATATGTTCATCTCATTTTGCCCCCAAGGAGGAGAATTTTCATTTCCTGGTTTGCGTTCTTGGAATTGCAGCGTGTGTAGTGTGAGTACTGGAAGATGTTTGTCGTTTTTCTTCTCCGGATAGGAAGAATTTTGGGCATGACAGTGTATTCGAATTGGAAAGTAGATGAATAGGTGCCTGATGCTGCCCAATACTTCGTAGGTGTCGTCTGTACTTGTGGGACGCACTTCGAATCTGTGATGGATGGTGTTTCACCATGGGTAGTTTGAATGTTAACTCTTTAAGGACACGCCTTTCGGAGATTTGTGAAGTACATGGTTTTAATCTACAATTTGCCGGCACACCCCTTAAATGTTGATTGATAGTCACAGATTGAGTAACACATGTAGATGTAAGAGCTCTGCAAATTTATCGCTTTGAATTAGGTGTTGAGATGTTAACTGAGACAGGTGATTTTTTTGTTGATTGTGCAGTTGCTATTGTAGCTGCAATTTAAACAGTTGCAAACCATCACTGTAGCATGTGAATCTGGACTGTTGGCTCCGAAAATAGGCGACTCAGATCATGGACAATTGCTTATTGTACAGATTGCAACTGATCTCTGTCCAGATATCTGACATGTACTGAATGTATTAGATGTCTCATGAATGCTGGCCAATTTTCAGATTTCTATCTGTTTAAGGACGGTAGTCCCAAAGAAGAATGGCTCCGGTACTGCCCAAAAAGTAGAAAGGTCTTTAGCCATTTGTCCTACATGACAAATAAGCCTTGTTTAAAAAGGCCCCCGTGCACTTTTTTTTTTTAAAAAAATCTGATCCGTACGAATAGAATCGTTAAAATGATCCCTCCAACCGCAGTAGTAGTGGCGGTTGACACGTGTCACGGTAGGTGGCTAACCCTGCGGTACCCCAATCGACCGCAACAGTAGCTCCGGACCCAAAGCGGCAGGAGAGGTGCTGTGCTTCCTAGCTCGTTAGCAACCTGCCGCTGTCTTCAGGCTCAACAGGGACCTGCTACCGCGGTGGGTGCGGAGCTGCTGGCGCGAGGCCAGCCACCTACTATATTGCACATGCATAATAGTGACACGTATCATCTCCCATTGCTTCCGCGGTTGGGAGGGGACATTTTTTAATTTTATTCGTACCCACCAAATTTGAAAAAAAAATCAAATTATTCTATAACACGTTTGTCTTTATAAATTAGGTCGGAAGATCCAATCAAGAATTTCAATATATCCTTTTCTTATACCTTCTATTTTATATGATAGTGACACCACTATAGGATATTCTATTATTCACTTTTTTGTCGAAGTCTAATTTGTATCCTTATTTTGGGCGCTTCAAGAAGCATCATTGTATTTGTAGGGCCATATGTTTTTCCATACTTGATTTCTTTCTCTGGCTTTATCAGGACATTAACCTCGTTCTTCTGCTTGTAGAAAAACAAAGCCATGGACTCCATGGACTAGTTTGAGAAGAGTCCTCTGCTGGAAGAACACTCCTCTCAAGAGGTTCTCTTTCTCTCTCTCTCTCGGCATGGCCGTTCAAATGCTCGCTGACAGATGTGCATTAATTGGTGAACATGTATTGATTCAACTTCTATTTGTTATAGTTCGTAAACGCATCCATTATTTTTTAACCGTCGACGATCTGTATTGCTCATGTAAATATATAACGGTGTGACCTTGCTATGACTGAATTGAAGGTAGCTCTCCTGCCTTCTTATTCTTTAAGAAAAATGGTGAGACCTTGCTTTCTATATCTCTGAACAGCGCAACAATTTTCCTTGCTTCGTTTGCTGAAGTATGATACTTTATAAGGACTTCGTTTAAATTTTTTGAGAAAGCTGGGAAGTTTTTTTTTAGTTTTTATCAGTCCTCCGTTTGTTCATGTTAGTTTGCACTAATTTTTCGAAAGGATGGCAGGAGCCCTGCTGTTCATTAAGGTAGGAGTCAAGAAGGTAGGAGTCAAGAGAAAAGAGTCCAAAAACAACTGAGTTTACAAATTGCCGGCCAGCATGGCTAGCAAAAGGAGGAAAAACACGACACAATGTATACACCTTCAGACTACTCAAAATCTAGGAATATACAGAGATGTCCTCGCACCAAAACAACTGGAAGTGAAAATCGAAAAAAATAAAAACAAGCAGGGATTGAAGGCTCTTGTCGAGTCCAATCAATTCCTGGAGCTTGTGAACTTGAGCCCTGTGGGATGGTTTTGTTCAGCATGTGTCTCCTTCTGGTTCCATAGCTAGGCTGTGTTCCGGTTTGGACTGTCATTTTTCCACACCAACTCTCGGCTAGTGACACCCTTTACATTTTGTAAATGCACGCTTTTCTATTAAAAAATCTGTGCAAATTAGAAGATGAGTCTATCATTATGATTACTTTTGTTGTACTGTGAAATGCAGAGTACCATAGAATATACAGGTGATGGATCTGTTTGCATCCGTGGGCATCCTGCTTTCAAAAAACATACAGGAAACTGGAAGGCTTGCTCCTTAACAATAGGTTAGTACCGCAAAATGCTCCTGTATAATTAACCTTCTATTGGAAGACCATAGTAGGACATGTGATGGTTAAATACTTGAACAATCAACACTTATACTTTACCCTCAGATATTCATATACATTCCGGCAATATCTGTAAGGATATATTGTCTCTTTACATACCGTATATAATTGTTTTTAAATTTTACACTAGACTTTTTCGTTGCCTTCTTTATTCAATGCAAGATCCAACAGGAAACAAAATATCTTGTTGCAGTTTGTTCATTCTGCTTGTATCTGGCCTATTCTTCGATTGCAAAAAACCTAATCAGTTATCTCACAAAAGTCCTACATGAAACAAATGTGGCTGCTGCAAGAGATGTTGCAACTTGGCAAGGTACTAGCTATCTTGCACCTCTGGTTGGAGCCCTCTTAGCTGATTCGTATCTGGGGAAGTACCGGACAGCTCTGATCTTCTGCACGATCTGCATTATTGTAAGTGCTAGAATTAACTCATGCCTATTTCTTTCTACCACTTAAAAAGAGGGAGTTGGTGGTGGTGATGTGTTGTCTCCCCACCCCTCCGGCAACCTCACCTCACAAAATATTTAGCGCTGACAAGTAGTTTAGACTAAAGTGTAATTTGTACGTATGTAAATGGCTGAAACAAAAAAAAATGTTTGGTTGCAATGCAAAATGTTAAGAGTGGTTTTGGAGAAGTAATGTGATCTATTTTATCCGTAGCAAAGCACGGACGTTCAACCAGTATCATTTAAAATAGCCACCAAGGGTACAATACTATTTAACGGATGAAGATGAATTTGAGATAAGGCGTTACGATCGTTATGTTGCTTCTCCTCAAGTGACCATGCAACAGGCATCTTGTCAATCTCCAAAAGAGCATAATCCTAATCGTGTTGTACAAGAACATTCCACATTTTGCTTTGCCAAAGAGAAAATTATGTGTCTCAATCTAACAACGGAAGATCATATTTCAGAAATGCATAGAAAAAGTAGGAATAGAAGACACGAATTTCACGTGGAAAACCCTTTCATGAAAAAACCACAGGTGCTCAACGGCTATAGTGATATGAGGAGATGTTTACAATAAAACTCTTGCTCTTCCTACGGACTACAGGGATATATTTATAGTGGTAAATATTAGACTCCATATAAGAGTAGATTTGAGATAGAGTCAGAAACGAATTCCTATCACACTCAAGCTCAACACTTCACTTTCAGTACACGATGTCATGATGTTATGATGGATGGACATATAAATCTCTCTGGTTTCTAGAGTTAAATCTTCAGCCATACTTATCTGCCGTTGTAATATGAGATCTGCATTCTGCATTCAACACTTGAGGTCAATTTTCTTAACAAGTGTGCTTACCTCTTTCTTCTCCATCCTGCTGATTTAGGGAATGATGATGTTGCTTATATCAACAGCAGTTCCGTTAATCTGTACTGGTCCTCACGCTTGGATTGTTTGGACAGATCCTGTCTTTTCCCAGTACATCATATTTTTCGTTGGCTTGTACATGGTTGCTTTAGGATCTGGTGCACAGAGCCCTTGCGTTACATCCTTTGGAGCCGATCAATTTGATGACACTGATGAAGAGGAGAGAATAAAAAAGAGCTCTTTCTTCAATTGGAATTATTTCATACTCAACGCTGGTTCATTGATCTCAGGGACTATTATTGTGTGGGTGCAAGACCATGAAGGTTGGCTCTGGGGTTTTACCATTTCTACGCTATTTGTGGCTTTAGGTGTAGGTACTTTTCTCTTTGGATCCATTGTGTATAGATTTCAGAAACCTGGAGGAAGCCCTCTTGCAAGAGTATGCCAGGTTGTTGTTGCAGCTACTCGCAACTTCAATAAATATTTGCCATCTGATTCCTCAACTCTTTATGAGCTTCTGGGGCAAAGTTCAGCAATCGAAGGCAGCCGGAAATTGGAGCATACAACCGGCCTTGAGTAATACTCTATGCTGAGATTTCAACTCTTAAGCTTACAATCCATGCATTCATTTTTTTTGTCTGCATTTCCATTCAAGTATAGTAAATTAGTTCATTTGCTAAGAATAAGATCATTTATCTTTTAACTTATATTTGAATTCGTGAAAAGAAAAAAGATTCTTTGACACATGGTGAAAATTCTGTGGTGGTACAAACGGACGTGTTGAAATTTTTACATAAATCATTTTTTTGCTGCTTTTCTTTGCTCCAACTATATGACCAATGCGTTTTGTATTGCTTATATTTTCCATAGGGAGGTCAACCATTTGTTTGGCCTGATTTATTTATTTTTATTTGGTAAACTTTTGTTTGCCCTTGCCCCCTTGGCTTCAATTAATATCCGACTCCATGAATGAAAGGCCTTCAGCAGACTTCTGATGATTCTGCCTTATTATGACTGAAGAATTAATACATCTGCTACATATGCTTAGCTGGTATCAAGTTGCCAACATATGAACCTTGAACGTTAATATTGACATGTTTGGATAATGTCATATAGAAATTCATTGGACGTTACCATATGCAGACAGACATTGAACATAACATTACAAGAGCATCAACACATTGTTTCTAACCTTCTCCAAAGTAATGTTGCCTGTGATATCATTATTTCTGTTGGTCATTAGTAGAAGCAATGTTCCTTCTTCATGCTATTTCATTTGTCAATACAAAACCTGGAAGGAGCTAACCTTTTCCCTCGCAAAAAAAAGGAGCTAGCCATTCCATTTCAGTATTTATGGAAGTTAAAGTACATATAGTCTGATCAAGTATATTTCAACAATTGGCAAGGTATTAATCTTATTATTTCTCTCTCAGGTTCTTTGATAGAGCTGCAATTGTGACACCATCTGAGTCTGACTATGAATCTGCTGGCCTACTTAATGCATGGAAGATTTGTACTGTCACTCAGGTGGAGGAGTTAAAGATTCTGATCAGGATGTTCCCAATTTGGGCAACAATGATATTTTTTGCTACAGTTCTGGAACACATGTTTTCAACATTCGTAGAACAAGGGATGGTCATGGAGAAACACATCAGCTCTTTCAAAATACCTGCCGCGTCCTTCCAGTCTGTAGATGTTATTACTGTCCTTATACTAGTTCCAGTCTATGATAGAGTCCTTGTTCCAGTATTCAGAAAATTCACTGGAAGGGCGAATGGCATTACACAACTTCAACGAATGGGGATTGGTTTATTTTTCTCCATGCTCTCAATGGTGTCAGCAGCATTGGTGGAGAGAAATAGGTTACAGATTGCACAGGCCGAAGGTTTGGTGCACCGTGAGGTGGCTGTTCCAATGAGCATCCTGTGGCAAGGACCCCAGTACTTCCTGATGGGTGCCGGCGAGGTGTTCTCTAACATCGGACTAACCGAGTTTTTTTACGAGGAATCACCAGATGCCATGAGAAGCTTATGTCTGGCATTCTCACTTGCTAACCAGTCTGCTGGATATTACCTTAGTTCATTCATCGTTTCTCTTGTGCCCGTATTCACAGCCAAAGGAGGCAGTCCAGGGTGGATACCTGATAACTTAAATGAAGGGCATTTGGATAGGTTCTACTGGATGATGGCTGGGCTGAGTTTGTTCAATCTGTTCGCCTTTGTATTCTGTGCTATGAGGCACAAATGTAAAAAGGCTTCCTGAGCCTCGTTGGCATTGGCATTATAATTAGAAATAACAACTCTATAAAGAGTTTACTCACATCTGACCTTAATTTGTCTGCTGATTTTTATCAACGGATTATTCATTTGTTCTATTAGTCTTTAGTAGGCCAAGGATTACACATGCCAATGTGTGTCCAGTACTGAAATATAAATCGTATAATGTGTGAGTGGGTTTGAGTTTCAGGAAACCTGCTACATCAGTTGGTTAGGGATGGCAAAAGGTGCAGGCGAAATTGTAGTCATATTCTCAGGTAAGCTGTGCGGGAGAATCGAACAGACAATTGTACTGCCGTATCAAGTCAGGAAATTGCAAAGCATGTGCAGGTTTTCATGGTTGAGACTTGCTGAATCTGAACATGAATAGCTGGTAAAGTATGCAAAATCCTGTCCAGATTTGAATGTGCTTTTTCAAGATACAGTCTATGTGAGTAGGGGTGAAAACGGAAACGGAATTTCCGACCATTCCGGAGAAAAACGGAAACGGAAGTCTTTTTTCGGAAACGGAAACGGAAAATGTCGGTACGGAAACGGAAACGGAAATTTTTTGTCGGAAACGGAAACGAAAATGGGAGAGCCATTTCCGTCGGAAACGGAAACGGAATCGGAAATTCCTATAAGTGAAACCGGAAATTCCATCGGAAACTTGGCTCATTTGGCCCAAAAAGGATAATGCAGAATTTACATTTATTTTCGAATTAAAATAATTTCAGAAATACAAATGGCTTTATAGAAAATATCAAATAGAGTTCAAAAGTTCCGAAAAAATTCTCAAAAATACTTTGGAACATTTTGAACCTAGGAAAATTATTTCTAGCTTATTTTTGGTTTCATTTTTCATGAATAAATTAATTATATAAATCTAAAAATAGTAAAATGGCATTTATAAATTCCAGAAAATCAATGATAAATATCAGAAAATCATAAATGAATAATGAACAATAATATGCAAATTTTAGGGCATTACATCTTTATAGTTGGAGGAGCAAGAGGATGTCGATGATAATGATATGGAGGAGGATATGATGGCTTGATCTGGGGGGTAAATAGCGAGCCTTCAAATGACAAACTTGAGAAAAAACTTTCTAGTGATACCGGTGAATATAACATTGTTCTTGTATCCACCTTTGTGATGGAATGAGTTATATTGTTTTTGTGGTCATGTATATTGTGATCATGTATTACATTCTTGTGGAATTTTCCACTTTCGTTTCCGTATCCGTTCCGCATCCGTTTCGACTATTATTCGTTTTCGTATCCGTTTTGGGGGTTTTCGATTCCGTTTCTGTTACCGGTAAAAGATGTGAAAACGGAAACGAAATGATCATTTACCGATCGTTTCCGTTCCGTTTTCATCCCTATATGTGAGTACAAGAATCCACTGTATGTAAGATTCAAATACTCGTTTGATGGAAGGCTCTGAAACTGCACAGTAGTGGAGCTTATGTACAAGTGTAGCCAGGGCCCAATTTAGTGGCGGAACTAGTTCTCTCTTCAAGTCATCAAGTGTATCATGGTTCATCAGCAGTTTAACTCAACTAATTTGTTCATGAACGCGGTTCTTCGAATATTCAAGTGTTCTCTTTCCTGCCCAAAGAATCATTACTCATGAGGGTTGTAACTCACTGACACAACCAGAATCGACAATGGCAACATTACATCAGAAAAACAGAATCACAAAGACAAGTTTTTTCAGTACATCTGCCAATCTGTATGATGCATCACCATCACGACATCACTCATCAGCAGTTGTCCTATTCGCACGTTGAGTTGAATGAAAACATGGCATAAAAAAGAAAGACCTGACCAACCTGACACCGCTGCCTCCCTTCGCTTCTGGCCCACGGCCTTCTTGGTAGCAACACTAGCAAGGGATCATCCAGTCGCTTTCTGCCTCGTGATGCCCGTCAGGCCTTCCACGACGCCTGGCTTCATCAGAACTAGATAAGAGGAATATACAGAGAAAACACAAGAAAAAAAAACGCATCTAGATGCTCGATAAATTTATAAATTACAAATGCATCTTCTTCTATATCATAGCAACAGGCAACAGCCACATTTTCAACAATCTACCTATGGGCTATGTGGACATGAATGGCTATGGGTGAGTTTGAACTTTGAAGTGCATGAATTTCACTAGAAATAGTTCAAATTCGATAGGAACTAAAAAAAGCTTCATATCTCAAACAGGTTTTTAAAAAAAACTTTTCTCAAAGAAAGAGGGAACAACATAAGAAAGGATAGAGAGAGAGCGTGCGCGAGTTCTTTCGAATGAAAAATAACCTGGCATACAAAGTCACAAACCCTGCATTAAGATATTGACGCCAAGGATTCAGATTTCGTTTTCGGATAAAATCTCGCCTATGACCGAAATCCAAAATTTCGCTGAACTCTCAGTATTTTGGACAAATCTCGACCGAAATTTAAAAACCAAAATTCAAATCTGGTCCATTTGAAATCGAAAAAACCTGAATTTCGGCCGGTTGACCCGAAATTTCGGGCGAAATAGCCAAAATTTTGGCATTTTTGCACCAGCCAAAAAGTGGGTCACACGATGACGAAAACTTTTGAAATTTTTTCTGGAGAGTCCTAACACATCAGTGATGTTCCCATAAAAATTTTAGATGACTATCAAATATGAGGAATTTTTAAAAATCTGAACATTGCTATTGTCCTGATAAAATGCTGACCAACAAATTTAAAACGAATGAAATTAGAAGAAAGGACGTTAGAGGGAATAACATAAGAAAGGATATAGAGAGAGCGTGCGCGAGCTCTTTCGAATGAAATATAACCTAGCATACAAAGTCAGAAACCTGAATTATGATATTGACACTAAGACAGTGTTAACTAAACTCCACCAAACCAGCGGTCAAAACATAACAGACATAGAACTCGTGTAATAATTTTTTTGACTATACAGTACAAACAAGGGTATTTTTGCAATTAAATAATTTGAGAAGGAATGGATGTAATATTACCAATAAAAATGGCGACCAACCAGGCAACCACTACTCTGCCGGCGCTAATAGCAGCGAAGTCATTATAAAAGGCAATCGATAAGCGGATTGCTTCGTCGTCCCTGCTTCTGGGATTAGTATTTGTAGTGGCAGTTGCAGTATTTGCCAAAGAAGCAATAGCTCAAGAATCCTTCAAAGTTCAAAGCTTTCCCTTTTCTTTGAAGGGAACAGCAAGCCTTTGGAGCTTCGAAAGCTGCATTCATGGGGTCGTCGCTGGACGAGGAGCAGCAGAGCCTGCTGGTGAGCATGACTCAGCCAGAGGTACTCCCATCCCATCTTCTTATCATCAAAATTTTGAGTTTTCTGCTTGTTCCGCCAAGATTCAAAGAAATCGTAGGGTCGCTACTTGTCTAACCCTCTTTAGTTTCTTCTTATGGTTGTATTCTGATCGATCTTAAATGCTTAAATTGGACATAGTCGTGAGAAAAGGAAGGGGGTAAAAGATATCTCGATTGCTCAGTTCTTGGATTCTCGGAATGGCGTAGAGGCGTAGAGCAACAGATTGCCGTGCACTTCTTTGACTGGTCGGTTGCAAAATAATGGTCATAGGGAAGGAAAAAATGAAGGGGAAAATGCTTTGAGGGATATGGTAACAGACAGGTGAGCCCCACAGGATTACGCCGCTTAAGAATCCTGAGACACCTTGTATTGGATGTAGTATATTGGAACACGCAACAATTTTGGGGACTGTAGATTGATTGACTTGTAGAAATTACTTCTTTTTTATGCGGCAAATAGAAATTACTTACAGAAGTGAATAAATCGGTCTGAAATTTGATTTCCTTGTTGGTATGAGATTTGCTGATCTTTTTTTTAACTGAGATTTGCTGGTCTTTTTTTTTTTTTGAACTGAGATTTGCTGATGTTGTTTTGCTTGAGAGGTCTGATGGTTAATTTGACTGGCACAGATAATTCTTTGATGGATATATTGAAACATATGGAGTTGGATGGGTTACACATGTTTAACTGAAACGTGAATGATTTAGGCACGTTTATCTATTTTCCTCATTATATTTTTAAATTACTGTCTTTTTCGATCAGCTTATCCGCAAAAGAAAAACTTTGCTTTGTACTCAAAGTATTTGTCAGTTAACTATTCCAGGTTACTTGATAAAACTAAAACATTGTAGTATGTGTAGTTCTATGTATGCATTTGTTTCAATCACAAGGAAGCCACTCACGTGCACACACCATCACACGCGCACATCACACACACAGTGGTAAATCCATGATTTTCAAAGTAGGTGTTCGGAGTGATAGAAATATTATTCAATGTAAAAAATAAAGGTTCAGAATAGCAAAAATATAAAATACAAATTGTTCTTGCCAGAGACAGCACCTGAAATAATTTAGAGATTTCTGAATTGGGGATTTAAAATTTACATACTTCCTCTTCATTTTTGAATATTCTACATGTTACATTTCAAAAATCACAATTCGCCGTTACAATCAACAAAGCGCTGATAGATTTGTGAAATAGGGATTTCGCATTTGGGAATCAAGAATGAAATTCACCTGTGTGGTTGCCGATGCCGAATGCTCAGCTAATGCATGTTGTTTTAGCACCGCTTCCTGCTCCACGTGGGTGTTGCTGCCCTTGCCAGTCGGTCACTGCTAGGGTCACACCTTCCATCCCCAGCGATGCTTGCCGCGGCCATAGGATTGCCCTGCAACACGCCGCACACTGCTCCCTACCCCACGGGATACCATCACCCTGACCTGTAAGCCGTCACCAGTGCCGCACCCTCCATTCCCGAGTTAGTGCTCCGCAAGGGTTAGGGCTGCTCAGCGCTCGTTTGTTGCCCTGCTCCATGCTAGCTTGCACCTGCCCCTCGTTCGTCGTTGCCGGGCTGTCGCCTACCAGCCGCGCCGTCGCCATAGAGAGAGCAAGAGAGTGTGGGAAGTGCAGAATAGAGAGGGAATTAGGTGTTAGGCTTGAGAAATGGAGAAATACTAGACCTTAGGCAATTGGGCCACGTAGGAAAGATTGGGAGAGGGCAGGGGCATAACTAGCAAGGGGGCTCCATTAGACTGGAGCCCGTAGCTAGCAAGGGGGCTCCGTTAGGCTGGAGCCCCCTCTCCAACCACTGGACCTCAAGTACCTCTTTAGCATCGGTGCTCAAATTTTGACATAGCGACAGCGAATGCACATGTGCTAAGGCGTGGCTAGAGGAAGAAGAAGCTTTGCTAGGTGGATGAGATGTTTCATGTATCATGTGGCTTGGTAGGCCGCTGCTTATTGGAAGCCTAATTTGGCAATTGGTGACTTTGCTTGTTGTTTGCACAACTAGACTCGAACCCTAGACGCACGCAAAGATCATAGAACAAGAGAAAGAGTGCGGATCAACGTCTCTCCTTTGTGAGGACATGGCAGCCTATCAAGTCAAGGCCGCTTGACGCGTGTTGCGGGGAGTTGATGTCGGGGAGTCAGCGAGGGCGCAGGTGTGCACGCGACGGGTAGCCCACCATGGCGATGGCGAGCGGGCAAGTAAGGCAGCGCAACGTGAGTCAGTGAGTGCCTGACCGGCTAAGTGGGCTGACCAAAACAACAAATAGACAATGTGAGCCTCTCTTCCGATTCATGATTTTTTTTTTGTCAATAGAAACCGTGTAAATGGGTTGAACAGTGACAATAGCCGATTTGTTTAATTGATTAGTGTTAACTTGTTAATTGATTTATAAAAGTTTGACAATCGAATGTTGTACAAGTATTTCTCAAATAATAAAATATTGTTTGTAATCCTCGAACCGATAAGAATACATCACAAGTAGATGCTCACTTACTAGTATACACATTTAATATACTTACTATATATTGGGTTTTTTGTCAAAAATTTTAGATGTACATCTGTACACCTATGCCCACATGTTGCATTTGCCACTGCACACTCACACATCTGTGAGTGCATCCCCTTAGCACACGCCTTGAAATATAGAAGTCAAAAATAAATCCACAACCTCGTAAAGTTCCCAGTGAGACACTCGTGTGTGCGTAAAGGTGGGTACCAGGATTTGAATCCTGGTGGGAAGTCCTGTGAAATGTTCCACTGTTCAAACTGATGATTCCCATTGGAAGATAATTGTAAACATTTATGGAGTTTAAAATTAGTTTCGTAGCTGAAATCTTCTAGACGAAGGCATAACGCATTGTCCTGAGCATCTCAGATTTTTTTCGCCTTATGTATATATAAAGTGCTTCAAACTTTCGAAGCACGTTGGGAGTTATTATTTGCTTATGTGTTTGGAATCTACATTCATTCTGAAGTAACAGTGCTTTTACCTTTCTAGTTTATGTTCATGCTGCCCTTCTGAGACTGATCTTGGAAGAAATCTGTCCATCTGAAAAGAAAGACCAATTTCCTCCTTATTTTGCATGGACTAGTTCTACTAAAATTAGTAAACAAGAATTACATGCAAAGGATTAGTAAACAAAGCACATTGTGAGACCTTGTTGTTGACAAGTAACTGTGTCCGAGCAACCTATGATGATCATATGGACACCTATCAAGGGCAGCATCTTATATTGATCCTCAGAAAGATCATGTTCCTCACTTTCTCTGCTCTTTGAGTTCTAGGAAATCTGCTTTACATATTTGATCACTGTGAGAATGTATGGGCCATATTTCGAGCATTGAATTGCAGTGGCCTATCCTAGATTCTTTGCCTGTGGGGTCAATTATGAAGTTTAAACATTCAGTGAGGCAATTCCTTTAAATGTTTTATGTAACTCTGGGTTCACCGCCGCCTCTGCCAATTTGTGTTCTTTTTGTTTCGTTCAACATTTTTTGTGTTGCATGTTTCCTTCGTTTTTCTTCTGGTTTTGATGATGCTATAGGAAACCCCCACTCGTCAAATTATTTGTAGATCAACTGTTAATAACTTTACTTTTCTTCACAGAATTTTGATGAATACACAGGCGATGGGTCAGTCGACTACAGAGGTCATCCTATTTTAAAGCATAATACAGGCAGCTGGAGAGCATGCTCATTGATTCTTGGTAACAATTCACCCACAACTGCCAGAACTATTTTATTGAGGAACAACATGACCATTTTTTTTGTTAGGGATGAAAACCATTTTGATTAATCTTGATTGTATCATTTTGTGTGGTATGAATAGCACTTTTATTCATCATGAGGCCTATTTGGCCAGAATATATACATGTACATGAGGGTAAAAAAGGAAAGTCAATATAAAGCAATATCTATACAAGGCAATACATAATACTAGCAATCTCTATATAAGGTAATCTAGGATACTGTCTACCCCCCACCTTCTTAAACTCATGGTGGATCAACAATACTAAGTTTGGAAAGATAAAAGTTGTGTTGAGCTCTAATCTGTCTTCATGAAGAAATCTACCAACTGAAGCTCTGAAGGCATATATTGAAGAGCCACAACTTGATCTTGTACCTGTGACCGCATGTAGGAAGCATTAACACCGATATGCTTGGAGAGCTCATGCTTCAGCGGGTCTCGAGCAATGCTAATAGCACCTGTACTGTCAGATAAAAGAAGAGTCGGTGTAGAAACAAAAACACAAAAATCTTCAAGTAGCCAAGTAACTCTGCTGTTAAAAGAGCCATAACACGCAACTCAGCCTCAACACTCGAACGAGAAACTGCTATCTGCCTCTTAGTCTTCCAAGCATTGAGAGAGCCACCAAGAAAAACACAGTAAGCAGATTGAGACCGACGATCAGAGTGGTCACTAGCCCAGGTAGCATTAGAGTATGCCTGGAGCTATAAGGAGCTGGAGCGTGGAAAGAAAATACAGCGAAAGATAGTTTCATGAAGATATCGCAGAAGACGAAGATGACTATAGTGGAGCTATGTGGAAGCTGAAACGAACTGACTCAAGATATGTATTGGATATGAAATGTTAGGACGAGTGACACCATGGTAAACAAGACTCCCAACAGGATGACGACAGCGAGTAGGATCCTCAAGAGGTTCACCATCAGTAGGTCGAAGGTGAACATTGAGCTTCATGGGAATCTCGCTGTGTGATGATCAATGAGAGAAGCACGATCAAGAAGATCATAAATATACTTCTCTTGGGGTACGAAGGAACCCTTAGTTGTAAGAAACCTCAATCCCAAGGAAGTAGCGAAGGGGACCCAGATCAGATATGAGAAACTGCTCACTGAGACGTACCTTGACAAAGGCAATATACTGATAATTATCTCCAGTGATAATCATGTCATCGACATATAGAAGATGATTTCGACCACGAGGCGAAGTGTAAACAAAGAGCACAAGATCATGAGCAGCAGTAGAAAAGCCAGCTACAGTGATCACAGAAGAAAAACGCTTAAACCAGGCAGGATGAGAATTCTTAAGCCCATAAAAAGAGCGGCAAAGCGGACAAACAATGCCCTCAGGAATAGGATATCCCAATGGTGGCTGCATATAGACCTCACGCAGCTCACCATTAATAAAAGCATTCTTGACATCAATCTAAGAGATGGACCACTCACAAACAAAGGCCACAGCAAGAAGAGCGTGAACAGTGGTCATGTGAGCCACAGGAACAAAAGCCTTATCATAATCACGACTATGTTCCTGCTGAAAACCACGTGCCATAAGACGAGCCTTGTAGCGCTCAAGAGAACCATTAGAGCGAGTCTTAACCTTATAGACCCACTTGCATATAATGGGACGGACACATGGAGGAAAGGGCAAAAGATCCCACGTGCTAGTGCACTCAAGGGCAGCAAGCTACTCCGCCATTGCATGCTGTCATTCCTGTTGAATGACAGCACCATGGTAAGAAGTCGGCTCAGCAAGAGCTACGCTAGCAAAGCCAAGGCGCTCAGGAGGCCGGAAGAGTAGCGATTGTGAAGAGCTTAACGAGGAGGCACTGAAGAAGGTGGCTCAGTAGGAGAAGATGACACATCAGAAGAATCCTCAACTCGCGGACGACGAGTGTAGTATAAAGTATAAGAAGGAACAATATCAAGAGAAAGCTCTAGAAGAGGCCCCGGTGGTGAAGACGCCAGAGGAGGAGCCGGCTATGAAGGAGACGCCAACCGTAGAAATGGAAAAGTGGCAACTAGAGTATCAGGAAAAGTTAGGAAAGAAAGCGGCTCAACAAGAGATGCTGAGTGGAAGAAGTACGAGGGTAAAAGGGACGAGACTCATCAAAAGTGACATCCCGAGAGATCCGAATCTGTCGGCCAACAGGATCCCAACAACAATATCCCTTATGTTTAGCACTATATCCCAGAAAACGTACTCAACAGACTGAGCGGTTAGCTTGTTGCGTTCACGAGGTGCAGGAAGAACATAGCACACACCCAAAGAGGCGAAGACTAGAATAATCGGGAGGCATGCCACAAGATGCTCCACTAGAATCCCACCCTGAAGAGCAGAAAATAGCTTAATATTAATCAAGTAAGTGGTAGTGGAAACAGCTTCAACCCTAAAGTGAGGTGGAACAACAAAAGCTAGCAAAAGAGCACGAGCTGTCTCAAGAAGATGACGATGCTTGCGCTCAGCCACACCATTCTAAGTATGAACACCATGACAAGAAAACTTAGAAAGAATGACTTACTCAGCAAGAAAAGCACGAAGAGCTCTTGACAAATACTCCTCTGCCGAGTTAGCACGAAGAACACGAATGGGATCATGGTGGCAAAATTCTTATAGATTGATAAAGCTTCACTACGAGAAGACATGAAATATATACTGGTGTGGTGAGAGAAATCATCTATAAAAAATAATATAGTATCTATGACCACTTTTGAAACAAAAGGAGCCGGACCCCAAACATTAGAATGAACAAGATCAAAAGGTCGCTATGACACAGACTCATTGGATGGATAGGAGAGTTGTAGCTGCTTGCCAAGCTTATAACCCGTACAATCTAAAGAGGCATCACCAGATGCAAATCCTAAAAGGCCACGGTGAACTAAAGAAGACAGACGTGAACTACAAAGATGTCCCAAATGATGATGCCACTAAGCAAACAACCCAATGGAAGATGTAATGGAGGCGGAAGCGGTGGAGGAGATGGATGTTAGCATTAGGGTTCAACTAAACATGAACAAAAGCTAGCCTAAAACATGATCACCAAAGAACATAATGCAGAAATAAACGTTAGAAGAACTCACCCGGAGAGGAGGATGCCATTAGGGTTCTTGGTCGGTTTGGATGGATGAGTGTCGGGGCAGAAGCACCAATGCGCAGTGAAGAAGAATGGGTGCACCGTGATCTTCACGGTGATGGTTAGGGCCTTCGGTAGCCTAGCGCCAAAACCCCTAGATCGGATGGGTATCGGGAGAGGCCAAGCTCAAGAACAACCCCTTATCTTAGTTCTGGCCTCTCTCTGCTTAATATATGGCGTTGGCTATCGGGACCAAAACCAATTATATCTTTTATGAGCTCCCGATCGAGCGCGGTAATGGAGAATTAGCCCCATAATTTTTGGATCCGCGCTTAAGCCTCCTGAAATTTCGGATCTGGCAATTAAGCCAAGATCATAACCAACATTCTCCCACTTGATCGAAGGCTAATTTCATAAGTCCAGACTTAACAGAACAACACACCAAGATAAAGTATTACAGTGATTAATTTAAGCACCGCTACAACCCCAGTATCTATAGTGCATCATTCTATCTTGATAGGATAATTACTTATTCTTAACGGGAGTTGGTTTTATACTTATGGTCCTTTTGTGCAGTTTGTCTTCATTTGTCATCATGTGCGCATTGAAAGGAGTGAAAACAAACTTTGTAATTTCCAGAGTCGAAGTTTTGAGATCTCAATTTGTCCCAGAAGTATAGGCTGTCAATAAGTCTTATGCCGGCAGTAATTTTGAGACAAGCCTTTAACAGGGAATCATTAAACTAAACATGATGGATAAACTCATATATTAAACATGATACTCAATTTTTATAGGCTGAACATCAATAATTCGATTCTGGATTACATCTTTCACAACGTCATGTGTTTGGCAGCACCACTTGACACGTTGTTAATTGAGGCAAAAATTGCACTCTTACATAATATATTCCGGGATAGAATCTTAAGCCAAAAATAAAATTTCTTATTCTTAAACCACAACAGCCTATTGTGGATTTCTCATTATCTAATAGCCTTATGACATGCCACAAGTCTGCTTGCATCATTAATGATGCCTTAAATTTAGAGCCATTCCACAATATAGCTCTTTCTGCAAGGTTGAAGATTTGACTTGATGTGGATTTCTTAGTATCAAAACACCTTGCATAATCGATTATCCAATAACCCACAACTTTACGATTATCAGACTTCTTATATGTGAGCATGTAATCATTAGCACTTTGCCTATGATGCAAAGTTGTCTTTAGTAGTTTTCCAGTGGTCCAGTCCTGGAATAATATTTGCCAAGTATCCCGGTAACAAATGTCAAATAAGGGCGCATACAAACTTAAGTGTACATAATGTGCATGACAACGAGACGTAAGAAAAATATCTGTCGCCCTTAATAATCGGAGTAAACTCCCTTAATATTGGACCTATCTTGATGAATCTTAATAGTCAAACATGAGAGATATCACCAAGACAATCTTAGTTCCCAGAAGAGAGAAAATATTTAGGTGTTAAACATTAATGTCCATATATAAACAGTTAAGAGGTTAAATTTACTCCCACTGGTCTTAAGGTTAAAACTTAAGGTATTTTATGTGAGGCTCGCATTAGTCATAAACTCCAGAATCAACTGGAGGTGAAACTTTTAGAGACAAAGATTGCTATTCTCTCGGACAATCGTCATTAGAACATTAGCACGATTGTCGTCAAGCAGCGTCTTTTATGCCTCAGAGCTCCCACTAGAATCAACATTTCTACGAACTCAGTGGTACCCTTTAGTCTGGATGGAAGCTTGACAATCCAATGTATATAAGTATCTTAATTTTCCCAGAGTGTAGGATATTGATATTAATTATCTTTAATCCTTCCATCCATTAAACTTATTGACAAGGAGAATATCTTTAATAGAGTAAGAAATTTGTTCATGGGGTTTATGTCTCACATAATGAAGCTTTTCTTTTCTCAATGAGACATTACATTCTCCCCCTCGAAATGTGGTACAAGCGTCAATGCCACAATTTCGATGAATTCTCATAAATATTTCACTTTTGGTTTTGATTCTTTCATTACATTCACTGATGTCACAGGAAAAGGTCCACAAATATCAGTGTGGATTAATTCTAATATCCCTGTGCTTCGGGTAGCCCCTTTCTTAATTTGTTTTACGTATTTACTCTTAATGCAATCAATGCAGGGGTCTGAGTCTGAGAAATCAAGCGGGTGGAGTATCTCTTCCTTAATGAGACGTTCCATTCTCCCCTTCGAAATGTGGCCTAAGCGACAGTGCCACAATTTCGATGAAGTCTCATATTAATATTTCACTTTTGGTGAAGCCAATAGAATTAGTAACACAATTAATGCTCCCCAAATAATTTATTAGATTGTAGGCAAATTACTTTTCATAATGGGAACATAAATTACATTATTAGGATGGAGGATGAAAACATAACTTAGTACTGATGGAAAGCTTCCAACAGTTTCAACATTAGCCTCCTATTTATTCTCTAAGGCTTCGCTTTAAAACTTTCATAGTCTTGAGGTAATGTTGGCAGCATAAACGTAATATTCTATCTTAGCATTTAGCCAACTTCCTTTATGAATGCACACATTCATGGGTCCAATCATAGTTCACTTCTCATTCTTTATTCTCTATTATTGTTGTTACATTCTTTATGAATGACGTAATGGAGTGAATTAGAAAGGCTCCAATATATACATATATATATCTATGTCCTAGCTTAGTGACTTTGAGCTCTCTTATGATCAGTATACTGGCAAGAACTTTGGAGGGGCTTCATAATGCTTTTTTTATTATTATTATTATTGCCAGATAGTCATAATTTAACTGGAGGATTGCTCCTCCAGATTCTAAATTTTATAATAAAAAAGAAACATTTGCTTAAATTGCTCCCACTAGTCATCAGGATATTGAATTCTTGTCAATGTATAAGTTATTAGATGCTTCTTCTAATGGGAGCCAATCATCAATATTATGTTTGTGTGCGTAACAATGACCTCAAGAATAATATGCTAATAAATTACTCTATTTCTCATCAGGGTACTAGAAGGCAGCTGAAGAAGTTATAGCTGAACTGATAATAGGGATATAACAGTGATCATTACTTAATATCCACAAGAATGTGAATGATTGTTTGTCATAAAATTAACCCTACGCTGATCAGGTTAATAACATTCTAATGACAAAGCTTACCAATTCCATCAGGCAAAAAAAAAAGAAGAACTTAACTTGAGGAAAGAATCAGCAGTCCGTCTTCGCATCACCTTTTGGCAGAAAACGAAGAATAACTGGATTCATTAATGGGGATGGCAAATGATTACAAACAACGTTGGTCAGTATGTAACCATGAGCCATAAAACGTAATCTTTAAATCAACATGAAATCTCTAACCAAAACTTCTCCTTGGTTCCATTTTGATTAGAGAAGCTATGGGAATGACACATGACTATAATCAACTTTGGTCAGAATATAACCGTGTGTCATAACATAATCCCAAAACATGACTTTAGTTCCAAACCTTATAACGGAAAATAACTTAATCTATGGGAATGGTACACAATCGCAAACAACTTTGGTCAGAATGCAATTATGGCCGCAACATAATCCCAAAACTTCATTAAATCTCTAACTAAGACTTCTCGTTGGTTCCATCTTAATTAGAGATATCTTAATTATAATGTAGTCTTTATCATATAAATGCTTGAAAAGACTCAATAACTTAATTAATATGAGAATTAATTAAATGTCACATGACCCATAAAAGATGTTGGTCAATATATAGTCATGGAGCATTTAATCAATCATAATCACATTGTCTCAAAGCAGAATATATTAATAAGAGACAAAAATCACATGATCAAAATTACTGAGCATTTAGACATCAAGTACTTAATTGCGGAAGCGTAAACAATTAATAATTAATGAGCAGCAAATTAAAACCCAAATTGAAAATAAGGGAAAACTTAAGCTCATAGTTTATGGCATAAGAAATTGCAATATATGAAAATATAAACAATTCAGGTAGAAACATAATACTTAACTAATCCCATCTTAACTTATTCATGGAATGCACTAAAGCATTATTTGTGGCCTATCTGAGAAAACATCCATAAACCAGCTTAAACTTATACCCAAAGATGGGCTCATAAATAATGCATGGCTTAGGATCTAAAACATTTCATCAGTGGGCAATAATTTTTTGACAATTCATGATTATAAACAACTTTGGTTGAAATACAACCATGAAAAGTCAACACTTAAGTATATTAATATTCAAAACTTGGTTATAGTCCCAAATCAAAATTTTCTGTTGGTTCTATTTTGATTTGAGACAAACTTAATCATAATAGACCAGAAAATATTAACTAAATTTGTGCATTCCTCAATTATCATAATTTCATCACTTAGGACAACTAAACATTAACCCAAAGGTGTATAAAAGATGCGTTATTATTGGGCAATTGACATTAATTATTGCAGTGCATAAAGAAGAACAACATTAATCATAAGAAAATGTATTGAAATTAATTAAAGGCCAAAATAAATATTAAATCACATGAAAAATTTAAAGTTCAAATTCGCATCACCGTTGGGCAGAAACGAAAAAGAACTAAATTATCTTATGGGTGACACATGTTCATAAACAAACATTACATGAAAAAATAATTACCGCATTAAATAATATGCCCAGAAAATTAATCATGAAATTACTCATAACATTAATGCCCAGGAAAAATAATTTAAACAGTTCTTATTGCTGAAATTAAATAAGACTGAAAGTAATCATAAAAATTAAATTGACTAAATATCAGAAAAGGCCGAAAGCAACTCATGACCGAGGCCCACACGAGAACGCGGCCCAAGAAATAGCAATGATCGCCCACCACTGCGGCCCACCTCCCAAATATGCGCGCGACGCAGACGCACCGCGGAGGAGAGACGGCGGCTCGCGCGACGGAGCGCGGGCGGCTCGCTCGGGCGGCCCAGCGCGGGAGGCGAGGCGGCTGCGCGTGACGCGAGGCACCACCACGCGTAGAAGGCGGCGGCGTCCGATGATCCGAAATGGACGGCCGAGATAGCTCGGCAGAGGAACAAAGCGCGTGCGCGAAACCCTAGCTCATTCACTCGCCTCCGGAGAAAACCACGCAATGGCGACGAGAGAGAGAAGAAGCGATAAGCGGAGCAATGGCTCCGAACACGTCTGGCGGCCGGCGGCAAGAATAAGATCGACGCGCGACACGCCACAAGGATCGATGCGTCTTGGCGGCGCGCGAAGGCAACAAGCGGCGCGCAGCACAGGCGAGACTAAGGCCCGCGACGGCGAACGGAGCGAGGCGCGCGCGAGCGGCCGACGGCGACGACGACTACCCGATGAGGTAAGCCCCGAAAACCCCTCTTAGGATCTTTAGGTTTGCTTGATTTTGGGGATTTTGGGGACAAAGGGTTTCGGATCTCTTTCCCCTTCTGCTCAATGCTAACCGAGCCCAAGAAACACACTAATCCGACAAGAACAAAAGACCCAAAACAGTAAAACCGACAAACACAAGGCTTAAACCGGGCTAAAAGGGATCAAGATTAGGCTAGGTGGCTCTGATACCAACTGTTAGCATTAGGGTTCAACTAAACATGAACAAAAGCTAGCCTAAAACATGATCACCAAAGAACATAATGCGGAAATAAACGTTAGAAGAACTCACCTGGAGAGGAGGATGCCATTAGGGTTCTTGGTCGGTTTGGATGGATGAGTGTCGGGGCAGAAGCACCAATGCGCAATGAAGAAGAATGGGTGCACCGTGATCTTCACGGTGATGGTTAGGGCCTTCGGTAGCCTAGCGCCAAAACCCCTAGATCGGATGGGTATCGGGAGAGGCCAAGCTCAAGAACAACCCCTTATCTTAGTTCTGGCCTCTCTCTGCTTAATATATGGCGTTGGCTATCGGGACCAAAAACCAATTATATCTTTTTATGAGCTCCCGATCAGAGCGCGGTAATGGAGGAATTAGCCCCATAATTTTCAGATCTGGCAGTTAAGCCTCCCTGAAATTTCGGATCTGGCAATTAAGCCAAGATCATAACCAACAATGGAGAGACTGACAGGGGTACTAGAAGGAAGACGAAGCTAGTCAAATACTGTACCTTCAAATGCCAGATAGCTCACTAGAGACAAGCGCACAAAGATGAATGCCATCCACCAAGTGTTGATGCTAGGCCAGTATGAACTTCTTTATGAAAACATATTCTCAACTGACTTGCAAAGTTCTAAGCTTGCAATGGGTTGAGTGGAAACTCTTCTCAATTTTAAATCTATTTGAGCATTTTGTCAGCTGAAATTGTATGTTAACCTGAAAGTCTTTTATGTCCTAAACATCAGAAACATAAGCCTTTTATACTTTTATCTAATGTTAAATTCAATTCAATTGCCTTTTTCTTACATCATAGGAACTGAGGTGTGTGAACGCTTGGCCTACTATGGCATCTCAAAAAGTTTGGTCACTTACCTTTCAACACGACTGCATGAAGGCAATATCTCTGCAGCGAGAAATTTTACGACCTGGCAAGGAACTTGTTATCTCACACCACTTATTGGAGCAACCTTAGCGGATTCATACTGGGGAAAGTACCGGACTATTGCTGTTTTCTCAAGTATTTACTTTCTTGTAAGTTGCAACTAGACAAATGCACCATAAGAATTTCATACTAGGAGAGATATTAGATAGTTGCATCTTTCTCATTGGTTCACTTGAATGGGCTGTGCATTAGTGTTTAATACTTTGCACATGTTAATGAATGTAGTGCCTAATAATTATGGCTAGTGCTGTTTGCATTGGTATTTGTTCAAGGATGAGAGATTAACTATAACAGGGTGAATGTGGGCATATATAGCTTATCCCACAACTAACATTATGGTCGCATGCATAATAGTGAGTTCAGCCATATTTACCAACATGATGGATAACTAGCATGGTTCATCATTTGCAAACCTACTTTTCCTATTTGTATCTTATCTCCCACTTACGCACTTGTTCCTGCTGACATTTTATGCTAATGGCTCCTCAATGTGCATTTAATTGAAGGGGATGGCAGCATTGACACTTTCAGCATCAGTTCCTTCTCTCCAGCCCCCTCGATGTATTGGGTCTTTTTGTCCACAACCAGCCTTACCACAATATCTGATATACTTTGTTGGACTATACATGATTGCTTTAGGTGCTGGAGGTATCAAGCCATGTGTTTCTTCCTTTGGTGCTGACCAATTTGATGATACTGATCCAGTTGAGAGAACAAAGAAAGGCGCTTTCTTCAATTGGTTTTATTTCTCTATAAATATTGGTTCTTTGATCTCTGGCACTGTTCTTATTTGGGTACAAGAGAATTGTGGATATGGCATTGGATTTGGAATCCCTACCTTCTTCATTGCATTAGCTATTGGAAGCTTTTTTATAGGTTCAGAGAGATATAGATTTCAGATACCTGGAGGAAGCCCTCTTACAAGAGCATGCCAGGTAGTTGTTGCAGCCATTCGCAAGCAAAATGTTCGTTTGCCAGTTGATAGTTCTCTTCTCTATGAGCTTGATGGCAAGACGTCAGCTATTGAGGGGAGTCGTAAGCTGGAGCATAGTAGTGAATTCAGGTACTTTACTTGGCTACCCTTGACAATCAATTTCTCTATTCCGCAAGATATTATTCAATTTACCCAATTAATGAAAATCATTCAGACAATGTAGTTCACATAGCTATATTGAATTTTTTTTAAGTTCAAGAAAAAAGAAAAATTATTACAATGTAACAAAGTTGACATGGGTATGCATTGTATGCTACTCTTTTGGTCTGATATTCACGTGCTTGCAAGCTTGTGTCTAGTGACTTCCTGGACACAACCTTTTTTCTGAACCACGACAGGAAACCTTACACAAGACGAGTGTGCATATGCATAGATTTACATGCCCTCTCACCTGATGCATTATCTTTCCTCTACAGTTTCCTTGACAAAGCTGCAGTCATTTTGTGGAGTGAATGTGATGGTTCTCGTAATCCTTGGAGACTTTGCACTATCACACAGGTCGAGGAGCTTAAGATATTAATGAGAATATTTCCAATCTGGGCAACAGGCATTGTGTTCTTCACTGTGTGCGCTCAAAATTCATCAATGTTCATAGAGCAAGGGATGGCCCTCAACAACCAAGTTGGATCTTTTAAAATTCCGCCAGCCACTCTCTCATCCTTGGATGTTATTAGTATTGTTGTTTGGGTCCCAATTTATGAGAGATTCATTGTGCCAATAGCCAGGAGATTCACTGGTAAGGAGAGGGGCTTCTCAGAGCTTCAACGCATGGGCATTGGTCTGTTTGTGTCTACTATTGCAGTAGCAGTTGCAGCATTGGTTGAGGTTAAGCGTCTGGATATTTCAAGGTCAGAGGATCTGATCCATCAGAAGGTACCTGTTCCTATGAGCATTCTTTGGCAAGCACCTCAGTACTTGTTGGTTGGTGTTGGTGAGGTGTTCACATCCATCGGTCAAGCTGAGTTCTTCTACAATCAATCTCCAGATTCCATGAGAAGCTTATGCTCCGCTTTCGCTCTTGTTACTGTGTCGCTCGGAAGTTATCTTAGCTCATTCATCCTGACCCTAGTGTCATATTTTACAACTCGAAATGACCAGATGGGGTGGATCCCTGATAACTTAAATGAAGGCCATCTTGACCGCTTCTTCTGGCTCATAGCTGGCCTCAGCTCTCTGAATCTTCTTGTTTTCATTTATTATGCAAAGCAATACAAGTGGAAAAAAGCTTCTGTAGTTTAATACTGTACTTTAAGCCTTTGCTTCTTGATATTTATTGTACAGCAAGCTATATATGTATTTTTTATAAAAAAAAACTATAATGTATAGTCTCTCATGTAATTTACAGTATTGCCACCTCTATGGTACTTGGATACACCGATACAGTATTACTTGGACAGTGGAAAGAGAGTTCCCTTTGCCGTTTTGTTAATCAAGCTTCTAAACATGTGAAATCACGTGCTTAGCTCGAATTAATACATGTGTTGCCTCGAATTGTCAACCATTTCAGTTGCTGAGACCTCGTCGTGTGCAGATGTGCTATTGCAGAGATGAATTGATTTTCTGATATTCCTGTCAGTTGCTGCTTGATTTTTCTAATTTGCTACCTGAAAACGAGGAAAAGAGAGAGAGAAGCTCGGTTGGAATGCACCACACGTCGGGGCGTCGTGGATATATATTATATACTAGATACATGCGCGATTTTCGAAACGCCGTGATGCCGCGAGAGCGTGGGTAATCAGTGAAATTTAACTAGTCTTGTCAGAATTCTTAAAAATCGCGTAAGTTTTATCATGCTTTGAAAATTTTATGGTAGCTTAGGCATGCTCTCAGAGCCCTTAAAAAGTTTTAAAAATTTCCAACATGCTTTAATAGCTCAATTAAATCAATGAAGTTGCTTTAAATGCATTAGCATCATTGTTAGATTTTTTAAAAATTGCACAAGTTTAATCATAATATGATATTTTTATGGTGACTTAGGCATGCTCTGGACCCTTCTCAAAAATCTTGAAATATCAAATTCGTTTGATGGCTCTGGAAAACCAAAAACAGCGAAATTTAAACGCATTTAGAATTTCTAAAAAACGCACAAGCTTAATCGTGGTCCAATTTTTTTTATGGTAGCTTATGCATGCTCTCAGAACCCTTATAAAAAAGTTTCAAAAATTTCTAACATGATTTACTATCTCAATTAAATCAGTGGAGTTGCTCTGAATGCATCAGTAGCATTGTCGGAATTTTTAAAAAAATTACAAGTTTTATCATGATCCACATTTTTTATGGTAGATTAGGAATACTCTAAGGACCCTTATAAAAAAGTTTCAAAAATTTCTAACATTATTTGATAGTTCAATTAAATAAAAAAATTTACCTTAACTAGTAAAATGACCTAAACGTAATTACGCATTTGTTTAGGGGCTTTCATAGAGGGAGGACACGTGGGACTCTGGCCAGTAAGTATAATAAAGGTTATATATATATATTAGAATCATGTACAGGTTGATAACAACAACCGAATCACAGGGAGATTACATGATCACAAAAGGACAGGAACCGGTGATGACAAGCCACAACTACCGGTGCTATCCAAAAATATCGGGCGCAAATCACGGAGGGATCACGGCGCGCTAACACTACCAAATTTTCTTTGAAGCCCGGACCTACCTCCCGATTTTTCTGGAGTTGTCACTTTTTATCTAAGTTGCTTCTCCGAATTACTGCGAGCTGCTTGCCAGATTCACTTATGTGGCGTTAGTGTGGTTTAGCAGCATGCATGTAGTTTTACTCTTTTTTTAACTTTTTTTTTCGGTTCCCGGCCTGCTAAATTGCCTCAGGCCCTAATTAAAGTTGTACATATTCTTTGAACAGTTTTTGAGCTAAATTGTTTGACGTTTGTTACAGATGATTAGATATTCTATTACGATTAGATGCCAACTTATGATATAGTCCTGATATATTTTCTTTTTAATGGCTTTTGTTGTCATGACAAATGGCTGATTAATTACTCCATCGATGTATATGAATTTGATCGTGAAGTTATTGGTGTAATGCCTCACCAATTACAGTTCTAGTCTGGTTTGTCCTGTCGATTCCTTGTCTGAGCTTAGTTTTGTTTCCTACGAGAATTATGAGTCCTCATCTTCAGGGTAGCAGTCCTTTTTTGGGAACAGGATAGAAGTCCTCTTATGTAAACATTTGTAATCTTTGTTATTTGAGTGTGGGTTGTTTCTGGGCTTCGTATTATCATTGTATCATTATGAACAGCCTGAAGTGGAGCTTGAAAGATGGGAGTTGAATGGACACCTTTTACTTGTACTCCGTGTAATTCTCTTTAGGATAGATCTTGAACTTCTAATGTAAACGCATTACGCTAGTAGAATTAAATTTGATGCTTTTACTATTTTAAAGTGAAAAGTTGACTTTCTATGCGAGATCTATAAAGTAAGGTATATTACCTTTGTGTTCAACCTTTTTATGTGGTGCGGTGTTGGTTCCCTAGGCTGAGACTTATTCACGATGGAATCTCTTAATGAAAAATTGCAATCTGAAGAACCACTTCTTGAGGTCAGTCTCTCTGCTAGTTCTTCTATATTCAAGTCTATCAATAGTTTGATTTGTTTATTTGAAATATTTATGAACATATAGGTATCTTGATATCTTTGAAGTTATCCCCTTATCTGAGCTTTTTTTTTACCAACAACTTCTTTCATCATCTGTTCCTTCCTCACGCTTTTGCAAAAAAGTTGGAACAGTCTCGACAAGTTCCACAACTGATATGTTTTTATCCAGCGTGTTAACAGTGTTTCTGTATAAGTGATATTCGATCGTGTTTCCTATGGAGAGAAGTTCGTTTTTGTACCTGTGGTCCTCCGTATATATATCATATTGGTTTTAACAGAAGGACGAGATTTCGCACTTCTTTGCTTGTAACATATGTTGGGGAGCATAAGGATGCCATACCAGTTTTTGGACACTAAAAATGTTGAAGAAAAATGGAGCTCTCCTCTTTCTCTTGCAGATTAACAGTATGACTTGCACATCGCTGTGCTGAGATCTGCAAAATGCTGAACTACATGCCTGATGCAATACTGATTTTTCTTAGAAACCTGTCCTACAAAAGGGCGATGTGAAACA